>CM062811.1:929901045-931101045 GCA_031772625.1 Pinus tabuliformis | reverse complement strand
CGAGGATGATATATGCATGCCCCCGGGCTGAGTGAGGGTTACAAGTAATAAAGTCGATACCCCATTTGGCGAATGGACCAACGGCAATTATAGGGTGGAGAGGAGCAGGTGGTGCGCGCATCTTTCGATCAAACACTTGGCAGTTGTGGCACTTCCGGACTGCAATGATACAATCTTTAAACATAGATGGCCAGAAGTAACCAGCGCGCAACACCTTCTGAGCTGTGGCATACCCAGACATATGACCACCACATGCTCCAGAGTGATAATCATTCAAAACCCTCTCAGCCTCTTCGTGAGTTAAACAACGTCGAAAAACTAAGTCTGCCCCCCGGCGATAAAGTGTATCTCCAATAATTTTGTATTGCTGGGATTGAAACCGAATTTTTCGACGTTCCGCCTTTGAAGCTTCAGGCCGAAAGGTTTGGGTTTGGAGATAGATGATTATATCCCTGTACCACGGATCTAAAGTACTGATAAGAAACAAAGATTCGTCCACAATGGAATCCTCTGCCACAGTCTCTGCGTCAGTACGCGGAAAATCACACATCAATTCCGCAAAAACTAAGGATTTCTTAGACTTGGACTTCTCGAACTCCAAGTCGAACTCTTGCAGGATAACGATCCATTTAGAGTACTTGCCCCCTAGCAGTTGTTTTGTCAAAATGTAAATCATAGGGTTGCAATCCGAAATAACTATAGTTTTACGTAGAAGAATGTAGTGACGAAAACGCTGGACAGCTTGAACGGCTGCCAGGGCCAATTTCTCCACATGCGAATATTTTAGCTCAGTGGGATTTAAGGTCCTACTGAGATAATATATCACATGTTCCGCTCCGAATTCATCTTCTTGAACTAACACCATTCCAATGGTGGAATGCGAAGCTGCGAGGTATAAGAAGTAGTTTTGGTTGTAGTTGGGAGGATGCAACAACGGTGCATGGGTCAACGCGTGTTTAAGTGCATCAAAAAATTGTTGGGCAATCTCGTCCCAAAAGAATTGAGCGTTCTGTTTCAACAACCGTGTAAAACCTTTAGTGACCTCGGCGTAGTTTGGGATGAATCAGCGTAAAAAGTTCTCTTTCCCTTGCAAACTTTGGAGTTGGCGCAAACTCGAAGGAGGAGGCAATTTGATGATAGCTTCGACTTTCGAGGGATCAACGTGAATGCCGGCTTTTGAAACAACAAATCCCAGCAATCGACCTGTTTCTATACAGAAAACACATTTGTGGGGATTCAACCGAATTCGATAATGCCTACACCTCATAAAGATTGCGCATAAGTGGACAAGGTGATCAGCTCGATGTAATGAATGAGCAGGCAAATCATCGAGATATGGTTGCACAATGTGCTTGATGTCATGAAATGCGTAAGACATTGCCCGTTGAAAAGTGGCCCCGACATTCTTAAGCCCAAAAGGTAATTTGCAATAAGTAAACGTCCCCCATGGACAAATGAATGCCGTTTTTGGTTGGTCGGCAGGTAGAATATTGATTTGATTATAGCCCGAAAAACCATCCATGAAGGAAAACATTTCACTTCCGGCACAATCATCAATAATTTGATCGATATAAGGCGTAGGATAGTTGTCTTTTGGACAAGCTCGATTGATATCCCTATAGTCGATACAGATTCTTATTGTTCCTTGTTTCTTGTTGATCGGAACAATATTCGATACCCAATCCGTTAACGAGATCGGATAAATGAAACCTGCTTTCAACAGCTTTTCGACTTCTTCTTTAATCGCAGCCGCTTTTCGAGGGTGAATCTGACGCAACCGTTGCCGGACGGGTTTAGCATCCGGGTAGGTCTTTATTTCATGAACAACAATGGCAGGATCGATTTCCGGCATTTCCTCGTAAGACCAGGCAAACACATCGTGGAATTCTTGGAATAGGGCCTTGTAAGTGTGGATTTCATCTTCTGTACATGCGGCACCTATATGAATGTTCTCCTCAATTCCGGGCTTCACTGAAATATCAATGGGAATAGTGCGAGAAATATTCCCTAAATTCAACTCTGAATCAGAATGTTTCGTTGGATCCTGAGCGTCTTTGACATATTCAGCGGTAAAGATAGATGAAAAATCATTTTCAAATGCATCATCCTTAGGTAAAAACGAAGATCTGTGATGGAGATCCTCCCATGGTAGATCGTCTACACTTAGGATTTCGCGAAGTTGTTCGTCAGATGACACGACTTCGGGAAACACTATCCGTTCTAAGGTTGAGGTGAAAAGTGATTCTTCACTGACCACATTCATTTGGTCGATCTCGGTTGAATGAGAGTCGGTAAAAGACATGACAGCTTCATAAGCAATTTCATATGGACCCAAAGGCATAGCATCACCGAATGAGTCTATCTCAGAGTCAGATGGGACAATCCAAGGATCATCATAAATAATGTTTTCTGATGTAATCATATGAATTGTTGCAAATGAAGGTTCTACGCTGAGTGGAGGGAGAGGAAAAGTTCCCAGTAAACCAGAATCCTTAACTAAACCTACACCAACGTCCCTATAAGGGATTGTCGTCATACCGACATGCTGGATACTCTCTGAAGAGGCTGGATTCTTACTACCATAATCTTGCGATCGAGTCGCAATCCTCACATGAGACATCATCAAAATGGGTTCTTCATTGGCATTCGAGGAAGAACCTATCATCTTATTCTCCTACTCCGGAAATGGATTTTTTAACACAGCAGGAGTGGGAGAACCTTTGACTATTTTCACAACCTCAGCCCGATGAGGGCAATCTCTCGTAAAATGATCCTCTTCACAAATAAGACAAGGATATCGAGGTTTGCGCTTTTCGTCATTGGTTTCCGACTTTTCCGTTTTCTCCTTCGGAGCCTTGTCTGCTTTAGCCTTCTTCTTTCCTTTCTTCTTTCCGCCGTTTTTTGATTTGGCCGTAGATGACTCTACAACGTGAATATCAGCGGTAAGTTCAAGAGAAGACTCTCCTGTCGGGGAATCGGGCAAAGTGATAATAGGAGTAGTTGAAGCCTTGGAAGACTTCTTCTTGCTCTTTGTATTCATGATACCAATCATACCATCAGCGGCATGAGATCCCAAAGGAGCAGCAGCGATTTGATTCGACTTTGGAAGATCCGGAATTTTCTCGTGTAACGTACCCGACTGAGTGTAAACTAAGTCAAGGTATTGCGCCTGAGCAATGACTTGCTCCTTAGTAACTACTCCGGCCTTAGCTACATCTTTAGTAATCTTCGGTAATAATGATTTAACAAACCATTCGGCTAAGATTTGGTCCGGGATAAAAACTTTCACTAGCCTTCTTCGACGTCTCCACTCATGAATGTGATCAGAAATATACGTGGACGTTGATTGTTTTAGTGAAGTTAATAACTCCGTGCCGTTATCGTATCTGACCGGCAACTGAAAGTGAGTTAAGAACGAGGTAGCTAACTGGCTAAAATTGTAAAAAGAGGCTCGTGGTAACTCAATGTACCACTTGGCCGCGAGACCAATGAGTGTACGCTGGAAAAGACGTAAGCGGATCGAATCATCCGAGATAGAATTTGAAGCACACCAGAGGTGGTAAGTCATCACGTGATTGGACGGATCCTCTCCAGACTTACCTTCGAACTTGGGTATATCGCTGGGCAACTTATTTGGCATTGGAGGCCAGAATGGAAGATATTGAATTGGATCGTTCGTTAGGCGCGTCAAGTCTGGTAAATCCAAAGTTGCGATAAACGGTAACTGCCGGTTAGGATCAAGGATAATTTTAGGGGCGAATGTTCGCCCTTTGGCGAAATTAAGGGGTTTTAAATTTTTAGTGGGCGAATATTTTGTATCATAGTACATTTTTACAAATCACCTCAAATAGCCCACCTTATTTTAAGGGAGAGGGTAAAAAAGGTAAATTTAGCCCTTGAAATTAGGACTTACAACCTTCCATTCGCCCATTTTCAAGAATAGGTTTTATTTAAGTGAATCCATTCACCCATTTTCAAGAATAGGTTTTATTTAAGTGAATCCTATGGGCCAAATACCATATTTATAAAAGAGGTATGGTAAATTAATAAAAATATAAATAAATGAGAGGTATGGTAAATAAATAAAACATTTTTTATATTTACTCCATAAGTCACCTTATATACATGTAAGGGTGTAAACAAATAAAAATATAAGTAAAGTGGAGGTATGGTAAATAAATAAAACGTCTTTTTATACTTACTCAAAAGGTATGGTAAATAAATAAAAATATAAATAAACTAGACGTATCGTAAATAAATAAAACCTCTTTTTATATTTAGTCCATAACCCTCGTTCTATTTATGAAGGCTCAAGAAAGAGGTTTTATTTAAGTGAATCCTATGGGCCAAATACCATATTTGTAAAAGAGGTATGGTAAATTAATAAAAATATAAATAAAAAAAAGGGTTATATTTAGGTGAAACCTATGGCCAAAATACTATGGGACAAATACCATGGACTAGATTGTTATTAATACCATGCAAAAAACCATTATTAACCCTAATATTAGAATTAATAAAAATAAAAATGGCACATGGTATTGACCCATGGTATTCACCAAAATGGCACATGGTATTGACCCATGGTATTCACCTGGAATGTAGCCTATTTAAATGGGGAATTAAACCAGCATGTAGCCTATGCTAAGATTCACTAGGACTTTACAAAGTTTTATTATTTAGTGAAAGACTCGGCAAGATCTTACAAGATTTTATAATGGAGTAAAATATTCGCCATGCCTGGTGAGAGATTTGCCAAAAAATTATATATACATATTATATTATTGATAAAATCGCCTTCCATTTTTCCTATATACCATGGAGATTCACCCATTTATTATATTTATAAATTTAGGGGGGGTTCTTAAAATTTTCCCTGGTTAGGATCTCTAAAACTCTAGGTCACAATACCGGCCCCAGGAGGAGGATATCCAGGATAACTAGGAACAGGAGTCGCATTTGGGATATTATATCCTCCTAGAAAACCAGGATTAACTGGACCGTATTGGGGTTGTTGATAAGTATACCCAGGATACGGTTGATACTGGTAAACCGATTGTTGGACAGCTTGCCCAGGTTGGTACTGTCCCTGGTACGGTTGGTGAACAAATTGAGGTTGAGTAGTGACAACCGTACTTATACCAGGCTGGCCTGCAGGCATCTGGACCGTGGTTTGAATCGTAGATCCAGACAACGGTAAAGATGTCTTAGGAGTGGTTACAGAGACAGTAGAAACCGGAGCCGTCGATACTCCAGAAGTAAGTATGGTAGATGTGGCGGTAGTTGCAGCAGCCATTTGAGATGGAGTACTAGGTGCAATTGGCGGCTGAGTAACTACCGAAGTTACAGAAGTTTGAACATTTGACTGGACAGGTTGCGGTTGCTGGGGTGGACCAGAAACTACGGGTTGCCCAGCTTGAGGTACCAACTGTATATTTGGCTGCAACACCTGTTGACCCTGTGATGGATCCCACACTAACATTCCAGGGTATTGACCCGTAACAGGTTGAGGATACTGAGATCCATAGCCGGATTGAGGGTAGGATTGATAATTGTAAGGTGCAGTTCCCATACCTTGACCATATGATTGACCTTGAGGTGGTTGATAACCTTGTCCTGAGTATTGACCTTGAGGTAAATATGGATACTGGGGTTGACCTTGACCTTGAGGTTGGTACCCTTGAGGTTGATACCCTTGGGGTTGATACCCTTGGGGTTGCCATCCTTGAGGTTGCCATCCTTGAGGTTGATATTGATACTGAGGTTGACCTTGGGGTACATATTGAGGCTGGGGTTGACCTTGAGGTATGTATTGCCCCATAGGCGCGTACTGACCTTGAGGTTGCCCCCCAGACACAAATGATGTACCTTGAGGTTGCCCCCTAGGCATTAACTGAGGCTGCCCCCCAGGCGGTAATTGGCCACCTTGAGGTTGGGAAACGGGAACTGAACCTGACATCATGTAAATGTCTCCTACACCCAATGGTACATTACCACTGTTTCCAACTAATAACCCATGATCAACGGGTTGAGGAGATGCCCCCGCAAAGGTACCAGAAAGAGATTGATACCTAGTGGGAATAGAAGGACCGCCATGTAAAAAAGATTCAGGACTTTGAGAAAACACGGACGACGGACTAGCCATATTTACAGGAGTGTGAATACCTCCATGTGGAAAAGGAGTACGAGGTGTAGAAAAACCTAGCCCAAAGTTGTCTAAATAATTGGTTAACGAAAGGTACCAAGTAGTACTTCTAGGAGGACTGTAAAAGATAGATTCACGCTCCCTTAGATCAATAGTAAGTTGATCTTCAAGGTTAGAGACGCCTATTTCTTCCTCTGGAGCAAGTTCTTCAATAGCAATCAAACCAGTAGGAAGATTTTCAGTGATAATTCTTTCTATTCTTGGTGAATCAGGAACACTAGAAGTCGGAGTAACAGGTTCAGATATTTCTGGTTCTTCGCCTGTATCACTAGCAGATGAAAAACTACCAACAAGCTCAGAAACTGTAACAGCTTCGGGATTATAACCTGTCTCTAAGCCTTGGTAATCTGAATGGACTACCAAGGAAGATTCTCCTTCTTCAGGTGAACCTAATCTACTGCCACTAGGAGGAGTTACAAGGACCTTTAAACCCTCTAGATTACCTGGGTCGTCTCGAGGAGGTGATCCCCTAAGCCTACGGGATCTTCTCAACAATTCGGCCACAGAAACAACTTCAGGAGACTGGCCCCGAAGTCTACGGGACTGTCTCGGTAATTCCGCCACAGCTAAAAACTTTTAACTACTACACACGAAAACAAAATAAAAATTCAAATCAAACCACCTAAAGTCTCTAAAGAACCAAACAAATGTGAATCACACGCCTAAAGAATCTAGAGCGTCAAACCAAGCACAAACAGTAGCCTTCCAGACCGAAAGCGCTAGTTGGTGATGAAGCCCAACATCGCTGGATTCAGTACAGAAGTGGCGGGTGGAACAGTTACCCCGGCAACCTGCTTAATGAATATACTGGACCAAGTTCCTCCACTTTAACCGTCTCGAGTGAAGTGAACCCCCCAGAAAATCCAAGTGAGTCTAGCCGACGTCTGCTCCAGGTACAGTGGGACCTTCCCTCCACCGTCACCTTGGTAGAATCCTAAAGATAATGGTCACTAAGGTTACCAACCGCAAAAAATGCACCTGGGGGAACAGTTTAAACTC
Source organism: Pinus tabuliformis (assembly GCA_031772625.1). NCBI lineage: Eukaryota > Viridiplantae > Streptophyta > Pinopsida > Pinales > Pinaceae > Pinus > Pinus tabuliformis. The sequence goes on along the minus strand of CM062811.1, from coordinate 931,093,841 downwards.
CGACAGCACGCAAGGGCAGAGTAGCAAGCTCAATCCCCTTGCCGGCTCCTTGACAATAATCCAAGGTTTACCGACAAGTGACCCCTGGCTCCTCGACAATGGTTAATCCGAGGTTTACCGTTTGTAATACGTGTGTGTCTGGCGTCGTTCCCAACGAGGGGGGATTGATCCCCTCACTCGTTCGGACACGAGCTCGTGCTTCTCCTTTAAGAGGAGCTTTCCCAGAGTACAAGTGAGACAATTGGATTTATTCTATCACAAGATAAGCTACTTGTTTGGTTTTTTTGTCTTAGAGAGTTAAATACTCACCTACTCCAAGACACTAGCCTGATCTAAATTGGTGTTTCAGAGCCCTAGTAAATAAAAGTTACTACGTCGATTTTACTTTAAGCGTTAATTTTATGGTTTTTCTTAAAGACAAAAGGTAGCGGAAGTGAAACCCAATGGTGTGTAGACTCGACTCAAACCACTACAAAGATGCACCTAAGATGATTTACGCTACTTTGCTTTTTCAATGAAATTCTTAACTAAGAGAGTTGAGAGATGCAAATTTTATAGAAAACCACTTCCTTAGAAAAGACAATCAAAGAAACAATTCTCTTTATCTTTTCAAGCATACAAACATGACCACTCCTTGCGTGCACAAAAAAAAACTCTTTTTCTTTCAAAACTTTTCAAAGCTACTTGAAACAAAACTTTTCAAAGGAGATGTTTTTGTATTTTCTCTTTTTAATTAAGCATATAAACCTATCTTAACAAAAAAAAATCTCAAAAGCTATAAAATCTATGAAAACTGGACTCACAAGCAAATCAAAAGGGAAATTACTCTAAGCAAACCTAACAAGGCAAAAGCTCACAAAGATGATTCTAGGTTGTTTTACTTGACCAAAATCAAATCAAGGACCAGCTAATGCAGAATCAAAAGACTAGTCAAAACAAAACTCAAATCTTTTTGTTCTTTTTGTAAAATGGAATTCAAGACTTAATCAACAAGTACTTCGAAATTTGCCCAAAGAGGCAACTCAATGGTAAGTTGCTCTCACAGGTAGACTTTATGACAGGTCTGACTTCTTAGAATGCTGACAAAACCAGAGAGATCTAAGGCTTGACAACTTCTACCGCCAAAGTCACTACAAGACCTACTCAAAATCAAACCCTAGGGCTTACACTTCGATGAAATCCACTAAAACACTCAATGCTATCGAAACAAGTTCAGGTGAAGATCTTTGACAAGGGACTAATGAATCTGGGCAGTAAAAACTAAGAAAAAACAAAATCTAAGAGTAAAAATGCAAAAAATGGAATTTTCTCAAATTTTAGCAGGGGACGCAGGCGACCCGTTAGCACAGGTGCGGGCCCGCTCTGTGCACACAGCGACAGTGCGTCCAGGGACGCACTGTGCAACACTCAGAGGGTGCATCCTACTGAAAAACTCAAGAAAAACCAAAATGAATCTAATCCTAAGCTAACCCACCCAAAGACAAAGTCACAGAGCCAAAACCAGAAAAATAAACCAATTTTCTCAGAGCAAAGTTCACACAAAGGAAAAGACTTTTCACATCAATGGAGTCCCCAGCGGAGTCGCCAATTTGTCAGGCGGAAAGAGTCGATTGTGCGGACACAACCAACCTCCCTAGGAGCCTAAGACTCTCTAGTGACAAACAAGACAAACAAGAGCAATCCTTCTCTAAACATGCATTTACTATACGGGAAATCAAGTGTTTAGATCCTACCTATAATCCAACGCTGTTGTAGCAGTCCAGCTCCGCCGATCTGGATGAGCTCCTCCTTCACTTTGAAACCTGCATACACTAACAATCAAACAATTAAATAGCACTTGATAATCTCATAGAATAAAACATATTTAACACATAGACCAAGGAGTACATGAAATAACTCATAAATAACAAGTTATTGAGAAGAATGGACTCATTTGCATTAATAGGTAACAAAAGGAACAAATACAACCTGAGCCTTGGTGTTGTGCAAGTCCCTCCTAGGGTCCATCAAGAGTTCTCCTTTACTTTGACAAATCTCACCCACTTCCAAATAGAACAAGCAAAGATGGCAATCTCTCCTCACAAGCTTTTAAATGGGAGTCCTAATTCCTGCAGCATTTACCCTTAGAAATGTATAGCTTTCAACCTCCTCTCCTTCTGGCCCAATGCCTGTATTTATAGTGCTCAAGAGAAAGTTAATCAGGTCCACCATCAATGGGATAATCCCCTCTTTGGATGGGATAGCTCCCTTATTGATGGGATAAGTTCCTCTTTGGTAGGAGTGCATGAACCATCTGGAGGCGCTCAATACACGTCGAACAACCTTCTAGAATGCTCTAGAAATGACCACAAGTGACTTTTTAAAGATGAAACTTGCGCATTTTAACCTTTTCAGGGGGATGCACCTGCACCTCTACATACAGAGCGTCCAAAGACGCAGCTTTTTTGAACATTGGGTGCGTCCCCGCAGGTAAGTTTGAGAGAACTTGCGTCCCCAGAGATAAATACATTTAGAAAGACTTTCTCTCTTTTTTGGAGTTTGACATGGAGAGCAAAGGCATAAGACTTGCCTAAGAGGGTAGCATGACTGTTGATAGAGTCATCCTAACTGTAAATAGTCATGGTGACATTTTTTAGTGTAACAACTATTTATCAGCAGCTTGTGGGTTTGCTAATGTATCTAGTGAAGACACAACCAGAATTTTCCTTTGCGGTGAACCAACTAAGTCAAGCTATGGTTCAGCTTACGAAGTTGTTTTGGAAGGTAGTGAAGCATGTGCTGAGATAACTCAGAGGCACATCTCAGTATGGATTGTGGTATAGATGGATAGAGGGAGTGAAGCTTCAGGGCTTCACAGTTGTTGATTGGGCAGGGAGTCCATCAGACTAGAAGAGCACTTCTAGAGGAATCTTCAACCTTGGTTCAGTTGCAGTTTCCTGGTACAACAAGAAATAGAGGTCAGATGCACTTAGCTCAGTAGAGGCTGAATACATGGCTGCCAGTAAGGAAGGATGTGAGGCCATTTGGATGTGGAAGATTCTAGTGGGATTGTTTGGTCAAATGATGGATCCAGCCATGATCTATTGCGATAATCAGAGTTGTATCAAAATCTCTGAGAATCCAGTGTTTCATGATAGGTCTAAGCACATTGATATCAGTTACCATCATCTTCGAGACTATGTGGTGAAGAGGATTATGTTGTTGCTATATGGTTCGACTAAGGAGAAAGATGCAGATATTTTGACAAAGGCATTGTCAAAATACAAGTTTGAGTTCCACAGAGAGGGGATTGGGGTGACTGATAATCCCTTTCTTATTGAGAGGGAGTGTTGAAAATAGAAACAAGAAATTCTAAATATAGAAGTGCTAAAAATAGAATTTCTATAAATAGCTTTTCAGGATACATTCCAATTTTAGTTACTCCCTGAACTAAAATTATGAATTAAACTCCGAATTTGATCTTAGCAGCTGTTTGTAAAATAATTAATTAATTCACCTTGAGTAAATTAGTTGAGGAAAATCAAACATGAAGTCTATGTGAGGACATGCAACAGTTATTCCTTTGATCAAGGAATTTATCCCTTAGTTAAAGAAATAAGGATGAATTGTAATTTTGAGTTGTAATTAGTTAGCTCAGTTAACTGAGTTAAGTCCAATTAGATTAGTTCCAATAGTTTGAGGCATTGATTGTGAGTTCATTTAGTTAATGCATGCATGCATGTAGCTACTGCACTTCAGATAACTGAATATTCTCTCATAAATAACTCATGCATGTCAGTTCTGTCAGAGACCAAGTTGAGATCAGATGGTGAGACAATGTACTATCAATTGCAAGAATATTCCATTGTGAATATCTCTTGCATGCAGAAGGAATTCATTCCTTAAGGATTGTGTAGTTATTTCTGAGTTCAATGAGTTGTATGAGGCCAGACTTCACACAGGTGGCATCATTGAACCCCAAGAAAAGCTGCGCAAGGAAATAGGAGGCTTGGAGGATTGAGGGAAGGCATATGTTGTGTCTATTCAGTGTGTGAGTTGAATTGCAGGATTGTACTGAGAGGTGGATAGCTTCCGAGCTAAGGCTTTGTGTAATCCGAACTATTTTCACTTGTATGATAATATAGAGATTGAGGTTTTTAGCTAAGGCTTTCCCCAGATTATTCTTCTGTGTTTCATGTGTATGATTTCTCATTCTCTGTTATATGTGTTCTATTTGGTCTTGCTCAAATTGACTAAGCTTCCGCAAAGTTTTTTGTAGAAGTAGATCTAGTATTTTGCTTTAGTATATTGCATTACTAGGTGATCTACAGTGGGAATTTCTACACAATTCCTTGCAACATTTATTAATGTTAGTAATGTATCTGTGGTAAGTAGATCATATCAGAATATTAAATAAATTTCTTTATGTTTGTTGATTCAATCGAATTTAGCAAGTGGCTAAATGAATAACATATCTCCTACAAATAAAATGACAATTGAAGGTGATAGGGTTGTTTATTTTCCGTATTTTGTATTATCTATAATTTTATTATTTTTTAGGTAATAAGCTTGGTGGAAATGACCCTGTCAATTAATATAATAGAATTAAACTCCTAAAATGCACAAACATAATGAGAGAGAGAGAGAGAGAGAGAGAGAGAGAGAGAGAAACAAAAATATACTACTCTATTGCTCAATGCACTATTCAGAAAACATCATCTAGAAAGATCATTTCTCTCTATAGATCTTGAATGATCCATAACTTTCATAATATCAAGTAGATTATCAACCATGTAGTTGAAAACAAATATTACACTTAACAATTCCATGTACTCAGAGAAACACAAGTTAGAAAAGAGCTTGTAAATTATTAATTGGAAATCGTGGTAAAGCCATAGTACTATCATCTTGTACTTATTCTATGAAACTATAAGTCTTAGGTAGATGAAGTCCTTCCTTTGAGAGATGATGAAGTCCTCTTTCTCCCTTTCTCTCCCACCTCTCTCTCTCTCTCTCTCTCTCTCTCTCTCTTCACCTTCAAACTCTGTTACTATATGCCTATCTCTATCTCTTTCCCCCCCTTATCTCCATCTCTCCTTATTTTCCTTTTTATCTCACCCCCAAACATGCACATTCTCTCTCCATATCTCTCTTTTCACTGCATCTCTCTGTCCACTTCTCACTCACCATGTATTTGTTCTACCATCCCTCTCTCTCCTTCCAACTTCATCTCTCTATCCCTCCCTCTCTCCTCCTCTCTATCAAGTCCTCTCTCTTGTCCTTCCTCTCTCTCTCTTTCTCTCCTGCCTCCCTCTCTCTTCCCCCATCTCTCTTTCTCTATTTATCTCTCTCTCTCTCTCTTTCCCCTACAATCCTCTCTCTAGCCCCGTTACTCTCTCCCTCTCTCTCAAGTCCTCTATCTTGTCTTTCCTCTCTCTCCCTTTCTCTCTTGCCTCCATCAATCTGCCCCTTGCTCTCTCTCTCTCTATCCAACTATATTACTATATCCCTTCCTTTCCCTTTCTCTCTCCTTCTCTCCCCCCTTGTATCCATCTCTCCTTCTATTTCTCTTTATCTCAACCCTAAACATAGACACTCTCTCTCCATCTCTCCCTTGTCACTCATTCTCTCTCCACTTATTGCTCTTTATGTATTTCTTCTACCCTCCCTCTCTCCCCCTCCAAATCCATCTCTCTATCCCTCCCTCTCTCCTCCTCTCTCTGAAGTCCTCTCTCTCATCCTTCGTCTCTCTCCCTTTCTCTACTACCTCCCTCTCTCTTCCCCCATATCCCTCTTCCCTCTAATCCTCTCACTATCTCCCTCCCTCTCTCCTTCTCCCTCCCTCCTTCTCTCTCTCCCACCTCCATCTTTAAGTCTCCCTCTCCCTCTCTTACCCTTCTCTACCTCTCTCACTCCTCTCCCCCCCTCTCTCTTCATTCCTTTTCTCCCCTCTCCTTCAATTTATCTCCATCTGTTCCTTGTGAGTCCCCCTATTTCTCCACCTCTATCACAATACGTATTTGTTGTTATCTCCCATATATATCTAGAGTTAATATATATATTAATATACATTAATATATATTATAATATAACAAATTTAATATTGTATTAATGCAAAGTTATTAAATTTAAAATAATAATATTAGGGTTGATAATGTTCTTTTGCATGGTATTAATAATAATTTGGTCCATGGTATTTGGCCCATAGGCTTGTTATATAGCAAGCAACGAGAGGAATCAAATCTCTTGATGTGCAAAACTCTTTTTTGAGTCCAAAACTTGAGAAAAGGTTTTCACCTCGAGAGATTTTATCCCTCTTGGCGCTTGATAGATCCGGAGTTAACATGGATCTAGGCTAGTTTCAGTCATGTGAGGCCAAAGAAAATCTAACGAACAGATGATTGATTTTATCAATAATATGTAAAATCATCTAATATTAATATAATATTTTAAATATGCTAAATATGTCTCAGATTAATCTGGTCATTTTAATTTTAAATTTTCTTAGTTACCTTAGTTTGTTGAGATGATAAATATTGTGAATAACTTTAATGATGAAAAATGATGAAATTAAAATTTTGAATGTAAAGTGACAATGTAATAGTGTTGAATGATAGAAAATGTGAATAATAAGAATATAGTAAATTACAAATAGGTGATTAATCTCAAACTATTTTCTTCTACTATTTTTATTGTCACCCTTGTTACTTTTGTCGTCTTTTCATATCGATTATATGAAAAGGACAGGTTAAATCATAAACCATTTAAATCTTTAGCTCAAGATATTATAGTAAACATCATACCTTGTCTCTCTTTCTCTCGAATATTAATAGGTTGAATTACTATAACACAAAAATCAATGTACATTGTCAATAATATTTTATGCTTACACTGAAATCAATGCACAATATTAATCAAATCAGTTTAAAATTAATATACCATCATACATCCAATTACATCAAATCAGAAATCAACATCTACACTGAAATCAATGCATCTAATGCAAGAAAATAAATAAGATTAGAAAACAACATTTACACTGAAGTCAATGCATGTAATACAAGCAATCAAATATGATTAGAAATCAACATTTACACTCAAATTAATGCATCTTGTGAAAGTCGGAAAATGGGTTTATAAACCAACATCTACATTGAAATAAATGCATCTAGTGCAAGTAATGAAATAGGATTATAAATCAACATCTAGACTGAAATCAATGCATATAGTGAAAGCAATGAAATAGGATTAGAAATCACCATCTACACTAAAGTCAATGAATTTAGTGCAAGCAATAAAATAGGAATAGAAATCGTCTACATTGAAACCAATGTATCTAGTGCAAGCAATCAAATATTATTAGAAATCAACATCTACATTGAAATCAATGCATCGAGTGTAAGCAATAAAATAGGGTTAGAAATCACCATCTACACTGAAATCAATGCATTTAGTCAAAGCAATCAAATAGGATTAGAAATCATCTACATTGAAATCAATGCATCTAGTGAAAGCAGTCAAATATCATTAAAAATCAGCATCTACACTAAAATCAATGCATCTAGTGCAAGCAATGAAATAGGATTAGAAATCACCATATAAACTAAAATCAATCCATGTAGTGCAATAAATATTCTTGCCTCTCTTCCCCCTACACATACACACACACACACACATATATATATATCTTCCTCCATCTATATTTCTTTGTCTCTCTATCTCAACCCCCCCAACACACATGGTCTCTCATTCGATATCTATCAATCACTTTGTCCCTCCCTCTCTCTCTCCATCTCTCTCTGCTTCCCTCTCTTCACTTTCCATATATATTCCTATATCCCTTTGTCTCTCTATATCACCCCCAAAACATACATGTTCTTTCTCGAACCTATATATCTATCCCTCCCTCCTCCTCTCCCTCCCCCCCTCTCCCCTGCTTCTACCTCTCCTCCCTCTTGTTGTCCTCTGTCCCTTTCTATGCATTTTTCTTATCACTCCCTCTCTCTCTCTCTCCACCTTTACCTCTGTATTTCTTTATTCTTACCTCTCTCTCTCCCCCTTCAAATCCATCTCTCTCTACCTCCCTCTCTCCACTCTCTCACATCCTCTCTCTCTCTATCTCTTTCTTTCTCTTCACCCTTCAACTCTGTTACTATATCCCTCCCTCTCTCCTCTCTCCTTCTCTCCCTTTTTCACTTCACCTCTCCTTCTTTGTTTCTTTCTCTCACCTCCAAACATACACACTATTTCTCCATCTCTCCCTTGTCCCTCCCTCTCTCTCTCCACTTCTCACTCCCTATGTATTTATTATTCCCTCCATCTCTCCTCCTCTCTCTCAAGTCTACTTTCTCATAAATCCTCTCTCTCACTTTCTCTCCTACCTCCCTCTCTCTTCCCCCATCACTCTCTCTCTTTTCCCTCCAATCCCCTCTCTTCCCCCATCACTATCCTCCTCTCCCTCAAGTCTTGTCTCTCATTATCTCTCTCTCTCTCTCTCTGTCTCTCTCTCTTTCCCCTCCAATCCTCCCTCTCTCTCTCTTTCTTCCCTCCAATCCTATATCTTCCCCCATCACTCTATCTCTCTCTCTCCAACTATGTTACTATATCCATCCCTCTCTCCTTCTCTGCCCCGCTTCTCTATATCTCTCTTTCTTTGTCTCTTTATCTCACCCCCAAGCATACTCTCTCTCTCTCCATCTCTCCCTTGTTACTCCCTCTCACCACTTCTAACTCTCTATGTATTTCTTGTTCCCTCCATCTGTCCTCCTTTCTTGCAATTCCTCTCTCTAATCCTTCCTCTCTCTCCCTTTCTCTCCTACCTTCCTCTCTCTTCCCCCACCTCTCTCTCTTTCTCTCTCTCCACCCTCCAATCCTCTCACTATCTCCCTCCCTCTCTGCTTCTCTCTCTCCCCCTCCATCTTTGTGTCTCCCTCTCTCACGCTTCTCTACGTTTAAGGACTTCTACGCAGCAGAAGGAATTAAACGGGAGCTGACGGCATCCCATAACCCACAGCAGAATGGGGTAGCCGAAAGGAAGAATCAATCTATTGTCGGAGAAACTTGAGTGATGTTGCATGACCAAAGCCTACCACTTCATTTGTGGGCTAAGGCATGCAATACAACAGTATACTTGCAGAACAGAAGTCTGCACCATATACTGGGGATAAAGACACCAATGGAGGCCTTTTCCAGGAAGCGAGCAGATGTGAGTCACTTCAGAATCTTTGGGTCATCAATTTATGGCCATGTGACCAAAGATGCCTGGAAGAAGCTAGATCCAACATCTGAGATGGGGATACTTGTGGGGTACACTGATACACCTCACAACTATTGGGTGTTCCTACCTACCAGTCAAAAGACAGTGGTGCGCAGAGATCTGAAGTTCAACGAGTAGAAAGCCATGCGAGTATCACTTGAGAGGAAGCTCAAGTTGCACACAGAGGAGGAACTTTTGGTTCCAAAGGAGGAGGTGATGCGGAGCATCCGCATGCAGAGGATACAGTAGTGGAGACATCCACTCATGCAGAGTCTTCTAGAGATTGGCGGAAATGCTCAAGGGAAGTTGATAGGTTGAAGCTAGATGCACGAGAGAATGTGGGGCAACCATTCTCTCAGCGCGGACAGAGGAGATCACCCGAGCAGTACACTGGTTACATGGAACTGGTTGGGGAGTGTGTAGCGATCAAACCTTCTTCTTTCGAGGAAGCAGTGCAGCAATGAGTCTGGGTTGATGTTATGGTAGAGGAGTATGACTCTATCATTTGGAACAGTGTGTGGGATGTTGTCCCAAGACTAGCAGACAAGTCAATGGTGAGTTCCCGATGGCTTTACAAGGTAAAGCAAGTAGTTGATGGCAGTGTTGAGAAACATAAGGCAAGGTTTGTTGTTCGTGGTTTCTCATAGGTCAAGGGGATCGACTAGGATGAGACTTTTGCTCCTGCAACAAGGTACTCATATATCAAATCGATGTTGGAACTATCAGCTCAGAGGGGTTGGAAGATCCATTGGATGGACGTGAAGATTGCGTTCCTCAATGGGAAGATTGAGGAAGAGGTGTACATTGAGCAGCCCAAAGGATATGAGACCTTTGATCATGAGTCGAATGTCTGCCGACTCAAGCAAGCATTGTATGGGTTGAAGCAAGCACCTCGTGCTTGGTACACCAGGATCAATAGCTATTTCACCGGATTGGGCTTCACCAAGAGTGAAGCAGATGTGAACCTTTACCACATCATGGTAGAAGGTACGCTATTGATCATTGTACTTTATGTTGATGATCTAATTATAGGTGATGATCAGTTCATCAAGTCTTGCAAGGAGGACCTTGCAAGAGAGTTTGAGATGAAAGACATGAGCCTCATGCACTACTTTCTAGGCATGGAAATGTGGCAGAAGGATGGGGAAGTATTTGTGTATCAAGGCAAGTATGCCAATGAGATACTCAGGCGATTCCAAATGGAGAAGTGCAAGCCCATGCAGACTCCTCTAGCTGGTAACTAGAGGAAGGAGGATGCTACTTCAGGTGAGGTAGTAGTTTCTATTGTTTAACGATAGCTTGTGGGTTCACTAATGTATCTAGTGAACGCATGACCATATTTGTGCTTTACGGTGAACCAACTGAGTCAAGCTATGGTTAAACCTACCAAGTTGTTTTGGAAGGTAGCGAAGCATGTGCTGAGATACCTCAGAGGCACATCTCAGTATGGATTGTGGTACAGATGGACAAAGGGGGTGAAGTTTCAGGGCTTCATAGATGTTGATTGGGTAGGGAGTCCATCAGATCGGAAGAGCACTTCTAAAGGAATATTCAACCTTGGTTCAGTTGCAGTTTCCTGGTACAGTAGGAAACAGAGGTCAGTTTCACTTAGCTCAACAGAGGATGAATACATGGCTACCAGTCAGGCAACATGCAAGGCAATTTGGATGCAGAAGTTTTAGTGGGATTGTTTGGTCAGATGATGGATACAAACATGATCTATTGCGATAATCAAAGTTGTATCAAACTCTTTGAGAATCTAGTGCTTCATGATAGGTCCAAGCACATTGATATCCGTTACCATCTTCTTCGAGACTGTGTGGTGAAGAGGATCATCTTGTTGTTGTATGTTTCGACTGAGGAGCAGGATGCAGATATTTTGACTAAGGCACTATCAAAATGCAAGTTCGAGTTCCACAAAGACAGTATTGGGGTGACTGGTAATCCCTTTCTTGTTGAGAGGGATTGTTGAAAATAGCAACAAGAAATGATAAATATAGAAGTGCTAAAAATAAAATTGTTATAAATAGCATTTCGAGATACATTCCAATTTTAGTTAGTCCCTCAACTAAAATTGTGAATTAAAATTGAATTTTATCTTAGCAGCTCTTTGTAAAATAATTAATTAATTCACCTTGAGTTAATTAGTTGAGGAAAATCAAACATGAAGTCTATGTGAGGACATGCAACAGTTATTCCTTTGATTGAGGAATTTATCCCTTTGTTAAAGAGATAAGGATGAGTTGTAATTTTGAGTTGTTATTAGTTAGCTTAGTTAACCGAGTTAAGTCCAGTTAGATTAGTTCCAACAGTTGGAGGAACTGATTGTGAGTTCAGTTAGTTAATGCATGCATGCATGTAACTAATGCACTTCAAATAACTGAAAATTCTATGATAAATAACTCATGCATGTCAGTTCTATCAGAGACCCAGTTGAGATCAGATGGTGGGACAATGTAATATTAGTTGCAGGAATATTCCATTGTGAATATCTCTTGCATACAAAAGGAATTCATTCCTTAAGGATTGCGTAGTTATTTCAGAGTTCAGTGAGTTGTATGAAGCCAAACTTCACACAGGTGGCATCATTGGACCCCAAGAAAAAATGTGCAAGGAAATAGGAGGCTTGGAGGATTGAGGGAAAGCATATGTTGTTTTGATTCAGTCTGTGAGCTATATTGAGGGATTGTACTGAGACCTAGATAACTTCCAAGATAAGGCTTTATGTAATCCACAATATTTTCACTTGTATGATAATACAGAGATCTGGGTTTTTAGCTGAGGCTTTCCCCAGAGTATTCTTTTGTGTTTCATGTGTATGATTTCTCATTCTCTATTATATGTGTTCTATTTGATCTTGCTCAAATTGATTAAGCTTCTGCAAAGTTTGTTGTAGAAGTAGATCTAGTATTTTGCTTTAGTATATTACATTATCAGGTGATCTTCAGTGGGAATTTCTACATCGTATCGGAGCATAGGTGTTCAAAGCAAAGAACAGTATACAAGAAGGGAGAATTTCAAATTTTCAAGTTCCTGATTATAAAAATCAAGTTCTTATCACATCTCAATTTCACCAATGGCGTTCAATGGTTTGAGACTCTAGTATGCCCTTGATGGCAGTTCGAATTATATAGCCCAGAAGGATCGCATGGAAGTGGTATTAGAGGACAATGGTTTGAAGGACTTCATTGATTAAGAAGTCCCTAAGAGCACAACAGCTAATGCCCAAGAATTGGCGGAATGGAAGAAATGTGTGGCTAGAGGGAGGAGAATCCTCCTGGAGGGAGTTTGAGACCGCATTGTCTTGAGCCTCCATGGGAAGGAGACAACGTATTCAAAGTGGAAAACATTGAAGGATCTATATCAGAACAACAACGATCAGAGGAAGTTGGTGTTGAAAGACAATCTATGGAAAATCAAGTGTGAAAAGGGCGACACTCTGAACATGCCTGACCAAAAATCACCACCTGTAGGGATGAGCTTTGAAGTGTAGGGATCACAACTGCTGATGATGACATGGTGAGTCTTGCTCTCCTCAATCTTCCTAAGAGCTGGCATAGCTACCAAGACTCCATAAATAGAAGAGAGAAACTACCAGATTGGGAACGTCTTTGGTCAAATCTGATGTAGGAGGAGATAAGAAGAAGCACCAAAGATGGATCTTCATCAAAACAAGATGATGAAGAAAATCTAGCTTTAGCGAGTAAAGCTAGGAAAGGGAAAGGGAAGGCGTCCTATCCCAAATCGAGTTCTTCCCATGGTGGGAAGAAGTTTGACGAATCAAAAGTGTGATGCTTTCATTGTGATGAGGTGGGCCATTATGCTACGAATTTTCCAAAAAAGAAATCCAAGAAAGGATCCTCAAATGGATCATATGGTGAGGCATTGGCCTCAAAGTTTGAGTTGGATTTCTCTCTCATCGAATGAATGGTTTCATCCATGGTGGGATGTGTTTGGTACCTGGACAGTGGATCTTCATTCCACATGTCAAGTGACAAGAATCTACTCAGTACCCTAGAGGAGAAGGATCTCCATATGTGCATCAAGATGAGCAATAATGGAATGTACTGTGTTTCAGAGGGAGCATGGAGCTCCTCTCACCATCATTGATGTAAAGTATGTACCAAGTCTGAAGAAGAATCTTGTGTCTATTGCTATGCTAGAAGATAAAGTCTATGATGTAGTCTTTAGTAAAGGAAAGGTATTCCTAAGGCATATCGTCACTGGACAGACCAAGCGAATTGGGATTCGAATAAAAAATCTCTACAAGCTGGAGGTAGATGACTGTGATGCATTGAGTTACAAAGCAGAGGTGGTGTAGAGCCAAGATGTTGGCGACCTATGGCATAGAATATTGGGCCACTTGCACCATGGGGACTTGAAGATCATGCATCAAATTTCTACTGGACTACCCAAGGTAAAACGGGAGCGAGTGGATACATGCAAAGGTTGCACCTTGGGTAAGTATGTGAAATCTTCCTTTCAGGATCGTGACAGTAGAGCTGGAGAAATATTGGAACAAGTTCACACAAATGTATGTGGACCATTCTCTACAGCCTCCACTGCTAAACAAAGGTACTATGTTATTTTTATTGATGATTTTTCTCGTAGATGTTGGATCTACTTTATGCAAAATAAGGATCCGACCTTCTCTAGGTTTTTTGAGTTCAAAGCCTTTGTAGAGAAAGAAACTGGAAAGAAAATAAGAGCCTCGCGAAGCGATAATGGTGGAGAGTATGTCTCCCAAAAGTTTAAGGACTTCTGCGTAGCAGAAGGAATTAAACGGGAGTTGACAACACCCCATAACCCATAGCAAAATGGGATGGCTGAAAGGAAGAATCGATCTATTGCGGGAACATCTCGAGCGATGTTGCATGACTAAAGCCTACCACTTCATTTGTGGGCTGAGGCATGCAATACAACAGTATACTTGAAGAACAGAAGTCTGCACCGTATACTAGAGATGAAGACACCAATGGAGGCCTTTTCCAGAAAGCGACCAGATGTGAGTCACTTCAGGATCTTTGGATCATCGGTTTATTGCCGTGTGACTAAATATGCCCGAAAGAAGCTAGATCCAACATCTGAGTTGGGGATACTTGTGGGGTACAGTGATACACCCCATAACTATCAGGTGTTCCTGCCTACCAGCCAGAAGATAGTGGTGCGTAAAGATTCGAAGTTCGATGAGCAAAAAGCCATGCGAGTATCAATTGAGAGGGAGCTCAAGTTGCATGCAGAGGAGGAAATTTTGGTTCCAATGGAGGAGGAGCCTTATACTGATGTGGAGTAGCCGCATGTAGAGGATCTAGTAGTGGAGACATCCACTCATGCAGAGTCTTCCAGAGATGGGCGGAAATTCTCAATGGAAGCTGACAAGTTGATGCTAGATGCGCGAGGGATGTGGGCCAGCCATCCTCTCAGCATAGACAGAGGAGATCACCCGAGTGGTACACTGGTTACATGGCCCTGGTTAGGGAGTGTGTAGTGATCTAACCTTCTTCTTTCGAGGAAGCAGTGCAATAACCAGTCCGGGTTGATGCTATGGTAGAGGAGTACGACTCTATCATTCAGAACAGTGTGTGGGATGTTGTCCCAAGACGAGCGGACAAGTCAATGGTGAGTTTCCGATGGCTTTACAAGGTAAGAAAGTAGCTGATGGCAGTGTTGAGAAACAAATGGCAAGGCTTGTTGCTCGTGGTTTCTCACAGGTCGAGGGAATCGACTAGGATGAGAATTTTTCTCCTGTAGCAAGGTACTCATCTATCAGATCAATGTTGGCACTATCAGCTCATATGGGTTGGAAGATCCATTAGATGGATGTGAAGACTGTGTTCCTCAATGGGAAGATTGAGCAAGAGGTGTACATTGAGTATCCCGAAGGATTTGAGACCTTCAGTCGTGAGTCACATGTGTGCCGACTCAAGCGAGCATTGTATGGGTTGAAGCGTGCATCTCGTGCTTGGTACACTAGGATCGAGAACTATTTCACCGGGTTGGGTTTCACCAAGAGTGAAGCAGATGTGAACCTTTGCCACATCATGGTAGAAGGTAAGCGATTGATCATTGTACTTTGTTGATGATCTGATTTTGACAGGTGATGATTATTTGATCAAGTCTTTCAAGGAGGACCTCACAAGAGAGTTTGATATGAAAGAAATGTTATGAAACCAGCTCACAAAAGGATAGAAAAGCTAGTTGAACGCCTTAGAATTCAACCTCTTCGAGGGGGAAACCTCCTTTACATTACACAAATGAACAATTCTTGGATTATTCGAATGACAAAACCTCCTTTCTATATATAGGAGTCTAAGGGGTCACAATATAACCAAGCCAACCTAACAATAATAATATAAAGGCACAAAAATAACAATAGATGGATTCTATGGGGCACAGTAATAACAATATGGGAACAATAGGGGCACAACAATATTAATAAGAGATACAACTACAATATTAATGGGGGCATCACTAGTATTATAGGTACCTAACATGCCCCTATCCTTCAAAAAAGTGTTGTCCTCAATGCTTGAGTAGTTCTAGATGCTTCTGTATAAAATTCTCATCCTCCCATGTGGAATCTTCAACGGATAAGTTCTTCCACTTGATGAGATACTCTGAAATGGATCGATTTCATAGTTATCAAGTTCTTGTTTCTATGACTGCTTCTGGTTCAAATATAATTTTTCCTTCGTCATCAAGTTCTGGCAATATTGTTCGAACTGGGAGCTTGTCACCTATAACCTTCTTTAAACATGAAACATGGAAAACTGGGTGCACTTGAGAAGCTACAAGAAGTTCCAATTTGTATGCCATAGTACCAATCTTTTGCAACAACTTATACGGACCATAATACTTTGGTGACAATTTATTATCCTTCTTAGCTTGCTTGAGGGACATTTGTTTATATGGTTGTAGCCGTAGGAATACCCAGTAACCTACATCAAAACTTCTTTCACTGCGATGTTGATCTACCTATTGTTTCATTCTATTCTGTGCCAAGACAAGGTTATCCTTTAAGAGTCGGAGAACTTTTTGTTGATGCTCGATGTGATGTTCCACTGCTTGAACGTTAGAATTTTCTCTTAAATATGGTGTGATGGATGGTGGCTGATATCCATAAAGTGCCATAAATGGGGTCATTTTTGTTGCAGTATGGAAGGAAGTGTTATACCACCATTCAACCAGAGGCAACCATTTGACCCATTGTGTCTGTTTATCAGATACAAAGCAATGAAGATATCCTTCCAAACATTTGTTTACTATCTTTGTTTGCCCATCAGATTGAGGATGATAAGATGAGCTATGAGCTAACTGAGTACCAAGACAAGAAAATAATTTTGTCCAAAAATTTCCTGTAAAAATGGGATCTCTGTCACTTACAATAATCTTTGGGTTTCCAGGTAGCTTTTGAATTATTTCCATAAATGTTGTAGAAACTGTACTGGCTTTAAATGGATATGATAATGCACAAAAGTGTGCATACTTGGTAAGTCTGTCAACTACCACCATGATGACACCTTTTCATGCGACTTGGGTAAACCTGTGATAAAATCCATTGAAACCTCCTCCCAACGTTGGCTTGGAATGGATAAAGGTTGTAATAGACTTGGTGTTTTAATTGTTCAGCTTTATTTTGTTGGCATACCAAACATTCTGCCACAAACTTTTGAATATCCGATTTAAGGCCATCCCAAAAAAATTCCTTCTTAACCCTCTGGTAAGTTTTTAAAAATCTTGAGTGCCCTCCTAAGGGAGAAGTGTGCAATTCCAGAAGAATCTTTTGTTTGAGTTGGGAATTCTTATAGAGGTATAAGTGATCTTTGTACCATAACAAATCATTTTTCCAGCTAAATGTATTAGATGTACTAGAATCTTGTTGTAACTTTCGAATAAATTCCCACACTTCTTCGTCATTCTTCCATTCCTCCCTTGCTTCATTTATCCAACCTAGTTGGATAATAGAAATGGTGCACAACAATGCTTCCACATCCTCATCCTTTCTTGAGAGTGCATCTGCCACAACATTTTGCTTCCCTTTTTTGTATATGATTTCAAAGTCATAACCCAACATCTTTGTGACCCATTTTTGTTGTTCTTCAGAGGATAATCTTTGTTCTAAAAGGTATTTATGGCTATCATGATCCACTTTTACCTTGAAGTGTCTTCCCATTAGGTAGGGTCGCCATTTCTTAAGTGGATGTAATATTGCCAACATTTCCTTCTCATAAATAGCTTTGTGTAAATACTTTCTCTTGATTGGACAAATTTTGAAAGTAATGAGTATTTCATCTTGCATTAAAACAACACCAATTCCATTTCTGGAAGCATCACATTCAACAATAAAGGTTTTTGTGAAGTTTGGTGTAGCTAAGACCGGTGCTTGGCACATTGCCTCTTTAAGATATTAGAAGGCCTTTGTTGCTTCTGGAGTCCATGAAAATGCATCTTTCTTCAACAATGTTGTTAGAGGTGCTACTATTTTTCCATAATTCTTAACAAACTTGTGATAATACCCTGTCAACCTGAGAAATCCTTGCAAATGATTTATGGATGTGGGGATTTCCCATTCCTTAATGGCTTTAATTTTTCTAGGGTCTACCTTAACTCGTTCATGAGATAAACCAGATAGTCCACCTCTTGTACTCCAAAGAAACATTTGGATCTTTTTGCATATAATTGTTCTCCTCCAATAGTTGTATCACCCTGTCAACGTGTTCAACATGATCCTTCCAAGACTTGCTGTAGATTAGTATATCATCAAAAAATACTAACACAAATTTTCTAAGGAAGGGTTTGAAAATGGAATTCATCAAACCTTGAAATGTAGAAGGTGCATTGGTGTTATAGCTCCAAATATCACTCTTATGGTTTGTGATGCTGCACCCATGGCCTAGGGCAACCCCTCCTTTCAGACTTGGTCCAAAAATTTAAAAAACAATGTTTTTTTACTTATACGCGACATTGCCCTGAGTTAAACGTGTGTATACACGGGTAGGCATATACCCAAACTGCGTATATGTATTAAAACACTTAAAAAAATGTAAAACTCCTTAATTTCGGGCGGAGATCACGGGTTTTACCTGCTGATCACCTGTTAGTTCCCTTGGCCCAACTGTTCCCAACCAACTCCCAACTAAAAAACTACTTTGGGAGAGATATAAAAAGACCTCAATGGGAAGGCCTAGAGAGAGGAGAGGAGAGAGAGAAAGGTTATTATGCTGAGATTTTTCCCCGACCAGGTCTGAAGATCCTTGTGCCTCCAGCACTTCCCCCATTTGTACAGGAAACCCTTGTTTCCTTGTGTGTTGATGTTCACCCATTACTTGTGACATCATGGAGTAAGTCATGGAAGGAGTTTGTTAAAGGCTTGAGGCTGGACGAATCCGGAAGAAGGCTTTGCTTGGATCCTGCGAAAGGGTGACTCAGGTGAAATTATTCCTTTTCTGTACTTTATTTGTCTATAATAAAAGAAACACATGTCTTGGTTCCTGATATAAATCTTCTTTATGTTTATGATATTCATGTTGGAATTCATATGTGAATGGTTGTTTAAATTTCATAACTAACTACATTTCTTTATAACATGAAGATGGTTTCTTTATAAGGTTTTGTCCATATACTGCAGTGTTCTTCGGAATTGGTTGTTTTGCAAGACAAAGGAGCAAGAGGAACTTGAAGAAGGGTTTGGACCCTAAAGGACCTTCTCAAACGTAGGACCTAAGGTACGCCCCCTTATCATAGAATTTGCTTATAATAGCATAATGGCTGTGTGAATGTGTGTTTCTCTGTGTAGACAACTTTCAGTCTGCTAGGGTTTCAACCCAAAAGCCCTAGGGGAAAATTTCCCTTAACAGAATTGGAAACTCCACTGGGGACAACATTGTTGTTGTTCCTAGTTTGGATGTTTTCCAGTCAATCAGGGCTCAGCTGCCTGTTTGTTTGTTGTTGTTGTGTGGTCTGTTCTTGAACTCTAAGTTTTGCCAGTTTCTTCAGTTTGTTTTTTATTTTTCTTGAAATCTTTTATATACGGTGTTTTTCTTAGTTATAGAGGCGTATATACACATGTTTCCTTAAGTGAACCCGCGTATACGTAGGTTTCCTTAGGCACAGTTGTGTATACACGCAATCTATACATAAGTACAGTCGCGTATATCTAGCAATTTTCAAGATTTTTAAATCTCTTTACCTCTGAATGTCTGTCTGCTGGTTTGATTCAGTTTCACATAGTCACTGTCCAGTATCGGTTGTTAGTTTTACAGAAAGCATCTTGTTCCAAATTCTCTCTGATTGTAATGAGTATTGGTCTTGTTTTTGTTGTTGCAAGAATCATCGTTTTTTGCTTAAGCACGCAAGATTTCTTGCTAGGAATCTTGGCTGCTCTGATTCATCAGGGCAGGAAGATTGATCTTAATCTTTGTGTTAAATCTTGCTTTTGGTGACTTTTTGTTTGCTTGACAAAACCTCTTTTTGTGACCATCCACTTCTTTGTTTCATGAAAGTTGTTGATTGATACTTTCTTGAAATTTGTCTTTTTGATCTTTTTGGTTTTTGTTGCCAAAGCTTTCATTGCTACTTTTGATTGTTAAGAGCATCCTTAAACACATTTCTTTTTGTTTAGTTTTCATCCATTGTGTGGTGTCAACTTGAAAAAATGTTTGTTGCCTACTCTTCAATGACAAAGTTTCAGTTTTGTTGAGAGAATTTTTGAAAAGACATTTTTGTTGTTGCTTTTGAAGAAAACTTTTTGAAAAAACTTAGTTTTTCTTTCTTGAACTTGGTTTTGATTTGGTTTCCTTTTAGTGAATGAAAGTGCTTTTGTTTGTCTTGGAACTTGTTTTTAGTGTTTAGACGAAATGAACAGTAGCATCTCATATTCGACCTAGACATTTTAAGTGGCAAAATAAATTTGATAAGCAAGCAACTTTCATTTCTTGATTTTAGAGTAGTTTTGAATCTTGCATCAGCATATATTTGTTGCATTAGGATAGATTTGCATATATTTTTAGGCATCCATAGCTTTGTTAACTTTTTTGAGTGTGAAGCGTGAATTAAAGAAAGGAAAAGAAAATTTGTTTTATTAGAAGTTCCTCTGAACGCTGTAGAAATTGCTTTTCATCGAAAAACGAAAACAAGTGCATGTGCATGTAGTTTGGTTTTTATTAATTTCTTTTGCATCAAAACACCACTAGTTTCACTTCCGTTCATCCCATGACTTAAAGAACAGCCTATTTTAAAATCAAGCGCTAATTAAAATTCACTAAAACTTTTTTTTTAAGTTAGATACACCAACAAGTTTTAGGATTTTAGGGCCTTGAATTAGGTGAGTGGAGAGTTAACTCTCCAAGGCCATTTAAACCGTCAAACATAGGAGTCTGAATAGTGAGTAAAAATCCAATAGCGTTATGAAGACCAGGAAAGCTCCGGATCTGGGAGTTAAGCATGAGGGTCTGTGAAGACAGGGAAGAGAGATACCCCCTCTCCTACTTGACCGAACTTACCTCACGACTGTTCCGCCTGGCTTCTGCGACCCGTTGGTATCCATAGTTGCTACTCCTAGGGATCTACACAGGTGGCTACGGAGGGGAATCCCGTGGCACTTGAGGTCGACGTTGCATCACTCTCAATTGTACTACTGGAGGGTACCCTTGCAAAGCATGGGGGCTTGCACCGGCACAGGCTGTTGTTAAGAGGTCAGCGTAACTTCCTCTATTACCTTCGCTGATAGGACTGGGCCCTCATCATCCCAGACTATCTTCGGAAGGCCCCTTAATTCACTTTCTTGTATTTTGGTGTCCGGTCCTAATCAGTAGGAGCAGAAATACTTGGAATTTGTTTGACTGGCTGATATCTTTAGGGACTTTATAGTGTGTGCTCTGTGCTCTTAGTTGGCCTAGCTTTCAATTTTTTGAGTCTTTAGTTAGATCATAACAAAAAATTCAAAGTGGCTGACCGATCACCTAGACGATCTCGAAGACTTCGTGGTCTTTCACCACCAAGTTTAGAGCCTTCTCCTAGAAGGCGCAGAGGTAATGCTGTTGGTGGGTTTCATCCCACGGCAGTTGATGCATCAGGGATTGATCCTCCTCTCGGGGGCATTAGTGTTCAAGCAACGCCTAGCACTTCTGCAGAACAAGAGAGGAACACTCCAGTTCTTTCTCGAGTTCTCTTTCAAGCGGAGAATAACATAGAGGTAGAAGAACTCTCAAAGTTGTTAGCGGCTCCGAATTCTCCCCTACCATCTAGCCATCCGGACGTATTACAATACGTTGGGACTCCGATGCATAGACTGTCAAGTCCAGGTTACGCTACGTGCTTACCATCGATGACCACTACTGGAAGCATGGCTTCTACTACAAATGCTACAACTATGCAGACTCCAACATCGATACAAGGGGGAGGAACGATTTCTATCTCCTCTGCTTCTTTGTTTGGATCTTTTGCTAGCACATCTTTAGTTGGGTCTACCTCCATTCCGTCCACGAGTGGAAATTCCCAAACCAATGCTTTTGGTTCTGGATTCTTCCCATTTGGCACCCATTCACAGGGTATTCCATCAGTTCCGTTTAGTGTCGCCACGTCCATGATGGGTGGATCGGCTTCATTCCAGGATTTTCCTTTCGGAAGTGGTCATATACCACATTCCAACCCGACGATAAGATCCATGCCTTTTTCTTCTATAGGACAAAGCGGTAATCCTTTCCAAGGTTGGACTAACCCTGGGGTTAGTGGCGCAGGAACTGGGAATCCATTTTTCAGCCAACAAGGGAATAGGTTGTACTCCACAGTTATTTCGTTTCAAAGTATTCCTCACTTAGCTTCGGCTTGGAATCCGTATCAGGGGTTATCAACTCCTTATAATCCTTTAGGAGGAAACTTTGCTGGTTATGGAGGCTTTGGGGCTGGAGTTGGTCAAGCTCCGAATTTTGCTGGATCACAAGGGTTGCCTTTTGGTTCAGCTGGTTCTGCTAGTTACTTCGGGCAGCCTGATGCCTTCCAAAATCCAGGCCAATCTTTTCAAAACTTTGGGAGCTTCGCCCAATCTGGGTGGAATCCCCAAGGTCCTCCTAGGCTTCCATTTCTGGCAACTTTGAACTTGCCAGATCTCACTAAGTTAACAAACGATCCAATCAAGTACAATCCGGCCTGGCCTCCGGTCCCAACCAAACTCCCTTCGGACATTCCAAAATTCGAAGGGAAGAGCGGTGAAGACCTAGGCGACCATGTAACCACATTCCATTTGTGGTGCTCATTGAACTCCCTTATCGATGACTCGATTAGGTTGAGACTTTTTCAATGCACCTTGATTGGTAATGCGGCCAAATGGTATATAGAGTTGCCAGGGGGCAGCTTTACATCTTTCGCTGACTTAGCTAATATCTTCTTAAATCATTTCCAGCTACCCGTCCGTTATGATGCCGGAACTGAACTTCTAGCCAATTTTCATCAGGATAAGGCAACTCACATTTCTGACCATATTCAGGAATGGAGACGGAGAAAGAGGCTCATTAAAGCCGAAATCCCTCCAGAGTACCGTCTCAAATGGTTTTTGAAATTGTTACAACCCGAGATCTCTAAGGATGTCTCCATGTATGGAGTCTATTCTGAGGAGCAAGCCATTTTTAGGGCCCAGCAATTAGAATTGATCTACTCTCAGTCTGGGATCCTACAAAAATACTTTCCGGATGCTCCTGGGTCTAAGGTTGACATAGCCAACTCGAAGCCAAGTCCCCATTCGGATGGTATCATTGGGTCGGTAGACACAAATGTGGTGAACTTGTTAAACCAATTGCAGCAGTTGTCTTTACAAACTGCTTCCAATAACCAAGTCACATCGTCTAATCCTACAGCTTCCCAAACCTCTTCGATTAATGTCGTCCAATCTAATAACCCCAAAGGAAATCAAAATTCCAATGGGAAAAAGAAAGGACGAGGTAAGAAAAAGAACCAAGATGGGAAGGCTGACGCAAAGAAAGTCAAGTTTCCATGCAAGTTGTGCAGTGCAGACCATTTAACTCACTTATGCCCCAAGATTGAAGATGCTCAGTGCTTATTAGGGCTGCAAGGGACTTCTAGTTCTCAGGCTGTGTTAACCAACCCTTTTCCCCAAGGGTAGCAACTTCTTGTTGGTGCGAGTTCAAACCCTGGAACCTCCGCAGGAGGCAACCAGGAAGGGGAAAAATCATCAAATGTTTTCATGATGGGTACTAACGTCCATGTGGCTACTCGGTCACGTGATTACGATGAAGTCGAAACTTCCAAGGACAAGACTGCTCCCAGACATACCGACCTTCATATTGAGCGACCCCCTGTTGAGACTATACCACGGATACCGAAAGGTTCCACTAAATGTGTGACTATTAATCCTAATGCTAGGGCCACCCAGAATTACTCCATTGCTGAGGATCTAGCTCAGAGTTCGTGCGCCATGTCCGCTTTAGAGGTTCTCCAGTCGTGTCCGGCTCAACGAAGTGCTTTACTTTCCGCGATTGGGGCAGTCAATCAAACTAACTCTTTAGTGCTCACTTTTGACATGTTAAATGTCAAAAAGTGACTCCCTCATCATATGGATTTCGAAATAAAGGCTACATACTGGAAAATCAACATTTTTCATACCGTTATCGATAAAGGAGCTTCCACGTGTGTCATGTCGATGTCATGTTGGAAGGCTATTGGATCGCCTTCGGCTGTTCCTTCACCTATCGTCTTGACTGCATTTGATGGTCATTCTCATAAGCCGCATCGGATTATCCCGACCTTTCCTATATGTGTTGGGGGGAAGGTCGTCAATATTGAAGTAGAAGTCATAGATGTTAACCTAGACTACAATCTCCTCTTAGGAAGGAACTGGGTATACGAAATGGACGCCATTGTTTCGACTCTGTTTCTGTGTTATTTGCTTTCCTCATGAGGGGAAAAT
This sequence comes from Pinus tabuliformis, assembly GCA_031772625.1. Classification (NCBI taxonomy): domain Eukaryota; kingdom Viridiplantae; phylum Streptophyta; class Pinopsida; order Pinales; family Pinaceae; genus Pinus; species Pinus tabuliformis. The sequence goes on along the minus strand of CM062811.1, from coordinate 931,069,686 downwards.
CGTTAAGGTTGATCAATTGGATTATTGTCCAGTCGATCCTCAAGCAAGCTCTGACTCTACTGTTCCTTTAGTGGATAACCCTCATCCGCCTACTGAGAATTCAGGAGTAGGGATGTATTCCTCATTGATGGGTACCTTTGATCTTCCATCTCCTTTCGCTAGAATCAATGTTGTTTCATCATCTAAGGAGTCTCCTCGAGAAGAGTTCTTCCGAACTCGTTATTTTAGACCCTTGGACCTTGCCTTCACGTACGACCACATTAGTTGAAGGACAAGTAAATGGAATGGCATTCCCTATATCTGCAGTTGAGCTTAGATATCAGTCTATCGTCAACTCTGCAGACGACCACTCTACTCCTTTTTCCGAAGAGGAGTTAGATGGTGATGTGGCCCCGGCTTGGAGCCTTGATTCTACCTCTTCCTTGGACTTCTTAGATTTAGTTTTGCCTTCTGAAGAAGCAATCCTCGAAACAATGAGGGGTATAGATCGACCTTGGCAAGACTTACACCATCGTTCATACTTTCTTCCTCCATTGCAGGAAGTAGAATCTAGATTCTCCGAGCTATTTACTAGTGATGTTTGTACGGTGTCAAATCCTTTGGCTCCAACACATGTTCGTGCCGAAGGTAATATGTCAGTGATTTCAAAAACGATACCTATAAACATCTCTAGGGACCCTAATGTGATCGAGAATCTCTTCATCGGAATTGAATGTTCCCCTGAAGAAATTCAAATTTACACCGACCTGTTCAAGGAATTTCGAGATGTATTTGCTTGGTCTTATGAAGAAATGCCTGGCATTGACCCATCTATAGTTCAACATGAGATCAAGACGTATGAGAACGCCAAACCGGTTCGTCAAAGGCTTCGGCCGGTTAACCCTAGGAAAGCAGCAGCTATCAAAGCTGAAGTTGAGAAGTTGCTAAAGGCGGGTTTCATATACCTTGTTCCTCTTACTGATTGGGTTTCTAATCCAGTCCCTCTGGATAAAAAGCAAGGAACAATCTGAGTATGCATCGATTTTAGGGACCTAAACAAGGCTTTTCCAAAAGATAATTACCCCACGCCATTCATTGATCAGATTATCAACGAGTGTGTGGGTAATGAGATTTTTTCCTTCATGGATAGTTTTTCTGGTTATAATCAAATCTCTATCCGTCCTGAAGATCAACATAAGACAACCTTTATATGTCCCTGGGGTACCTTTGCATATAGAAAGATGCCTTTTGATCTTAAAAATGCTGGAGCCACTTTTCATTGGGCCATGTCATATGCTTTCCACGACATCAAACATGTCATGAAAGCATACTTGGATGATCTCGCTACTCATTCTCGAAAGAGAACTGATCACCCTAGTCATCTTCGAATGGTTTTTGAGCAATGTCGTTTTTATAAAATCCGGTTGAATCCCAACAAGTGCGTTTTCGCAGTTATGTCCAGTCGGTTGTTAGGGTTCATTGTGTCAAATGAAGGGATTCGGGTTGATCCATTCAAGGTTGAGGCAATAGTTCAGTTGCCTCCCCCGTCCTCAATTCGACAACTTCAAAGTCTTCAAGGGAAGGCTAATTTCTTAAGACAGTTTATAGCAAACTATGCTGAGATCACTAAAGAGTTCATGTGTTTGCTACGAAAATGAGTTCCATTTGTGTGGGACAACTTTGCGCAGTGGTCGTTCGATGCTTTGAAAAAGGCATTAGTCTCTACCCCGCTTTTGAGTCCACCGGATTATGGTAGAGACTTCCTTTTATATCTCGCTGCAGCAGAATCAACCATTGGTATGGTTCTCGTTCAGGAGGACAATTCTCTCACCGAGCATGTGATTCATTATTTGAGCCGAGGCTTAATAGGTCCTGAACTTCGCTATTCTTCGATTGAGAAGTTGGCCTTGGCAGCTGTCCATGATGTCCAGGGGCTCCGTCATTATATCCTGCTATGCAAAACTTTTGTCTTAGCGGCGATCAATCCATTACAATTTGTCCTCAGTAGGCGAGTGATTGGGGGCAAATATAATCGATGGATAGTCATTTTGCAGGAATTTGATCTCGAGTTCTTGTCTGCCAAGTCTAAGAAATCCATGGTTTTCGCTGAGCTAATTTATGAGCTGCCTTGTGGAGAGGATACTGTTTATGAGGAAATTTTTCTCGACGAACATTTATTCCTCATCTCTTCACTCGACCCTTGGTATGGAGATATCATTGTCTATCTCCAGACTTCGAAGTTTCCCTCTACTTTCTCCAAGGATGAACGACGAAAATTACGTCACCTGGCTAAAAATTATGTTATTATTGGTGACACATTATACCGTCGAGGGGTTGATTCAATCCTTCAACGCTGTTTAACCTTAGAGGAAGCAGAGTCAGTGCTAAATGACTGCCACAGTGGAGCTTGTGGTGGTCATCTATCAGGGCTTGCTATAGCCCAGCGCATCTTACGTGCCGGCTATTTTTGGCCTTCACTCTTTAAAGACTGTGTGGAAGCGATTAAACATTGTCACCCATGTCAAATTTTTACTCGGAAGATGTGCACACATCCAGCTCCTCTTTTACCCATTGTCACCGTCAGTCCCTTTACTAAGTGGGGTATTGACTTTACAAGTTGTAATCTGCCTTCAGCGGCGAATCACAGGTACATTATCGTGGCTGTAAACTACTTTACGAAGTGGGCTGAGGCCATGCCCACTTATAAAAATGATAGTGACATGGCAGCGTTGTTCCTTTTTGATCAGGTTATCTCAAGATTCGGTATCCCGAGAGAGATTGTCACTAATCATGGCAGTCATTTCTAGAATCAACTGATGTCTTAATTGGCCCTCAAATTAGGTTTCCGCCAGGAGCATTCGTCTCCTTATTATCCTTAAGCCAATGGATAGGTCGAGGCAGTCAATAAAACTCTTAAGATGATCCTCCAATGGACAATCGATAAAAACCGGTCCAATTGGCATGTTATGTTGTATTCGACTCTTTGGGCATACCGGACCTCCGTAAAGACTGCTACTAGTTTTACACCTTTTCAGTTGGTTTATGGGATGGAATCTATCTTTTCGGTTGAATGTGAAATTCCATCTCTTATGTTAGCTGTTGAGCTCCTTCCAGAGACTTCAAGTCTCGAAGAGCGGTGATGATACCTTGGTGGAAACACTTGGGCATGGGTTAAGCTGAGACTTAACCTCTTTTATATACCTGATGGTTGATTGGTTTCTAACCATGGGTAGGAAATGGATGGTGAGACAGGTGTATACTTGTTTCTTTGTTAGACTTGAGGTATGGCATATTAGAGATGTGATAGAGGTTGCTTCATGGACCTAGATGTGGCACATTGAGAGTCAGTTTGATGAGAGGATCTCTTCATTTTGAGGAGATGGATATTACACACACTTATGGATGATGATGTTTGTATAGATGTGACTAATTGACATGCAGCACATTGACACCAACATCATGGCTAGCATGTTACGGATGAGATGGAGAATACTCCATGGACCTGGGAATGGCTTACTTACATTTTCATGGAGATGGGATGGATTCTTGATTGAGTTGATGTTATGATAGGATGTTGAGATAAAAAATCGATGATGGCATGAGGAGGTGCATTTTCATGATTTGACTGTGACAATTGGATAGATCACCCAACTAGTTCAAGTCATGGGGCTATAGAATTATACCTGATATGTGTTTATTTGGGTTGGAGTATCATGGCAACAGTTCACATGATGATGATACATGATGGGTTGACACGATATATGTTGCAGTGATAGCATGTAGCTTGAGTTGGAGGGACCAGCCTTCCACGATGGGGAAGCATGTGAATATTACGACAGATGTGGTTCATGATCATGGATTGAGGAGACTTTCCTGTTCATGGAGTCATGGACCTTGATGGTTTGTGCAATGGCAGAGCAGAAGTGGGGAGCATGGAAATTTTGGATGTTGGAGCTAGTGACACTTTGTGATGCCGTATGATGGTGTTGTTGAGGACGACAACCATTTAGAGGGGGTGAGTATGTAACACCCACGAGCTGAGCATGTGCGATGTGCGGCGGTGGTGCGTGACAATCTTCGATTAAAGGTGACAAGTCGTTGGGTGTGATGATTCAGGAGGTTGGTTAAACGCACCCAAGTCACATGAGACGAAAGTTGTGACGAGTTGATGTGCAACAAGTTGGGTGGTTGGTTAAAATGCGTCGAAGACACGAGTTGGATGAACCAACACAAAGGTCGAAATTTGGCTAAGTATGGAAAATGACGATGGAAAGCTTATATAGTGGTTGGTTGGACTGCAGTACGATGGGTCTACGGTGCGGGTGAGTGTCGAGATCCAAATATGAGTTGTGGATAGGCGTCGGAGGTGTGATAAGTTATGGATGAGTGTCAAACAAGCTGCGGAGAACAAATTCTATGACAAATTGCAGAGGTTACCTAGGTGGGCACCTCTACCTAATGAGCTACGAGCGACCCAACCTGGTAGGGATGGGCGCTCCTACCAGAAGGCCAGTTGCATAAATAATGTGGGCCACCCTAAATGACAGTTGGGCATAGTTGAATGGTGCAGGCTGAATTGTTGGACTTGGATAGAATTGTAAAGGTGAAACTTGGGGTTTCCCCTACAAAGACTGTATATGTAAATACTTGTAAAGATATTATTATTATTATTTGGGTGGACTCTAACCAATAAGTTGCCCCTCCCTTTAAAGAATATTATCTGTTTTGTATATGTTTATAAATGATGATGATGATGATGAATATATTTCTGCTATGTTAAAAAGATGAATTCTTAGTAAAAGTTGAAAAATATTCTAAGTATTGAATGTTAGGCATAGTCTATACTTGAGATTATTGGTGAAAAGAAATTGGGTAGTGGCGCCACACCTGCCTATGTGCAGTTGAAAGACTACCTTTAGGATAGGGGTGTGACATTTGTGGTACTACACTCGCTCGCTTCGACAATGTAAGGATACTCTTCTTCACTAACAATCCCGCCATTATCTATGATATATTGGAATGCATTGTCCATAAGCCTTCTGTTGCAACTTGCGTTCTCTTTACAACATTCTACCAATTGTTCCAATTTAGTATCACCGTTGGTTTTTTATCCAATTGTAATGTTTCTATTACAAAATTGACATTAACTTTGATAATAGATGTTGTTATGTCATTAGGTGGTGGAGGTAAGTGAATTAATTATCCGAAGGTTTTCAACTTGGGGAAGAGTTGATCTTGATTTTTTTTAATAAAAAAAAAATTATTACTCACATTAAATTTGGAGTAAATATGTTTAGAATATACTTTGTCAGAAAAGTATATTCAGGATTGGAATTTCAAAATAGATTTATTCATAAAATTTATCAATTTTTACACTTCTTCACTCATTTTCATAATTTCAACAAAAAAAATCATAATTATTTTACAAAAAATTTAACCATATTTAAATAGTAAATCACCTCGTGATAAACAATTTACAATTTGCTCATCAAATTCTATGCCTAAACATATCTACGATTCTGTTGCAAGGGAACATGAAACGAACTAACAATTTACAATTTGCTCATCAAATTCTATCCCTGAACATATCTACGACTCTGTTGTGGGGGAACATGAAGAAAACTGCAGAAAAATGTTAGATGTTAGTTTTTTAATTAAAATTATGTGATCCTTGCTACGACAGAAAACATGGTGGCAAAGTAAATCAAATGACATTAAATGTAATCTGAAACACCAAGCTCCTGAGATGTGTGTTAGGGCCTAAATCTACCTCAATCTAAAGAAAGGCAGGTCTAGCGTAACATCAAACCATGCTTAACCTGGTAGCTAGCCCTACCAGGTCGGGAGAGGGCTCTCTCCTTGTCAATCTCAAAGAAATATGGCAAATAAGGCTTGAGATGACTGATATGAATACTAATTTTAGGCTAGGTATATGCTCAGAGGAATTTTAATTGATTTTAATGGTTTTTTGCTGGATCAAATGAGGAAGGCAACTTTGGGTCCAGGAAATCAACTCAGATTTGCAGAGGTTTCTGTGGGGCGAGGTAGGCAAGTGTTTTAGCACTTTGAAATGAATGTGATGGTGAGTCTAAAGACTAGTGAGGAGTTGGAGAGGGCATGCAAGTGTCATGAGTCCTCTTCAAACAATAGAAAACATTTAAAACTAAATAAAACCCCAAGGGAGAACACTGAACATCAATGGATTCCACCCTTTAATCTTGATTCATTTAGTTATGTAGAAAAAGATAGATGATGGCACATATACACATAAGATAAACTAAATAACAGAGGAGAAAACAATGCTAATTCACATTACCACAAGAATCCCAAAAAATGTTGCAAAACCTTGTTTCATTTCCTTGCCAAACTGCAGAAGTCATTTACAATAGTGCTCAATGCATCCAAAAGAGTCCAACCTCTACAAATGACTAAGAAAGTACATAATATAGGCATCAAACCACCTATGATAGCCATCAGGGGTCAAATCCATGATTCAAGGAGTTGTTTCAATAACATCTAAACTATGAACTAGAAAATAGGGAGTGTAACAACTTGCCTCTAAAACTATGGAAACTGATTCATTCAACCTCAAACCACCTCTAACTGATGTATCTACCTCCTCAAGTCATTTTTCATCAAATTTACATCATATTACATCATTTACCATCGCAAATTTACTAAGGATAAGAGAAAAATTCAACTACTAGTCAAACTGGGCGAAATTCTAAGTTTTTAGACAAAATTAGCAAAAATTTCCCTGATGCACAGCGCCCTGAGCCTAATGCGCATCACCACTCCAAGGCTACTTTTGGAGGCCTTCCAGTCATCCAAATCAGGCCCAAGATAGCTGGTTAGAAATCCCTTCCTATCTAGTTTCTCGAACACTTTTAATTTTCTAATTCGGAGGTCATTTGACCCTTCAAAAGTGGATTCTCCCAAGACTAGTTCCTGTGTGTCCAAAAAGTGGCAGAGAGGGCACTTTTTGATGTTTTTTGCCATTTTGGTGGCCAAGATCTCCTCCAAAATTGATGAAACTTTCTGGGTTTGCTTATTTTTTTATGCTAAATCCAAATCTACAAGCCATTTTTCTAGAGGATGCACCAATTCAACACGTAACGCTGGTGGCACTGTGCATCAACTGAAATTTCCTGTGTGTCTATTTTTAAAATTTGGAAAATGACAAAATTGTCTCAAAATTTGCCCAATTTTGGCTCAAAGATGCATCATGGGTTACTTTGTTGGGCTAAAGTGACATCAGCCAAAATTTTGAGCTTTTCATCCTTCTTTTTTCCTTTTGTTCCATTTTTCCCCTACATCCGGAATTCCTGTGGCCTCTGCAATGATAGTGGGTGAAAGAGTGAAGTTTATCCCAGCAAGATGTACCATATTTTCATCCATGTTTATCACAAACTGCCTTGCTAACTCATGGTGAAATTTAACCCTCTCAACCATTTCATAAAACTCTAAACAGGACTAATATCTGAAACATGTGGTGGCTAAAGGGCAAGCAAGGAGTTCACTCATGCTAATAGGTTCCTCCCTAATGATTTTTCCACCTTTGTGAGTCTTCCTGGACTACACATTTCTTTCTCTTGAGATATCACTAAGCGTGTCCTTTTCAAAATCATACTCACTGCTTCTTTCCATTATGCTTGTCTTAATGATGTAATGTGATGATGGTATAGTGAACAATGACAATGGGTGGGGACAAAGAAGATGAGTATGAAGAGATTTTGCAAATGTGAAATGGAGTAGGGGAATGAAGGGATAGGTTTTGGGAAATTAGGGTTTTGTGAAGGGACTTAGGGTTTGATGAAGGGAATGAGTTGTCTTAGGGGAGTGGGATATGGAAAATGTGATTAATGGATTGATTTAGGGCAATGTAAGATAGAAAAGGGGAAAATGATGTTGGTTTTGCTTATGGAGTGAAAGTTGTACAATGAAATGGAAAATGATGAAGACAAGCTAGGGTTTGATTTTCAAAATGCAAAACTCATGAAGAACACATGTAGAAGATCAAATTCAGCTCAAGAACAATGATAACTTACTTGTAGAATAGAAATGCAGTGTTTTGAGGGTTATTGAGTGATTTGGAACGTTTTTGCAACTTGTGGACTGATGCACAGTGCACTGGGCCTAATGCACAGCACCTTCCTAATGCGCAACACCTATGTAATTTAACATTGGCAAAAACTGTTTGAAGCGCAGTGCTCCTCTGATGCACAACACCAACCCTCTGATGCACAGTGCCTCCCTGATGCGCAACACCTTTTTGCAAACGACTTTTGAAGGCCTTCCCGGTGTCAAAATTGGGCATGTGATAGCTTGTTGGAAAGCTTATTAAGTTTACTTTCTAAAACATTCTGATTTTTTAATTTGGAGTTCATTTGCCTTGTAAAAAGTTAAATCTCCCAAGACTGGTCAAAATGTGCAAAATGAGGCTGCCTAAATACAAGGCGTTGTTGCAGTCAAATTTTGAAGGCCTTATTCAACTCCAAATTGAGCTCATGATAGCTCATTGGAAATCTCTCTCTGTCTAGAGATCAATGAAATCATCAATAAAGTCATTTGAACATCCCAGCTAGATGAAATCTTGATTCTCCCAAGGTCACTCCAGAAGTGCATCAATCCTCCTGAAGGCAATGATGTTTTCAACATTTCTCCCAATCCATGAAACTTGTGTAAAAATTGAAAGACATTTTTCTTATGTGGTCAATTACGGACAAAAACCTCTCTCAAGTTTGTTAAATTCATCTTTTCTTGCTCAAAAACATAGTTTGAAGTAAACCTATCTCGATGTGTGGAACAGGGGATTTGTGGAAATGAAGGGAAATGAAGGGGATGAGGGGCTTCTAAATTATTGAGAAAACTTTTGGAAGTATGGAGGGATGTTAGGAAGTAGGGGAAAGTGAAATTTAAAATATTGAGTGAGGGGAAGGGTTCCAAAATGGAAAAACACAGGCCTAGCCTAGAAAATTGTCAAATTGTAGCAATAAACTAGGGTTTGTGGGAAAATGATGAATTTGAGGAATATGAGTGATGGGAATTGTTTAAGAAGGTATATTAGGGATAGGTAAGGTGTATGAACATCAGGACACAAGCTTTGTTGATAATTTGGCCATCCAAGAAAAATTACCTTCAAAACCCTAGGAGAGGGAAATGAGGCTTACCCAAGTACAACTGAAGCACAAACAAGGTGTAAAATGACCCATTGGAACCTGAAATGATGATGAAAACTTTTTGAATGATGGTACACTAAGCTGAATGGTGACATGGACCAATACTTGGAAGACTTTGGAAGGAGTGAAAACAACCCTAGACCTAATACCTAATAACCAAATTTTACTTGAAGACTCATTGAAACGACAAAATTTGACCTTGACACCCTAAAATCACTTTGTAAGAGCATGTTTGATCACTGGTGGAAGGCTTCAAAGACTAACACTAATAATGTGAATAATCTCGAGAAGTCAAAGGGGTTAAATATGTTAAATATATGTTAAATTTGTTTTTCTAACAATGAAAGGATGATGTATTTGAGTTGATATTAATGTCACCTGCAAGTTCCATGATTTTGCTGGCAATCCCAATGGTATGTGTATCTGCATCTAAATTATCTGTAATCTGCATCTAATGGTATGTGTATTTGTATCTACGGGATCATTTCAAGATAGAATAAACATTGATTCCTCTCGAAGCCTTCAGTGAAAAATGATACGTCATGTTACAGATTTATCTTTATCATTTACTTTATTGTTTCTTTATTATGTGGATTTATGTTATTCAACATTTTATAACTTTGTTGGGTTCATTTTCTATAAAAATGCGTAAATGAATTTAATACAAGGTTTTTAGGAAAAAATAAAAAAATACACTTGAAAATATATAATATATACATTTTATTTATAATCTTAAACATCTTTTTTAAATCCTTCACACGAAGAGACGAACCTGCATTGCATACATTCAATGTATTGAATATTTTAATTATTTTATATATTTTTTGAATTTTATTTTATTCTTTTTATAAAATATTATATAATTAAGCTTATAGGCTTCTTATGGTAGGGTTCCTCCTCATGAAACTGTAGCAGATTCATTGACCTTCAAAGAATATACCATTTTAGCGGTGTGATTTATGTGGGCCTCCGATCTCTAATTTTCTATGCCCGAATTTCTTTGACTCAATAAACACATGCCAGCCACATAGTGGAGTATGACATCATTACAGTGGAAAGGATGTTATGCCATAAAACCAGTGAGTGTGTCTTCACGAGCTAAGCCCTTTAGCTTGGGATAGAGGGAAGATTCTTTAGAATACTATGCTAAGGGACCACATCACATGCACCTGGGCCTCTATGATATCATAGAATCACAATCAATGATTTCACAACATAGAATTTGTTGCATAGCATGTCATTTCATCAAGCGCCGATCGCTGATCACCTTATGCATTTTTCCCTTGGTCCTGTGGCTCTTGACATGGCCGTGTTCTAACCCCCGTGTCAAAGCCCTTCAATCAGATGTTATCAAGTAGAGGTTTCACTTTGATGCACAATACGCCTAAACCTCTAATGGTTGATCTCCCATACGTGACACCATCATTGCCACGGACCTGCCACATGTCACCTTTTGAATAATTCCACGTGCTGCCATTTTTGCCCTATTGTGAGCCTTGAAATTGTCGAATATGCATGGCACTTGTCACCCATGTTGGGACATTGTGAGTTAGCCTCTCTATGTCACTTGTCACAACCAATTGGGCTTGTTCCCTTTGGTTTCATCACATATCGCAACTTGCAATATCAACACTTTTAAAATGTGCTCCATTCTCAGAAGTATCGTGGAATCATAATTGGTGATTTCATGATGTAGCATTTGGTGCACAACATGTCATTTCACCAATTAATGATCACATATGACCTTTTCAAGTTTCCCCTTGGTCTTGTAGCTCTTCACATGACCACACTCTAGCCCCCGTTTCGAAGCCCTTCAATCAGAGTTTTCACTTCAATGCAAAATACACCTAAACCTTTGATCGTTGATTTCCCATACGTGATGCCATTACTGCCATGGACCTTCTATGTGTCACCTTTTGAATAATGCCACATGTCACCCTTTTCTCCCTCTTGTGAGCCTTGAAAATCTTGAATCTTCCTGCCATGTGTCACCCCTATTAGCACATCGTGCTGACGTCAACCTCTCCGTGTCACTTGTCGCAACCAATTGGGTCTATTCCCAGTGGTTTAATTGCATATCGAAACTCGCAATATGGACACTTTTAAGATGTGTGACATTCTTGGAAAGTTCGGCTTGAAAGCGCAAGTGATATTCTATTGAATTCTTTGTCATATTTCTGGAGGGTCTAGTTATCAAAACGAATAGCAATATCTGAAGTCAGAAGTCGGAACTTGCAAAAAATAGGGCATTTGGAGGCCGACAAGCATCACTAAATATCTTAAATAGATAAGGCATTGACATGTCAGACCTGCGGGGAATTCCGCTTGGTCTATTGGTCAGAAATCCCTCTTTATAATAGAGTTATCTCAAGCTAATAACATTGCTGCCACATATACACCAATTGTCACCTTTTGAATAATTCCACGTGCCTACCTTTTTGCCCTGTTGTGAGCCTTGAAGCTATCAAATCTACCTGCCATGTGTTACTCCTGTTGGCACATTGTGATGACGTCAGCCTCCTCATGTCACTTATCGCAACCAATTGGGCCCATTCCCAACAGTTTCATCACATATCGCAACTCACGATATCGACACTTTTAAGATGTATGCCATTCTTGGAAAATTCTTCTTGAGAGTAGATGCGATATTTAATTGAATTCTTTTTCATACTTCTGGATGGGTTGGATATTAGAACAAACAACAATCTCCGAAGTGGGAAGTCAGAACTTGCAAAAAATAGGGCATTTGGAGGTTACCAAGGATCGCTAAATATCAGAAACAGATAAGGCAGTGACCATCAAACCTGTAGGGCATTCTTGTTGGTCTATTTCTTAGATGAACCTCTTTAAACTATAGTTATATTAGACTAATAACATTGCAGACATTCTTTTTGAAATTTCCAATACATGTAGCATTGGTCCTGTATCATAATAAACAAATATCTAAATTCCAAATCTCCAAACTGTGCTATTGACCTCTAACCACTAATATGCAAGTGAAATTTTTTTATCATACCAAACTTAAATGTGAAATTCCATCTGCCACTTCTCGTAGCTTTTGAAATAGGCCCTCCGATAAGATCCACTGTCTATGCACTTATCTTCCTCTCCCTTTCTATTTTATTCATTAATTACCTCTAGTTAGCCAATTATGTGCATTTACTATCGGTTTATTCTCCCTTGTATGAATATCATATGTTTTACACCGTTGTACAAAGGAAAATTAATATGATCGATCAACCTTTCTTTCCTGTAGATTTCCAATATATTTCTTTCGGTGTCAAGGTTTCAATGGCCGGAAACTCTGGTATATATTTAATCAATATGCCACCTTTGTTTAATGGTTGCAACTTAAAACCTCTACACACATCTTGTTCTTGGTGGCTACTCTACTTATTAATATAATTAATTGACCGACCATGTGCGTTTATATTTTCTTTATTCTCACTCGCACAAAATTGATAATTTTTACACCCTGCACACTTCATTATGTGCATTTATTCAAATGAGCCACATTTATATGTAGCATTGGACTTTTGACTTGAAATATTGTGAAACGATTCTTCTCATGTAAAAGTTTCAAAATCCAGAAACTCCCATGTACATTTAATCAATATGTCACATTTCCCTTTGATTAAGGTTTGAAACTTATCCACACATCCTGGCATCAAAGGACTATTCTATTCACTAATATAATTAATGGCCCCCTTATATGAATTTATTCCCATTTTAGTCTCACTCAGATGAGCATCTCTGTCATTCTCTCTATCATTGGTAACCTCGCATTCTCTGCCATGTTTCCTGACTCTGATTTATTGCTCCCTCTGCTTAGCTGGTAGATTAGTATATGCTCTATTTAGCCTCTTTAGGTCGCACTATTCTGCTCATTTTTCAAGCTGCAGTTTATGTTTTTATTCTTGTTCTATTGCTAGTCTCTTGTTGTTGCTATTGCACCTCATGCTACTTCCTTCACCTGAATAAATGCCCCAAAATTTCAATAACAAATAGGTGAGAATCTAGAACATGCTAACCATATCATATTCTACACTAACATGACAAGTATCAATGTTTTCATACTATGTATATATCTTGGAATACTATGTGCATTGTCACAACGTACAACACACACGCTTGTATATTTTCTGAAATGCCATATATAGATAGCCAACTTTCTATGCTTAAACATTCAATTTCCCTTTCCCCTTACCTTTGACTATTGACACCAATTTAAATTATAAATCATTCTTATTTCATTTGGTTCCACATATGCCAATCCTCTGAAAAACCCTGCTTGCAACTTTATTTACGCTTCTCTTCCAATATTGATAACATTTTATGGGCTTTCACCTTTCAAGATACCTCCTTTCCTCGTCATCATGGAAGTTTCCTTGACAATGAATGTCATAAATTTGTTGCTCGTTGGCTTTACAGTGATTCAACCATCGCTCAAATCATTGAACTTTACCTTCTTTCTTCCACAAAGACATTGTCCCAATTCTAACGCATTTCCCTGTCCGACAACACTTCTTAGCACAATACTTTGCTTCCTGTTGCTTACAATGGCCATGTCATGTCTAGTGCCCTCCAGTTAGGCTCAATTATCATTCTCAAAGAAGCCACTTGCACTTTTTTTCAAAACTATGCATATGTTCACTCTCCACCATATTCTTCATGTTTTTATGTTCCTTCCCTCTTCATCATTGTCACTCTAACTAATGTCACATTTCTTTTCTCTTTCTTCCCTTCTTTTCAGGACTCTAAAAATTATTGAACTCGAAGTTCTTGAATTGCATGCAACTTTGGTTGGGGCCCTAGATGTTCTTCAAATTGTACAAACATCCACATACCAATTGAGCTCTTCAACGTCACATGCCCCTGCCCCGTCTATTGCTGCTTTGACACAAGATTTTGTGTCATCATCAACTCAATTATCGTCCACTCTACCTGTTTCCATTCCATTTATGGCACTAAGCCCTTATTGTAAACAATGGTTGATCCAGGGTAAGGTGCTTGGAAAAACATTTGCTTGTTCCTACGACAATGCTCGAGGCTCCAAAATGTCTTTGGATTTGACCTCATTGATTTTTCCAATGATCCAATCCATCTCTCTACATTCAGTGATCTGGTAGATTCCTTGCATGATCTTGTCCAAGTTGGGAAGCTTTACATGGTTTCAAATGGCGTTGTGAATCAAATAAACACAAATTATAGCCATCTGGATATCAAATGGGAGGTCTCCCTCTCTGCAACTTCCATTATTGAACCTTCCTTAGATGATGATCCGAAAATTCTTTTCCACCATTTCCATTTTAAATGTATAGATGAAATCATATTTGCAAACCTCAGATCACTTTTTGACATCATTGGCATTGTCAGGTCCACTTCTCCAACTTCTACCATTTGTTGAAAAGATGGCTCTAAACCACCTAGGAAAACTCTTATTTTGGAAGACATGTCTAGCTATAGTATCGACATCACCCTTTTGCGGGGGGTGGTGGAATTGCCACACCATGGGCAAGCAACTCATTCAACTCACCTCTTCTAGTGCTTCGACTATGCTTGCAATCAAAGGGGGCCGCATAACTGAAATTAGTGGAAGAACTGTTGGGACTATCTCAACCACCAACCTTGTGCTAGATCCCACCATGCCAGAGACTAAGCAACTTCAATCATGGTTTCATCCAAAAGGCCACTTGGCCTCTTCACCTTTGTTAAGTAGGAAATTCTTAAGGCCTTCCAAGTGGGGCCACCCAAAACGTACAATTATTGACCTCATAGACTCCCATCCCATTAAAAAACCAACATGGCTCTCTGTTCGTGGAACCATCACCTCTCTTGACATGCAATATTTATACTTCCTTGCATTCCCTCTCTCATATGATGCCATGCAATGCATGAAAAAATTTGTCAACCACTCAAATGGAATGTGGCACTACAAAAAAAGTCTTGGGAACTTCCCTAAATGTGACTACTGGTATGTGCTGAAATTCAAAATGCATGACCACACAAGCATGGTAGAAAATATCAGCACATTTGATGATGCTGAAACTGAACTCATCGGTGTCAAAGAAAAGGACTTGTTCATACTCTCTATTGATCTTGGTGCTATCCACGAGCTTCGTGCTAGGGTTTCATGCCGCCCTTTCCTCTTCACACTGTCTGTGAAAACATATATATTCAATGGTGTGGACCGTTTGAGGTTTGTACTAGTCAATTAAGAGGAAATCACCTATAGCTCTACATCTTCCATTCTCATCCAAGAAATCGAAAAAATTTCTACTACTTCATTCGTTCGGCGCCTTTAAAATTTGATTTCTTTTCCCCATGCCACCCTGAAATGTAAACAATAACTTCTGTATTCTCTTATGTTCATTGTCGTTTCGTCCCTTGCCGCCCCTCATTTTGTTCAATTGATCAATGTACTTATCTTATTTATGTATATAAACCTATGCTAGATGTTGCACCTTCCACCTTTGCATAATTCTCCATCTTTTACTTTTACATATAGTATCTACGTTTTTTCTTCTTCTTTCTTCTAAAGAAAATAGAATATTTAGATCTTTTTATATTGTTCTTTGTGCACCTAAATACAAGAATTGTCTTCTTACAAATGGTTTTTGTTTGGTTTCCTTACATCTACCTGGTAAATGAATCCTAGATAGTTATGAATCACCACAAATATAGGACACTGAAATACTATTTCTTCTATTCTCATTCTACACTCCAAAGTTAGCTTTGACAAAGTTCCAACAAGGAAATTCGAATGGCATGGCATTAGCACATAATATCAAATAAACATACACTCTATTATTAAAAATAAAAAATAAAAAAAATAAAAAAATTATGACCAATAAACTATAGAAACTTTGTCAAAAGACACCTCTGCTTTATAAGCTAGAAGGAACTATTATACCCACTAATGAAGTTCTTGCTTTTCGGGTCTATGTACTTTATCTTTGCATTTAAAATAACTCTTTCTCATCTCTTATATGAACTTGTGTTCCCATGTTTGTATTAGGATGGACACGCCAACGTCTTCTACAAACCCCTCAAGAAATGCTCAAAAGAGACTCATTTATGCAGAAAATAAAGATGCCTCCAAAAAATAAAGATGAATCAAATATAAAGTTGATTTAAACACCCAAACCTTTCTAGCTATACCCCTGTCCAATGTTTCTATTCCCCAACATCTCGAAGCTTCACTTGGAAACCCATATCCTTCAACATTCTCTGCTCTGACTATACCTACCCTTCAACTTCCTCCATTCACTACCACTTCTTTCCCATATACATCACACACCCCACCATCGACTCATCCTCCTTCACCCTCCCATCCCCATATTTTGGTCAACCCTTCCCATAATAATGCACACCATTGATTTGGGAAAGTATATATGACCTCTCTCCCTTGCATATCTGCTCTATATGCAAAGAATCATACCCAAATATGAAAACAAATTTCTTACAAGGTAACCTTTGTTATACCCGGTGTGCAACTACTAAATCCACCCATCTCTTTTCCCTTACGAACAACATGGACCCTGGCAATCAACTGTTTGTCCTTGTTTCTCTAACACAAATAGAAAAAATTCTCATGTCATGTGTCAGCCCAATATTTCATGTCACCCATGCACGAGATGGACAATAAAAATACATTGGCCATACTATGTGTTTCCTGCAACTGCCATCGCCAACCTTTTACCATGCTTGGTTTCCAAATTAGACATTGTCGTTATTACTAGGTATGGCTCTCACCACAAAACATATGATTTCATTGTTATTGGCACATGTGTTCTTGAAACTTTAGAGTACAAACTAGCCCATGATCCCTACTACAAGGATGTCCAAATGGACCAAGCTACAATATCTTCCTTGCTGACTCAGCCTACCGATATGTCTTCTCTCACCTATCACACCTCGTCCTCCTCTCCCGAACCACGACCTGACTTCCTTACTTTTGATGATAAAATTCTTGAACACTCCACTCCAAAAAACATCCAACCATCCTCTTTTGTTTCAACACTCCCTT
Organism: Pinus tabuliformis; assembly: GCA_031772625.1. Classification (NCBI taxonomy): domain Eukaryota; kingdom Viridiplantae; phylum Streptophyta; class Pinopsida; order Pinales; family Pinaceae; genus Pinus; species Pinus tabuliformis. The sequence goes on along the minus strand of CM062811.1, from coordinate 931,052,499 downwards.
ATTACCATACTGAGCTTGAAGAAATACGCAACTACATGCACTCTGTCAATCCTAATTCCACTTCTTCACTTTCTTGGCCCTCTGCTTCCCCCTCCACTATGAATATACCATAGAATTTCTCTTTGCTATGGTGTTCCCCATACTATTCCCCACAAGGGCTACCATGATTGGTCAACCATGTCTAAGAAAAGTTGAAATGCAAGAATATGTTGTTCAACTCATACACTACTATGATAATCATTTTTCCCAACACCCAAGATTCCGATATTACTTGTACAATATTATGTTGTGGAATTGTAGTCAACCAACTACTATTGTTTCCATGAAAGAAAGCTTGAAGAGGTATTTCTAATGACCATTCCAGACCTTCATGCATGCCTCCATGACATTTTTGATTCCACACTTCCTGACTAGATTATGCGCTTCAGATCATGCCTCAGAGGGACACACTCGTTCTGGAACAAACGTATAGGTAGCCTAACTTTATTCTTCACCCTAAGTGCAACTGACACGAAATTGCATGACATGCACATGGTCATGCCTAGTAACCCCCCCTCCGCCAGATTCATCCGAGTTGTCTCAATGTAAATTCAAAAATATAATCAACAATCAACATCTTGTAGTGCAGTACATACATTGTCACTTCACAGTCTTCCACGAAGAGATATTGCAAAAATGTTTACATGCAAAGGACTTTTGGTGTATGTTTTTCGCTAACCATCCTCCTCCTTTTTGTTTCTTTGCTTGGATGTACTTTCGCCTCGCAAAATTTTCTTTTTTCATCTTTTCAAGTATGAGTGGTAACATAGGGGCTCTGCACACATACATGGTTTCCTTTTGCTCAAAAACACACCTGATATGGAAAACCTTGATTCAAATGACCAAGTCGTGATGAATAAATCCAAGTCCTTTTTGGATGAACACATTTCTACTTGGAATCCTCACCCTCCTGATAATGCAACCGTATAATGCAACCGTTCAATCCACAACCAATGGTGTTATCGGAGGTTTACTCATCATAGCATTCAAAATGACACAACATAAAACATTTATGAAATGGGTACATCTGACATGGAAAGGATGCGATAACATAATTAACTCATTTTAATATTATATTGGATCCATAATATCGAAGGTTTTGATATTGGAGATAATTGCAACATGCCACAATTTTCAAACTTGCGCTATAATAAAACCGTGGTATGGTGGACGCCAAACTAAAACTAAATTCGTTTTAATATCAATTTTGCATCCATATTAGCATCCATTTTAACTGGTGGCACATAACGAAAGTTCCGATAAACGGATGCAAGCTTACATTAAATCGAATCATATAATTATGCCAAGTCCGCAAGTGAATCAACAATTGGTATTTGATGTTAGAGCTTGCATTCAAAAGTCCTGATATCAAGCTAGACATGAAATTCTAATTACTCAAAGCTAATACACCATATCGTTTCTGGATATCGGACGTTGGAGCAAATTTGAGGTAAAAAATTATCGCATATCACAGCACACACCTTCAAGGATACCGAAGCAGTATGCATGTCAGAGGAAGTGCTCTATCGCAGGTAAGAGAGTAGGGGGTTTCAAATTCTAACATATAACAAAAGACATTGAATCATCAACTGAACATATATGATATCATTGTTCATCTCTATACTTAAAATATTTCCATTAAAACACATTAATGGTGATACTGGTCTACTGGCATGCAATAACGTATATTGTAAAATTGAATTAAAAAAAACTTCAATTAAAACATTACTTCAACTGAAAAACATAGAATCAACGTAAAGATAATAATACCCCATACACATTCACTTTGCTCATAAATAAAAATGGTATGGTTTTTCTTTCTATTAATACTTGTCCACAACTACATTAGTAAAAACCAAAATACTTCTCGGAAAATTTTAGAACTCCCTTTGTTCATAACATTGAGGGAATTTAAACTTTAAAATCAAAACTCCAATATAGAAAAGTACATACATTGTTGCATTCGTCCAAACATACTACACTTAAAATAAAAATACAAACTAAAATTACAGTCTTGTTACAACAACTAGATTAAGACTTGGAAGAAGACTACTCTGCCAATCGTTGTTGAAGTTTGACTATATCTGTCATCAGATTCAATTTAGGTGGATGTTCAGGCCTAATTCACATCCATGCATGGAATAACACATCACTAAGTACTGGAAGCACCTGGCTGGTTGTATTTAAAAGACACCTCAGTATCAACCATTGCCCATGTGGTTTGACTAGGAAATGCCAATGGAATTCCAAGTCAATCTTTGATAGGGATTTTATCTGTTCAACCTTCTTCTTTGATGATTCTTTCCAATATTTTGTCAAAAATTTAACGTCGAGGAATGAATCTTCTGGGCACTCCGAGATTAAATTTTCCTACAATAGACTATCATTGATTGCTTCAATGGTATTGCTAGATATGTCCCTCACACTGTAGATTTCCATCTCCACAGTTTTAAACCTTATCTCCCATTCTTGAAAGACAATCTCTTTATGATATTCTTCTATTTTGGGTAGATTTGCTAATTGGCCCTCAGAGTTGTCCTACCAGTAAATGAAATCGAATATTTTCTCTTCAACTTCCTTGCTATATGTCCTCAGATCAGACAGTTGATTCACAAGTCCATCAACTGATTGGAAGATCTCTTTGATAATGGCATGCTTTTGACAAACTGGAGTCTACTGATGAGAAAGCAGGTTATTCAACTCCCCTTCTTCTTTCATGAATTATTCCATCTCAGGATTAACCTTCAGTTGTTCAATCCTGCACTCTAGCTCTTGTATATGGCCATCCTGCCTTTTCATCTTAGATTCATATTTAATCTTCAGGCCATTGAAACTAGTTTGAAATTGTGCAAACTGAACAATTCCTTGCTTTTCATTTTCTAAATTTTCTTCATGGTGCTTTATTCTATCATCTTTCTCCCTTAGGATGTTACACTTATGTGGCTTTCCCAATTGTTGCACTATCATAGGCTTCTGCATATTGTGATAGTCTCCCAAGAACTTCAGCAAGACTCACTTATGCATCTTTCCATAGTAGTTGAAAGGAGTTATTTGCAGGGAGCAAAGCCTACCTTTGTTAAGTCCTTCTACTCTTTCTCTACCTGCTAACTACTGCTCTATGTTTGGGACTGTAAAATATGTCAAGAGGAGGAATCTCCTCAACATTGAGAACAACCTCACATGTAAGGAAAACTGGGATTATTTCCAGATCATTAGTGTCCATAGTTTCTTTAGAAACCTCAACAGTGAACAAGGTCTTCTTAGTGACTACAGGAGTATGAGAAATCTATATCTTTGACAAATTTTGTTGTTTTTTAGGGTCAGCCTCTTTACAAACCTTATCCCAAATGGAATCCTTTATTTCTTTTGTCCTTATGCTCTCTACCTTTGATTCAGTAGCTTTTTATGTTTCCGTCACATGAACTACACCTTCACTCTAAGATGTACTAGTTATTGTGTCTTGTTCTGCATTCTATTGATTTAGATTCAGAATTTCACTAGGTAAATGGGAAATCATTTTAACCTTGTATTGATGAAACTGCAATAATTTCTCGGGGCTGAGGCGTACTGCTGCTTCTTTTTCAACCTATGCATAGTTTGAGGTAGGTTGAAACAAATCATCAAATTTATCAGGCTCATTTGTAAACTGCCTGAGCTTCACCTTTGTTGTAATATTTTTTGTAGTATCATTTGGATCATACTGCCAATTTGGAATGGTTGGAAAGTTCATCAGTTGGATTTCCTCCATCTCCTTTGTAGCATGCTTGAAATTCTCTAAAGAATAGAATCCATAGAGAAATGAAAAATAGGTCACATTGTCTTCTTGCTTTCTCTCATGACCTTAGATAGGCCATTTACCATAGTCTGGTAGGCTATTTCCCGGGCTAGGAGCTTATCGGGGACATACAAGGGCAACACATGAGGTTTTGCAAGGCTACAAAAATATCAAACATAGGTAAATGATTCTTCCGCAAACCATTTTCCAATGGACAAGAGGTCATTGTTGCCTACTGTATAGATTCTAGGGCACTTCTCATTGAAAACAAACTAGTAAATAGGAAGGACAAAACCACTGCTAATATTATAAAAATGGGGTTGGAATTTTGACTCCCATAAAATATTATGGAAAATGTGAATAGGCAAGAAATCTGTGGTGAAACAATTACAAGCAATAATGTACGCACTCAGGTAGAATGGGACAACAAAATTTTTAGTAAAACTATGCTTTCTCCTATATTCTAGGATTTTGGTGCTTAATTTATTGAACAGAATAGTTCCCCAATCCATTATATAACCATTAGAGGCACCTTAAATTAGGGGTACCCATTGGTATGAAAACTTATGGGTATTGGCATAGCCAAACAATCTACACATCATTGCAACAACATAACAATAGGGTGCATCAATAGAGGCTATAGCATACAGACCCTTGTCCTCCCTCTTATGCTTGCTTGGGTCTCTTCTCCATCCTCGAATGACCTTAGATTAGTATTCATTTTCCTGCATGAACTTCTTAGTGAAGTCTTTATCATATTTCTTCTAAGATGGTGGGAGGTGGTACATTGCAGATAAATATTTTGCAATGAAAGAGTCAATGACCATTTGTCTCTTGGCCATGAAGTTCCTATCTGTGATGTTCATATGATCAATGACCCATCTGATCATATCCATATAAGGAAATATTCTTGGACGAGCACCAATTCTCTGGGGAAATGAAGTGGCCACATCATTGTATGTAGATTCTGAAACATGAACCTTATCCTCTGTTGTGGCTATTTTTTATGTGACTTTTGGCCTTTCATCTTCAAAAATATTATACATGGCCTCCCACCTAGTGACCCCAACATCGGGTGCATGTCGTATCGGAAAATAGGACATGCATATCTATGACCTGACGAGGATGAGAAACTAGTTGTTGTTGAACGTGAATTTTCCTTATGGGTTTAGCTGCTCAAGATAGTTCTCATGAATTTTGTTTATCGGGATTAGCCTCCAAGCAAAAACACAAAAATGACTAGCACTTACACTTAGAGGAAATTACCTATTATGCATTAATCCAATAGTTTTATGAATGAAATATTCAGGAATCATTAGTAGTAATGAAACCATTTAGCATATCAAAAACCATAAATTCACCGCATTCCGCCATTAATTGACAAAATGTGCATCCACATGGCCTTTGATACACGTCATCTTTATGGATATTTTTATTGGAGAAATGACTTGGTTTTCCTACGAAAACTTGCAATCTTTGATTGGGATATGCCGAAATCCCTTGATTCGTCTAACCTCTTTGTGATTGTGTCGCTAGCCCCCAAATCTTGGCCCTCTCTATTGACCATTTCCAATTGGAGGCGTAACCTTGGTGCACGACATGTCAGCTCACCGATTGTCGATTTTCGATCACCTTTTCCATGTCCTTGATCCTATGACTCTTCACGTGACCACAATGTAGCCCCTATATCAGAGCCCTTCAATCAGAGGTTATCAACCAAAGGTTTCTCTTTGATGTACAATATGCCTCAACCTCTGATTGCTGACCTTTGATACATGACGCCATTGATTCCACCTATCTTCCATGTATCACCTTGTGAATGTTGTTACTTGTTACCCTTTTTAGCCTATTGTGAACCTTGAAACTGTCGAATATACCTGCCACATGTCACCTATGTTGGCACAACATGATGATGCCAGCCTCCACATGTCACTTCTCACAACCAAGTACTTGCTGCCACTCATCCCTTAACACATCTAGTCAGTGTTTGCCATGTGTTTCTTATCAGATTGATCATTTTTCTACAACGCGTCCCTTTGGGAGGAGATAGAAAAGGCTCTAGCTTCTTTGATTTTGTAAACAAATCCTTTGTTGAAATGTTAGCACCCATCCTGACACATTAACACCTGTACCCCCAACTGCCGATCATCAATATCATAGTACCTTTAACTGTCGATATCGACTTTCATATAGTGTCAGCTCTAATAATCTTCGATCACCGTTATCATATGCAGATGAAATTTTTTATAATGTTTTTAGGTCATTTCTCTGAGTCCGTCATGTCACAAGTTTCCAATATCACATATTTGTAAAGACTGCCATGTTAATACCTTTGATAGCTAATACCCTCTCTTCTTGGCTCAAACAAGGATGAAATTAGGGTCTGCATGTCCTATCAGCTTTGCGTGTAAATACTAGTAGGTAAATATCATGTCAACACTTGATAAGTCAAGTGGACATTATTATTTTTGAATAATAGTAAATTAGACACCAAAATGTAATATTAAAATATTATTTTATTTATTTTATTCACATTCTTATCGGATGTTGATGATGAATTTTCATTATAAGTACATCATTTTTTTTTTATCTTGATGTAATTTATTTGTTTTATTTTGTTTCAATAGATTTATATATATATATATCTAAATTTTTTTCCCAAAATTCAATAATTTTCATTGTTGCTTTGAAATTAAAAAAAACCAAACACTATATAAAATTTCATGTGAAGTGAGAATGATGAATATCTCATCCAAATTAAAGTAATGTGGACAAAACCAACATTTGTTGTTTTAATGGATATCTCAACAAAATTATTCAAATAGAATAGACAATGTAAATCATGATAGATGAGATCATAATCTAGGTCCTTTCTCTCATATGGATACCAACATCATATTTCAATATTCCAAATTCAACTATTGAATTAGAATTTACACATGAGCAGATAAAGGCTATTCTACGATTCCATACACATGACCAGACAAAGAAGTGAATATGAATAAAAGGATTGAAGGGTGATTCAAAGCAAATATATTATAAAATAAGGTTGTTATTATTTAAGTTAGATAATTAGAAAACTTTGACTTCATACTTTACGAATTTTTTTCAGCTTATTCCCTTGGGTTATTAATTCCTTGGGTTTGTAGTATTAATCCCTTGGGTTTATTATCCCTTGGGTTAATATTATTCCCATGCATTTATAATCCCTTAGGATTTTCGTATTACAACCTAGGAATATGAACCGTGATATTAATAAACCCAAGTGATTGATATTATTCCCTTGGGTTTTTAGTATTAATCACTTGGATTTATTATTACATTGGATTTATAATATTTATTATTAATGAATGAATATTTATTAATATTTATTTTTATTTTTATTAGTTAATTAATTAATTATTATTATTATTTATTAATTGATATGTTATAAAATTTAATTTGTAATAATATTAATTAATAATAATAATAGTAATATTATAATCATAATAGTTAATAATATTAATCAATAATAATAGTAATATTATAATAATGTGCCTTCAGCGTATATCAACCAAATTTACTAATGTGGTATATACCTTGAGTTTATAATATTAATCCCTTGGGTTTAATATTATTCCCTTGGGTTCATAATCCCTTGGGGTTTTAGTATAAATCTTTTGGGTTTATTATTCTCTTGGGCTTATAATATCAATCCGTTGGATTTATTAATCTAAGGGTTTATATTCCTAGGGTTTAATATTATTCCTTTGGGTTTAATATATTTTCCTTGGGTTTATAATCCCTTTAGTTTTTATTACTAATCTCTTGGGTTTATAATACCAATCATGGTCAACCATGGTCAATCATGATCAACCATGTTTAACCATGTTTTATAAAATCAATCATGGTCCAACGTTGCATTGTGACAACGATTGTCTCAATATGAAAATCAACCAAGGTCAACCATGGTCAACCATGTTTATTTTAGGATTTACAATATTTATCTTAGGGTTTATATACCTTGGGTTTATAATATTAATCCCTTGGGTTTAATATTATTCCCTTGGATTCATAATCCCTTTGGGTTTTAGTATTAATCCCTTGGTTTTATTAATCTATGGGTTCAACCATGGTCGACCATGGTACAACGTCGCATTACAACAAATATTGTCTCAATATGAAAAAACAACCATGGTCAACCATGTTATTTAAAGGTTTATAATTTTTTGCTTAAGGTTTATATACCTTGGGTTTATCTTATTCCCTTGTGCTTCATATTACTCCCTTGGGTTTATAATATCAATCATGGCCAATTGTGGTCAGTCATGGTTAACCATGGTCAATCATGGTCAACCATGGTCAACCAATTTTTATAAAATCATTCATGGCCAATCATGGCCAACCATGGTCCAACTTTGAATTGTGACAAAGATTGTCTCAATATCAAAATTAACATTGCTCATCCATGGTCCAATGTCACATTGTGATAAATAATCTCTTGATATGAAAATCAATCTTGGTCAACCATGGACAACCATGGCCCAATGTCACATTGTGACAATGATTGTCTCAATATGAAAATCAACCATCATCAACTATGGTCAACATTGTTTATTTTAGGCTTTATAATATTTATCTTACAATTTATATACCTTGGGTTTATAATATTAATCCTTTGGTTTAATATTATTCCCTTGGGTTCATATTCCCTTGGGGTTTTAGTATAAATCTTTTTGGTTTATTATTACCTTGGGTCTATAATATCAATCCCTTGTGCTTATTAATCTAAGGATTCATATTACTAGGAGTTAACATTATTCCCGTGGGTTTATTAATATAAGGGTTCATATTCCTAACTTTTAATATTATTCCTTGGGATTTAATATTTTTTCCTTGGGTTTTTAGTATTAATTCCTTGGGTTTATTATTCCATTCAATTTATAATATCATGATCAATCATGCTAAACGAAGGTTAACCATGTTTTTTAAAAGCAATCATGGTCAACCATGCTCCAATGTCGCATTGTGACAAAGGTTGTCTCTATATGAAAATCAACCATGGTTAATCATGCCCCGATGTCATGTTGTGACAAAGATTGACTTGATATGAAAATCAATCATGGTCAACCATGGTCCTATGTCGCATTGTGACATTGATTGTCTCAATATGAAAAATGATCATGGTCAACATGGTCCTATGTCGCATTGTGACATTGATTGTCTCCATATGAAAAATGACCATAGTCAACCATGTTTATTTTAAGGTTTATAATATTTATTGTAGGGTTTATATACCATCTGGTGGTCAATCATGGTCAATATAAAAATCAACCATGGTCAATCATGGTTAAACATGGTCAAGCATGGTCTGATGTCACATTGTGACAAAGATTGTCTCAGTATGAAAATCTACCATGGTCAACCATTGTCAACCATGGTTAACCATGGTCTCACGTCTCATTTTGACAAATATTGCCTCAATATGAAAATCAACCATGTTCAATCATCATTATTTAAGAGTTTATATCATTTATCTTGGGGTTTATATACCTTGGGTTTATGTTATTCCCTTGGGTTTAATATTATTCCCTTGTTTTTAGTATTAATCCCTTGGGTTTATTAGTCCTTTGAGTTTATAATTTCAATCGTGGTCAACCATGATCAATCATGTTCAAACATGGTCAAGCATGGTAAATCATGGTTAAGAATGGTTAATCATGTTTTATAAAATCAATCATGGCCCAACATCACATTATGACAAGGATTATCTCAATATGAAAATCAACCATGGTCAACTGTGTTTATTTTAGGGATTACAATATTTATATTAGGGTTTATATACCTTGGGTTTATAATATTAATCACTTGGGTTTAATATTATTCCCTTGGGTTCATAATTCCTTTAGGTTTTAGTATCAATCCCATGGGTTTATAATATCAATTTGTTGGGTTAATTAATCTAAGGGTTCAACCATGGTAGATCATGGTATACCATCACATTGGGACAAAAAATGTTTCAATATGAAAATCCACCATGGTCAACCATGTTCATTTAAGGGTTTATAATTTTTTTCATAGGGTTTATATACCTTGGGTATATGTTATCCCCTTAGGTTTACTATTATTCCCTTTGGTTTTAAGAATTAATCCTTTGGGTTTATATACCAATCATGGCTAGCCATGGTCAACTGCAATGATCAATAATGGTCAACCATGTTTTATAAAATAAATCATGGTTAAACAAGATCAATCATGAGAAATTGTTGTACGAGCATAAGGCTTGAAGACAAATTCGAAGAATTATTCCCAAAATACAAAAAAAATTACAAGCAAAGGAGTGGTATCATTTAGCCATCAATTTCCATGTTTTTCTAGTTAAGCATGGAGCTAGAATATAGGATTTGATCATGATGTAATAACTTTTAGTTAGTTAGTTGTAGTGGAGATTCTTGAGGAGAATGCCCTACAGGACAGATAGGGTTAATAAATTTTAGCCTTAGAATTAGGATCTGGTTGTTAGGATGAACCAGTACTTATGTAATTTTCACACTATTGTAAAGGGATTTTGACTGTTGAAGAAATTTGGCTTTCCTGGAGCGAATCTAGTAAAGTGGGAAAATTTAGCTTCTGTGTACGCAAATGAGAAGTTCTCTGTCAAATCCTAAAGGATAATATCCTTTGAAATCTTTGTGTTATTGTGAAATTCGTAGTTTAATTGGTGTTCTGTGAGATTGAATGAAATTGTGTTAACTGTGTTAAATTCTATGTGTTCTTTAACTGTGGTTCTCATGAACTTTGAGTGTGTGGAGCGGATGATCGAGATCGAGAAGAGAAATCCCAAGGACAGAGTGCATGAAGATTTGTTTTAGACCATTAGATCTTGGTCGAGACAGATCAACGGTGTTCGGGCGCAGAAGTCAACCGACAGTTAACAAGCTAAGGCGGGTTGGAGAAACCACAAGTGGATATTGGGCGGAAGAAAGTTTTTAAGCGGTATTTTTCTGTTTGGCTCCAATTCCATACAAAACTTGACACGTAGCAACAAGGAGAGAGAGGGAAACCACTTTTTCGAGTGGATTTGGAGTGCGCAAGTTAGTGGGACAATATGCGTAAGAGCCGTTAGATCTGGTGGAGCAAGATCGATGGTTGATACGCATGGAGCAGGTTCGAGGTCGGGGAATATTGTTGACCATTGGATCTTGAATAGATCAACGGTGAAGGAGTGCCAACAGGTTTTAGAAGGCGGATTTCAAATTTCATTAAGCTGTGGTTTATATTACCGTCGAGTCTGGACTGGTGGAAGTTTAGCGGAACTCTGTGAATTTCGAGGAGATACTAACTTAGTGGAAGCTCTAAAGTTATCAGTGGATGAAAAAGAGTCCATTGAACTGGAAATCACACCCGCAACTAGAAGTAGAAGATATAATATCATAGTTTGGGAGATTAACACTCTTGCCTGTACCAAGACCGCCATCGTTAGTGGTATCAGAGCAACTTGTTAACACTGAATTGAATCTTAGAAGCAAGAGAAGGAAATCCATTATGGCTTTCGGATTTGGAAGAGGACGAGGATGTGGTAGAAGAGGATGACCAGTTGCAAATGCTGAGGCGATGGAAGCTATGCAACACATGAAGGCTAGATTACAAGCATTAACAGCAGAGAGAAATATAGATGATGCAGATGTTAGTGAGCCTGAGGTTGAACCTCAAGAAGAGGAGGAAACTATATCAGTTACTCCTGAGATGAGATTCTTCCAATCAAAATTGAGATCCACAGCTAGGCAAAAAATTGAGGTTTCAATATATGCAGGAGGATTGAATCCAGAATAATTGATAGACTGGATTAATGGCATGGAGAAATTCTTTGATTATGAAGAAACAGAAGATGAGAAGAAAGTAAAGTTTGTTGTCACCAAGCTAAAAGGACATGCAGCACTTTGGTGGGATGGAGTGGAAGGATAAAGAAAGAGTCTTGGCAAGAAACCAATCAGAAATTGGAATAGGATGGTAGCAAAGCTAAGATGTAAGTTTCTACCAAGTAATTATCAGGAAACTTTGTTCAGACAGATGCAAAATCTTAGACAGAGGTCTATGAAAATGAGAGAATATATAGAGGAATTCTATAAGGTAGGTATAAGATCTAGACAAAATCTAGATACAGATGAGAAGGTGGCTAGATATGTGAATGCTCTTAGGATGGACATTCAAGATGAGATAAGTATACTATCTCCTAAAACAGTAGAAGAAGCTTACTAGGTGGTACTGAAAGTTGAACAAAAGCTCATGAGGAAGAAATTTGCCAGAGGAAGATGTACTTTTTGAGGAAAAGGAAGTCAAGTTGGTAGAAGAATATCTACAACACCTAGAGATGGAGCTAGCAGTAGCTCAACCCAGCATGCAACCACAGGAGGTGATTTAGGTGGTAGAGGGAGTTTTTCTAGAGGAAGAGGAGGACTAGGAAAATAAAGAGAGGTAAGATGTTACAGATGTAACAAACTTGGACACAGAGCTTTTGAGTGCCCCAGAGAATGTAGGAACAAGTCAAAGGAATGCAATTGTTGCTCAAGTTGAGGAAGAAGCAGTAGTAATGGCAAAAGAAGAAAATGTACGAAAGAGAGGAGAATATTTGATGGTCAATAAAGTTTTGTTCAAGCCAGCAAAGGAGATAGTTGAATCATCACAAAGAAAGACTTTGTTTAGAACAGTGTGTAAGGTTCAAGGGAAATGCTGTAAGATTATCATTGATAGTGGCAGCACTGATAATTTGGTCTCTACGGAAGTGGTAGACAAATCGAAGTTGAAGAGAGTGAGACATCCAACACCTTACAAGGTTTCATGGTTATAAAAGGGACATCAGTTGTTAGTAAATGAATAGTGTGAAGTGGAGTTGCAGTTGGGCAAATATCAGGATAAAATTGTATGTGATGTGATGCCCATGGATGTGTGTCACATATTTCTTGGGAGACCTTGGAAATATGACAGAGGAGCTATGCATGATGGGAAAAGAAACACCTACAAGTTTGGTAAAGATGGTGTCAATCATACATTGTTGCCTATGGGAGAAGAGGATGCATCAGGAAAGAAGACTGATCCAAAAACTCTATTACTAGGAGGAAAGGAATACTTACAGCAGATTGAATAAAATGAGGTAAATTTTGTTGTAATTTGCAAGCCCAAGGTAATAATGACTTCTACTAAAGTTTCTGATTTACCCATTGAAATTCAAGAAATGTTGGACAACTATTGTGATATCATTGTTGATTATTTTCCTAATGAGTTACCACCATTAGAAGAATTAGCCATCATATAGATTTTATTCCTGGAGAAAATCTACCAAACAAACCAGCTTACAGAATGACTCCCATAGAAAATTAAGAGGTTAGAAAGTAGGTTCAGGAAACTGATCAGAGAAAGTTTGAGTCCTTGTGCGGTACCAACAGTGTTGAGACCAAAGAAATATGGAGGCTAGAGAATGTGTACTGATTCAAGAGCCATCAATAAAATATTTTTTTCCCTAAAGCAAGAGTCGGACCTTCTATTTCATTAATCAACAATTAAAATACATAGATACAACAATCCTCAGTGAGTTGTGGACCAAGGAGAAAGCCTGCAAAAACTATTAATGGGCGAGAGGAACTAGCCCCGTCCCCAACGACAAAACCTCAAAACTCTCAAAAGAGAGCTGAAGACCCAATTAGAAAAGATATCAACACCACTTAACACACCCCCCGAGTAACTATGGATGGTAAAGGGAAGGTGCTTTCCACAAAGAAGTATTTGCGGCCCGCCAAGAGTAATAAAGACTGACTACTCCCATCAACAACCTAACCTGCTGCTTTAAACACAACAGCTGTGAGAAAATCACACCCCATACAAGAGGATGAGTACACCCCCAAAATGTATGATGAGATGCCGCCTACGGATAGCCTGTCTCATTAATCATCACCGTTGATTCTAATATCCCTATCCAATGGAAGCAGTCAACTTTGCAATGGAAAGAAGCTCGACACTTAACTTGCTCGTCCACCAAACTGCACGATCCATCCCAGCCGTCTCTTCATTTCATATGATTGGACGGTCTTGGAACATATCGCACCCCCCAAAAACCTCGGGCGATAGTGCGCAATGAGGGTGGTATTCCAACCGACCCAATTTCCACGTGTTATCCTTCGAATGAGATCGCTACCAAAACGGGAAAACCGAAATCCACCTTTGGGGCTTGCGATCACCAGAATACCACTACCACGCTGGTAAGCAGCTTTCGAACAGGAAACTTCAGGTAATGCGACCGCAAAGAGCGCCAGACGTTGCGCCCAATCTTCCGGAACCAAAAGAAAAAGGAAACACCTACCGAAGAGCCAGCCAGGGATGACTCTAAACCAGCTGACAGGCAAACACTTGAGGTGATGATGTAGTATGAGATGCTGCTTTCTTCATTTAGGGCAACTCTGACGCCCAACATGGAGAATATTCTTGCACGTTGTCAACTTAATCGCTAACCTTGGCATATCTTCCCTCCTGAACCGATTTTTCCAGCCTTGAGCAACCCTCTAACCTCTGTTCATTACTAGTTGGTTTCTGTCATTTTGCTTTTGTACTCTACAATATCCTCCTTCGCCTAGTTGTGACAAAGTTTTTTTAGATTTCTTTGCGCCATTGTGGTCCACCTCCATAAGATTGCGCTGTTCTTACAGCCAACTCCTTGGTTAGCAAGAATGTCTGCCAACTTGTTGGCCCTTCTTTTCACATGTATAAATCTGAGGGTACGAAGCTTCTGTAGATGAACTTGAATTCTCTGAAGAACCCGAGTTAACCTCCAGTGTTTTGTGACCTTTTCCGGCCCTGATCCATTACTAATTCTCCTGGCTGCGTTGATGACTAACTCTGAATCTGCCTCTATTATGACATTTTGGCAATTGTTCTGTATCAAAAATTCTAAGCATTGTTCCAAAGCCATTAGTTCTGCCATGTTGTTGGTGGCTTTTCCTAGGTATCCATGGAAGAGGGTAATTATTCTACCTGTTTCATCCCTTAGAACTCCCCCAAAGCCAGCCTCCCCTGGGTTGCCTTTGGAAGCTCCATCTATATTGTACTTTAAAAAACCTTCAGGGGGAGGATGCTAGAATTCCTCTATCGCCTCTCTCATGCTTGCTTTCCTGCCTAGGTCTTGAGGAATAAGCCCCTGCAAGTCTAACAGCTGAAGGATTCTCAACTCTTCAACTAAGGGAGGATTTTTGGGGAGATTCCTAATGGTGGTGCCAACTATCTCCTTAAGTTATTTTACAATCAGCTTCACCAGGATAAGAGAGTCAGTCTTTACCTCTTTGAATATTCTTTTGTTCCTTTCTTTCCACACATTCCATATAATGAAACCCGGCAAGAGATCCCAGGCAGAATTGAGAACTTCATTATCAGAAAACTTATTCCTCCAATTGTTTAGGGTGTTACCAATACATTCTTTATCTTTATCAGACTGTTTGAAGATGTTGTAAAAGAAATCCCAAATCCTTTCTGTGAAAATGCAGCTGTTGAGAAGATGCTTGATGGTCTCCTCTTAGGTTTCACAGAGATGGCATCTGGAGGGTCCCAACATGCCCCTTTTTTTGAGTTTGTCCCACGCTAAGATTTTTCGGTGGTTAACTAACCACATGAAGAGTTTGATTTTCATCCAGCCTTTGTGCTTCCAAAGCTTCTACCAATTTTTATTTGGAGCTTGTGGTTTCATATCAAGGAGAAGACCTTTTGCTTCCTTGATAATTAAGTTGCCCTCTTTGTTTTTGCCCCATCTCAGTTGATCCTGCCCTTTTGTTACTAGAATTATTCTCTGATCCAGCATTCTCTTAAGGGACTCAGCTTTACTGTTGAGGGTCCTATCCTCTCTACTCTCTATATTTTTCCAAATTCTCCACTTTCTTGCATTATGTGGATTTTCCCAAAAGTATTTCACCTTAACTAATCGTTGATTTTCAGTCTATTGCTTGAGGCCTAAAAATTCTTCCCTTAGAAGATTAGGTTCTTGTTGCCATTTTTCCTCCCAGAAAAGTGCCAGATCTCCCTCTCTAATTTCCCAAAAACTATTTTTTTGAACCACTTCTCTGTTCTTCCAAGCCTTGTTCCATATGGGGGAGCCTTTCACTGTTCCTGTCATACCTATTATATCAGAAGCAGACCAGGCATTGGCATGTTTTTCCTTCTAGATGCTTGCCCATTGAGCTTTAGGGTCCTTAACCCACCTCCACCAAAGTTTTTCTCCTAGTGCCTTGTTGAGAATCTCTAGATTGTCCAAACCCAGGCCTCCTTTGTTTTTGGGTTTGTAGATCTTTTCCCATGAGACCAAAGCCCATTTTTTTCTTGTTTCCTCTTTGCCCACAGAAAATCTTGTTGAATATTCCGAAAATGTTGTAAGAATCCTAATGGAGTTGGGAGGATTGATAGCATAAAGATTGGGATATCTTGGAGAACTGATTTAGTAAGCACTAGTCTACCAGCTAAATTTAGTGATCTGTTTGTCCATTTCCTGACCTTGTCTTGCATTTTAGTTACTAGTGGATCCCAAATGATTTTGTATCAGGGTTTAGCTGTAAGAGGTACTCCCAAATACTTAGAAGGAAGGGATTCTCTTTGAAAGCCTAAAATTCTGGAGATATTTCTCTGGATGGTGATATGAGTGTTAAAGAAAAATACTTTTGATTTGGTAAGGTTAACTTCCATACCTGTAGCCTTCGCGAAGTCCTTCAAAATTTGTTTGTAAGCCTGTGCTTCTTTAACTGTGGGAATTCCCTGTAACATGGTATCATCTACAAACTGTTGATGCGTCAGAACCTGCCCATTCTCCGAAAGTTGGAGTCCTTGAATTCTTCCTATTGCTCTTGCATGTTTGATAGATCGCCCCAGCCCTTCCATCATGAAGAGAAAAGGAGATAACGGATCTCCCTGTCTAAGACCCCTAGAAGGGAGAAAAAGTTCAGAAGGAGATCCATTCACCAAAATTGAAAAGCTGGAAGAGGTCACCAGGGCCATGACCCATCTGACCCAATTATGATCAAAACCAAACGCTGTGAGCACTTTTTTGATGTATATCCAATTTACTTTGTCATATGATTTAGCTATGTCCAGTTGCATGATCATGCCCAGTCTCTTGTTGCATTTAACGAGTGAACCACCTCGTGAGATTGAATTATGTTGTCCAGAATTTGTCTTCCTTCTACATACCCTGTTTGTTCCCCAAAGATAAGCCTGGGCAGCAGGGGTTTGAGTCTGTTAGCCACAACTTTGGAAATTATCTTGTAGACAACATTGCATAAGGCAATGGGCCTGTATCTCTCTAGAGTTTGAGCATTATCTTGTTTTGGAATAAGGGCAATAAAGGAGGTATTGAGAGCTTTCAAAATGGTCTTGTTCCTCCTGGAGTCTTCCACAATCTCCACTATATCCCTTTTAACGATATTCCAGCAGGTTTTAAAGAAATCCACATTAAAACCATCCGGCCCCGGTGCCTTGCCATTTTGCATTTCCTTGAGGACCTCACTGATCTCCATTTTAGTTATAGGTCTACTGAGATTACAGTTATGCTCTCTGGAGACCAGTTTAGGTATATGTTTAATTATGTCCTTGATGAAAGGTTCTCTTTCTGAAACGTTTTCTTTGGCAATGTCTCGAAAATTCTTTACTAACACTGCATCTATCTCCTCATGGGATTGATGAATTTGACCATTTTCATCCTTGATCGAAGAGATTCTGTTGTGAGTTCTATTCACAATGGTAGATTTGTGAAAAAAATTGGTATTACGTTCTCCTTCTTTCAGCCATAGAACCCTAGATTTTTGTTTCCAAAAAAATTCTTCTTGTTTGCACATCATTTCCCATTCTTGTTGGTAATTCTCTCCTAGATCATTTTTGTCTTTATCAAATCCATTCCTGATCAAATCTTGATTGAGCTCTAGAATTTTGTTTTCTACAATATTTTTGCTTGTGAAAATATTACCAAATTCCTTTTGGTTCCATTTTTTTAGCTTCTGCTTGATGTACTTTAGTCTTTTATGTAGCATGAACATAGAAGATCCCTGAATTTGTAGGTCTTCAGCCCACCATTTTTCAATATTGCTGTAGAAATCCGGGTGTGACAACCATATATTTTCAAACCTAAACGGTTTGTTTCTTGGGGTGCCAATGCCCATGATCTCCATCTGAATCGGCCAGTGATCTGAGCCTCCAAAAGGAAGAATATCTGCTATTATTTCCTTGTCTAGAAGCATGAGCTCTTCAGAGATCATGAATCTGTCTAGCTTGGAAGCTACCTGAGAATCTCCTCCTCTTTTGTTGTTCCATGTGCAAAGGCCATTGTTTGTCTCAATCTCCACCAGCTTCATGTTTTCATAAAAACAATGGAAAGCTGAGGAATCTTTGTTCAGTGCTCTTGTACCCCCTTTTTTCTCCGAGAGAGATCTGATCATGTTGAAATCTCCTCCTATAACCCATGGTAGCCCTGCAAATATGTTTCGGAGGTCCACTAAGGAATCAATAAACTTGATTTTGTCATCTAACCTTTGAGGGCCATAAACATTCGTTACAAGATAAGCGTTCCTATCACCTACAGGCTAAATAACAACTGATAAATAATTCCTTGATGCGTCCGCATCAATAATACCTAATTTTTGGAATTCCAGAGGATAAGGATACCCCCTACTGTATTTTCTGCTTTGACTTCTAAGAACTCATATCTGCTGAGCCATTTACTATGTATTTGTCTTATCTTTTGAACAGAGCATTTCGTTTCTTGGACAAAAATTATATCCGGAGCTACCTGCTTCATTCTATTATTCAATATTCTCTGCTTTCTTTTGCTTCCTAGACCTCTGATGTTCCAACTTGTAAACTTCATTATTACAGATTGGTAAAGGAGTAACTGGTTATATCTTTCATCTTACCTGAGTCTATCATGAGCTTTCCACATTCCATTAATAGCTCGTTCTGCTTTTTTCTACCCCTTTTTTTCCCCAGATTTCTTGGAGCTAATCCTAGAGTCGATTTTACTGCTTTTATTCCATGGTTGGCTTGTCTTTCCATGTTATTACCTTTTCCCAAGTCCTTTGCCTGAGTTTTCCATAAGAATAACTACCTTATTTGATTTCATTCTTTCTGTGGTAGAGATTCTACCCCACCCGTTGTTCCCTTACTCAAGAACCCTTCTAGATTTAGGTTTTCTCTATCAATAATCTCTTGCAACTCATTGTCCTCCATTTTCATCTCGCTCTGAGACATTTCCTGATCCGTATCCATCTCTGGTTCACTCATCATGATCTATTTCTACTTTTCCTTTACCTTTTCTTGATCCTGTTCTTCTTCCTTGTCCTGCTTAACATATCCATCCTTCATTACTTGATTTTCAACTGCTGTCTCTTCCTCCTCTTCAAGAACTTGGAACTGGTTCAGCCTTAATTTTGATCTCCACTTTGGTGTTGTTTTGTCCCTTTTTTGCCATTTCTACCTTTATGAGGTACTTTGTGAAAGCCCTCTGTTTCTCTCATTATGCTGGGATTGCTTTTTCTCTCTACCTTACTGAGAGGGCAGTCTCTAAGAAGGTGCCCATGTTCATGACATTTTCGACATCTAAACGGAATATGCTCATAGTCAACCGTCTGCACCCATTCCTCATCATAAACCTCCAATATCACCTCGTCCGGAAGTGCTCTAGATAGGTCCATCTCTACACAAATCCTGGCAAAGGAGGTATATTTTCCCCTTCTTGTGGCTTCAGAAGTTTTGACATACCTTCCTAATTTATTGCCTATAGCTGTTAGTGATTCTATTTGCCAATAATCCAGAGGTAGTGAATAGAGTCTTACCCAAACCGGGACTGAGGTAAAGGTTTCCCGCTCCAGCACGAAGTTCATCATCCACGGCCGCATATAGAGCCCTGCTGCTGCAAAGAAGTAGGGCCCACCTTCAAACACTCTATCTTTGTCCTCAATGTTTGCAAACACCACAGTGAAAAAACCCTTGGATCCTAGATGAAGATCAATGCTTCCTTTAGGCTTCCAGTGGTTTCTAATCCATGTTTGTAAAGCCTTTTCGGTGGGCCATAGTCCCATGAATTTGCATATGATAGCATAAGTCTGCATGTGCTCCCTGTGGGCCTGCAACTCTGGGTTATTTAAGATTACTCTGGGAGTGATTTTAGCTTTGGGCTTGCACGGTCCCTTTTGGTTCTTGTTTGTTGTTCCTTGTTTTTTGTCATTTTCCTCCTTGTCTTTTGTGCCATCATTTTTCTTCTCCTTGTTACTTACTGTTTCCTTGTCCCTGTTTTCTCCTTCTACCGTCGAGTTACCTCTACCTGATTCCAGGGGTGTCTTGCCCTTGTTAACCACTACCTCTCTGAAGGAGGGAGTGGAGCTCCCTCCTCTGTTGCCGTCCATGGAGTAACACCCGCGCAGAAGCTTTCCGCCTTGGTCTTCCGCAAAATCTCGCGCTCCCTCGTCCGTAACCACCATACACTCAAAAGAGCCATCAATAAAATCACAATCAGGTACAGATTTCCTTTACCTAGAATTAAAGATTTCATGGATTGTTTGAGTGGAGCAAAGTAATTTACAAAACTAGATCTTAAGAGTGGGTATCATCAGATAAGGATAAGAGAAGGGGATGAGTGGAAAACTACTTTTAAGACAAATGAAGGATTGTATGAATGGAGAGTAATGCCTTTTGGGTTGTCAAATGCACCAAGTAAGTTTATGATACATATGAATGAAATTCTTAAAGAGTTAATTGGTAAATCTGTAATAGTATATCTAGTTTATATATTAGTTTACTGTAGGTCTAAGGAGGAACACATAAGACATCTCAATTATGTATTACAAAGGTTACAGCAAGAGAAATTATTGTTGAATTTGAAGAAATGTTCATTCATGAAAGAGGAATTAGTGTATTTTGGTTTTGTTATTTCCGCTGAAGGATTGAAGATGGATGGAGAGAAGATCAAGGCAATCATGGAGTGGCCTTCACATAAAAGTATTTTTTGAGGTAAGAAGTTTTCATGGTTTTGCTAGTTTTCATAGGAAATTCATAAAGAATTTTAGTAAGATCAATGCTCCTATTGTTTTGACTATAAAAAAGGATAAACAACCATTTAGATGGACTACTGAAGTAGAAAAGAATTTTTAGCTGTCGAAGAAGAAGATCACTGAAAAACGTATTTTGGTTCTACCTGATTTTAGTAAAGCTTTCCAAATGAAATGTGATGTCAGTGGAGAAGCTATTAGAAGTGTTTTAAATCAAGAAGACAAACCTATAACTTATTTTAGTGAAAAGCTGAATGATTCAAAGAAGAATTATTCTTCTTATGATAAAGAGTTTTATGCAGTTGTGCAGTCATTGAAGAAGTGGAGACATTATCTAATGTCAAAGGAATTCATACTTTATTCATATAACCATGCATTGCAGTGTATTATGCAGCAACCAAATCTTAACCAGAAACATGCCAAATGGGTAGAGTATCTTTAGTGTTTCCATTTTGTCTTGAATCATATAAATGGCCAATCAAACAAAGTTGGAGATGCTTTAAGTAGGAGAAATACATTATTTCAAGAGAGTCAAATTAAAGTGTTGGGTTTTGATTTTCTTAAAGAATTGTATGAGACAAATTTAGATTTTAAAGAAGCATTTGAAACTTGTAAGAATCTTGTTTTGATGGATAGGAATAAATGGTTGGATTATTTCTTACAAGATGGATTATTGTTTAAGAGAAATCAATTGTGCATACCAAATTGTTCTATGAGGGAGAACTTAATCAAAGAGAAACATAGTGGTGGACTTGTAGGACATTTTGGTATAGATAAGACTTATGAATAGTTGAGCAAATTTTATTTCTGGCCGAAAATGAGATCTAATGTGGAAAAGTATGTGAAAACTTGCAAAGTCTGTCAATATACAAAGGGAAGAAGTCAAAACACAGGTTTGTATGTTCCATTACCAATTCCAAATAGGCCTTGGGATATGGTAATTATGAATTTTGTTTTAGGCTTACCAAAGACTCAAAGAAGAAATGATTCAATTTTTGTTGTAGTGGACAGGTTTTCAAAAATGGCACATTTTATTCCATGTTATAAAACTAGTGATGCTACTCACATTGCTAATTTGTTTTTCAAGGAGATTGTAAGATTGCATGGGTTGCCTAAGAGTATTGCCTCAGACAGGGATTCCAAATTTGTTGGACATTTATGGAGGACACTATGTAAAATGTTGGGAGCTAAACTGAGTTTCAGTTCTGCTTATCATCCACAGACTGATGGACAGACTGAAGTTGTGAATAGAAGTTTGGGTAATATTTTAAGAAGTCTTACTGGAGAAAATCCAAAGCAGTGGGATCAAGTATTGGCACAGGCTGAATATGCATATAATGACTCACCTAATAGGAGTACAGGGCAAAGTCGATTCCATATAGTTTATGGAATGCATCCAAGAGGAGTGTTTGAGTTAAGAAACTTGGGAAAAGATGAGATGAGAAGTGCGGAGGGAGAAGACTTTGCTTTAGAAATACAAGCAATACATGAACAGGTGAAACAACAGCTACAGGATAGCAACATCAAGTACAAAAACAGGGCAAACATGAGAAGAAGAGAAGTGAACTTTGAAGTTGGAGATTTGGTTTTAGCACACCTAAGGAAGGAAAGATTTCCAAAGAGGGAGTATAACAAATTGATGTTTAAGAAAATTGGACAATGCAGAGTATTAAGGAAATTTTCTGCAAATGCATATGAAATTGAATTACCCCCTAATGTTGGAATATCTTCAATTTTCAATTGTTGATTTTTACAAGTATGAAGGTGAAGTTACAAATGATACGGAAGAAGACCAAGACACATAGGAAATTGACTGGGTAAAACAGTTATCTACAGCAAAGGAATTACAACTAGAAAGAATTTTAGACAAGAAAGTGTTCAAGAAAACTAGAGGACAAGAGTACTTCCAATATTTGGTCAAATGGAAGAATTAGGCAATTGCTGAAGCTACTTGGGTAACAGAAAACATGCTACAAAAATTGGGCAGTTCTATAGAAGATCTCATAGATAGGAGCCCATGAATAATTTTGTCCTCAGGATTCTAATGTAGGAGCATAAGGCTTGAAGACAAATTCGAAGAATTATTCCAAAAATAAAATAAAAAATTAACAAGCAAAGGAGTGAGATCCTTTAGCCATAAATTTCCATGTTTCTCTAGTTAAACATAGAGCTAGAATATAGGATTTGATCATGATGTAATAAGTTTTAGTTATTTCGCTGTAGTGGAGATTCTTGAGGAGAATGCGCCGCATGACAAATAGGGTTAATAAATTTTAGCCTTAAAATTAGGATCTGGTTGTTAGTATAAACCAATACATATGTAATTTTCACACAATTGTAAAGGGATTTTGACTATTGAAGAAATTTGGCTTTACTGGAGCGAATATAGTAAAGTGAGAAAATTTAGCTTCTGTGTATGCGAATGAGAAGTTCTCTGTCAAATCCCAAAGGATAATCTCCTTCGAAATATTTGTGTTATTTTGAAATTTGTACTTTAATTGGTGCTCTGTGAGATTGAATGAAATTGTGTTAACTGTGTTAAATTTTGTGTGTTCTTTAACTGTTGTTCTCATGAAATCTGAGTGTGTGGAGCGGACAGTCAAGATAAAGTAGAGAAAACCCAAGCACCCAGTGAATGAAGATTTGTTTTGAACCATTAGATCTTGGCCAAGACAGATCAACGGTGTTCGAGCAAAAAAGTTAACTGACAGTTAATGAGCCGAGGCGGGTTGGAGAAACCACAAGTGGATATCGGGTGGAAGAAAGGCCATAAGTGGTATTTTTCCGTTCGGCTCCAATTCCATACAAAACATGACACGTAGTAGCGAGGAGAGAGAGGGAAACTAGTTTTTCGAGTGGATTTGGAATGTGCAAGTTAGCGGGCCGATATGCATAAGATCCATTATATCTGGTGGAGCAAGATCGACAGTTGATACATGTGGAGTAGGTTCGAGGTCGGGGAATATTGTTGACCATTGGATCTTGAATAGATCAACAGTGAAGGAGCGCCGACAGGTTTTAGAAGGCGAATTTAAAATTTCATTAACTTGTGGTTTATATTACCGTCATGTCCGGACTGGTGGAAGTTTAGAGGAACTCTGCAACTTTGGAGGAGCTACTAACTTAGTGGAAGCTCTAAAGTTATCAGTGGATGAAAGAGAGTTCATTGAACCAGAAATCACACCCGCAACCAAAAGTAGAAGATATAATCTCACAGTTTGGGAGATTAACACTCCTGCCTATATCCAGACCGCCATCAGAAACCATAGTCCAACGTTGCATTGTGACAAAGATTGTCTCAATATGAAAATCAACCTTAGTCAACCATGGTCCAATGTCGCATTGTGATAAAGAATGTGTCGATATGAAAATCAATCTTAGTCAACCATGGACAACCATGGCCGAACATCACATTTTTATGAGTACTATCTCAATATGAAAATCAAACATGGTCAACTGTGGTCAAAATTGTTTATTTTAGGTTTTATAATATTTATCTTATTATTTATATACCTTGGGCTTATAATATTAATCCCTTGAGTTTAATATTATTCCCTTGCATTCATAATCCCTTAGGGTTTTACATTAATACTTTGGGTTTATTATGCCCTTCGATCTATAATATTAACTCCTTGGGTTTATTAATCTAATGGGTTCACATTCCTTGGGTTTATTAATGTAAGGTTTAATATTATTCCCTTGGGTTTAATATTATTTCCTTGGATTTATAATTGCTTAGGCTTTTAGTATTAATCGCTTTCCTTTATTATTCTCTTGGGTTTATAATATCATGGTCAACAAAGGTCAACCATGTTTTGTAAAATCAATCATGGTCAACCATGATCCAATGTCGCATTGTAATAAATATTGTTGCCATATAGAAATAAATCATGGTCATCCATGCTCCATTATCGCATTGTGACAAAGATTATGTTGATACGAAAATAAATTGTGGTCAACTATGGTCCAAAGTGGCATTGTGACATTGATTGTCTCAATATCAAAATCGACCATGGTCAACCATGCATATTTTAAGGTTTATAATATTTATCTTAGGGTTTATATACCATGGGCTTATAATAGTAATTCCTTTAGTTTAATATTATTCCAATGGGTTCATAGTCCCTTAGGGTTTTAGTACTAGTCCCTTGCATTTATAATATTAATCCCTAGGGCTTATTAATCTAAGGGCTCATATTCCTTGGGTATTATACTAAAACCTAAGGGAATAATATTAACCCAGGGAATTGATACTAAAAACCCAGGGGATTATAAACCTAAGGGAATAATATTGAACCCTAGGGATTAATATTATAAACCCAAGGTATATAAACCTCAGAGAATAATATTAAACCATAGGGATTATAAACCCTAGGGAATAATATTAAAACATTGAGTTTATTAATCCCTTAGGTTTAATATGCATTGGGTTTATAATATTTATCCCTTGGGTTTAATATTATTCCCTTAGGTTTATAATCCCTTGAGTTTATATTTATTGGTTTATAATCTTTAATTATAATCCCTTGGGTTTATAATATTAGTATTATTAATTAATATTCCTACTATTAATCAATATTAATATTACTAGTATTATTATTAAATAATTAATTTATATTACATGAAAATTAAATAATAATAAATAAAATTTTATTACAATAGTTTTTTTGTATTATTATTTTTATTATTATATATTTATCAATGGAAGATATAAATAAAGCCTTCGGCTATATCAACCACATTAATATATTAATGTGGTTGTGATTGTGTCAATATGAAAATTGACCATGGTCAACCATGGTGAATAACCATGGTCACATTGTGACAAAGATTGTCTCTTGGTCTAACGTCACATTATGACAACCATGGCTATCCATGGTCAACCATGTTCCAACATCAGATTCTAACAAAGATTGTTTCAGTATGAAAATCAACCATCGTCAACCATGTTCAACCATTCTCAATAACCATGGTCACATTATGACAAAGATTATCACTTGGTCGAACATCACATTGTGGCAACATGGTTATCCATGGTCAACCGCGGTCTAATATGAAAATCAGCAATGCCCAAGCATTGTCCAAGGTCGTATTTTGAGAAAGGTTGTATCAATATGAAAATCAATCATGGTCAACCATAGTCCAACGTTGCATTATGACAAAGATTTTGTCAATATGAAAACTAGCCATGGTCAACCATGGTCAACCAAGTTCATTTTAAGGTTTATAATATTGATCTTAGAGTTTATATAACTTGGGTTTATAACCATGGTCAACCATGCTCCAATATTGCATTGTGACAAAGCTCACCTCAACATTAAAAGCAATCATGTTCAAACATGGTTCAATGTCGCATTATGAGAAGGATTGTCTCATTATGAAAATTAATCATGATCAACCTTGTTCAAATGTCGGATTCTCACAAAGATTCTCTCAATATGAAAATCAACCAATGTCAACCATGTTTATTTTAGGGTTTATAATATTTTTCTTAGGACTTATATACTTTGGGTTTATAATATTTATCCATTTGGTTTAATATTATTCCCTTAGGTTTATAATGCCTTGGGTTTTTAGTATTAATCACTTGGATTAATTATTCCCTTGGGTTTATAATATTTATCATAGGATTTATATACCTTGGGTTTATAATATTAATCCATTGAGTTCATAATACCAATTTCTTAAGTTTATCAATCTAATGATATTCCTAGGGTATAATATTATTTAGAAGGCTTATAATATTAATTATATGGTTTAATATAGATTCTTTGGGTTTATAGTGACGGTTAACCATGCACAACCATGGTCCAACGCTACATTGTGACAAATATTATTTTAATATGAAAATCAACCATGGTCAAATGTCGCATTGTGACAAAGATTGTCTCAATATTATTTCAATATGAAAATCAACCATGGTAAAACATGGTCAACCATGTTTATTTTAGGGTTTATAGTATTTATCTTAGGGTTTATATACCTAAGGTTTATAATATTAATCCCTTGGGTTTAATATTTCTACCTTGGGTTTTAACATTAATCACTTGGGTTTATTAATCACTTATGTTTATAATGTTAATTCATTAGGTTGAATTAATCTATTGAGCATATTAATCTTTTCGTGGAATTAATTAATAATGAATGAAATAAAATAATGAATTGTTAATTAATTAATAATTAATTAATCGTTAATTGATAATTAATTAAGAATAAATTTATTAATAATAAATTAATTATTAATTAATTTTTATGGAAATAATTTATTAATAATGAGTTCTCCCGATCGGGATGAGAGAGGGTGTCAGAAATGATAGGCTTCGAAGTGACATGGTTTGTACCAGCACGGTAATTACTGCTATCCCCCACATGCTCAAGGTAGGGGGTGTGGTGTCCTTAGCCATGAATGCATGGTCAGTGAGTTGGCAAGGTGGAAGAGGGAGGAATAAGGCAGGGTGGTGGAGATGGGAATGGCATTCGACGTGCCTGGAAGGAGAAATTTGTAGTGGAGAAGGAAGGTGTCTCAGATCATAAGAGAGGCGAAGGAACCCTGGCTATGGGCTAGCAACGTCTCTCTGGTATGTAATTCAATTTTTTTCTTGCTTCATTTCCATGATTTGGTTGGGTTCCTGCATCAATTACATGAGCTGGTGGGGGTTTTGCTGGAGGAAAGGGAGGGGCAAGAGGCCGCCCCAATGGGGCTCAGCACTGTCTGAGAGAAACAAGGGGAGGAAAGGGAGGGCCATGGCCTGGCGCTGCATTTTCTTTTTATTGCATTTAAGCCAGAGTCTCGACAGCGGCACTGGAAATGTTGGGTTAAGTAGAGATACAATCCCCTACTCAGTGGCTCAGATCAGGGGTATAAGGTATAACGGGTGTGCCATGTCTGGGGGGCTGAGTGGTGAAGGGAGAGGAAGGAAAGAGTTGTCGGCAGTGGGGAGGGATATTAGCTATGTCAGTAATTCACTGAGAAAACCCTGGCATCTTCATACGCATGGTAGCAAGGGTGCAGCTAGGGACCCTGGGCAGTATAAGGGATAGAGGGGCAAGCATAACCATGGTGGGCAGATGTTGGCTGAGGGAGCTGCATGTGGGTATGATAGCAATCACAAAGCTAGACTTAGGACGGGCGTGAAGGCTTGGCTCCAACTGTAGTGGGGTGATAGGAAATTACACCATGGCAAGGGGGAGGGGCACTGTGAGGAGCTTGGGGAACCATGCTCGAAACCCAATTCCCCTGGCCACTTGTGGGCACTAGGATACCTTAACCCAAAAAAGGCGAAGCGGGGTAGAGAGGCATGGTATGAGCAGTTGCGTTAGTATGATGTGAATGGATTGATGGAACTAACGTTGTTTGACTGTCCACAAGGCATCAATGAATAGGGTATGGCTCCAACAAAGAGAGGGCATGGTCGTGGCAGCAGGGGCCCAATGAGGTAAAATTTTAGGGATGGAAAATTATCTTGAAGTTTAAAAACATTGGCGAATCTCACTAGTCCCTAATATGACAACTATAAAATGTTATTGATATATTTGTAAAATTATTCAAATTTATAATGGTTTTAGATATAGTATCTATACAATGTTGTCAATTTTTAAGGTAAAATAACTTTATATTATAAAATTTGGGCAAATCATTTTTTTATAAAATGGAAATTGGCAAATCATTTTTGTGGAAAAATCTTGGAAAGCTAGCCCACCTGCGAATATTAGCCCCTAAAATTTTCCATGGGCCTGGCCCACCGAGAAACCAAGAGACTGAGCACGATGGAAAGCCGTAGGGGCTGTAAGCCTGTTGAGCACCTCATATCAAAGCCATCTATGACATACCAGGATGAAATGGATGAAGGAGTTCATAAGATGATTGACGACTGGGAAGCTGAGATCAAACAGGAAAGGGAACTAGACAAGGAGATAGAAGACTGGAGGACGTTGGTTCCTGACCCAGGCAATACACGAGGTAGAATTACGCAATTCAAACACACCTTGTACTTTTACTTCTTGATGAAAACTCTTCTTGGAAAAGTGATGGAACAAACCTTTGTGGGGATGGAAATCACAATACAGGGCCTGCCTAGTTATAAAAAAGACATGGAGAAAATCCTTTTTCAGTTGCACAAACAAGACATTAGGATGGATCGTATTGACCATCACATCCCTTGCATCGTGGAGTTGTATGGCGTGCTAGGGGAAACTACTGAAGATCCTGCTCCTGTAGCATCTGTCTCTGATGAGTAGAATGTTCAAAAAGACTAGTTTCATTATGCTTAGTTTTTGTTTATGCAAGTAGCTTTTAATTTTTTTTTCATATGTCAATTGGTATAGTTATATAGTATTTGGACACGAGACTGAGACTTACCTAGCTCTGCTAGAAAGACTGAAGCAATTTTGTTTTTGGATGGCATATAATGATGATCGGTGGTCAACATACTTGGTTTCCCCTCAGGGCAAGTTGAGGCCACCCAGTAAGTCTGTGTGGTGTAAATTTGCCTAATATATAATAGAAAATTGATGGACCTGCCAAGCTTTACAAAAAATAAAATTATTAATAATGGGTTATTAATTAATTAATAACAATATAAATATTATTAATTAATAATAATGAATGAAATGCTTTATTAAATAACAATATTTATGAAAGAAATGATTTATTAATTAATAATATATCATTAACAATATTAATAACAATATTTAATTAACTATATTTAATTAACAATATTTATATTAATAAATATTTATTTAATTAACAATATTTTTACTAATGTGGTTGTGCATGTGATTGATATAAGCCTTCAGCTTATATCAACCACATTTACTATGTGGTTGCGATATTATTGTAGTATAATCCATTTGCAATCTTTCATTTTGGCCAAATTGATAGAAGTTTTGACAATAGAATAGATTATGAGAGTGTAAGTTTTCATTATTTGAAATCATATTTTCAATTTATTATTTTTGGAAAATAATTATATATATTGTGGCAAACGTTTGATATTTCAAAAATTCACTCGAAATGTTGGATATTTTTTACACTATACGCAGTTGTTTCTTTAAGCAATTAGTAGACAATAGAATAGATGTGGTCATATCATTTGTAAGAAAATTATAAGGTTTAATTAATAAATTTCAGGTATTTTTTAGATGCAAAATTTGATTAATCTTAATGTCATTTAATCAATTTTGTTGAGAATTTTTTATTAATTATAATTGTAACTAACCTATAACATGCTAGAGTAATCCGAGTTAGACTTGTGATCAATTTTTTAGGCTTTCGCTATAACATAGAGTGTATATTTAATAGCTCATAAGCTAGATATACCAATAACTTATGTTATAGTAAGGATTGAGACATCCAAAACACATTCATAATGGGGTCTCACTTTAAGGTGATGCCTATCTTTATAGCTTTATCACAATAAGTCATCATATCACTTTACATAAACTAAACTCATTAAAAAAAATTTGTTGAAAACCATAATGGAAGTAATGAATGTAAAAAGTGTTTATATTATATTAAGCCATGTGTTTGCAACTTTGAATTAAATGATTAAAATGAAGAACAGAGAATGTATATTCAATAGCCATGTGTGAGCTAGTGAATATAACACAGAGTGTATATTCAATAGCTCACAAGCTGGATATACCAATAACTTATGTTATAGTAAGGATTGAGACATCCAAAACACATTCATAATGGGGTCTCACTATAAGGTGATGCCTATCTTTATAGCTTTATCACAATAAGTCATCATATCACTTTACATAAACTAAACTCATTAAAAAAAATAATGTTGAAAACCGTAATCAAAGTAATGAATGTAAAAAGTGTTTATATTATATTAAGCCATGTGTTTGCAACTTTAATTTTGAGAAGCCTCAAAATGCTCCAAGAAGGCTTCAGACCTAAATTTTCCAAACTGAGTCTTGTTGGTAAGAATAGTCCTATGAGTTGATTCCTCCACTTTTCCCACTCCGAAAGCATTGTTATGAATGAAAAACAATATAATGATCCCATTTGGATAATGGGACCTCAAAATGATCCCTCCCTCATAAGATATTTTCTCGCATTGTGCTTTGTCTTTTTCCTTTGATATCTAGTTACGACTCTAGTAGGAAACACTACTTCATCTAGTTCAAATGTTAGGCTATCAATTAAGGCTATAGTGGAGGAAGTAAAAGAAGATGAGATAATGTAGTGGTGACAAGAGGCTGTGGACATGCCGAATGTGGATTAAAACTTTCTATCCCACAAATAGAGCTAGAGCCACCATTATTTTATTTAGGAATAACACATAATGTTATGCAATGTTTTCTTGATTTCAGGTGTCTTTTTAAAAATTTATTCTAGTAGTAATTATTTAAAAAGTCACGTGAAAGATTGTTTTGTCTCCATAGATACAAAATTTTGAAATTTAGACAAATTCCAAAACATATTTTTGGATAGCTATTGTATATTTTTATTATCATTGTGATCAATGCAGCGATACAAATTTTCTAATATAAAATATACCATTCTTGTTAATGATAATAATAATCTAATACAATCATAAGAACTACCTATAAACAATAATCTAATTTAATAACCAAATTTGACTTCTAAATGAAGAACAAATCTTCACATTATTAAAACTTATTTATGAACCCTTTGTTTTTAGAATTTTTACAACTCATCACTAATGTGATCAACATCTAATCGAATATCAACATCTTGAGTTTTCTTGGTTGGATACGAAGCTTGCATGGCAATACCACACTTTCCTTCAACTGCTTCAATACCTCGTTGCATTCTTATATACCCCTTTTCTCCCCATTTAGGTCCCCAAGAGTTCCTAACTATCCAATAATTGATTCCTTTAGGAGACTTACCATACCCAACCACTACGACTCCATGATCAAGTTTGTTGCCACATTTACCAGTGAATACTCCCTATAAAATAAAAAACGCGGTTAGTAAACTACTCGTCTCTTTTTTTTACTTTTGAAGGACAATGTAAAGGATCATGGCCACTTACAGATGAATAAAATTGGAAATCATGACCACTTGCTTCGATGGCTACAGACACAGGTTGATGAGCCACTGCTTTCTTGAGTGCCACTTCATTGTTAACAGGGACATCTTCAAAACCATCAATAATAGTTGTAGTTGTTGTTGATTCAATCTATATCAAAATAAAATAAAACAATGATTTAGTCACCTTACAAATATGACAAAATACCATTACTATAAATGTTTATGATGAGGATGATTATATAAAATGTACTATTTATATAAGTAGCAAGTGTTATCGAAACTCCCACCCTGTGTTGTTTAGGAGTTATGATGGCCATACAAACATTTTCTAAGAATCAAATATTGTTAGTTACCATAAACTTGTAGCAATTTACTAGTAAATCATAATGCATAATTTTTAGTATATGAAAGAAAACTAAGTATGCCTTTCAAATTTGACCAGCAATAATAAGTTATAGAGAAGAAAGAGTGATCCATGTGTTAATTATAGGCTATTATCTCAATAATTAAGATTGTCTCTTTTCTTTTTAAATGGAATGCACAAGCTCTTCCCTTAACCATCTAACTTGGCAACATCATATGAGGCCTAGGAAACTAACTTGATAAGTTAACCCATAACTTTCTGGATATAATTAAAAAAGATCAACCATTCAAACTAATCCACCCATATAAAAGTTGACATTGGAAATTTTATTCAACAAATATCAGTGCTAATTAAATTATATACTCTTTGAAAACATCCTTCTTTTGCATATAGTATATCTAAGTCTGTCTTGAAAAGAGGCTTGATGCAATTGGATAAATGTGTATTGAGTATTATACATTAGTACATGTTCAAGTTAAATTTAGGAATTAGTCAAGCAAACTGAAACACTAAAGCTAGACGATGTAAATTTCCAGGAATAGCCCACTTATCAAATATTCCACATCAAAATCTACCAAATGATAATGCAAATTTATACTCGGAAATCCATCAGACTAGGGTGTGTTTAACTATACCTTGGTGGTACTGCACTCGCTAGCTTCGGCAGTGTAAGGATACTCTACTTCACTAACGATCCCGCCATTATCTATGATATATTGAAAGGCGTTGTCCATAAGCCCTCCGTTGCAACCTGCGTTCTCTTTACTGCAATCTACCAACTGTTGCTCTGATAAAGAAACCAGCTTCCCTGTTTTGATATAGTTAATGCCCTCTACCGAAGCTACAGTTGAAAATGCCCAACAACTTCCTGCAATATCAAAACATCGAATACAAAACATCACGTGAGAAGGAAGTAAGCGTTAAAAGGTTAGATATCAATAATTTTTTGTTATCACTAATGCGCTATTTATTCTACATCACTGTATTATGTAAACCATAAAAATTAATAAAAAATGAAACTATGTTTGAAAATCATACCGCATTGGCCTTGATTCTTCACTGGAGTAACCGCTCCCTTTTTTCTCCAATCGATAGACGCTGGCAGGTGCTCAGAGTTTTGATACATGAATGATCCACCCTGCACTCCTCTGTCTCCACGCAGGCTCCTGTGCTTCTCCATCCTGGTTTTCATATGCATGGCTTTGAATTCTTGGTTACTCAGATCTGCAAATTTATTCAATCCAAGCTTGTATGTACCATCCTGCTTATTCACAGAGTCGATATATTTCACATTCTCTTTGAATATCTCGAATCGTTTGGCATGCTCATCCGAATCCAAACTTCTGGTGGACCGATGCTGAAGTGCCCATCTATCATAAAGCCCTCGCAGCCTTTCCTCAGACTTGAGATCTTCATCTGTAAATCCAGGGGAAGAATCCGAAGCATTGGCTGATAAAGCCCACAAGGTCGCAAGGAACAGTAACAGGGTTGCCTTTGAAACACTCGCCATTACGAAAAAACGGTCAAATTCACAGAAGTATGCAGAGAAATAATGAGAATCAGTGGGGAGAAAAAGGGAGAGAATTTGGTTATGTAGTAGCTTCTAGTGAATGTAAGGAGCACGATACCCGGTGGCATTAATTGGGTGGTACAGTGGCGTATAAGCCAACACGGACTTTGATTAATTAATGGAGGAAATTTGATTCACGCCCCCAATGGGGAAGCATTATCAAGGCTAGAAGTTTAAGTAGTGCTCATGAATCTTCAGTAAAATATGTATAAGAAATCCAATTCCCTACGTTTAAGGTTTTTTCAGGTGCGGTAACTTTGTTTACAATAGTGGGTGCCAGTTCCACGCATATAATTCGAGGTATATGAGACGTTGAGATTGAAGGAGGAGTCTGTCACGACAAGCAAGTTGGGGGAAGGGATGGTGTTGCCTTTTTCACCAAGTAAAGACCAACTGACTGAGACACTCAGTCGCATTCAATGCGATGCTCATGACATGATAAGCAGCACTTTGTAAAAGGGTAGGACGACCGGTTTCTAATGGTATAGCTCATTCAAAGCAACAACCTCATTCAAAGCAACAACCTCAATACAATAATTTGATCCTGGCATACCATGTAGGAGATTGACCCTTTTAGTAGGAGGAATAGGGTTAGTGGAAGAGTGGACGCTGTGTATTGGAAGGCTATTGGTTCGGTTGGTCTACATTCAAAACTGGGTTTATCTGTGTACGAAGCTTTTGGGCAATTGCTGCTTAAGAGTATAGTGATAATCAATAGTTATATTCCATGTTTTTATATTTATGGGTATTTTTTTTAAATATATAGTATTTTTATAGGGGTTGTATTGGGGTATTACGTGGTTTTATATTAGGGATATATATTGAGGAAAAAAATAAATTGATATAATATACAGAGGTATATAACAGATAAAGGAAAATGGAGCTCAAAGTTAATCCAAAACTATAAAGAGTTATACAAAATGTTAATGAAAAAATGGATACCTACAATATCTAGTGAAAGTAAGGGATTTTAAAACTAGCAAGGTGTATTGGATTTGTATTGCTAGGTGTTAAATAATGTGGTTTTTAGAGGCATTTTCCAAATATGTGGTCAAATTAATGGTATTGTTTAGTATGCCACGAAAACACGTGATATATCAAAGATTCATTAAGTGAGCCCAGTGTATTTTTAAAATAATCAAATGAGATAAGAAAGGTTTTGGATTATAAATATGAGTTAGAATTCCAAGACATTATGTATAATGATTTATTTTTAAGATGATGGTCAATTCACACATCAAATTGGTGGTTAATGGCATTATTTTATATTTTCATATTTATTATAAAAAATTAAGGTATTTTTGAGATACTGAAATATAGCATATAATTTTTGGATTATAAATGTGAGTTGAATTAGATGATATTAGTAGTGAAAGTTTTTGTTTCTTTTTAATAATAATAATAAATATGTCAATTAATATATCTAAGGTGTTTAGGAGTGTTGTAAAGAGTGCAACAATAAATGCTTATTGAGAATGCAACAAGATGATGGAGCTTAGTGAAAAGAGTCGCCTTCACTAAGTGGGCCCGCAGGCCAATTATGGCGCAAGTTCTATTTTTGGATCCTGTTGTGGCCAGCAACACCCCCCCCCCCTTGCTCATTTAAGTGTTGTCCAAAATACTAAATGAATGGGGACCCTTAGTTAAATTTTAGAGAAAGAGCAAGAATTTCCTTTCTTCAAAATAAGGTTACCATCGTAAGCTTAGAAAGGTCCTTTGAATATTTTTTAATCTAAGTCTATGATAAGGGAAATGTCTTTAAAGCCACGTTGCAAAAAAGATAGGAAATGCCTCCATTTCTCTATAATATCGGTATGCGCAAGACTCTCGTGTTAAGCATAATATCGCATCGCAATAAAGTAATACTCATAAGGAAAAAACTTCAAGATTTACCAATTTGCGATAACACCGATCGCAAGATAGCATATCGCAGAAATGAGCTGGCAATATTCGACAAACATTAAACTTCTGCGACCTGCGATGTTGCGATCGCTGCGATATTATATCCGCGCGATCTGCTATGGTGGGATTTGCGATGTTATGTAAGCAAATCATAAATCACTTCATCACGAATCCTTCGGGCACGCCATTCAAAGAAAAGCCACTTACCATAATCTGACTCAAGATCATGCGCTTTTAATGATAGTAAATGAATTAGTTGTCAGCTATTAAATGAAATGAAGACGCGTGCTTTTGTAAAGAATTACTTCACGTAAGGTGGCATATTTGATATATCTGTTGCATTTAAAACTCTCCCATCACCTTTCTTGGTCAGTCATTTCCATTTCACTCGTAACCTGCAGGAACGAAGAACTAAAGACAATTCAAAGCCAAACGCAGAAAAAAATGGGAAAGAAAAATAAAGCTCAAGGCTCTGAGGCGAAGGAAAAGACGAAGGAGATGGCGCCTTTGTATACAGACACAACTTGTATAGAGACGCAGGGATATCGACATGGGAAAGCATGTACAGACTGCTCGAAGAAGAGAATCCCAGAATAATGAAGGTTGCTGCTGTCGCGGGCTCACAACGCTCTTCCGAGGCGTCCTTAGAGGAGCTAGCATGTTTATTTCTTCACCGGATAGCAGCAAGGCCCAAAATTCTACCATATACAGATATGATCAAGTGGATACTTGACAATGCAAAGATGAACAATAGAAAATTCAAGGTTCAAGGACATGGGCTCATCGGGTCATTCGTTGCGCAAGATTTAAAGCTTATGTATCATCTTCCTGAACCGCAGGTGACTTACAATGCACAATTCGTTAAGAAATTTGTGGCAGAGAACCCAAATCTAGCAGAGACCACCAAAGATTGGTCCAGAAAAGAGGAGCCGCTCAAAAAAGACAAAAACGGTATGTACAGCACTGGTTCCCTCACCTCTCCGTATTGTTTTGTTGCGGCCATGCTTTGTAGATTATTTGGGATGCCGGATATCAATAAGTTTTCGTCTGAATGGCTACCATTAATAGATGCTGCCAGAAATGCCGATATTATGGATTGGGCCAATATCTTTTCTGATAATCTATACATGGCTATTATCAATTATCGGTCTAAGAGATCCTTGTCTCAAAGGATCTATCCTCCTTTTTATCTGTCCGCATATGTTATGGATTCTATTTGTTATGTGTCTAAATTTCCCACTATGGGTTGGAAATGGACTACCCAGGACCCATTACCTACCCATTTTTATCATAAGGTGTTATGGGATTCTTAGTTCGTCCCACACTTCTACCAGATTTGTCACGGGCTTATCTTACCCTTGTATAGAATGATGTATGATGAAGACCCCCCGAGGTGCTCACCCGAGGCACAGATAGATATCATCCCCATCGCAAGATGGTTCGGGGAAGAATGGTTCACCTATATTAGAGTGTTTGGAAGCACTGTACCTCCTCATGTCCTACCTCTGTATATCCCTGATAAACTTTTGGCTCGGGAAATTGCATATCAAACTTGTTCAGAAGGCGGCTTGACCAAAGACCTAAAAAACAAAAAGAAGGCCATATGGCCTCAGTTTCCTGTAGCTTGTGGGGCCTTTTCATTGTTCGATGTAGGACACGCTTTCACCGAAGTGGAGAATGTGACGTGTCTACAATTATTTAAATTCCCAGCAAGGCCATTTGACCCAAATGATGTTGCCCAAGATTTCACAACGAACGTCAAAATAAAAGTATTCGTTGGAAAGAAAGATTTGTTTGATGATTTGTTTCAGAGTAGAAGCTCACTCCAGGAAATTTTGCGGGAAGCTCGGTCGAAGTTGTCTCCAGATGACCTCCAAAGATTCATGTTATACAGGGAAAGAAGGCTGGCCAGTGTTCCTCTAGAGAAGCTGCGACTGCCTGCCAGAGAACCAACTCCAAGCGTTAGCCTCAGTGGAAACTCTAGCACTTCCAGATCTAAATCTAACACTGCGCAAGGAGTGCCTGAACATTCTAAAAGGTCTGAAAGCGACCAAGGAAAAAACGAAGAAGCAGCTAAAGATACAGCTCAGTCAAGTGCAATGTCGCAACAACAGGTTATCGCCTCCCCTCCAAGAGATGTCCCCCCTCCTGTCATTGAAGCGCCACTCGTCACAACAGAACTGGACAAAGAATGGGAAACCTTCAATGAGTTGATCAATCTTGAAGGGCAAGCCCCAAGAACACCTGTGAACAATACACAGGTAGTGCAAGAAGTGTTTTTGACCATAGTCAGCAGTGTCACAAAAACGGAGCATCCTATCGCTCCACCTTCTGAGCTTTTACTTAATGTAGAAGAAATTCCCCCACTGGACGTATTCTATAGTCCCCAACATAAAGCAGTTGTAAGGAGACAGAGGAAGAAGAGAAAACTAGAAAATACACTGTCACAAGATGCTGAACATTTGGACGTCTTATGGAAAGACCCCAATAATAACCCAACTGAAAATCTCACTAAGTTGTCTCAGATCGCAGGAGCATATGCTTATGTAACTATTGACAAGGAATCGAAAGTTCAGCAACTGTTGAAAGAACAAGAAGATCAAATACAGCTACTACAACGATAGTTGCAACAAGCCATTGCTAATATTGAAGCTTCCAAACAGCTCGAGAAGTTGCAGGAAGAGTTTCAGCAGATGCAGATAGGCTATCAAAAAAGTCTAGACGAGAAAGGAAAACAATTGGAAATTTTACAAGAAATGCATAAAGATGAGCCTAAGCTTGCGGAATTTATTTCAGAATCTATTGGCTTAAATGAGCAACTACTGCAGCAACAGGAAGATTTGGGACGTAAGATATCACAGTGGAGTCACTATTGCGAGCTGAGCGATAAAATCACCAATCAAGTGGTGGACTTGCGGAGTGACTATGATCAGAGTGACAGACGAGTGATGGAATACTTAGCTTGGCAGGACGAAAATGAAGGGAAAAGAGCAAGTGCACCTAGAATAAACGAGAATCATAAAGAATTTCTCTTTAATAAATGGGACGATCAAATCAGGCAGGCGGAACAAGCAGCGGAGACATCGGCCACACAAGCAAGCATTCTTATAGACTGTGTAAATGAGAATTTGCACAGGGCCAATTTAATCGAAGAGACCACCCCGGGGTGCCTAC
Organism: Pinus tabuliformis; assembly: GCA_031772625.1. Taxonomy (NCBI): domain Eukaryota; kingdom Viridiplantae; phylum Streptophyta; class Pinopsida; order Pinales; family Pinaceae; genus Pinus; species Pinus tabuliformis. Next base: position 931,013,625 of record CM062811.1, on the reverse strand, counting down.
CAAATAAACTACGACTGGAAACAGAATGGAAGCTGAAGGCACAGGAAAAGGGAAAGGCGATCCAAGCATTAAACAGGTTGAATTGGGAGTGTTACTGGGCATATTTGGTCAAGCCGCATAGTCAATGGATGACTGTGAAATGCATCATAAACGCGGCTGAAAAAGTAGTGCCAGCTCTCATAGATTCTGTTTTCGCAGCCCAGCTCAGTGCAGAAGTCAGCGAGCCGACTCTCCTCAAGCCCATGATGAACACTTGCAGCTTTAAAGACCAAGTTCAGAAGTAGCCTTATTTTGGAATGTTGTTTTTTCTTTAAAATTAGATTAGAAAAAGGACGGTCATTTGAAAACCGCATCCTAAATTTTGTAAAGACACTAATATTAGAATTAGGAAGTAGTATTTTAACCCTTCTCATGCATTTAGAGAAGGGTCCAGAAATTTGTCAAAAACTTGTCCTCGGAACATGCACTTCTACACCCTCAGAGGAGGTTTTGATGAATGGATGGATCGAAATTTATTAATGTTTGCATTTGATGTCTGCTACTGATGTTGCACTTTTTTACTCTTAGTAGATGTTAGAACAAGTAGAGATAAATCGTTTTTGCTTGAAGCTTATGAGTAGGATTAGTCATAAATGGTACTTTTATCTCTTGGCCATTTCTGCTTATATTCTTAAAGTGATATACAGTTTTCAGTTGTTTATATGTTACTGCATGAATGTATGAGTTACCATTTGGCACTTCTGTACGGTGGAGCCATTTATTTATGTCTGATATATGAATAACTTATTATGTGATATGTTGTTCACAACTGTTTTGCCTAACTTCTTATGCAAAGTGGTTTATCTTAATTGATTTCTATTCTTATGATAGCTGAATGATCTTTATTACCAGTTATTGTTTGAAATCTCTTTAGATTGCATAATAGAAGAAATACACCCCGGGTTAGCATAGATTAGATGTGTTGTTTCTCATTAGATTACAATAGCATAGAGTTAGTTTAAAAGTTTGAATTAAATTAGCTTTAAGTATTCTTAGATCAGCAACATCCAACTCTGCACACACACACATACACCCTTAGATTGGGAAACTGGTCCCATTATCCCCAGTCAGACCCGCTATAACAAATGGATAAGGAGTTGCCAACCAAGGTCCGGACTGGGTGGGTATCCCCCTTGTTGTCGGCCCGATTTTCGGGGCCTTAACAGATCCCAGCAGGGATGATCACAGCAGGAGTGACCACAGCAGGGATGATCACAACAGGAGTGACCACAACAGGAGTGATCATAGCAGGAGTGATCAAAGTCTATTTTTAGACTGGCTGTCAAAAATAGAAAAGTCAAATATTATTGTCTCATAATAATATTTGGACTATAAACTTGATCTTATTTTCTTGGAGCACTTCAGTTTGAGCTACAGATGTGGCACATGCAACTGTCAGAAGGAAGTACACTTTCTTTGTGGGTCATTTGAGTTGTTGCATGCATGACTTCAGTTAGAACTCAATCAGTTGAGTTTGGTGGAGTTGATTGTAGAGTTAATGAAGTTGTGTTCAGTTTGACTTGGTTAAACTAGTTGTAATTAGTCTAACTGCAAATAGACTAATGATAAGTTGTTAAACTAATTATTAACTCATAATGCAACTATAGAATACATCAGTTAACTCAGTTTCATGTCAGTGCATGTTCAGTTTAACAAGGACAGGTGTTAGAGGATTAGATTGCTATCAGTTGTGACTATAGTTGTGCATGAGGATTTGCACAATCAAAGGGATTGAGTATACCAATGAATTGGCCAATACCAAGTATTATAGTCTATGCTCACATCTTTCCCAATGTGAGTGATTCTTTGGAGGTTAAATACAAGTTTGGTAAACCATTCTCATTCATTCTTGAGCAGGTATTGAGCTGTGGAGGCAGGCAAGCAGCGGGGGAGATTTGGAGATCAGATCTGAGCTGTATTGTGAGTAGCATGTGGAGATAGTACTGAGTACTTGTGAGGAGTATTGTACTATGTATTGTTATATGATTCAATCACTATAATATACAGATAGTTGGGGTTTTTAGCGAGATGCTTTCCCTGGGAAAATACTGTGTTGATATGTGTGATTGATGCGTCTATGTACACCTGTGAATGTTTCTACTTCTGTAAATTGATGATCAACGTAGAGGAGGTTATGTATTATGCATGTTCCTCTTATAAGTGTATAATCAGGATAATCTCTGTGAATATGTGTTATATTATTCAAAATTTCTACATGGTATCAGAGCTGGTTGATTTGTAGAAAAAGTTCTACATGGTATCGGAGCTATTTGATTTGTAGAAGAGATTTTTACAGGATATCAAGCGAGGATTGATCATCGGATCTATTATTCAGAAAGTGTTTACATTTTATTTCTTCAGGGAAATTCTGTAATCGGGCCAAGTAGCTTCTGGATTCATCCTTCTTTTGGAAGGTGAGATATGTGGTGAATGCCCACACAGTCGATCTCTGTACAAGAAATAATTTGTTCTCACGAATTCTAGATCGGAAGTGGTTGAGTTTTTGAGCTCGTGGAATTCGAATTTAATTCCAAAGCAAGAGATAAATTTCAAAAACATTAAGTGTGAGAATGGAGACAGTATGCCCCAGTATTTCACGAAGTTCACCCAATGTCGGGATGAGCTGGGAAGTGTGGGGGTGTCTGTCGGATGAGGATGGTGAGTCTAGCACTCCTTGACCTTCCTAAGAGTTGGCATAGCTACCAGGACTCGGTGAATGGAAGGGAGAAACTGCCAAATTGTGAACGAATATGGTCAGATTTGATGCAGGAGGAGATTAGACGGCGCACCAGAGACAGTTTTTCATCTATGCATGATGAGGAGAACTGTGCCTTAGCGAGTAAGGCAAAGAAGGGGAAGGGGAAGGTTTCTCTTTCTAAATCTAGTACTTCCAGTGATGGGAAGAAGGTTGACAAGTCGAAGGTGAGATTCTTTCGTTGTCATGAGATTGGTTCATGGGTCAGGAACCTGTATGCTCTGGAGGTTCAAGATGCATGCAAAGCCTTGAGGAGCGAGGCAACTAATGGAGACTTGGTGGTTGAGAGGGAGCGTATATTACCTCTCAACATGCAGAGCCAGAAGAAGTCTCAGACAATTGTGGAGGAGCCACGATTGGTGCAGCAGCTTCAGGAGGTTGCGGAGCAGCCACAACAAGGGAAGCTGAGAGGAGATCGAGTAGAGACATCTACTCATGTAGAGACCTCCAGTAGGGGGAAACTTCGAGCCAGGTGGGCAGAGGGATCGCATGTAGCCATACCTCTAGGTAGGAGGTGGGGTGATGTGGATTGATCATCCCAAGGAGGAGGGGCAGAATCCTTAAGGTACCCAACCTCTTGGATGAAACCTTGCTACGGGAGCCTTGATGTGTAGTAGCAAGAACTGACTGATTGGGTAGATACAGATGCGGATGGAGCGGCAGAGAGAGTGACAGTGCAGGGAATCCCAGGACAGCGCATAGCATGTAGGCTGTAGCAATGCGAGAGGCACAAGTGTTTTGCACAGTGCTAGGTGACACAGATAGGTGTGTAATGGTGCGAGATGCATGGAGATATTGCAGTAGCGCAGATGTTAGAGAGGGAGCACTTGTCAGCAGCAGGTAGAGCTTCCGCATCAGAGGGTGTTTCTAGCCCAACAGGGAGGTCAGTTGGGAGGTGCAGTGCGGATGCAATGTTGGGAGATAGAACCAACAGCAACACGGATGCAGTCAGAGATCAAAGTGACAGAGGCTAGAGCAGTCAGATACTGAAGAGCACAGAGATGCAGAGTCTTCAGTCGATAGAGGCAATAGCAGTCAGAGACTTTGATGACAGAGTAAGTGGACCATCCAGATGTGTTGCATGGAGAACATTCCAGAGTTATAGGATCAGGTTTGAGAGGAAGCCTTTCTTGTTGAGAGGGAGTGTTGAAAAGTGTGCAACAATAAATGCTTGTTGAGAATGCAACAAGATGATGGAGCTTAGTGAAAAGAGTCGCCTTCACTAAGTGGGCCTGCAGGCAAATTATGGCTCAAGTTCTATTTTTGGATCCCAGCAGGGATGATCACAGCAGGAGTGACCACAGCAGGGATGATCACAGCAGGAGTGACCACAGAAGGAGTGATCATAGGAGGAGTGGTCACAGCAGGAGTGATCAAAGTCTATTTTTAGACTGGCTGTAAAAAATAGAAAAGTCAAATATTATTGTCTCATAATAATATTTGGACTATAAACTTTATCTTATTCTCTTGGAGCACTTCAGTTTGAGCTACAGATGTGGCACATGCAACTGTCAGAAAGAAGTATGCTTTCTTTGTGGGTAAGTTGATTTGTTGCATGCATGACTTTAGTTAGAACTCAATCAATTGAGTTTGGTGGAGTTGATTGTAGAGTTAATGAAGTTGTGTTCAGTTTGACTTGGTTAAACTAGTTGTAATTAGTCTAACTGCAAATAGACTAATGATGAGTTGTTAAAATAATTATTAACTCATAATGCAACTATAGGATACATCAATTAACTCAATTGCATGTCAGTGCATGTTCAGTTCAACAGGGACAGGTGTTAGAGGATCAAATTGCTATCAGTTGTGAATATAGTTGTGCATGAGGATTTTCACAATCAAAGGGATTGAGTATGCCAATGAATTGGCCAATACCAATTATTATAGCCTATGCTCACGTCTTTCCCAGTTTGAGTGATTCTTTGGAGGTTAAATACAAGTTTGGTAAACCATTCTCATTCATTCTTGAGCAGGTATTGAGCTGTGGAGGCAGGCAAGCAGCGGGGGAGATTTGGAGATCAGATCTGAGCTGTATTGTGTGTAGCATGTGGAGATAGTATTGAGTACTTGTGAGGAGTATTGTACTATGTATTTTTACATGATTCAATCACTATAATATACAGATAGTTGGGGTTTTTAGCGAGATGCTTTCCCCGGGAAAATACTGTGTTGATATGTGTGATTGATGCTTCTATGTACGCCTGTGAATGTTTCTGCTTCTTTAAATTGATGATCAACGTAGAGGAGGTTATGTATTATGCATGTTCTGCTTATAAGTGTATAATCAGGATAATCTCTGTGAATATGTGTCATATTATTCAAAATTTCTACAGGGAGGAATGTTTGGGATCCTCCTCACATAAATTCAATTCTTATTGGTAATATGATAGACATTGATGCAATGACTTCCAACCTTATTGTTAAAAATAAATAATCCCTAAAATCAGAACATTTATATTCCTCATATAAAATATAAAAATATTTTATACATAAAAATAATAATACTTTAATTTTAAAATATCAAATCAAATATTAAATTGGTAATTCATAGCTCTTCATTGGTAATTCATAACTTCTTATAAAACAAGAGACAATCTCTAAATCAACTTTTTACCCAAAAATAAATAAATAAATAAATAAATATACTGTTAACCATCGAACCAAACTAAATTGTACTTTTACATTAATTATGAAAATTTTGAAAAAATCGCTACATCACATGAGAGGATAAAACTTTTTACAAATGAATATATATATTTTTAAAATTAAGCCAAACTTATAATTGATCAAGAAATAATTTTAAATCTATATAATTTAATATTAAGTATTTAAAAAAACATATAATTATTTAATAGAAAAACTATTTTTAAAAAGTAAAAAATTTAAAATCATATTCTATATTAATAATAATAATAATAATATCCATTTTTAAGGTCTCCACGCAGCGGTTTGACTGCTAAGTCTACGAAGGCATACATACTCTAACCCCCCTCTAGTTTTGAACCTATGACCTCTTGGGAGGAAACACATGCTCTTAACCATTAGACCCATTAAAAATGTATTATAAATACATTATATTTTTTTGAATAGATAAGACCCATGGACGTGTTATAAATACATTATAATCATAAAATATAATATATAATTTTAACCCCAACCAATATTGTCAATTTGAAATTTGTTCATAATTATTTAAATTTTAAATTTAATATTTATTTTAATAAAATTTTCCATTTAATTGAATTTAAATTACAAAGACTTTGAATTTCCAATACGTATTCAACGTCACCTTCACCTCACTAGAAAAGAGTCTAATCATGACAATTTGTAGTGACGTTTAGACCATATCCACATCACCACTTTTAGAAAGAGATAATGTTAACTCTTTGACTCTACCTTCCCACTCGTTTCTTTGAGCTTCTAAGAAAATATTATGACCACAAAACATTTAGATTTATTGCTTTCCTAACAGATCAGAACTAATTAAAAAATTTCCTTCAAATAGTATATATATTAACAAGTTATACATTATGAAATAGTATAAATTCCATCGAAAAAGCACAGAAATAAATAAGTACGAGGAGCATCGAATACATGTGGTGAGCTACAACAATAGTTAAAGATCCTAACATAGCTAGGTTAATAGCTAGCTGAGCATGCCACGAGGTAGTTAAGATCTCGTAAAGACCTTTATGGCCCTCCCCCGTAAATGGACCTTTATGAACTTCTAAAAGGTCCTTGAGGTTATGGCCAATGCGCCAGTTGGTCTTATACATATGACTGGCTATCAGGAAAAGAACTACAATAGCCAAATGATGATGCGCAGTATCGGTCAACCACAAACCCCCCGTTAATGGATTTAATCCTCCACGAAAATTCAAAAAGTCTGAATATTTCGACCAATTCAGAGTTAAAAATGGGGTCAATCCCTCAGTAAAACTGGGATAAAGTTGAGCCAAAAGATCGCGATTGGTGGGCCCCAGTATTGCAGAAATAATGCTGCAATTCCTAAGACTCCCTTCTTTAATTTTATCAACCCGGTAGTTCGTAACAAACTTGGAAGCGACGGTGCTGTATGCACAAGTACTAGCTCCTGCCGCAGCTGTCACTTGGTCAACTGGCACAAGTCCGCTAGGAGCTTAAGCCAACTTCTATGAGCTCTTAGAAGAAGCTTTTTAATTGATGGATGAAAGCTAACTCAAAGGAAGCTAATCTACTTGCGGAAAGAAACTGAAAGCCAAACAGAAACGCAAACCCTAGCAAACCCTAATTCTACCAGCTAGTCCTACTGATGCAAAGATGAGAATGCAAACTACTAAAAGAGATGTCGTTACTTCTATGAAGGTAAAATACATGTGTCTAGACTACCTCTACCTGAAGAAAACATCTTTTTGTATTTTTGAATCAGTTATTAGAATTATCATGCATGTGCTTTTAACTAGCTTTTTACTGTGCAGAGGTGGATCAAGGAGGAGAAATGCTTGGAAAAGGTTGGGAAGGTACGGAGAGGGTCTAAGGGGTCCCTAACACCCTTCTGGAGAGTTTCAAAAAGTTTGGCAATCAAGAAACCTCATTTGTGAGCTTCTACAGGAAGTCTGCAGGGGTTCTACAGGATGTTCAGAGATTTCTGCAGGATGTTCTGAAAAGAGGATTTTGGAGAATGGATGGAGGGAAAAGGGTGGAGGAACGAGTATGGAGGTGAAATAGGGGTGTAGGGAAGTTCAAGACTTGGAGGATGGAGTCGAGGAGTGGCGCAGATGGTGAGATTTGTTCAAGGAGGGATGAAACGATGTTGCACAAGAAGATGAGAATCATGGCAAAGTAAGCGAATGAGGAAAATGTAAGGTAAGGGTTCTAAGTGAAGGATGAAACAGGTAGGTTGGATGGAGTATGTGCAGGTAAGGAAGGGTAATAGGTACTCTGCAAGTGGTTTTTCAAACTGAACAAACAAACACTTATAAAACCTATGACCTAGTTACTTTACTCTATTCTGACCTAAGTAACAACAAAAGGAAATGAACAATAGTTTATTCGAAATTAAATGCGTGAACTAACTTATGCCACTAAGAAATCATCAACTGAAGCATTTAAACACTACTAATATCAGCATCTACAAAAGAGGATTCCAACACTAAGAATTGCATGGCAAAGAAAAACAACGTTTTTGTTGGCAGCAAAGTCACATTGGTCCCAGCTCATGATTCCACTGAGGGGGAGGTGAGATCCAAGGTGTTTGGTAGCCTTTTTCTGAAGATCTTCCCTATGATTAATCTATCAAGAAAATATGAACATGAAAAACCTTTTTAATCATCGAAAGCAACCTAAACAACAACACAATATTTAAATCTAAATAGTAGATTTTATTCTAAGAATGCAACAAAGACACATGAAAGTACACAAAGGAGGTATTGGGCGCTTGAGATGGGCCCAACCCCAAGAGCTACAGCCTCCTAAGAGATATTTAGAGTTGGTGCAAAGCTAGATTCATCTTTATTGATCAAAAGAAATTTTACATTCCAAAAACTGCCCACAAGGAGAACTTGAAAATGTGCTGAAAGAAAAGCTAATCTACTGACTAAAATCGAATTACAAGCTAGCTAACTTATGCCTACAAAGTGACTAACTACTGGCTACAAAATGACTAACCACTAGCTAACCAAAATGAGGCCCTAAGCCTTCTTATTTATACAAATTGAGGACCCCAACAGTCCTCCTAAACTTTAGGGACTCAGCTGCCCAAAACTTGTAGTTAACAGCAGTCCTACTTGACTTGCTTGGCTGCCCTTGTGCTAATTGATTTGGTGGCCCTTGAACTCTGAGCTGATGGTGGAGAATTCAAGGTAAGGGCCCATAAATGAAGGGGACACCTTCCTACAAATCCTCTCCCTTGTTCTCCCACGAATTTGGCTGCCAAGTGCTCATTAAGACCTTCAATTTTGTCTCCAAATTGACCAAAAAGGCTACACAAAGCACCCATTAGACTTGTTGGCATAATGACTAACCCAATTCACTCTATTAGCATAAATATAATAAAAAACATGCAATAAAATAATGAGAATGGTGGATTAAGTCGAATTAGGAGGTTGAATGAGCCCAAATAATTATCCATTTTTGGGGCTCATCATCATCCCCCTACTGAAAGTGTTGCTCATCCTCTGAGCAACCAATCTATCTCCTCATCTTTGATGGCCTTGGTGGCCTCCTTGTCATGCCAAGCTTCTGAAGTGATGTCCTCTTCTCTGTCATGAAACCATGCTTTTCTCTTTGCTTCTTCCCACTGCCTGTGCTTCTTTTCCTAGAGAATTCTCAACTTTGGTATGATTGTGCAAGTATATTCAATATGATGGTGGCAATGGTGGTGAAAGGAGATGAAACCAGTGGAGGATGGAAGAAAAAAGTGGTTGCATGCCTCCTCAACAGACTTCAAGCTTCAAATCCCTCTCCATAATTGATTCTGGCCTACCCAAAGGCTTCTACAGGATGTTTTTGGTAAAAATACAGAACTTCCTGTAGAAAGTCCTGTAGCTTCCTGTAGAAGGTTGAACCATGACTAAATTGTGCCTGAACCCTGAAAAAAATGAGTGTTCATGGAGGGGATGGATGTGAGGGTGCCTGGGAACTTGGTAGGGACCCTTTTGCATGTGCTGGGAGGCCGTTTTCTGGCTTCCTGTGGAAGCAATCAGTTGGCTTCCTTTAGAAACAGTTTTCCTTGATTTGGCTTGCTTAGCTGGGGGTGCCTTCTATTTGACTTGTGTTTTGGTTGCCTTTGGTTTGCCCTTATTTGTTTGGACATTCTCAGTGCTCTCTTCCCGTGTTTGCAATCGTTTCTCCCTTGGTGTTTGTGCCTTCATTCCACCCATAGTTTTGGCCTCAGCAGCTTGGCATTTCACTCATTCTTCTTGTTCCTTTTGTGGTGGTCTGTCTTGTGTTTCTTTTCCATGTCCTTCCACTGCTCCTCCTATTCTGCTTGTTTGAATTCTTGTGCTTTTCTTGGCCTTAATGCATCAAGCACAGCTACTGCTTCCCTTGCCAACATTTCAGGGGATTTCTCCTTTTGCTGTTCTTTCCCTTCATTTCTTGTAGAAATATCTATGCCTTCGTGTTGCTCTAACTGCTTTTTCAGCAGTGCATTTTCCTCCTGTAGCTGGGATTTTTGTAATGCTTTCAATGTGTCTCACCATGGCCAATTGTTCTCTTAATTCCTTTAGCTTGTCCTCCATGTGGTGTTGAGTGTTTTTTCTAAATATAATGCTCAGGTGAGAAAGCAGGTAGAACTGAAAATAGAGGGATAGCTGAATTTTCACCTTTTTCTGAAACCAAACAAGGAATTTCCCCATGTGCTTCTCCTTACAACATCAAATTGTAATATTTCCCTTTTTTTTAAACTGCTTTTATCCTAAATTTGACTCTCTGGAGAAGAATTTTGTTTTTACAGACAGAGTACAGAGATCAAGTTTTCTTCTCAGCACACATACAGATATGCAAATTTAAAATTTTTCATACACAAGCTGGCCTCCACAGCTGCATATATGTTCCCTATCGGAGAATTTTTTTAAAAGCAGGAAACGTGGAGGAGAATCTTGATGCAAAAACAACTGGGAAACCCAGTGCAATACACAGGCAAACGTTTTTCTTCCAATTCACAGGCATATTTTTTCTCTAATTCCCCAATCTTATGCTGTTCAATTCACCACCTTTTCAAAACATACCATGCATAGAGGAGTCTTTTCGAGCCTACCTCGTTTTGAGATTTCCAATTCCGACGCAACAGACACGGGTTTCTCTGCTTCAGAAGGATATACTGTATTTCCTATAGAACGTCTTCCTGTAGAACGCTGGCCGGCTTATGTAGGATGTCTCTGCACCTTTGAACGATCTTGGTATGCGTGAGAATTTTGAAAAAGCCGAAAAACTTAGCGAAGGACGTCAGTTTAACAGAATTTAGAGGCAGAGGATTCAGTTGAAGAGGTTTGCAAATGTAAATGAATCAGCAGTTAACATGAGTCTTCAGCCGAGCATTCCTTTAATTACTGCGTGATTTGTGGTGAGGTGGCAGAGACGTGCGCTGCTCATGCAAACTGTTGGTCCCCTGCAGTGCCATCTGCCTGTAATCCCTTACCATTAGTTGCACTGGAGTTTAAAATATCCACAACTGTCTGTGTTTTTTCAAATTTCACGTGAATGACCATACACGTATGCTGCATGATTTTTGCCTGAGCGCTAGAGAACTGTATGCGGGGTTAACCTTGCTAGATTCATGGCTTACCCCACCATTCCATTCGTTCATGCATTTCTTTAATTGGATTCATGTGATAGAGGAATAAGTTTTAGTCACGTACCTGAGGTCAAATGGCTGCTGTGACCTGTCATTTGCTGCATGCACTGGTTTTTGTGGTTGCATGTGGCTTGGCTGCTAATTTTTGGTTGTTTTCCTTGTGCAGGTGTCCTCTGGCCGGATGCATGCTGCAGGAGTTCATTTCCACGCTCAGATCTGCACCCTCAAGCTGCTGCTGCTGAATTTTCACCGGACATAAACTTGTTTTCGCCATTGCTCCCAAACGGTAAACCGGATCGATCTGAAACTTGTCGAGCATGTTCCTATCATCATGATGCACCTCCCATAGCAAAATCGTGATCAATGGATGCACAGATTTAGAGAAAAATGGAAAATGGCTGAATATTTCAGAGATCAATTTCTAGAAAACCGTGCATCGGAATTGGCTGAAACTGCTTGGGTAGGCTACTATCACCTATGTGCATCTCCCCATGAAACAGGTTTTAAAACGGATGCATGGATATGGAGAAAATTTAAAAATGGCTGATGGTGATGGAGGTTGATTTCTTGGAAACCATGCACCGGAATTGACTGAAACTGCTCAAACATGTTTCCATCGCCCCTGTATGATTCTCTGTAAAACAGTTTTTCAAATGGATGCATGGTTCTCAAGTTAAGGCAAAAACAAATTTTGTTCTAGGTATTTTTGCTTCAAGGAATTTTGCAATTTTGTTGCATGGTATGAAAAATGAACTTGGGCTGTGATGCAGGTATGGAGATGATGGAGGAGGAGTTTGAAGATTGGAGGAGGACTTCTGAACCCTTGAGGAAGCTACCATGTTCGCCAAACCACCTTTTTGAAATCCATTTCTAGCTTCCTACAATTTCTATAGGAACTTCCTGTAGAAGCACAATGAGGTGGAAAAATGATGGAGCAAGGCGAGGGATGGACACAAAGGTGCTTGCAGGCCTAACCAACAGATTCCCACCATCAGATTCCCTTTTAAAATTGAATTTGGTTCGTCCAAAGGTTCTACAGGATGTTTCCTGTAGAAATTCAAAACTTCCTGTAGAAAACACAGTTTTCATAAAAGAAGCACAATGAGGTGGAAAAAATGATGAAAAAGGGTGAGGAATGGAAACATGGATGCTTGTAGGCCTCATGGACATATTCCCAGCCTTCGGGTCCTCTTCGGAGATCAATTTGGCTTTTTTGTAAGCTTCCTGTAGAAGACACAAAACTTCCTGTAGAAAGCACAAAATTCCTTTGTCTTTGCTTTGAGTGATCCTCCTGACCTGCAATGTCCTTCTTACAACCTGCAATTATCCAATGGAAATTAGCTTTATTTTTCTTTTTTTTTTTCTCTTTTTTTTTTTGAAAACAACTAGGGCGCCTCATGGAGGTTTTCACCCTAATTGCCTGCCCTGGGCGCCTCCAAGGGAGGTTTTCACCCAGGGATCTTATTCTTTTTTCTCTTTTTTCCCAACCCATTGACCGCCTCATGGAGGTTTTCAATCAATGAGCCAATCTAAGGCGCCTCCGAGGAGGTTTTCACCTTAGATTTTTATTTTTCTTCTTATTTTCATTTTTTTTTCTTTTTTCCTTTTTTCTACCCTACCCTACTTGAAAAACAAAATCATTTTCAAGTATAAGAATACTTCCAATGGAGCCATGTGCACATCGAGATTAGAGACAAGACGATGTGAAGGCTCGAAATGCATTCTTCGACAAGTATCTGGATTTCAGAGACAAAATGATTTGACTTTGAAGGGATCAAACATAGCTGAGGAAGAGAGTACTGCTGCAACTTAGTGACTGTCTGGAACCATATCTCAATATAGTTTTGATATCCTTGGTCCTTTTGCTGATCTGTATCATTCTTCATGTCACCTTCTATCATGACTTTCTCATCTTCCTCGTTTTGATGATCTTTCTCTTGAATACATGGAAGATTTGATGGTAACCATGAGGGAGCTTTCTTGATCTATGCTTCTGATGTCTTCTCTTCATCAAGTGCAATCCATGGTTCTTTGATCTCCTCTCTTGAATCTTCTTTTGTTGGATGTGATCCTTCAATGCCTTCAAGATGATCTCTTTTTTGCAATGCTTTTCCTGAGCTATTAAGCTCAAGAGGAGTCATTTGGACATGTTGTGCCTCAGCTTTGCAATTGGGTTGAGCTACTCCATTGTGTGGTTTTGGAAATGGTGGTATGGGTAGCTGAGTGGGGGCGTAGATTTGAGATGGATGTGGATGGGGTTGTAGTTGGGAAAGCATTTGGGGTTGCCTTGGTGGAGCAGGAGGCGATGGTTGTGGACAAGCAGGTGGTGGAGGAAAAGAAGCGGGAGGAGTGTTGTATTGGGGCCTCCACCCCTGATGAGGTGCATTCCATTGAGGCTGTGGCTAAGCATAAGAGTGAAATGAATGAGCAGTTGGTTGGGCATAATATCGATCTGTGAAGGGACAAGGAGGAGCTGTGAACCAGGAAGGATGAGCAGGGGGACCCCAAGAAGGCATGAGAGTGGCTTGATAGGGGTCATAATAGGTCTTGGATGTCCCTTGCAGTTCCTGCTGGTAAGATCTAGGTCCATGTGGCCTTTTTTGGTTCATATAATAGAGTGATTCAGTGGCTCCTTTGGCTCTCTGATATGAAGCTTTGATTCTGGGTAAGGAAGGGCACTGATTTGTAGGATGGTATTCTTCACAGACAAAACACACTTCTATGGAGTACAATGGACATTCATTCCTAGGATGCTTTCTAGTGCACCTAGGAAAAAAATGGCCAAAACCCTCTTGGCTTCTTCTTGCTTCTCTTGGATCCGCAAGGTATCCAGTTGCATGGCAAGAAACTGCCTTACCTCGCTCTTGAAATCTTCCATCTGACTTTCAAATTCGTTTTTGGACAAGGTACTGCTCCCAACATTTCTGCTTGCAGCCATTTGCTCCAGAGGAATGTCTTCTTCTTCTTCCCTTGAGGTTCTTCAAATATGTATTGCTGTCCACCTAAGGGTTCTTTAATCACAGCCATCGAAGAAGAGAGAAGGTTGGCTGTGTGAAGCAGTGGGGGCGTTGTGCAATCATTTTTCTAACTTATCTCTACTCCTACAAGGCATGAAATGAAATCTTTTTGGTTGATTTTTGTATTTTTCTTCTTGTACTTGCAAAACTAAAATAGATTGAACTGCAACTAACTATCTTGCTGAAATGAAAATGCGGAATTGAAAAGAAAGAAGGAAATGACTAATCTATTTTGCTCAAATGAAATTGTAGGAATGAAATGCTAGGCTACGCTTGCAGAATTGAAATGCTAATCTACGCTTGTAGAAATGAAATTGCGGAATTGAAATGCTAATCTATGAAAGCGGGAAATACTAATCTACTTTTGCAGAAACGAAATTGCATAATGGAAATGAAATAAACTACTTAGCAGAAGGTTGTAGTAGAAAATAGAAGAAAAGCAGCAATCACCAATACTCTGACGCTTCCCTGGCAATGATGCCAAAAAGATGGTGGGCCCTAGTATTGCAGCAATAATGCTGCAATTCCTAAGACTCCCTTCTTTAACTTTATCAACCCGGTAGTTCATAACAAACTTGGAAGCGACGGTGCTGTATGCACAAGTACTAGCTCTTGCTGCAGCTGTCACTTGGTCAGCTGGCACAAGTCCGCTAGGAGCTTAAGCCAACTTCTATGAGCTCTTAGAAGAAGCTTTTTAATTGATGGATGAAAGCTGACTCAAAGGAAGCTAATCTACTTGCGGAAAGAAACTGAAAGCCAAACAGAAACGCAACCCTAGCAAACCCTAATTCTACCAGCTAGTCCTACTGATGCAAAGATGAGAATGAAAAATACTAAAAGAGATTCCGTTACTTCTATGAAGGTAAAATACATGTGTCTAGACTACCTCTACCTGAAGAAAACATATTTTCGTATTTTTGAATCAGTTATTAGAATTATCATGCATGTGCTTTTAACTAGCTTTTTATTGTGCAGAGGTGGATCAAGGAGGAGAAATGCTTGGAAAAGGTTGGGAAGGTACAGAGAGGGTCTAAGGGGTCCCTAACACCCTTCTGGAGAGTTTCACAAAGTTTGGCTATCAAGAAACCTCATTTGTGAGCTTCTACAGGAAGTCTGCAGGGGTTCTACAGGATGTTCAGAGATTTCTACAGGATGTTCTGAAAAGAGGATTTTGGAGAATGGATGGAGGGAAAAAGGTGGAGGAACGAGTATGGAGGTGAAATAGGGGTGTAGGGGAGTTCAAAACTTGGAGGATGGAGTCGAGGAGTGGCGCAGATGGTGAGATTTGTTCAAGGAGGGATGAAACGATGTTGCACAAGAAGATGAGAATCATGGCAAAGTAAGCGAATGAGGAAAATGTAAGGTAAGGGTTCTAAGTGAAGGATGAAACAGGTAGGTTGGATGGAGTATGTGCAGGTAAGGAAGGGTAATAGGTACTCTGCAAGTGGTTTTTCAATCTGAACAAACAAACACTTATAAAACCTATGACCTAGTTACTTTACTCTATTCTGACCTAAGTAGCAACAAAAGGAAATGAACAGCAGTTTATTCGAAATTAAATGCGTGAACTAACTTATGCCACTAAGAAATCATCAACTGAAGCATTTAAACACTACTAATATCAGCATCTACAAAAGAGCATTCCAACACTAAGAATTGCATGGCAAAGCAAAACAACGTTTTTGTTGGCAGCAAAGTCACATTGGTCCCAGCTCATGATTCCACTGAGGGGGAGGTGAGATACAAGGTGTTTGGTAGCCTTTTTCTAAAGATCTTCCCTATGATTAATCTATCAAGCAAATCTGAACATGAAAAACCTTTTTAATCATCAAAAACAACCTAAACAACAACACAATATTTAAATCTAAATAGCAGATTTTATTCTAAGAATGCAGCAGACACATGAAAGTACACAAAGGAGGTACTGGGCGCTTGAGATGGGTCCAACCCCAAGAGCTACAGCCTCCTAAGAGAGATTTAGAGCTGGTGCAAAGCTGGATTGATATTTATTTATCAAAAGAAATGTTACATTCCAAAAACTGCCCACAAGGAGAACTTGAAAATGTGTTGAAAGCAAAGCTAATCTACTGACTAAAATCGAATTACAAGCTAGCTAACTTTTGCCTACAAATTGACTAACTACTGGCTACAAAATGACTAACCACTAGCTAACCAAAATGAGGCCCTAAGCCTTCTTATTTATACAAAATGAGGACCCCAACAGTCCTCCTAAACTTTAGGGACTCGGCTACCCAAAACTTGTAGTTAACAGCAGTCCTACTTGACTTGCTTGGCTGCCCTTGTGCTAATTGATTTGGTGGCCCTTGAACTCCGAGTTGATGGTGGAGAATTCGAGGTAAAGGCCCATAAATGAAGGGGACACCTTCCTACAAATCCTCTCCCTTGTTCTCCCACGAATTTGGCTGCCAAGTGCTCATTAAGACCTTCAATTTTGTCTCCAAATTGACCAAAAAGGCTACACAAAGCACCCATTAGACTTGTTGGCATAATGACTAACCCAATTCACTCTATTAGCATAAATATAATCAAAAACATGCAATAAACTAATGAGAATGGTGGATTAAGTCGAATTAGGAGGTTGAATGAGCCCAAATAATTATCCATTTTTGGGGCTCATCAGCGATTTAAAATAAATTCATGAGGAAGTGGTATCTCTTTAGGATCCACTCCAGCATCTAGAAGTTGGTTAATGGGTAGAGAGACGTGTATTTGGTGTCCTGCCCAAGATAGAGATCCAAGTCCTAGTAACCCTGCTAAATGATGGTTCAACATGGATTCTACTTCCTGGAACCAAGCCAATTTTGGGGCAGCTTTGTGATAATGGAACCAACCAGCAAAAAGCATTAACGCTGCAAAGATCAATGCACCAATTGCAGTGCAGTAAAGTTGTAATTCACTAGTTATTCCAGATGCTCGCCAAATCTGGAAGAACCCAAAGGTTATTTGTATCCCTCGAAAACCTCCACCTACATCCCCATTCAATATTTCTTGGCCTACTATTGGCCAAACTACTTGGGCACTAGGTTTGATGTGAGTGGGATCAGCCATCCATGCTTCATAATTGGAGAAACGAGTGCCGTGAAAATACATCCAACTTAGCCAAATAAAGATGATTGCTAGTTGACCAAAATGAGCACTAAAGACTTTGCAAGAAATCTCTTCCAAATTATTAGTATGGCTATCAAAATCGTGAGCATCAACATGTAAGTTCCAGATCCAAGTGGTAGTATCAGGGCCTTTAGCTAGCGTCCTTGAGAAATGACCAGGTTTGGCCCATTTTTCAAAAGAAGTTTTTACGGTATCTCTATCCACTACGATCTTTACTTCCTTTACTTCTGGTTCCGGTGAACGAATGGTCATTGAATTCTCCCCTTTCCGGATGAGACTTAAATAATAAGAAACTTGCCAATAGCAATTAGTGAACTTATGAGAGATATATCTCAACTCGTTTCTCCCTTTATTTTCTGGTTTATGACTGGAGCAACTGTTTGGTCAATTTAGTGTGATCTAAATTGCTATTTATAATGTTAACCCAGGGTTTGTAAACTGACGAAGTGAAGTGTACTATATGTACTAGATAACCATTTCCTTAATCTTTTGTCGTTTTTCACTTTTTTAAGTTTGTTTTTGGATTTATGTTTCCCTAATGTGAGATGATGAATATGTAATAAAGCAAGTGAAATATGGATGATTATGGTGATTTCTAAAACTTAAAAGAAAGCAAGCTTTAAAATGACTGAAATGAATTCAATTCTTAAAAAGAAATAAAGACATCAAACAATGAACTATGACATCGCCCAGTATCTTTGTTGCTAAATGAAAGTGAAAGTGAAATCTACACTAAATGAAAAGTAAGAACAACTAGTCCACACTATTTCAACTCTTCAACTCAATCTTCCTTGTGAAAAGATATCATGAAATGTTAAGCAATGTGGAATCTAAAAGAAGTTAAACTGCATAAAAGAAACTAATCACACTACTTTAACTTTCTTGACCTTTTGCCTTTCAGCTTAATTTACCCTGTGAGGAACAGTCATGAACAAGTCAAGCAATGTGAGATCTAAAGAAAACTAAATCAAGCTATAATGAGTGATATTCTGATCCCTAATACAGTTATTTGATTATAGAAAGGAACCATTAACAAATGAATAGCATGATATCTAAGAACAGAAAATAAATGTACTACTCAAGGAAATGACAGTACTTGAAAATCAAACTTCAGAAAACAAGAGTCAGCGACAAAGACAAGATGATCTCGTATGCCAATAGTTATGGAAAGAAAAGGTGAAAAATTGCCCTGGGCTGCCTAAGAACACCTGCAAAAACACTGATCAGTTGTAATCATAAAAGAGCAGCAACGAAAATGTAAATCAACAGAAATCAAAAGCTTTGTTATGTACAGCTAATATACATGATGAAATAAAACGCAGAATTTAAATGACAACTGTACAGCTAATATACATGAACAAAAATAAAGCAATGCAAAAGCTAAAAGACAACTGTACAAGGTCTCAGTAAGCAGGGGCCCTCTGCCACTTCAACCAATTCAACGAACAGCTACACGCGGAAGTTTAAACCAGTCTTCTCATATATTAAACAACAACGTAGAAGTGCAGTGGGGAAATACAACAGTCTTCAAATTACATTAACAGCGATTAACCTGTACAGCGTTCATGGATGCATTATTTATAAGGAAAGAAAGCTAAAACAGACTAACTAAATCTACGCTATTAACCACGCTGCCAGAGACACATGAATCCTCCTCAGCCCAGATCTAGGTAACTGTCATCATGTTTATTAAATCCGAGAGGTATGGCTGTTGGATTTGCGCTGCCAGGATGTCTTCGTGGCTAAGGATTGTGCCACGTAGCTTCACGTGCTCAAAAACAGAGCTACGCAGAGCCGTGCCACCACTGAACACTTCCGTTGACTATCCTTTGCCCCTTGTTTGACCGCGGGCTTTTATGGCCATGCCGGATGATCTGGAGGGACACGATCCATGTCCTTGACTCCTGTAACTTGCCCATGTGGCTCATTTCTTGAGAGGACACCTGTAGCATGGTGTTTGACAAAACAGCTGCGGAATCCTGTGATGGCTGCAGAAACCTGGGTCAACTGCGGAAACCTGTATCGGCTGCGGAAACTGAGAAGCTTCCGTAGCTGTCTGAGCGAAATTCTAAACCAAACAACAGTCATCAGCGTAGTTAGAAAACCATGTCGAAAGCTCGTTTTTAAACTAAAATACAATGATTTAATCAACTTGGTCGATAAAATGAGTGGAAAAGAAGGCTGAGAGGGTGTATGGGAAAGTGCAAGTTCGAGGCTCAACATACCCCCACTCTGAAGGTGTTGCATGTCCTCATGCAACCAAAACTTAGTTATTTTTCCTCAATCCATATGCTCTGAGGCTTCTGCAAGAACATCTAGCCCTCTTCTCTTTCTCTTTGATGCTAAAATGGTCCTTGGTTTCCTGACTAGACATTTGAACTTAAGATTAATCAATGCCCTGCTCAACTTTTTACAATTCTTCTTCAACTTCCTGTTCTTCTTCTGCCATAGTGCTAGGTGGAGCATAGTGTTATCATGGACAATCTTGTCTACCTTTCTCTGCTCTTTGAGTGTTTCGTTTTCCTGTTTGATGTGCCTATTTAAGACTTCCAATTCAAACACTTCCTGTTTTAAAGACTGTACTTGTGCATCAAGTGGCAAGGTGGTGCTTGGTCCTGCAGCTGATTGTTCCAAGGACTCTAAGTAGTTATATGCTTCTTGCTGGGTGGAATCTACCTCAAGTGTTTTTCTCGGCCTGAACTCAAATTTTGGTGAAGGAGGACTGCTTTCTCTCTCTGGCTGAAAAGGGCTTTCCTCACGTGGAGGACTTGGCTCAATACTTGGCTGAGTTGGGGATTTCTCAAGTGTCTCTTTATCTAAATCAATAAAATGAGACTGTTTTTCTTTGGTTTTATTCCCCTTCCCTTTTAGCCTAGTGCTCCTTCTTAGGTAGGAACTAGTACTTTTCTCTTGTGCAACTTGTTTTCCTCTTTGCTTTTTCTTGGTTATGGCAGCAGCTTGAAGATCTATTAACCTCTCTGACAGAGGTTGATAATCTTCTTCTACGGATTGTTCAGGTGATGGATAGGTTTCTTGAATGGTTATCTTGCCTTTGTCCTTCTTTTGTTTCTTGTTTTTAGTTCCCTCCTCTTCTTCTTTCTGAACAGTTTCCTGAATGTCTACTGTAGGAGGGTCTTGGGCTGTAATATTCTTTTCTTTTCTCCTACTTCTCTTTGGAATTTTTGGGGAACTGCTTGCAGAGGCTTCAGTCAGTTCTTGGAAGTGATTTCTTGTCAAAAACTTTTCCCAAGTATCCTTAGTGTTTTTCAACTGCTCTTCAATAAGGATTTTTATGAACCCGTGATGGTAAAGATGGGGTTCAATATTACCTACGTGTTTTTGAACAGTAAAGCACATTTTCTTCAAGCTTGATAACAGAAAATAAGGCAAGTTAAGGGTACAACCCTCCATGAAATTCATCATTATCCTGGCATGATACATATACATGGTACCAAAACGACCCTCGCATGTGATAAATTTCTGGACAAGTAATAACAACGTGGACCATTCTTCTTTTATTGCATGCACAAGAATTCCTTTGGTAAAAACAGAGGTATCCATACCTGGGTTTTTGAGCATTGTTTTCCATATTTGATCTTCTACACCTCTGTTCTTGAACCACCTTTCACCTTCTTGTGGAAGACTTGTTGCAGCTGCTATTGTGGCCTCAGTCACTGTAAATTTCAGGTCTCCAACCTCCGCTGTTTGTCCATTGAAGGACCTGGCAAAAGCTTTAGTCACTTCTTTATTATAGCTCGTGAACTTTTGAATGAATTTCAGCCACCTTGCTTTCTTCAACGACTCCTTCGTTTGAGGATAACCCTCCAGATATTTCGGGCCTTCCGGTTTAGCTCTTAGCAGTTTTCCCATTCTCGGCTTCAAATTCCGACTGGAAATTCTACTGCGTATGACGGTTTAGGAAAAAACGGCTGATTACAGGATTCTTAGGGTAACTGGAGTGGCCGTAATCAAAGTTCGGAATGTATGTGGTGACTGTGGCCAGGATTTGGAGCAGGCTATAGTGAACGCAGCGGAAATGGAGAACAGGGAATGGTATGAGCACCGAGGTAAGCAACAGTCACGAGTTTAGCATCGAATGCATGCGGGAGTGAAGTGATAAATGGGCAGAATAACAGCTGAGTCCTTTTGAATCGGATGACTTGTGCACATGTCTCAGCAGACGGATGTGGGAATTATGGTGAAGGAGAGCCGTAGTTCAGTAGGTCACGTCTCAAAGTACGGCCAATAAATGGAAGAGCAGTCCATAAATTTAGAATGATCATGGAACCGTTAGAAATGAATAGGGTGTGTGGAATGACGTCGGTGGAAGAGGAGTGGCATGGGGCTTGTTGAATCAAATCATTGCATTTAGTGGAACTTGCCATGGTTTAAATAACTATGCATAATAATGACATTGAATTGTTATTTGGTAGAGATTTTTGATCATACCTTTGGAAGTTTATCATTTCTTTGATTAAAGCTTCTGACCCATGGTTGTTCTTTGATCTTGAAGATGCCCCATGTCTTTGCTGCACTTGGTGATGATGACACTAACCTTTGACTGTGATTTTTTTGAAAACAGAGTGATGCCGGCTGTGGAGACAGAGTGATGCTGGCTGCGGAAATCGTTTCTGGCTGCGGAAACTGGTTCTAGCTGCGGAAATGGTTTCCAGCTGCGGAAACTAAGACAACACCCCTTTAACTGCACAAAGATAGTTAGAGAAGAACCAACTGAATAAAATAGTCCTGAGAGGGACTTTTATTGATGGAATGAAATGAAATGAGTGGAATGAGATGGAAATGAAGTGGAGTGAAGTGGAATGGAGATGAAAATGAGATGGAGGTGAAATGAAATGACAAGTGAAGTGGAGTGAAGATGGAAAGGGAGAGAGATTGTTTTGGAAAATATAGAGTGTCAGGTGCCCCTGATTTTCACTCTACATTTTCTGTATAAGACTGCCAATCTATGATTGGTTTTCAGGCTTATACAAAAGATTTTTTTTTTTTTTTTTTTAACTGAAAGAAACAAAGACTAGGCTGATGGAGGAGAAGGATTCCTCTCCACTAGCCTCATTGCAGAATTTTCTTGAAACATTTTGACAAAGTCCTCTTTTGAGAGTGGCTTATGATAAATTTTCAATCTGTGGCCATTCGCAATGAGAGGAGTTTGAAACTCATCAATGGTCTTGACTCGAACTGCTCCATTGCTAAAGACTTCATCAATCTCATATGGTCCAAGCCAATGAGTCTGAAATTTTCCTTTGAAGTCTTTAAACTTGGAATCAAACAGTAACGCCCAATCTCCCTTTTGAAACTTTCTGTCTTTGATATATCTGTCATGCCACTTAGTTCTTTGGTGCTGAACTAGATCAGTCCTTAGAATTGCATCATGTCTTATTTCATCTAGCTCATTCAGCTGCTCCATTCTATGCTTTTAGGCTTCTGATAGATTCATCCCCAACTGAACTGCCATCTTGAAGGTCTTGACTTGAAACTCAATGGGGAGCAGGACTTCTTTCCCATAAACAAGTTCATAGGGAGAATGTCCTGTTGTGTTCCTCCATGTAGTTCTGTAGGCCCATAAGGCTTCAGGAAGCCTTTCTTCCCAATCTCTTCTATGGAGATGAACAGTTTTGGTGATGATGCTCTCAAGAACTTTGTTTGTAGATTCCACTTGACCATTTTCTTGCGGATGGTACGGAGTAGATTTTTTGTGCTTGATTTTGTATTCTTCCATCAGCTTCTCCATCAAGTTAGATGTAAATTGACTTCCCTGATCTGTCACAATTTCTCTTGGGACACCAAAATGAGTAAAAATATCCTCAAAAAGAAATTGAACAACTGAATTTTCAGTGGCAGAAGGCAATGCCTTGGCTTCTACCCATTTAGTAACATAATCAGTGCAAACCAATATATACTTTTTTTGTTTAGATGTTGGATTAATAGGTCCAATGAAATCTAAAGCCCATTTTTCAAAGGGTTCAATGAGTACCTGTGGCTGTAATGGCATTTCATTTGAAAGAGTTGGTCTCCCAACTCTTTGGCAGCTGTCACACCTTCTAACATATTGTTTTGCATCCTTGAAGAGAGAAGGCCAATAATTATCCTAAAGAAAGGATTTTATAGGCCGTCCTCTTGTCAGCAAAGTGTCCACCGCACAGTTCATCATGACATGCCTTAAGGATGTCAGGCATTTCATCTTCCCGAACACATCTTCTGATCACACAATCTAGCCCTGTTTTAAACAATTCATTAGAAATCCATGAATAATTTGAACTCTCCTGAATGATTTTCCTTTTCTCATTAGGAAATAAGTGTGGAGGTAGCTTCCCTGTAACCAAATAGTTAGCAATATCTGCATACCAAGGAGTTTTAGTAGTTACTGCAAACAAATATTCATCTGGAAACTTATCCTCTACAGGGGAATCTTCATTAGTATTTTGGATTCTAGACAAGAAATCAGCTACTGTATTCTGTTTCCCTGGTCTATCTAACACAGTAATATTGAATTCTTGTAAAAGTAAAAGCCATCTTGTAACTCTGCCATTAGTAATAGGTTTTTTCATGAGATATCTAATTGAAAAATGATCAGTATGAACAAAAGTTTCATAACCTATTATATAATGTCTAAACTTGTTGATTGCATGAACAACGGCTAAGAGCTCTTTTTCAATCACAGTATAATTTAACTCAGTAGGAGTCAAATTTTTACTGGTGTAGTAAATGTCATAAGGAACTAAATCCTTTTGACCCAACACAACTCCTAGAGCTGTATCTGAAGCATCTGTAGAAATATGGAAAGGAAGTTTCCAATTTGGCCCTCTCAAAATGGGCGCTTCAGATATTCTTGTTTTCAAAGTTTCAAATGCAGATTGACAGTCAGGATCCCACTTTAATTCACAGTCTTTTGTAAGTAATTTGAAGAGTGGAGATGCTATTTTGGTGAAGTTTTCAATAAACCTTCTATAATATCCAGTAAATCCAAGAAAACTTCTAACATCTTTTTGACAATTTGGAATAGGTAACTTGGAGATGACTTCAACTTTTGATCTATCAACTTTAATCCCATCTCCCGAAATATGATGTCCTAAAACAATCCCTTCAGTAAACATCATAAAACATTTTTCATGACTTAATGAAAGATTTTTTTCTTTACATCTTATAAGGAATTTTTCCAAATTTTCTAATGCCTCTTCAAATGAATTACCATAAACTATAAAATCATCCATATAGACCTCTACACAATCATCAATTAGATCAGAAAAGATTCCTAGTACTGCCCTTTGAAATGTTGCCGGTGCATTACATAATCCAAAAGGAAGTACTCGGTAAGCAAAAGTTCCCCATGGACAGGTAAATGTGGTCTTTTCCTGATCTTCAGGTGCTACCTGAATTTGATTGTAACCACTAAAACCATCCAAAAACGAGAAATACTTTTTTCCTGCTAAAGTATCTAATACTTGATCAATAAAGGGTAAAGGAAAGTGATCCTTCAAGGTTGCTTTGTTCAATTCCCTGTAATCAATGCAAACCCTCCATTACCATTCTTTCTAGGTACTATAACCAAAGGAGAAACCCACCGGCTATCTGAAATGGGGTAAATGAAGTTTACATTAAGTAACTTTTGGAGCTCTTCTTTCACTATCTCCCTAAGGTTTGGATTCATCCTTCTTTGAGGTTGTCTGATTGGTCTACTGTTTTCCTCAATGTAGATGTGATGAATGCAAGTCTTAGGATCAATACCTTTCATATCGGTATACTCCCATGCAAATGCAGTAGAATGTTTTTGCAAGATTTTGTTTAGCTCCTCCTGTTGTGATTTTTCCAAGTTTCTGTTGATATTCAATGTTTTTCCTGGAAAAATCTCAATGGCAGAACTACCAAACTCTTCCATAGAGAAAAGATACATTTGTCTAGATGATAGACACTCAATGTCAGAATCCAACTGAAATTGTGTGGTCATATTCTGAAGATGGTTCAAAGCTTTCTAATGTGTTCAGAATTTGACTATCTTCACTGATCTCAGAAATGGTAAAGACAGGTTGTATAGTATCTTCATCATCAACCCACTCATTATCTCCTATTTCTGTAATTGCTTTTGCTGGAGGATACAGATTGAACTTCTTTGTCGAATTACCATCAGAAATATACATATCCCCAGACCTACAACTTATGAAAGCATCAGCTGTGGCTAGCCAAGGTCTTCCTAAAATAAGAGGATGCCCTCCTAGATTACTCTTGGGAGTTAAAATCATGAAATCGACTGGATATTCCCAAGAATCTAAGGAGACTGGAATGTCTTCTAATACACCATCTAGTTTAATAATTGATCGATCTGCAAGTTGCAATAAAGTAGGTGTAAAAAGAAGATTAGGAAGTTTTAGCTGTTCCATAGTCTGTCTACTCATGATGTTGATAGCAGCCCCTAAATCAATCAAAGTATTTGATATTTCTACCCCATTGATATGTGTTTTGACAATTGTACTACCGGGATCTACATATTTCTGCATAGTAATTTTTCCCATCATGATATCTGCAATTTTCCCTACCAGGTGGATTCTTCTGGTATCTCTTGGTTTCCTTCCTGGTCTTTTAAGACTCAACTCCTTTATTGTTTTTGCTAGAATAGGAATCTCTTTAATGGCTTGTAACAAGGGAATCTTGATACAGACATTCTTCAATTCATCTAGAAAATTATAGTCAGGCAACCAAATTTGTTTTTCCACTCCTTTATCAATTTGTAATCTTTCAGGAAAAGGAGGTGTGGATAAAGATGCAGGTTTCTCAACTATGGGAGTTGTGGGGGTTAATTCTTTTTCTTTTTCTTTTTGAGTGTTTGGGTTTTGAAGAGATGCTTCAAAACCCTTATTGGCTTCAAGAGACTCTTCCTCAAAAATGCTTTGCTTTTGAGCATTTATAGAAGGCTTATCTAGGACTCTACCTGATCTGAGTTGTACTTCATTGAGAGGAACAATCATATAGGTAGGAAATTGTTGACCTTCCATCATGTAAGCATTTTGAGGGTTTTTATTATTGGGGTTTGGCAATGGCTGAGAAGGAAGTTGATTTGACTTCTGTTGGAATGGAAGCAAGAGTTGAGAATTTGGATTTTGTTGAGAAGGTTGTTGTTGCTGTGGAAATGGCAATGATAGTTGTGGATTTTGATTTGGAAGTTGTGGAGCTTGTTGCTTTTGAAAAGATGGGGGATATTGGTAAAATTGAGCAAATCTCCCATAAGTATTTTGCATACCTTGTACCCATGATTGAAAAGGATTTTGAGGTTGGGACCAAGGTTGTTGCCAAGGATTCCAATTTGGTGAGGGTTGAAAATTCATAGAGTTAAGGAATTTAGACTTCTGTGATCCATAACATTGTTTAGATAATCTTCGGCAAAATCACATAACCAATCTTTTGTCGACGCGTTTCGAACCAACCAGTGTGGTTCATCGTCAGGACAAGTTGAAGAACCAATCTGGCCTAGCTTGCTTAAATAGAGGTGCAGAGACTCCAGGGTTAAAATTACCAACGGCTAATTTTGACCAATGACCCTAGTCAAATTAGTTAAATTAATATTTACCTATTTTATTATAGTTTTTTGTAACTTTTTTTATAAAGGCGTTAATTAAAAATATAAATAATAAATAAGTCTAATATTAATTAATTAATAAGAGAGTTCTAAGTAGTACCCTATCTAATAATCTAACGGTTATATCGCATTTATTTATTTCTACAAAGTAATAAACCCTAATAGGTATGGTAAGAACGGTAATAAATTTTTAGAATATATTATTTCTATCTATTATTTACATATAAAGGTTTATTCCAAAATTAATTTTAATAAGTTATATATGCTTATTAAATGATATATAATTCCAAATAAAGTTGTTAAACCCTTGATTTTGTTGCCCCTGCCAATGTCTCCTTGCAACAAAACAGAGAGATTCGAGTGTATTTGGATCTTCTTGAAAGACAGCTTTGAGCCCAGGAATTGAAGGACAATCCTTGGTCTCATGATTCTCTGAACAAATTACACATGTTTCTACAACTTTTGCATCCAAGGGACATTCCCTTAGAGCATGTTTCTTCCTACACTTTGGGCAAAACATGGTCAAAGCCTCAGCTTCTGCTTTCTGTTTATTGTGAATCTTAAGGGTGTCCAGTTGCTCACTAAGACTCCCTAAGATGTCAGTTTTGAATTCATCAAGCATGTTGCCAATCTCAGCCCTACTTACTGATCCAGTTGCAGATTTGTTTGCTCTGATGAGAGAAGGATCTCTAGGCCCTTTTTGAGTTTTAGATTTCCCCCTTGAGAGATGGACACATAGCTCTGCTATATCATTGAGTGAAAGTTGAGATATATCTCCCTTCCCCATCATGTTCAAAATATCTATCCATTCATCTCTAATGGCTTTTAATAGAAGGGCTTTCAAGGTCTCCTCATCTAAGTTATTCATTTTTGCTCTTTCCAGGTTGTATTGAAATCTTTCAAGTAAATCCTCCAAGTTTTCATCTTCTCTTTGCATCATTTTGAATACCTCATCCTTGTGATTGGTGGGCATACAATAGTCCAGGTACCTATCCAAAAATGTTTGTTTCATATCATTCCAAGACCTAATGGATTGAGTGAGTAATCCCATGAACCATTTCAAAGCTACTCCTTTCAATGTTGAAGGAAACAGTTTGAGTTTTTGAGAGTCTTCCAGATAATCATAAGTTCGACACACGACTTCAAACTCAAATAGAAATGTTTCAGGGTCCTCATTCCTTAACCCATGGAAGTTTGGGAGGACAGATGGTGAGATGTTTTTCATGGTGGCTCAGGAGTCCTCATCGACTATAGGAAATCCGAATGAGTTATCTCCATCCCTATTTCCCCCAATGTTACCTCTACCTCCTCCATTGTTTCCTCCTCCTCCTCCTCCTCTACCTCTACCTCTACCAAATCCAGTTGCTCCTTCCTCTGTCATGGTAGTTTCCCTGGAGACTTCAGAGTCTTCTGGTTCTTCTACTAAGGGTGAACGAGAAGGAATTTCTCCCTCTTCTTCTTCATATGACTCTACTTCTTCAATTACAATTTGTCTCTTTGTAGAAGGAAGAAAAGGATCTCTTTCTAATTCAGATTCGATGGAAGGTATGGGAGAGTTGACTCCTACTTCTTGAATTCCAGGAATCCTAGGGCTAGGAGTGGAAGTTGGAGATGATGGAGGTGCCTCTTGTCTATTCCTTGAAGTAGATGGACTTGTAAAAATCGAACTCTTGGCTCTAGCTAAAAACCTTCCCCTAGAATCTCTTGCTCTATGCATGTCATTTTTTCTTTTTCTTCAAGTCATGGTAATAAATCTCTTTCTGATCTTCCAGGTCACTATAGGTGCAAGAAGAGAGCATACTCAAGAAACTATTAAACCAATAAATTTCTCTTTTATGATCCTCCAGATCACACTAAGTGCAAGAGGAGAGCCTACTTTGAGAGGTTATCAATTTTCCTTCCTTGAAATTTTCTTGTTTTTTTTTTTTAATAATTTGGCTACCTAATTTCACTTCCCCGGCAACGACGCCAAAATGTTTGGTCAATTTAGTGTGATCTAAATTTCTCTTTATAATGTCAACCCGGGGTTCGTAAACTGACGAAGTGAAGTGTACTATATGTACTAGATAACCATTTCCTTAATCTTTTGTCGTTTTTCACTTTTTTAAGTTTGTTTTTGGATTTATCTTTCCCTAATGTGAGATGATGAAAATGTAATAAAGCAAGTGAAATATGGATGATTATGGTGATTTCTAAAACTTAAAAGAAAGCAAGCTTTAAAATGACTGAAATGAATTCAATTCTTAAAAAGAAATAAAGACATCAAACAATGAACTATGACATCGGCCCAGTATCTTTGTTGCTGAATGAAAGTGAAAGTGAAATCTACACTAAATGAAAAGTAAGAACAACTAGTCCACACTATTTCAACTCTTCAACTCAATCTTCCTTGTGAAAAGATATCATGAAATGTTAAGCAATGTGGAATCTAAAAGAAGTTAAACTGCATAAAAGAAACTAATCACACTACTTTAACTTTCTTGACCTTTTGCCTTTCAGCTTAATTTACCCTGTGAGGAACAGTCATGAACAAGTCAAGCAATGTGAGATCTAAAGCAAACTAAATCAAGCTATAATGAGTGATATTCTGATCCCTAATACAGTTATTTGATTATAGAAAGGAACCATTAACAGATGAATAGCATGATATCTAAGAACAGAAAATAAATGTACTACTCAAGGAAATGACAGTACTTGAAAATCAAACTTCAGAAAACAAGAGTCAGCGACAAAGACAAGATGATCTCGTATGCCAATAGTTATGGAAAGAAAAGGTGAAAAATTGCCCCGGGCTGCCTAAGAACACCTGCAAAAACACTGATTAGTTGTAATCATAAAAGAGCAGCAACGAAAATGTAAATCAACAGAAATCAAAAGCTTTGTTATGTACAGCTAATATACATGATGAAATAAAACGCAGAATTTAAATGACAACTGTACAGCTAATATACATGAACAGAAATAAAGCAATGCAAAAGTTAAAAGACAACTGTACAAGGTCTCAGTAAGCAGGGGCCCTCTGCCACTTCAACCAATTCAACGAACAGCTACACGCGAAAGTTTAAACTAGTCTTCTCATATATTAAACAGCAACGTAGAAGTGCAGTGGGGAAATAGAACAGTCTTCAAATTACATTAACAACGATTAACCTGTACAACGTTCATGGACGCATTATTTATAAGGAAAGAAAGCTAAAACAGACTAACTAAATCTACGCTATTAACCACGCTGCCAGAGACACGTGAATCCTCCTCAGCCCGGATCTAGGTAACTGTCATCATGTTTATTAAATCTGAGAGGTATGGCTGCTGGATTTGCGCTGCCAGGATGTCTTCGTGGCTAAGGATTGTGCCACGTAGCTTCACGTGCTCAAAAACAGAGCTACGCAAAGCCGTGCCACCACTGAACACTTCCGTTGACTATCCTTTGCCCCTTGTTTGACCGCGGGCTTTTATGGCTGTGCCGGATGATCTGGAGGGGCACGATCCATGTCCTTGACTCCTGTAACTTGCCCATGTGGCTCATTTCTTGAGAGGACACCTGTAGCATGGTGTTTGACAAAACAGCTGCGGAATCCTGTGCTGGCTGCATAAACCTGGGTCAGCTGCGGAAACCTGTATCGGCTGCGGAAACTGAGAAGCTTCTGCAGCTGTCTGAGCAAAATTCTAAACCAAACAACAGTCATCAGCGTAGTTAGAAAACCATGTCAAAAGCTCGTTTTTAAACTAAAATACAATGATTTAATCAACTTGGTGGATAAAAAGAGTGGAAAAGAAGGATGAGAGGGTGTATGGGAAAGTGCAAGTTCGAGGCTCAACAGCAACTATGATAGGGGAGTCAATCTCAGGCAGGTGTTCAATGTTATTATGACATATCTTTGAGGTGCTCAATGGACTGTGGACTTTTATCATGCAAAAAAGCCTTTTTTTTGTAATTTTAAAAAGCAACGGTGATTATTACACCGTTTCTAGTTGGATAAATAAATATATCTGTATATCTATATATATATATATATATATATATATATATATATATATATATATATATATATATATATATATATATATATATATATATTGATACTCCTCCGTATGTCCCATATAAAAGGCCATCCATTATAAATCTTTATTCATGGATCATTAATGAAAAAATATCCGGATGGATTTTACCCCTATTAAGATGATCCATCAACAATCCAGAATCAGAAAAGGTATTCTTTTTATACTGTAAATATATTCCTATAAGATGTCGACGAAATAGAATCTAATTTTTGGGAATATTCTGGAAAAATCCCATTGATTTCGAGTCAGATATTCAATAATGAAAACGATTTCCCAATAATAGAAACTCTCATTCTCCAAAGCGTCCTGTAATCTTCGATGTAATTGCCCGGAGCAAGTGCTATAGCTTGTTCCCAATACTCAGCAGCTTGATCGAACCAAGCCTCCGCAGTTTCAGGATCTCCCTGTCGAATGGCCTGTTCTCCTCGGTCGGGATAGGTAAACTTGGAAAAGTTTTCTTCCCTCAGAACCGTACTTGAGAGTTTCCTACCTCATACGGCTCAATCCACTATTCTTTAGTCCTCTACCAAAATTTCCAAAGAATTGGAGATGATTCATTGGGAGTTCATATTAACCAAAGGACCAAAAGAATTCAATGACATGAGTTTCTGATTTAAATTCCAATCAATTCAATGATCAGGTTCTATCTTTTCTCCTACCCTCAAAAAGATGAAGTATATCTCTTTCTATACTTCAGATTGATTGTCCAAATCAAAGTCTTTTTGCAAGGTAACTATCTCAGTTCCGTATAGAATTTTTGGAGAGTACTCTCTGGCTGGAGTACTTCACATCTTTAGTATCTAATGCTACACCACTGCTCAATAGCTTAGTAGATCAAATCTATTACATAATTTGATTCCTGATTCTTGTCAATGAGCAGATTTGATCGTATCAGCCCGAACCTTCTTTCAATAATTGATCTTTATGGTGCTTCCATCATCAATTGAATTTATTATCCATGGAATATTTAGGCTCTATCTATTCATATTCGGGCTCCTATGGGAGTTTTTTTCGCTACAGCTGATAAAATACCATTACTTGGGATGGTGCATATGTAGAAAGCCTTTTCTTTTGTCCTTACTCGTAGTAGTTATTAACTAATTTATTCTATGGTACAGATAGTCGCACGTAATGACAGATCAAGGCTGTATTATTAAGATCTTGTGGTAAGGATGGGTTCCGTTCTAATGCTTGGAAATAATATTCCAAAGCCTTCGTATGTTCCCCATTACTTGTATGCACAAGACCTATTTTATATAGTATATAACTTCGATCATAAGGATCAGTTTCCAGTCGCATAGCTTCATAATAATTTTGTAAAGCTTCCGCATATTTCCCTTCCGATTGAGCTGACATTCGTTATGGTCGTTCAATCCATTGAAATGATCTCTGCTTCAAAATCGTACATGAGATTCCCACCTCATACGGCTCCTCCTTTCTTTACAGTAGGTAATATGGGGAGTAATCCGTGGAATTGAAAAAAAGAAAGATTTTGACCCAATATTATGAATTAACAGGGGCTAGTGTATTTCCAATGAATCTCTAGCCATCCTTCTTGCAAAGATTCTTTTCCAAATACCAAGGATCTTACTACTAGGAATGAAACCTCTAACAATTTCTTTGTTCTTAACGCCCTGTATTCTCCGGGGATTAATCACTTCAACAATCTCCGATGGTTCCATTATAAGGGTATCCGAAGTACAAACGAGATGGATGTTTGTTGTCCCAACCATTCTCACTACCCTTCAGAAAAGGGTAATGAATTTGGGCTATACCAAAGCTTTTGTGTTGTCGATTTCCATACGTAGTGCTTTCTCCCCTCATGCGCGCCTATCAAATAGGTTCAACTATACAAGCAAGGTCTATTGCATAGGTGTAACCTTTCACTCGGTACTAAAATCCTCAGGAGATGAAAGCATCTAAAGGTGCATTGACTGGGGATACATGACAGAAGGAATTGTTCTATCTCCAGAACTCACCTTCACTGAGCGTCAGTTTTATTCTACCCAATTTTTATTCCCGAATACCTTACCTTTTCTTTCCCCAAAAAAGAAGAACGGAAAAAATATCAAATCACACCATCTTTGTAATAGGTAAATGCTTCTTTCTCCCCCGAAGCCATCGGGATTATTCGCAATAAGATATCTGCTACAATTTTGAAGGTCTTATCAATAAAATTGTCATTTCTCTGTGATCTAGGCATAGTCAATTACAGATTTGATAATTTCCTTCATTCCCTTACGCAAATGATTCCATGAACGAAATTTTTTTCTGGTGCACAATACGATAAAATGGATTTCCTTACAATTGTAAATATGTTCTCATTCTATCTATTCCAATCTATTCTTTAAAATTAGAATAGATAGGGAATAAATTGAATAATTGTTCATTAGTAATATGAATAATAATGGAAAAAGGCTCGTATTGAAAGAATAATAGACTGGGTAAACTCGGGAAGTCCAGTTCGATTATGATCCGAAAAAAGAAAGAGTTAAACGATTGAGCATTACATAATGA
The DNA here is from genome assembly GCA_031772625.1 of Pinus tabuliformis. NCBI lineage: Eukaryota > Viridiplantae > Streptophyta > Pinopsida > Pinales > Pinaceae > Pinus > Pinus tabuliformis. The sequence goes on along the minus strand of CM062811.1, from coordinate 930,980,245 downwards.
GGATGAAATGCCTACCCAACAATTGTGTGCTTTATCCATATAGATAAAAGAATATCGGGAAAATATAGTCATCATGACACAGGATCATTGCCAAAGAATTAGTTCTTATACAATTGATAAGATGATCACTACAGATCTATATATGATCATAATAGGGAATGGATCAGTTAATCTATCTTAAATTATTGATTAGGCGATCCGAATACGTTAGATTAACTGGGATGATTGAGGATTTCCTAAAATAAGAGGAAGTTGTAAAAAATGTCCTTTTGTCTTTTCGGGGGGGATTGAATCATTACCTTATTTATTATCTATTTATTTCCGAAAGATTGAACTGTTCGTACCCGAACAGAAAGAATTCGTTTCGTAAGGAAGTTGCTATTGACTCATTTTATTAATTAGAACCAAGAGATCTCATAGGAAAGATGGCCGAGCGGTTCAAGGCGTAGCATTGGAACTGCTACGTAGGCTTCTGCTTACTGAGGGTTCAAATCCCTCTCATTCCATATCTTTGCCCTACTATCTATTTTCTTCTCATCCATTGTTTTTCCAATCTATTGAATCCCAATAGGACTATTTCCTAATTCCAGGGTCAATCTACCTCTATTTGTAATAGAGAAAATAGAATGAACATTGGTTCGTGGTATGGGAAAAGTAAAGACTATTTTAAGAAGCAATAAAAAAAAGTATCACAGATAACAAGTAACGTACGTAAGGATTATAAAATGTCTCCTTTGGGGAAGGGAAAAAGAAGGGAGAAGAACATAATTTCCAGATGCCCAGCAACCAACCCACCCCTCTCTTTCATTTCATTCTCGATTCAAGCCTGACGGGAATAATACTCTACGACCAGAAATTCATTAATCTTCAAATTGATCCATTTCCTATCTATTATTTGATTGATGAATCCTTTATATTGTAAGGAATGAAAAGTCAAATGATTTGGCAATTTATCCCTCTGGAACAGATCTATATTCTTCTTAATGATAGCTCTCAATCTTTGTTGATCTCTTATAGTAATCACATCTTGAGGTTTGCAAGGGTAACTTCGTATATCTACCATATGGTCATTGACCCTGATATGTCCATGATTCACTAATTGTCTAGCTCCGGGAATGGTGGGAGCCTTACCCAATCGACAAAGAATATTATCCAAACGCATTTCAAGTAATTGCAATAGGACCTGACCTGTTGAGCCTTTGGCTCTTCTAGCAATATGAACATATTTCAGCAATTGTCCCTTCGTTAGTCTGTAATGAAAATGCAATTTCTGTTTTTCTTCTAGCCGGATACAATATTGAGATGTTTTCCGGGAAGAAGATCGGTTCATAGAATCCTTTCTGTTTTTGGGTATTTTACTAGTGAGACCTGGTAAAGTTTTCAGATGACGTATTATTTTTAAACGAGGTCCCCGATAATGGGACATAGAAACTCCTTATTCAAGTAACAAATAGTGCTAGAAAGAAGAAAGAATAGTATAACTCGTATGAGTACTACTGGAATTCTTTTATATGGAAAATGAAGATCTTTCTCCAATTTGTTATTGATCCTAATAGCTCCAATCATTTCATTCATCCCGTTCCTAGTTGGGAGTAAATGATCATGGCATGACGGACCCGACAAACGATCATAAGAGTATTCTCCATTCCATCTTGATCCTAAAAAAACTTTGTGGATTATGGAAATGAGAGGAACGGAAAAGAGCCAGCTATGAGGATCGAACCGATGACCATCGCATTACAAGTGTGATGCTCTAACCTCTGAGCTAAGCAGGCTCGATGGAATATCACTCCCCATTTCATTGGGGTGAGATCCATATATTCCTTTGGAATCCTAACGATTATAGCACGAATCAGATTCAATGACGCAATCCAGATTACGATTACAACGGAACATTGTTTGAATGTAGATTCTTTCAAGGGAAAGAAAGGAGAAGTAAGGGTCAATTGATATCGATCGTTTTACTCACTCTTCCAAATCGACTAGGGGAGGATAATAACATTGCATTTTAAATGGATAAATAATATAATGATTCCCAGTCATATTCGATTGGGGTAGAGATAGAGAAGGGGAGAGAAGGGGAGAGAAGGGGAGTAGGGGAGGATATTCTCCCACCCAATATTGAGAAAATATCCAATGAATAATGTTGATGGATATTACACAATAGGATTAGATCAAGGTATGATCTTGTTCTTCGAGAAGGGGATATGGTGGAATTGGTAAACGCTACGGACTTGATCGAATTGAGCCTTGGTATGGAAACCTACCAAGTGATAGCTTCCAAATCTAGGGAACCCTGGGATATTTTGAATGGGTAATCCTGAGCCAAATCTGGTTCATGAAGACAATGTTTCTTCTCCTAAGATAGGAAGGGGATAGGTGCAGAGACTCAATGGAAGCTATTCTAATGAATGAATCTCATTTGGTCCAATGCTGTAGTTATAGAACGATCTATTTACACCTCAAAAATGGAGAGAGATGTTATATAACATCAGACAAAACTGGCGATCAGAACTTGAATCGTTCCAAGCATTTTATTCATAAGATAGATGCCAGATTCGAGTTGAAGTACTGATTTGACATTAAGTAATCCAATTATGAACTTATCTACTCTAGATGGAGAATTGAATTCTTTTTTGGAATAAATGGTTGGACGAGGATAAAGATAGAGTCCAATTCTACATGTCAATGTAAACAACAATGCAAATTGCACTAGGAGGAAAATCCGTTGGCATTATAGACCGTGAGGGTTCAAGTCCCTCTATCCCCACCCAGGTTCGTTCCCAAACGGACTGATCTATCTTCTCCAATTCCATTGGTTCGAATCCATTCTAATTTCTCGATTCTTTTACCTCGCTATTTTTTTTTCATGAAGAGAATAAATTAGAACATGAATCTTTTCATCCATCTTATGACCAGTTGAGTTGATCTGTTAATAAGCTGATCATATGATCAATTGATTTTGTGATATATGATCTACATAGATTAGATCATTTTGAAATTATTCAATTGCAGTCCATTTTTATCATATTAGTGACTTCCAGATCGAAAATAATAAATATCATTCTAAAAACTAGTAAAAATACCTTTTTACTTATTTTTAGTTGACACAAATTAAAACCCTATACCAGGATGATCCACAGGGAAGAGCCGGGATAGCTCAGTTGGTAGAGCAGAGGACTGAAAATCCTCGTGCCACCAGTTCAAATCTGGTTCCTGGCAAGATGTCAATATCCATGTCTCCATATCAATCTATCTAAATCTATTCTATCTAGATGTATATCTACATACGAAGACACCCCGATCAAAATAGATAGATGGATCAATCTTTTCTCTCCCTCTTATTTTCTCATATTGTCCCTCTCTGTCCATTCCAATTGAATCATGATACTCTGTACATATAAAAAAGTAGGATCGAGAACTCAGAAGTCAAGATTTGACGGTGGGACTGATAATTCGACATTAGTCGGAATCTATTCATCCTATTCCATCTGAATCGAAATGGGATAGATTATCCCAATGATAGATCTATAATTGCAGAGTTGAAGTAGATCAAAACGTTGCAGAGGGTATCTCGAAAGTAGATTCGAATTGAGGTTCATAAGATTGATGTAATAACTTTTGACCATAGTTTCTAGTATGAATACTGGATCCAATATGATGATCCCTATGATTTATAGTGAAATATTTTATTCTTTCCTTGTTGGAGTTCGGGCCTCATATATCCATCGAAATATCTTTTCTTTTCTTTCACGAAGTTTTGTTATAGCATCTATAATAGCCTCTGGTTCAGGTGGGCAATCTGGCGAATAGACATCCACAAGAATTAACTTATCTACTTTGCGAATGGTACTATAATAATCTGTACCAAACATTTCTCTGTGATAGTACATGCTCCAGGGCAACTACATATTTTGGTTCTGGCATTTGAAATCTTCACTACAGAAGGAGCCTTTTACATGGTCACAGTCCCCGCTATTATAATGAGGTAAGCTCGTCTAGGTCCAGATCTTGGTACCGGACCGTAACGATCGGAGTCGAATCGCGAATCTATTAATGAAGCGAATTTGATGAAACCACAATTAATACTGTAAAGGAGCGTTCATAAATTGGAGAGTCTGGCCCAATTCGTTCGACAGTCATTTGGGGTAGTTTAAATATCTGGATTCAGAATTGTTTGATCGAGTAATGGTAACTTCATAGGATTCATCATTGGCTTTATGTCATTTTATACTTCCCTCCCCCACTCGAAAATTAAGGACCATTCCAATGTTCCTCTTCGTCACGCATGGACTGAACCAACGATGAAAATAAGCATGAGAATTGAAGCTCCTATAAATGCAGATATACCTTGTATACTAGAACTCATAGCCCATAGAGAAAGGGAGACTGTTCCAACATCAAGAACAACAAGAACTGGAGCGAACATATAATGATCTTAGATCAGATCCAAGTATCTTCCCATTGGTTCGATACTTGATTCGTAACTAGTAGTCCGGTTCTTGACCAATGGGAGCCAAAGCTCTGGAAATAAAGGATGCAAGAATAGGTAGGAATGAGACTATATATTAATGAAAATATCCAGCCAGAAAGTATTATATTAGGGAAATAGGAACATGAATATACTCCTTTGAAATAGATCAAATTCTTATATTTTTACATCAACTTCTTCATTATTATCCCACCCACCATGAGTGGAAGACCAATGGACTGAACAATAAATACAATCAATTCTAATTGATTCACATATTTTGTTTCGTCCATGGCTTATTATCAAATTAATTCAATGAAATGAAATGTTATTTGAATGTCTATTGAGAATATTTGACATGAATCAAGTATGAGAGAAAGAATGTAAATGGGTCCCAATCCCGAACTAACCAATTTTAGATCTAAGTCTATACTCATATTATAGAATGAATATGTTGATGATCTTTATCCAACATCCATGGCTGAATGGTTAAAGCGCCCAACTCATAATTGGCGAATTCGCGGGTTCAATTCCTGCTGGATGCAGGGGAACTGCACATATCCATTATTGATGGAATGGGAAGAAGTATGAAGAATAACACCAAACAATTGAAGCATACCAAGCCTTTCAATAAAATGAATGAAAGGCTTGGTATGCTTCAATTAAGCAATACACGATAACAATCCATCAGGGTATTATCCACCTATTGAAATAGATTCAACAACGGCTAGATCCAGAGGAAAGTTGTGAGCATTACGTTCGTGCATAACTTCCATACCTAAACTATGATATATCTGTATAATTAAATTGGTATAGATCCGATATAATAATAGCTACAGGCTTTACGGGAAAAAAAAGGAGAAAAGGAGGGAAAAAATTTATGGATGAAGTGAAATATCCAGTACTTACGGAGAAAAGTATTCGTCTATTGGAAAGGAACCAATATACTTTTAACGTCGATTCGCAATTGAACAAAACAAAGATTAAAAATTTGATTGAAAATTTCTTCGATGTTAAAGTAATAGCTATGAACAGCTATCGCCTCCCTGAAATAGGAGGAAAGAGAGTGTCAATGATAGGACATCCAATACGTTGTAAACATGTGATTATTACACTTAGAACCAGTGATTCTATTCCACTCTTTTCAGAACAATAAGATTTTAAATTTGAAACTAAATGGCCATCCGTTCATATAGAATTTTAACTCTGGATACACACAATAGATCTGTATCAGGTTTCAATTGAAGAGTGCAGTTGGACCCGCAGAAGAAATTGACCTCTAGACAACATCATTGTGGGAAAGGTCGTAATGAAAGAGGAATTATTACCGCAAGACACAGGGGAGGGGCTCACAAGCGTCTGTATCATCAAATTGATTTTTGATGGAATAAGGAACACATATCAGGAGAAATTGTAACCATAGAATACGACCCTAATAGAAGTGCATACATTTGCAAGTTGCATTACAAGAATGGCGATAAGATGTATATTCTGCATCCCAGAGGGGTCATGATTGGAGATACTATTCTTTTTGGTCCAAAAGCTCCTATATCAATAGGAAATGCCCTACGTCTAAGTGCAGTTTGAATTATTAATTTACATGATCGGAAGCAACCGATTGGGTTTACAGTGAAACCTATAAATCTATCACTAATCCAACTAGGAAACTTTTACGGGATGAACCCCAAAGGGAAACTGAGGATAAATGACATCAGGTGATTGGATTCAAAAATTGTTCATATCAGATCATTGGTTCCGAAGATATAATAATATGGAGAGGACCTGATTGTTTGTCCGAAGCATGAACAAATTGGGATAGAGGCACCCTCTAAAAAGGCAAGTTGCTCACATTTGATCTGATGGTCAGAGGTGGATTCGAAGCTGGACAGTGGTAGTAATTCCCAAAATAAAAAGATGGGGAGAGGAAAAAAGTAAAAAGAGAGAGAAGAGAAAAAGATGTTTAATATGCCTCCTACGTTATCCATAACATACGAAAGTATTAGCGTAATTTGATAAAACATTCATTCTGAATGCTACATAAAGAATATAAGCCAGATGATGGAATAGAGAGACCTAGGATGTAGAGAATTGGGACATAGAGAATACAATAGATGCTCCTTCTCATCTCGATTATATTTATTCAATATATGTGAATATAATATACATCCAGAAAGTTGTATGCCCTGAGAGAGGCTTGTACAGTTTGGGAAGGGATTTTTATTCATCGAAATAAGAGTCTACTTCAACCAATATGCCCTTAGGCACGGCTATACACAACATAGAAATAACACTTGGAAAGGGTGGTCAATTGGCTAGAGCAGCAGGTGATGTAGCAGAACTGATCGCAAAAGAAGATCGATCGACCACATCAAGATTACCATCTGGAGAAGTTCATTTAATATCTGAGAACTGCTCAGCCACAATTGGACAAGTGGGTAATATCACTGCAAACAATAGAAGTTTCGGTAAAGCTGGAGCTAAACATTGGTTGGGTAAGCGTTCTGAGGTAAGAGGAGTAGCTATGAACCCTGTAGACCATCCTCATGGAGGTGGGGAAGGAAGAACCCCAATTGGCAGGAAAAAACCTATGACCCCCTGGGGCTATAGTGCACTTGGAAAGAAAAGTCAGAAGAGAAATAGATACAATGATGCTTCAATCCTTCATCGACGTGAGTAAGAATGGTTGGATATCCATAAAAAAAAAAGGAAAGAAAGGTAATTGATCATGGCACGTTCACTGAAAAAAAATCCTTTTGTGGCTAATCATTCATTGAGGAAAATTAAAAATCTAAACATAAAAGAAGAAAGAAGATAATAGTTACTTGGTCCCGGGCATCTGTCATTGTACCCGCAATGATTGGTCATACAATTGTTGTTCATAATGGGAGGGAACATTTACCCATTTATGTAACAGATCGTATGGTAGACCACAAATTGGGGGAATTTTCACCTACCCTACTTTTTCAGGGACATGCAAGAAACGATAAGAAATCTCGTCGTTAATTGAGAAAGACTTGTCATTCATTAGGGAGGATGGAGTCAATGGGAAATAATAGTCCATGTCCAGAGATACGAGCTTTGGCGAGAAATATACGTATGTTTGCTCATAAAGTGCGTAGAGTAATTAATCAATTCGTGGTCGTTCATATGGACAAGCACTTATGATATTGGAACTGATGCCTTATGGGGCTTGTTATCCCATATCACAATTAATTCATTCTGCGGTGGCGAATGCAAATCACAATATGGGTTTGAACAAATCCAATTTACTCGTTGGTAGAGTCGAAGTGAATGAGGGTGTTGTTTTTAAAAGGATTCAACCTAGAGCTCAGGGACGCGGTTATCCAATACAGAAACCCACTTTTCATATAACTATTATATCAGAGGAAATCTCCAAATCGAATGATCTGATTATGTCAAATAGAATCCCGAAAAAAAGGATATGTATGGCGCAGAAAATAAATCCACTTGGTTTTAGACTTGGTGTAACTAAAAATTAGCGTTCCCATTGGTTCACACAACAAAGGAATTATTCCAAAGATCTCCGAGAAGATCAAAAAATACGTACTTGCATTGAAAACTATGTATGAACGCATATAAAGAGCTCCTCGAATTATGGAGGAATTGCACGTGTAGAGATTTGCAAAAAGATCGATTTGATTAATGTCAAAATCTATATTGGATTTCCCAACTTGTTGTTAATAGAAGGTAGGGGTCAAGGAATTGAAAAATTAAGAAACAATGTACTAAATATGCTCGATTATGTGGACCAAAAACTTCACATTGCTATAGAAAAAGTTGCGAAACCCTATAGAAAACCTAATATTCTTGCAGAGTATATTGCCCTAAAACTAGAGAAGAGAGTTCCATTCAGAAAAACAATGAAGAAAGATATTGAACTGGCTGAACGGGAAGAGGTAGAAGGTATTCAGATCCAAATTGCAGGACGTCTCGATGGAAAGGAAATTGCCCAGGTCGAATGGGACAGGGGAGGTAGGGTTCCCCTACATACAATTTGGGCTAGGATTGATTATTGTTATTATCCGGTTAAAACCATCTATGGAGTTTTAGGGATAAAAATTTGGATTTTAGAAGAGTAGGAATAATTGGTCTTTCTTTTCCAATCTTCCCGACCATGGATCATCAATTCTATCAGATCGAATACAAATTAGATTTACCATTTTGGAACCGTGCTATGCTTAGTGTGTGACTCATTGGAATCGAGCTTTTCATTCTTTTCCGAAGTTAAGTTATGGAGAACTCGAAATAAGAACGGATTGGTCTCTATAAATAAACTAGAGACTAACTCATTGCTTCATATTGCCAAGATCCAATAACTATGCGTAGATACTATCACCTCGTAAATACTTTCTTCCACGAGAGAAAAAATGATATTTTGATCTCTCGTGAAGCGAGAAAGGTGTTTGGTAATGCGGAAAAAGGAGAAATATTCTCCCAATATTGTATGGTTCACTAACTACCCTCAAAAAAGTAGTGTGATAAAGCATAAGAATCATCTTGATTCATTCAAGCAAGAATTTAGTTTATGAAGGAGAAAGAGCTTCAGGTCGATGGAAACTAAGGAAATTGATTCTGTAACAGATGAAAAGAAAGCTCCATTGCGGAGGGAAGACCTGGGAATTTAGAGAGAAGCTATGGAACGATGGAACCTATGACTGCATAAGAACATATAGGAATCTTAATCATTCATTGGATAGGATGGTGAAATAAACCAAAAACCAATTAATCTCATTGGAGTCTATAGGTAAGTCGACCCCATGGAGAAAATACTGGAAGAGTAAATATTCGCCTGTGAAATTCTTTATTAAGACATTGGATGGAAATTTAAGAGTTATTCATCCTGTAAATTAGATTCTATATACAATATGTGTAATGCATAGATATAGACTCATTTATCTACACATTGATTATTCACGAGGAGTCAGATGAGAAGAAACTTTCATGTCCAGTTCTGGATTAGAGATGGGATAAAAATACTATTGACCATCGACTATAACCCAAAAAGAACAGAATTTCGTAAACAACATAGGGGAAGAATGAAAGGAGTATCTTACTGTGGCAATCTTATTTGTTTCGGTAGATTCTCTCTTCAAGCACTTGAACCCGCTTGGATCACATCTGGGCAGATAGAAGCTGGATGAAGAACGATTAATCGTTATGCCCGTCATGGCGAAAAAATATGGGTACGTATATTTCCTGACAAACCTATTACAATGAGACATGCAGAAACACGTATGGGTTCCAGGAAAGGATCTCCCGAATATTGGGTATCTGTCATCAGAACAGGTCGAATACTTTATGAAATGGGCGGTGTATCCGAAACCGTCGCTAGAGCAGTTTCTAGAATAGCTGCATACAAAATGCCTATACGTACTCAATTTGTTACTACTTAACCCAACCCATCCATACAAAATCAAAGAGTTATTTCTGGTGGAAGAAGATTACTAGTTCGTAAGAACTCTTCCTTTTTTTCATGTTATCTGCCGAGGTAAAAAATATTTTGGAGGAAAAATGATCCAGTCTCAAACTTATTTGAATATAGCGGATAACAGTGGAGCCCAAAAAATAATGTGTATTCGAGTTCTAGGAGCAAGTAATCGTAAATGCGCTCATATAGGTGATGTTATCATTGCTATAATTAAAGAAGCAGTACCTACCATGCCCCTGGAAAAATCGGAAGTAGTTAGAGCCGTAGTTATACGCACCTGTAAAGAATTTGAACGTGACAATGGAATGATGATACGATCTGATGACAATGCAGCCATTGTCATTGATCAGGAAGGAAATCCAAAAGGAACTCGAGTTTTTGGTCCGGTTGCTCAGGAATTGAGACAATTGAATTTCACGAAAATAGTTTCATTGGCTCCCAAAGTATTATAAGTACTGATAGATCTTGTAATAATCTTTGACTTAAGGTTCATCAAATGGTACTTGGATCAATTAAATTCATTACACCTCAGGGATATTCCTCAAAGAAGATCGAACATGGCTTTTATATCGAGACCAGGAATTCCTAAGAATTCGTTCGTCATGGGTAATGATACTATTACCAATCTAATTACTTCTATAAGAAACGTTGACATGGTAGAAAAAGGAACGCTTCGAGTAACAGCTACTAATATTACCAAGAACATTGGAAGGATCCTTTTACGAGAATGTTTTATAGAAGATGTTAGGGAACATCAGGAAGGCCAAAAATATTTTTTGATATCGACTTCAAAATATCGGAGAAGGAAGAAAAGGACATATATGACCACGTCAAAGCGTACCAGCAAACCTGGTTTGAGAATTTATTCTAATTATCGAAAAATTCCAAAAGTTCTAGGTGGAATGAGGATTGTAATTCTTTCTACTTCCCAAGGAATTTTGACAGATCGAGAAGCTCGACAGAAAAAAAATTGGAGGAGAAATTTTATGTTATGTATGGTAATTAATCCAAATGTTGTCCAAAAATATTTATTCTGTAAGATATCCCCATAGTATGAAAAGTCGGAGCAAGTCGAGACACCATTCATCTTCATCCAAGCACGTTATTCAAGTTTTTGAATCAAAAGAGGAGGAGATTCGATGAAGAAACAGAATCTGATCCATGCGGAAGGTTTGGTTACTGAATCACTCCCCAACGATATGTTTCGAGTTCTGATAGATAATGGATGTCAGATTCTGACTCATATTTCGGGTAGGATTCGACGTAATTCCATACGAATACTACCAGGAGATAGGGTCAAGGTCGAATTAAGTGCTTATGATTTAACCAAAGGACGTATAATATATAGACTTAGCAACAAATCTTCAAATGATTGAATCACCTTTTGAACATCTGATAGGGATCGATAATCACAGATGAAACAGACTCTCTGTCTCAGAAAACAAAATGTAATATGAGAAAATTGGAGGGTCACAAATATGAAAATTTGTGCTTCTATTCGTAGAATTTGTGGAAAATGTCGACCAATTCGTAGACGGAAACGAGTTATGATAATTTGTTCTAATCCGAGACATAAGCAAAAATAGGGGAAATCCTCTTCTATATCAATTAACGGATCTAGTGGTAAAATAGATTTCGATATGCATTTTTCGAACTAAACTCATAATGATTAATATGTCAAAAACTATAAAAAGAATTGGTTCATGTAGGAATGAACATCGAGTACTCAAAGGAGTTATTTACGTTCAAGCAAGTTTTAACAATACCATAGTGACTGCTACAGATGTACGAGGACAATTTCTTTCTTGGTCTTCTGCTGGTGCCTGTGGATTCAAAGGTACAAGGAGAGGTACACCATTTGCTGCCTAGACTGCAGCAGAAAATGTTATTCGTGCATTAATGGATCGGGGTATGGAACGAGTAGAAGTTATGATAAGTGGCCATGGTCGAGGGAGAGATACAGCATTACGAACCATTCGTAGAAGTGGCATACTATTAAGTTTTGTACGTGACGTAACCCCTATGCCACATAATGGATGTAGACCTCCCAAAAAGAGACGTGTGTAAGAATTGAATGAATTTCAAGAGAAAGAAATGATTTAATGATCTGATCAAATATTCTTGGTATGATTCGAGATGAAATATCAGTCTCTATTCAGAAACTACGATGGAAATGCATTGAATCCAGAGCATACAGTAAGCGTCTTCATTATGGCCGTTTTTCTCTATCCCCGCTCCGCAAAGGTCAAACCAATACAATAGGTATCGCAATGCGAAGAGCTTTACTTGGAGAAGTAGAAGGAACATGTATCACACGTGTAAAATTAGAGAACATAAAACATGAATATTCCGCAATAGTAGGTATTGAAGAATCAGTACATGACATTTTGATGAATCTAAAAGAAATTGTATTTAGAAGTGACTCGTACAGAATTCGAGAAGCTTCTATTTATATTGTTGGACCCAGAAATGTAACTGCTCAAGATATCATATTACCACCTTCTGTGAAAATAATTGATACTACACAACATATAGCTAGACTTACTAAATCAATTACTTCTGATATCAGATTACAAATTGAAAAAAATCGTGGATATATTATACATAGTCCAAATAATTATCAGGACGGAATTTTTCCTATAAATGTTGTTTTTATGCCTGTTCGCGATGTGAATTATAGTATTCATTCCTACGGGAGCGAAAATGAAATACGAGAAGTCCTTTTCCTGGAAATATGGACGAATGGGGGGTTAACTCCTAGGGAGGCACTTTACAAAGCTTCTCGAAATTTTATCGACTTATTTATTCCCTTCCCGCATGGAGAGGAACAGAACATCGATGGAATGAACAATAAAAAAGGGTCTAATATGCTTCCCTTCCCGCTTTCACATGTATTGACTGATATGGGGGAAACGAAAGAAAAAACAGCATTTCAACTTATTTTCATTGAGCAATTAGAGTTACCCCCCAAAACCTATAACTCCCTCAGAAGAGCCAATATACATACATTATTCGACCTCTTAAATTACATTCGAGAAGATCTAATGAGAATTAAACACTTCGGGAAGGAATCTGTCGAACAGGTATTGGAAGTTCTACAAAACCTTTTTGCAATTGATCCACCGAGGGATTAGTTTCGGGTTCATAAAATGGTTGGTTTCATTTCATCTCTTCATTTCCTTTCCCCAAGTTCTTTTATAGAGTCATGAGAATATTTGACATATCTCTCTTTCGTGGAATATTCGAAATAAATATCTGACAAGATGGGTATATCTAGGGAGATATAATTTGTCTTAAAGCAACTACTCCCTAGATATATGAATAAAAAAATTTAAATATTTTTATATTCGACAGTTGGATCAAATTGGAAAAGACCTAAAGTTAAAGATTCATCAATAGGAAATGCTGCCCCAATACCTAAACAAAGGGTTACTGCAGTACCGATCAAGGATACTGTTGTAGCTACTAGACGACGAAATGGATTCTGAAATTGATTCACATTCTCTAGAAAAGGCACCGTCAATGATCCCGCGGGTACTAAGCCCATTAAAAGGACACCTAATAATTTGTTAGGTACTGTATGAAGTATTTGGAATACAGGGAAAAATACCATTCGGGAAATATCTCCAAAGGAGTTGCAAATGGATTTGCTGGTTCACCAATCATTGATGGTTCTAGAACCGCTAAACCTATTGTACATGCAATAGTACCTAAAATTACTACTGGAAAAATATATGAAAGATCATTGGGCCAAGCGGGCTCTCCATAGTAATTATGTCCCATACCTTTAGCTAATTTAGCCCTTAATACAGGATCATTTAGGTCAGGTTTCTTTGTTATTGGGATAAGTATATCTTTATGGATCTATCCCTCGAAAGAACCGGACATGCCAATTTTTATCATCCGGCTCGAACAATAACTGGAGGAAGTATATATCACTTATTTTTCCCGTGATGGAAGACGAATTGGAAAAATAGGAACTAATAATGTCTATGATCATCCATCATTGTTCATTTTATTATTCCAGTTAAATTCTCATGACCCAAGTAAGCTCACAAATTCGATCATGATCGATATGCCTTTTGGACCATCTTAGTCCTTGTAATTTGTGTTTATCACCACGAATAGACCTCAAATTTTTTTTAGCATACAAGGTATTGACTTGTTAGTGATCCGGCCTCTCTCCTTCCTTAGATCCCTTCTTTCACTCCAATAGTTTTCCCATCGAAATGGATGCAAGGGAAATGGATGCATTTTCACACTATGAAAAGGAGAAGTAAAGTCATATAGTCCAATTATTGAATATATGAAAATATTGTCCCATTGTTTGGATCTCACGGAGCCCTTCCTGATTCCGATTCGATCATAGAAAGAATTCTCTTGGAACGGAACAAACTGACCAATGCCTTTCCACCCAGGTGCTAAACTTCCTATTTCTGATAAGGAAATTGGGACAGAGACACATTTTATCAGAAATATTTATGTGGTAGATCGGAGAAAGTATCTGCATGGCCTAATCAATAGTTCAAGTCACACACTCCCATAATCCATCTTCTCCATCTGAGAATCTACTCCAATTATTTGTTTGTATTGGATGAATAATAATCCAAAATCGAAAGGAGAAATCCGAGGACCATATTTTCTATGGATATTTCCATTTTTGAATAAGAAATATTCCTGGCGATGATATATTACTGTCGTTATTCGGAACAATAAGTTATGAATAGTTATTTTCAATCTATCTTTCCTCTTTATAAAGGACCTAGAATACCCTGCTTACGGATCATTAGAAAGTGCATTGGCATAAATACAGCAGTAAGAAGGGGTAATATGAAAGTGTGTAAACTATAAAAACGAGTCAAGGTAGATTGACCCACACTAACACTTCCGCGTAATAATTCTACCAGAGGAGATCCTATTACAGGAATAGCCTCAGGCACACCAGTCACAATTTTCACTGCCCAATAACCAATTTGATCCCAGGGCAACGAATAACCAGTTACACCAAAAGATACGGTCAACACAGCCAAAATTACACCTGTGATCCAAGTTAATTCATGGGGTTTTTTGAATCCACCTGTGAGATAAACATGGAATACGTGTAGGATCATCATTAGAACCATCATACTTGCCGACCATCAATGAATTGATCGGATTAACCAACGAAATTTAACTTCGATCATTAGGTATTGAAAAGAGGCAAAAGCTTCTGTAACGGTCGGACGATAGTAAAAAGTCATAGCAAAACCAGTAGCTACTTGTACTAAAAAACAAGTGTGATCCCCCCTAGACAATAAAATATATTGACATGAGGAGGAACATATTTACTGGTGATATCATCCGCAATCGCTTGAATCTCGAGACGCTCTTCGAACCAATCGTATACTTTATTGAGATAGGTAAACTGAAATTCCCCCTCTGAAAACCGTACATGAGAATTTCCCTTCATACGGCTTGAACAAGAACATGCAAATGCTTTTGGACACGAATAAATAAATTTGGGAAAAGAGATACTTGAGGGTTCGTTGCCTGACTGGTTGGAGAAATGAAGATCATTCGAAACAATCCAACATTTTTATTAGAAGACTCTATAGTGCCAAAATTTCAAAAAGTGCCAAAATTTCAAGTCGGCTCATCCCTATGATAAATCACTATAGGCCCTTTGAACGATCTTTTACCCTATTCGTGTGATATCAGTTCTTTAGAAAAGAACTAATATAGACGATTTATAGGAATTATCTTGTCGAGATCTCAATAGATGAATCAATCCAAACCTCAGATTTCAATTAGACCCCGATGATTTTATCAAATCCCCAAAAGGTTCTCTGGGTAATAACCTTTTCATTTTCGCTCATTCGACGAAATATGCTAACTAAGAGAAATCAGATACTATATCATTCTTTGGTCATAATCAACATAATTATGAGAGGGGATAGATCCTTCGATTTATTATAGGAAATACCTCTTTCAATTTCTTTATTGGAAGTCTGATGACGAGGAAATGATAAGTACAAACCATAGTTCAGATCTTCTGGAACATATCTATGATAGACCTCATGATCTAGAGATTCAGTATTCTAGAAATGAAATATCCAACAAGGTAGGACCATCTTGATGAAGATAACAGATCGGTCTTCTGTACTATAAATATGGATCGATTTCAACAAGTCGCACACCCATATTCAAAAAATCCTTAGAGAAAAGTAATTACACGATCAAACTATTGGAACAAGATAAGCTAAAAACTCAAAGCCACTATTTGGTCTGGGTTTGAATCCCTCAGTTCTTTTTTTTTTTTCTTCAAGAGCTCACCAGGTGAATTTTGGAGTTCCTCAGCCCCAACTAACCGGAATCCCATCCAATAAAACGAAAGAATTATAAATCTCCAAGATAATAGATAGGAATACTACAAATAGAGCCATTGCAAAACCCATAAGAGGAGTAGTTCCCCATCCAGGAGCTACTTTACCATATTTTGAATTAAGCGGTTTTAAGGTCGTTCCTACAAGGGTTTCTTTTGGTGTGGTTTTGGAAGTATCATCAATGGTCTGTGTAGCCATAGAAACTATTGTATTGGTTCAGATCTGTTAACTTTGTTATTATATGGTAAACATACCATGATATTGGGATCACCTAATAATGGAAACTGCAACCTTAGTCACCATCTCCATATCTTGTTTACTTGTAAGCTTTACTGGTTATGCCCTATACATCGCCTTTGGGAAACCCTCTAAACAACTTAGGGATCCTTTTGAGGATCACGAGGACTAATTGAAAGAATGACCTTCCCTATAGGGAAGGTCATTCTTTCCTTGACGGGAGAGAAAGAATGATGATTTGGAGAAGCAAAATTATTTTACCCCTTTAATCGGAAGTTTGGGTGGTTCTCGGAAGAAAATAGCGAAAAAGATTATCCCTAGGGTCGATACCAACAGGAATGTATAAACCAATGCTTCCATAGATTTGATTTGATTGTAATTTACAATTATGGAGATAGCTTTCGTACTAATATTTATTAGAGAAGAGATAGGAGCAATATCATACCACTTGTCTTTTAGTAGTTGGATCTCCCAGTTTTTGGAATGCTCCAAATTCTACTCAAGCATCCAAATCCGAGTCGATACCAGCAAAAACATCTCTGAATAAGGTCCTAGCACCATGCCAAATGTGTCCAGAAAATAAAAGGAGAGAAAATGTAGCATGTCCAAAAGTAAACCAACCCCTTGGACTACTACGAAAAACACCATCAAATTTTAGAGTAGCACGATCGAATTCAAAAATTTCACCTAATTGAGCACGTCTAGCATATTTTTTAACTATAGCAGGATCACCAAAACTGACCCTGTCAAGTCCACCACCATAGAACTCAACAGTTACACCTACTTGTTCAACACTATACTTTGATTCTACCCTCCTAAAAGGAACATCGGCTTTCACAATTCCTTCTTTGTCCACCATAACTACTGGAAATGTTTCTAAAAAGGTAGGCATACGACATACAAAAAGCTCATTTCCCTCCTTATCTTTGAAGATAGGGTGTCCTAACCAACCAATAGCTATTACATCTCCATTTTCCATTGCACCTGCTCTGAATAACCCCTCCTTAGCTGGATTATTACCAATGTAATCATAAAAAGTGAGTTTCTCGGGAATTTTGGACCAAGCTTCTGATAGGCTTAAATTTTCGGCCAGATTGGCACGAACCCATCGATCTATTTCTTGTTGGAAGTACCCCTGATCCCACTGGTAACGAGTGGGACCGAATAATTCGACCAGAGTAGTTGCGGAGCCATACCACATGGTCCCAGCAACAATGAAAGCTGCAAAAAACACAGCAGCAATACTGTTGGTTAGGACCGTTTCAATATTCCCCATCCGTAATCCTACGTATAAACGTTGGGGAGGACGAACACTAAGATGGAATAGACCTGCTAATATACCCAAAATACCCGCTGCTATATGATGAGAAGCTATTCCTCCTAGAACAAAAGGATCAAAACCTTCAGCTCCCCATGCTGGATCCACTGGTTGTATTTTTCCAGTTAGTCCATAAGGATCAGACACCCATATCCTAGGACCATACAAACCCGTTACATGAAATGCTCCAAATCCGAAACAAGCTACTCCTGAGAGGAATAAATGAATTCCAAATACTTTTGGCAAATATAAACAACGTTTTCCCGTACGTTCATCACAGAATATGTCCAGATCCCAATATACCCAATGCCAGATAGCTGCCAAAAAGCACAGGCCAGAAAACATGATATGTGCCCCGGCCACACCTTCATAACTCCAAATACCAGGATTAATTACAGTTTCTCTGGTGATGTTCCATCCACTCCATGAATCCTTTATTCCCAAACGAGTCATAAAAGGTATAATGAACATACCTTGTCTCCACATTGGATCAAGAACAGGATCGGATGGATCAAAAATTGCTAATTCGTACATAGTCATTGAACCAGCCCAACTAGCAACTAGAGTTGTATGCATTATATGTACAGAAATTAACCATCCAGGATCATTCAATACGACGGTATGAAAGCGATACGAAGGCAAACCCATGCAAGCACCCCTTTATCAGAAAAAGTAGACACTATGTAACTTTCTCACATTGGATTGGAAGAGATCACGTTATCGAGCTAGACCCGAATCATCTCGAAAGTGAACATCTATTCACTTGGACATTGCTAATGATGGAACAGGTTTGAAAGAATTTTTTTCATACATAATAGTAGGGAGAGGAAAAGA
This sequence comes from Pinus tabuliformis, assembly GCA_031772625.1. Lineage (NCBI taxonomy): Eukaryota > Viridiplantae > Streptophyta > Pinopsida > Pinales > Pinaceae > Pinus > Pinus tabuliformis. The sequence goes on along the minus strand of CM062811.1, from coordinate 930,961,574 downwards.
TATTTTATCGTTTGTATGTACCAATACACAATGTAGGGATTGGTCCCATTTATATTGATAAAAAAAGAGGAAAGAAATGAGATATTCTAATCCTTCCATTCGTTCATGAACGATATAATTTTTGACGAAAAAATATCATTTTTCTACTAAAGAGTGGAGCTATTACTATTCCATAAACAGTAATACTTTACTGTGGGAAAAAATAAAATACTGAGTTCAAATGCTCAGTCAAAATGATAACTTTATCATTTTTTGCTATGCAATGAAAAAAAAGGTCAAAATAGGAAGTCTCTAGGTTAATGGGCCTTTTCCATTCTGTAGAAAGATTCAGGGTTATTCTTTTTCAGGATCAATAGTGGACGAATGGAGAGAGAGGGATTCGAACCCTCAGTACGGATGATCCGTACTACGGATTAGCAATCCGCCGCTTTGGTCCGCTCAGCCATCTCTCCAAGATGGAAGAGTTCATGTGTAACAAAATGAATGGTGGAGTAAAGGTGTATATCATAGTATGTATAGATTGTATCAGCAATATAATTAATATTGCCATTATTCAGTTGGATAAAGAACAATCCAGTCAATCGTATTGTTCATTTCGTTAAAAATAGTTCTGTATGACTTATTTTTTCTGCTTTTCTTCGCTTGGCCGATGGCCAGGCCAAGAAAAGCAGAAAAAATCAGTCATACAATGCTTGACCTAATTTGAGAGCTAGAATACCTGCTGTAAAAGCAAGAAAAAAAGCTATCAAAAATTGAACCTCTATTACCATATCTTCATTCCCTCCCCAATCAGTTTGATTAAATGCGTTACATGGATTAGTCCATTTATTTCTCTCCAGTATCAAATTTTATTATCTAGATATTGAAGGATTCTCTATCTATTTAGGGTTCTCTATCTATTTTATGTATTATTGTAAAGATATCAGTTGCTCAAGGCCATAGGTTCCTGATTGAAACTACACCAATGGGTAGGAGTCTGAAGAAGACAAAATAGAAGAAAAGTGATTGGTCCCGAAAACATTTTATTCATACATTCGGTCGATGGAGGGTGAAAGAAAACCAAATGGATCTAGAAGTTATTACGCAGCTCACTATTCTGACTCTGATGGTTGTATCGGGCCCTTTAGTTATAGATAGATATAGCATTGGATGGATCAGAGATCCATCCAAATATCCTTCAACTATCTGATCCATCCAAATATCCTTCAACTATTTAAGTTGATAATGTAACGAATAAAACCCACCTGTATCACTAAACTATACACGCCACAATCCCATTGACGGATATTCCGTCACTTCTTTCCTTCCACATTTGAATCCAAATTCTGGAATTCCTTAATTCTCTCTCTTCTATTTCCGAGAGAGAAGAAAGGATTCTATCCATTCTAGTTTTAGAAATTCTAGGTTGTTCTTTCCTCTAATCTTCTAATTGAATTCTTTCTAATTCATTTTAGAAAGATCTTCCTCTTCTAGGAAGAAAAATAGCCATAAACTGGAATGGATCCATATTCTTAGCTCTCAATCTTTGTTGATCTCTTATAGTAATCACATCTTGAGGTTTGCAAGGGTAACTTGGTATATCTACCATATGGTCATTGACCCGGATTTCTCCATGATTCACTAATTGTCTAGCTTCGGGAATGGTGGGAGCCATATCCAATTGAAAAAGAATATTATCCAAACGCATTTCAAGTAATTGCAATAGGACCTAACCCATTGAGCCTTTGGCTCCTCTAGCAATACGAAGATATTTCAGCAAATGCTCTCAGGCATAACTTGTCTCCATACGCTTCGTATCAACTCAACCCGGAATTTCCAGTATAGCTATCCTTACCCTACAAGCTACTATAATATATGTTCTCAACTTGATATCTATAAAGATAGATGGATCATCCATATCCAATTTGTTTTCCATCTACCATAGTAGACTCACTCATTCATATATGATGAGGGGGCCCTTTTAACTCAGTGGTAGAGTAACGCCATGGTAAGGCGTAAGTCATCGGTTCAAGTCCGATAAAGGGCTCATGTTTCCCACGAAGAAAGAGGGCTCGGGTGTCCATTTCTATTACATAGATAGAAATATTTTCACTGAAATATGAAAATGACAACAAATCGAATTCAGATCCAGTCCGTTTTCATCTTCTTTTATGAGGCGAACGACAGGAATTGAACCTGCGCGTGGTGGATTCACAATCCACTGCCTTGGTCCACTTGGCTACGTCCGCCCCGGAAAAACCAATTTATCTATCTACAGTCATTTCTTCCAAGAATAAAAAATGAGCTAACGTTTGTTCTTATGTGGGTCGGTGACCTCTGATAGGGGATCAAAGCAAGATCGATGACTAACTCTCAACTCTCGCACAAGTTGTATGGCTTATTATCAAATATGTGATAAATATGAAGTATTTTGTATTTCTCCCAGAGAAATATCCCGATCCCATCTTCCCTCCATTCTTTTGAACATGAAAGAAGAATCTTTCTTCTTTCGTATCGATCATTTGTCTATTCACTCATGGGCGATAATTATTGTTTTTACCTATTAGATTTTAGTTTTCAACTAACACAGTTTTGCAGATTGGTTCGGTAGATCCCACGTTATTCAAGTTGTAATGAAAGGGCCATAATCATTAAAATGGTTCGGTGTAAATGGAATAGATCGAGATCTATCTCGATATTTATTGTATGTTTTATCTTGATACTAAGATCTTGTCCATCTGAACAACTCTGGGCAGGGTATTTGATTGGAGAGTCGTTCTTTAAAATGATCAAGTTTGTGGCTGTGTCGACAAGTTCGACCCTATTCGCTTATCATATATTCATATTCAATTAATCTAGACCATTTGAACTTGTATCCTTCCTTCTCGTATTAGAAGGTATAGGGTTTTCCAATCTTGAAAATTTTGTTATCTTACATGCATGGTTAGGATACAATCAAGTTCTTTGTTATATTATTATGCAGGTTATGGGACAAAGATACAAATTTAAAGGCTCATCTACCGACGGATATAGTGAACATTTGATGAATCAAATATAAATTTGATTGTTGTCTTTCAGTTAATTCATTTGAAAGTTTAGGTCAAGAAAACAGAATTGGTAGGTGTCAATTAATCCGTGGAACGTATCAAATCTTTCACATATAAGTTCGTTATGAGATGAGCCCACTCATCTCACAATGATATAAAATCATTTCAGACAGATCTATTGCCGAGTAGAGATCTATTTGTAACGTGGCAGAAAGAAGCTTCTTTTGGGTCGTTGTCCACATAATTTCTGGACAAGGGGTAATAGTTTCTTTCTTTCGTCCCAACCCAACAGACTTCTTTATTCTATTGTTTGTTCCAGAACGCATTCCATGAAATATGTGTATTCTATAAAATATGTTCAGGTCCCGTTGAATTACCTCTCCGGGTTGGCCCGCTCTTTCTATATAACATTTGGTTATATAATCGTGAAGCATCGTTACGTGTTTCCATTCGTTATGAAAATCTGCAACCGATCCGTCATAATAGGAACTAGCAGGTTGGTGGATCATAATCCTAGCGTGAGGTAATGCTATACGTTTAGGCATTTCTCCCCCGATTAGGATGAAAGATCCCATTGAAGCATCTACTCCCATGCATATTGTATGTACATCTGGTACTATTGCTTGCATCATATCGAAAAGACCTACCCCTAGTATTACTGATCCATCGGGACAGTTGATAAATGAGAAAATATCTTTATTTGCATCTTCTGCACTCAAATATACCATGAGACCCATGAGTTGATTTGCAATCTCGTGATTGATATCCTGAGCCAAAAAAAGTAATCTCTCTCGATAAATTCGGTTGTATAAGTCGACCCAAGTTGCATCTTCATCTCCAGGGGCTCAGAAAGGCACTTTTGGAACACCAACGGGCATTTGTTTTAATGGAAAGAAGTGAAGCACTATACTCTAATATGGGAACGTAAAGTATATGAAGTTGTGTAACATATGAACTCTGGATGGATGGTATAGGGGAGGCTTTGAACCTATCTAGAAATAGAGCTTTAGATGGATCAAAGATCCATGTAAAAGATCCTTCCATTATTCGAGTTGATAATGTAACGAATCACACTTTTACCGCTAAACTATACCTGCCACGATCCGATTGTAACATATGGATCGATCTTTTGTGCAACCAACCCATTTATATTTTTTTGAGTCTTTTCCGGATAACTTCAATCAGAGAACGATAAGCCCCATTCACTATTAAAATGATTAAAATTATCAAGCATGAAACATTTTGTATAATTTGAGTCCATAAAGTCTTTTTTATCGGAATTGGGCCGATGGATCACAAATAGAGATTCTGTAAATTGCTTTAGAGTTGTTTTAGTTGCAATAATTAATTTTTGAAGGGACTCCATTTTATCGATAGGCAAGTTTATTGAAAAAAAAAAAAACTTGAGGAAACCAAGAATTCTGGTCATACTATTGACAACTTCCCGATCACTTTCATATTATAAAGAATAGATTGGTGGCCCCTATCATCTAGTGGATCAGGACATCTCTCTTTCAAGGAGGCAATGGGGATTCAACTTCCCCTAGGGGTACCATGATCCATTCGTTAGGTATCCTAAATAATTTTCAATTACTGTCTTGTTCCTGGGTCGATGCCCGAGTGGTTAATGAGGACAGACTGTAAATCCGTTGGCAATATGCCTACGCTGGTTCAAATCCAGCTCGACCCAACCAATATCATCAATACCAATCTATCGGTATGGTTATATTCATGCTAATCATGAATGAAAAGATAATTGGTTATTGAACCCCGACATCAATATCTATTCATATCGTAGATGCCCAATTCCGTATGAATCGATACATTTCAAAAATGAAAGAGAAGGATAAGATATTTAATCAACCTAGCACTCGCATAATCTATATGACCTATCTAGCACCTATCATGAAATAAATATTATCCAATAGTATGTGAACTGTATTGTATTGGGATTGTAGCTCAATTGGTTAGAGTACCGCCCTGTCAAGACGGAAGTTGCGGGTTCGAGTCCCATTAGTCCCAATCTAATAGTAAGTGAACTGTGAATGATCATGTCAGGATTTGGACGGACTAGTCCTTATCATTCCAGGGTCATGGGTGGGACTCTGGATAAATTCGATATGGGATACTTCTTTCTATATCATCACCGAAGCAGGATAGATTCACAATTCCATCTAAATCGTGGAGATCCAAGCAAAATATCTCTCATGTCTGACGAACATCTTCTGGAGGAGCATAAGGTTCTTATTCGTACGAATCCTATTCTTTCGAAATTATACCAGACATGTGTTGATCGGAATGTTTTCTGATGCACGTAAGTTTTTACTACTAGTCTTATCAAAAGTGATCGTATTAGGTTATACTATTTCCATTGAAGAATTCATTCAATCCATTAGTTAGATTCCGTTACTCGAACCAATTCTATCAATGACATACATCTATTTCATGGATCTTGAAAGAAAGATTCATTCATCTCTATGAGATCAAAATGAGATCAAATCTCGAGCTATTTTTGAACAAAGTTAAAATAAGGAGATCATGGAAGTAAATACCCTTGCATTTATTGTTGTTCTACTGTTCCTTGCAGTTCCTACTGCTTTTCTACTTATCCCTTACGTCAAAACAACCAGTGCAAGTAGTGGAAGCAATTGATTTTGATGAAAATCAATTGATTGCTGATCACTAGATAGATCTTTATGATCCAGATCATAAGTATAAAATAGATTATGAGATCTTTTATATTACAACAATATAGGGTAGGGTGGATCTATTGTATTACAACAATACAGGGTAGGGATTGCTTTTAATTTTTTTTGAAAAGAAAAAAAAGTAGTACAGAGGAAAAGAATATCTAACCTTTTCTTTTGTACTACTTCTTCTTTTACACCCATATATGGATAAATATATCTTAATGGTACTTATCCATATATGGTAAATGTAGTATGAAGGACCTCGTACCATAAAATAGTGGAGCTGATCACATCAACTTATTCCTGCTCCTGGAAAAATAGACCCAATGTAGACAGACTTAATTCTGAACATACTTGCGGATTCTTTAGGATCAAAGTTGAACATCTTTTTTTTGATACGAACATCTATATCTAGCACATGTTAGATATATCACTTGAAATGGTATATGAAAAAGCAAAGGAATCTATGACTTATGTCCCATATTTTTCCGAGAATGGAATTCAGATTAGATCTGATCAATTCGGAACCATCCGATAAAACAGGGACTCTTTCTCTTCCTACTAAGAAAGAGAAGAGAGATCGTTCTTCAATGGAAGAAATGAGATTATCGACTCATTCTAGAAAAGAACTAATGAATTCAAACATGTTGAAGAAAATAAGATTTTTCATAGGAAAATGATAATGATAAGGGATTACGTACATCCCTTATGGGGATAAAGAGGAAATAATTCCATGTAGAGTGTTTCAATTTGGAACGAAGATTCAATATTACTGGATCCTTATGGAACATAATATATTACCATGCATGATATGGAAGGAACGCAATAATTGATTCTTAAGCATTACCATTATAGCCCACTTCTCGCCCATACTACGAGTGAAAGGGAAAATGTAAAAACTACCATTAAAGCAGCCCAAGTTATACCGACTATATCCATATGGATCATGTTCTCTAAAAAATAATGATTTCATCATCAAGATGATAAGGGAACTATTAACCATAGTGCAAATTTGAAGTTGAAATGAATGGTCCACCTTTGCCTTCTGAACGTTACTGACGTTCGAGCTGATATGAGAGATCAATAAATCCATTTGTTCATTGACCAACAAGTTACTATAACTAACTCGAGGGTCGTACATTCATGACGGAATCGGGATCAAATGTACGTAACTCACTATCTATATTGGTAATATGTACCAATATGTCTCCAGAGGTTCTGTAATGGAAATATAAACTTTTCCTTCCATTTACTTAGCTCAACAAGGCGACACCCGGATTCGAACTAGGGATGGAGGATTTGTAGTCCTCTGCCTTATCTCTTGGCTATGTTGCCGAGATATGGGAATCCCATGGACAGATCAAATATTTTGTCCTTTCAAGTCATTCGTCCATCCTTTAAGTATAGTATGAGATGTATGCTAAAGTCAACCATAAAGGAAATGGATCTAATTTGTTCTCTGTCTTTCTTTTGATCTGATTATTTTCATTAGGAAATTTTGTAAGTGAGATTAACATTTAAGAATGGTTTGATTCATTCGTTCATAGCTCCATTTCACGTGGTTGGAAGAAAGTATCAAAGTACCTCTTCCTTATCCTTTTTTTTTTTAATTGGAAGTATATCTGGATACAGGTAGAATTTCATGGGATATAGTGAAGACTGAATATACATCCAAATCTTTTTTGTCAGATTGATCCATATAGATCAATCGGGAATAATTGAATAGATTTTTCTACAGATGGGAAACTTCCAATGCGATTAGATGAAAATGAGGTAGCGTTTACAATCCCTGAATTTGGTAAGATACAATTTGAAGGATTTTGTCGTTTTATCGATCATGGCTTGATGGAAGAACTTCATAATTTCCAAAAATTGAGGATATAGATAAAGAAATTGAATTCAGGCTTTTTGGTAATGAATATGAATTAGCAGAACCTTTCATCAAAGAGAGAGATGTTGTATATCAGTCCCTTACATATTACTCTGAATTATATGTACCAACAAGATCAATTCGGAGGAATAGTAGGAAGATACAGAAACAAACTGTATTTCTCGGAAATATTCCTTTAATAAATTCCCATGGAACATTTGTAGTAAATGGGATTTACAGAGTCGTTGTTAATCAAATATTAATAAGTCCTGGTATTTATTACTGTTCGGAATTAGACCATAATAGAATTAGTTATATATAATGGCACTCTGATTTCAGATTGGGGAAGAAGATCGAAATTAGAGATCGATGTGGGAGAAAGGATATGGGCTCATGTAAGCAAAAAACAAAAAATGTCTATTCCATTTCTATTATCAGCTATGGGTTTAAATATCGAAGAGATTCTAGACAATACTCGCTATCCCGAAAGATTTTTATTTTTATTGAAGAAGAAGGAGAGGTGGGAGCGGGAGGAATATCTATGGTCAAGGGAAAAAGCCATTCTGGAGTTTTATAAAAAACTCTATTGCATAAGTGGCGATTTGGTATTTTTCGAGTCTCTATGTAAAGAATTGCAAGAAAAAATTTTCCGACAAAGATGTGAATTGGGAAAGATTGGTCGATGAAATCTGAACCAAAAACTGAACCTTGATATACCTGAGAACGATATTTTTTCATTACCACAAGATGTATTGGTTGCTGTGGATTACCTTATCGAGGTGAAATTTTGAATGGGTACACTCGATGATATAGATCACCTCAGCAATCGACGGATTCGTTTTGTAGCAGATTTATTACAGAATCAATTTAGACTAACTCTAGGTCATTTAGAAGATGCAGTTAAAAGAACTATACAAGCAACCAAGCGCAGATCAACTCCTCAGAACTTGGTCACTTCAACTCTATTAAAAAACACTTTTCAAGATTTTTTTGGTTCACACCCTTTATCCCAATTTTTGGATCAAACTAATCCATTGACGGAAATAGCTCATGGGAAAAAATTGAGCCATTTAGGCCCTGGGGGCTTAACAGGGCGAACTGCTAGTTTTCGGACACGGGATATTCATCCCAGTTATTATGGGCGTATTTGTCCAATCGATACGTCTGAAGGAATGAATGCTGGACTTGTTGCATCATTATCTATTCATGCAAAGATTGGTGATTGTGGTTCTTTACAAAGTCCATTCTATAAGATCTCCGAGAGATCGAGAGAAGAACATATGGTTTATCTACTAGCGGGAGAAGATGAGGATGAATACTATCGGATAGCTACGGGAAATTCTTTGGCATTAAATCGAGTAATTCAAGAGGAACAAATTACTCTAGCTCGATACCAACAAGAATTTATAGTTATTGCACGGGAACAAATCCATTTCAGAAGTATTTTTCCTTTCCAATATTTTTCCGTTGGAGTTTCCCTTATTCCTTTTATTGAATATAATGATGCGAATCATGCTCTAATGGGTTCTAATATGCAGCGTCAAGCAGTTCCACTTTTTCGACCCGAGAAGTGCATTGCCGGAACTGGGTTGGAAGGTCAAGCAGCTCTAGATTCAGGAAGTGTAGCTATAGCTACACAAGAGGGAAGGATCGAGTATATCGATGCTGTAAATATAACTTCATCGGTTAATGGAGACATTGTACGTACAGAATCAGTTATATATCAACGTTCTAATACCAATACTTGTACGCATCAAAAACCTCAAATTTATCAAGGGGAATGTGTAAAGAAGGGACAAATTCTGGCGGATGGTGCGACTACGGTAGGTGGAGAACTATCTTTGGGAAAAGACGTTTTAGTAGCTTATATGCCATGGGAAGGATACAATTTCGAAGACGTGATACTCATTAGTGAACGTCTAGTATATGAAGATATTTATACCTCTTTCCATATCGTAAGATATAGGATTGAAATCTATATGACGAGCCAGGGTCCTGAAAGAATCACTAGAGAAATACCTCATTTAGATGCTCATTCACTTCGTCATTTGGACGAAAATGGTCTTGTAATGCTAGGATCTTGGATAGAAACAGGTGATGTTTTGGTAGGTAAATTAATGCCTCAAACAATAGAAGAATCATTATGTACCCCAGAAGGAAGATTATTACAAACCATATTTGGTATTGAGGTATCCACTACGAGAGAAAATTGTCTCAGAGCACCTATAGGTGGAAGGGGTCGAGTTATCGACGTGAGATGGATCAATAGAGTAGATGATTCCGATGATAATGCGGAAACAATATACATATATATATCACAAAAACATAAGATACAAGTGGGTGATTAAGTAGCTGGAAGGCATGGTAATAAAGGTATTATTTCAATAGTTTTGCCCAGACAAGATATGCCCTATTTGCAAAATGGAATACCAGTTGATATGGTATTGAATCCATTAGGGGTACCTTCACGAATGAATGTAGGACAAATCTTTGAATGTTTGCCCGGTTTAGCAGGAAACCCGATGATCAAACATTATAGAATAACACCTTTTGACGAAAAATACGAGCGAGAAGCTTCGAGAAAACTAGTGTTTCTTGAACTTTACAAAGCTAGTGAGCAAATAGCTAATCCATGGGTATTCGAACCAGATCATCCTAGAAAACATAGATTAATTGATGGAAGAACAAGAGATGTTTTTGGACAACCTATTACAATAGGAAAAGCTTATATGTCGAAATTGAGTCATCAAGTTGATGAGAAAATACATGCATGTTCGAGTGGACCTTATGCACGGGTTACACAACAACCTCTTAGAAGAAAATCCAAATGAGGGGGGCAACGAATAGGAGAAATGGAAGTTTGGGCGCTAGAAGGTTTTGGTGTTGCTTATATTTTACAAGAGATGCTTACTCTCAAATCTGACCATATTAGAACTCATAATGAAGTACTTGGTGCCATTATCACTGGAGGGCCAATACCTAAACTTGACACTGCTCCAGAATCTTTCCGATTGCTCATTCGAGAATTACGATCTTTAGCTCTAGAATTGAATCATGCTATTATATCTGAGAAAAACTTTCAGATAGATAGAGAGGAAGTTTGATCATAATAAATTGAGATCTTTTATGATTGACCAGAATAAACATCAACAACTTCAAATTGGATTAGCTTCTCCTGAACAGATTTGTGCTTGGTCCGAAAAAAATTTACCTAATGGTGAGATAGTTGGACAGGTGACTAAACCTTATACTCTACATTATGAAACTAATAAACCAGAAAGAGATGGATCGTTTTGTGAAAGAATCTTTGGACCTATCAAAAGTAGAGTTTGTTCTTGTGGAAATTCTCTAGGGATTGGAAATGAGAAGATAAATGCAAAATTTTGCACACAATGTGGAGTTGAATTCATTGATTTTTGAATTCGAAGATATCAAATGGGATACATTAAACTGGCATGTCTGGTGGTTCACGTATGGTATTTGAAACGCCTTCCCAGTTATATTTCGAATCTATTAGCTAAAACTCAGAAAGAATTAGAAGGTCCAGTATACTGCGATGTGTGACTTGATCACAAGTTCCGATCATACAGATCCGTAATCAAGAACTGTCATCCTATTAAATCTCATTGGGATGCCTTTAGCTCTGACATGACCCTCCAGACGAGTAGCATGAAGCTCAGAATTATAAGCATCTTTTCAAGATGCTGAGAAAGAGGAATTAGTCCAGGGTTTAGATATTATGTATCAAATTGCGAATTGAACTTCGTGAAAACACTTCTTTCAGATAATGGAATTTGAAATTCATTCTCTTTTATTTGGGTTAGCCCTAAATAGAGGTATTCCGGACCGAAGATATGGCTATAGGACTCTATTCATCGCACATATGCTTCGATCAATAGTATTATAACCATTGAAGTAAAGCAAAGCAAGCAGGAACCTAAAGGATCAAATGGAACGAGATAAAGACAAGTAAATCCCTAATTGAAGGTCTTTCAAGAAGAAAAGGATTGTTCGAAAGGGAGGAGACTGCTCAATAATTCTATATCTATGTTGTAGAATCATAACATAAAGGAATACTCAATTTCACTTGGAACTTGAGCAGAGAGTAGCAATCTCTCTTCAGAGCGAAAAAGAGTTTTTTGCATCTTTTTTTTAGTTACTTGAGCCGGATGAGAGGAAACTTTCACGTCTGATCCTGAAGGGGGGGAAATCTTAGAATAACCTATCTAAATATTTTTCTTGCTAGGCCCATAGCTAACAAACCAACTTTATTGAGATCACGGGTACATTCGATTATGAGATTCAATCCTGGAGAGAGATTATTCCTCATTACCTCTCTGCTCGTCCTTATTACCTCTTTCCTCGGGGTTCTAGAACATTTAAAGAGAGAGAAATAGCTAATGGGGGAGATGCTATCAGGAAACAACTAATGGGTCTGGATCTGCAAATGATTATAGATCTTTCACATATGGAATGGAATAACTTGGTGGAATTGAAATGGAATAGATTGGAAGAGAACCAAGAATCTACTGTGGATAGATGGGAGGATGAAAAAATTAGAAGAAGAAAGGATTTTTTGGTTGGACGCATGAAATTGGATAAACATTTTCTCCGAACAAATATAGAACCAAAATGGATGGTCTTATGCCTATTACCAGTTCTTCCTCCCGAACCGAGGCCAATCGTTCAATTAGGTGAAGGTGGACTTATTACCTCGTCAGATCTAAATGAACTTTATCGAAGAGTTATCAATCAGAATAATACTCTTACAAATTTATTAGCAAGAAGTGGATCTGAGTCATTTGTTATTTATCAAACAAAATTGATCCAGGAAGCCGTAGATGCACTTCTCGATAATGGTATCTGTAGACAACCAATGAGAGACAATCATAATAGGCCTTATAAATCGTTCTCAGATGTGATCGAAGGCAAAGAGGGAAGATTTCGTGAAAATTTACTAGGCAAATGAGTTGATTATTTAGGTCGTTCCGTTATTGTGGTGGGTCCCTTTCTATCATTGTACCAATGTGGATTACCCTCAGAAATAGCAATAGAGATTTTTCAAGCATTTTTAATTCATAGTCTCATCGGACGACATATTGCTCCCAACCTAAGAACTGCTAAAAGTATGATTCGAGATAAGGGACCCATTGTATGGGAAGTACTTCAAGAGGTTATGCAAGGACATCCCATATTGTTGAATCAAGCACCTACCTTACACAAATTGGGAATACAAGTGTTTCAACCTATTTTAGTAGAAGGACATGCCAATTATTTACATCCATCGGTTTGTGGGGGATTTAATGCAGACTTCGACGGAGATCGGATGGTTGTCCATGTACCTTTATCTCTGGAAGCTAGAGTAGAAGCTCGTTTACTCATGTTTTCTGAGACAAATCTTTTGTCTCCAGCTATCGGGGATCCTATTTCTATACCGACTCAGGATATGCTTCTTGGACTTTATATATCAATGGTCCAAAATAGTCAAGGTATTTATGGGAATAGGTACCATCAGTATCACTCGGAAAATAAAATCTTTTCTTGTAAGAAACCTTCCTTTTATAGTTATGATGATGTGCTCAGAGCTTACCGACAAAAACGAATTGACTTATACAGCCCCTTATGTCTCCGGTGGGGGGAAGTGGATTTACGTATCATTACGTCAGTAAACCAAGAAGCCCCTATCGAAGTTCAATACGAATCTTTGGGTACTTTCCACGAAATCCATGAACATTATCGAATAAGAAAAGGTAGAATGGGAGAAATCTTTAATATATACATTCGAACAACTGTTGGTCGTACTCATTTCAATCGAGAAATGGAAGAAGCCATACAAAGGTTTGCCTGTTCTGAACACCCAAATAAATCACTACCAGCTCTCAGGATCTAATGTTATTGATCTTATGATTTTTCATTAGTGCAGATATATAGATCGAGGAAGCCTTCGAATAACCGGCTTGAACCCATTGCTTAATCCTGCTCATGAAAATATGGAGATTTTTCCTTATGAAGGAACGAACTAGATTGCCCTTTGATAATTTTCCCTTTTATAATAAAGTGATGGATAAAACTGCCATTAAAAAGCTTATTAGCAGATTAATAGATCACTTTGGAATGACATATACATCACATATCTTGGATCAACTCAAGACTTCGGGTTTTCAACAAGCTACTGATACAGCTATTTCATTAGGAATTGATGATCTTTTAATAGCGTCTTCCAAAGGATGGCTCATCCAAGATGCGGATCAATAAGGTTTTGTTTCGGAGAAACAGAATCATTATGGGAATGGACACACAGTGGAAAAATTACATCAATCGATTGAGATATGGTATGCTACCAGTGAATATTTGAGAAAAGAAGTGAATCCGACTTTTAGCATGACTGATCCCTTAAATCCAGTACATGTGATGTCCTTCTCAGGAGCTAGGGGAAATACATCTCAGGTTCACCAATTAGTAGGTATGAGAGGATTAACGTCAGATCCTCAAGGACAAATCATCGATCTACCCATTCGACGGAATTTACGCGAAGGGCTCTCTTTAACGAAATATATTATTTCCTGTTATGGGGCTCGTAAAGGAGTTGTGGATACTATTGTACGAACAGCAGATGCTGGATACCTCACACGTAGACTCGTTGAAGTAGTTCAACACATTGTAGTACATAGAACAGATTGTGGCACTATCCAAGGTATTTTCGTACGTCCCATTCGACATCGAGAGAGGGACAGAAATGAAATTGTTGTACGAACACAAATACTGATTGGACATGTGCTAGCAGATGATGTATATATAAATAGGAGATGCATTGCCACGTGCAATCAAGATATTGGAGTTGGACTTGCCAATCAATTAATAAACCTTCGAACACAACCAATATATATACGAACCCCCTTTACTTGCAAGAGTATATCTTGGATTTGTTAATTATGTTATCGTCGGAGTACTACTCATAGTCACTTGATTGAATTAGGAGAAGCAGTAGGTATTATTGCGGGCCAATCCATTGGAGAACCAGGAACTCAACTAACGCTAAGGACTTTTCATACCGGGGGGGTATTACTGGTGATATTGCAGAACATATACGAGCCCCTTTCAATGGAAAGATTGAATTCAATGAAAATTTGGTTTATCCCACACGTACACGTAATGGACATCTTGCTTATCTATGTCATAATAACTTATCCATTCCTATTGATGGTCAGGATCAAGTACGGAACTTAACCATTCCGCCACAAAGTTTTCTTTGGTTCAGAATGATCAATATGTGGAATCGAAACAGCTTATTGCCGAGGTTCGTGCTAGAACATCTTCCTTCAAGGAAAAAGTTGCAAAAATATATATTCTAACTTAGAAGGAGAAATGCACTGGAGTACCAATGTGTGTCATGCACCTGAATATGTACATGGTAATGTTCATCCTATACTCAGGACGGGTTATCTATGGATATTATCGGGAGGTATATACGGATCCCGTGTAGTACCCTTTCCATTTCATAAGTATTAGGATCAAGTATATGTTCAACCTTTTGTTGCCAAACATCAATCACTTTCTGATTATTATGTGGATCAAGTGGAACATAGATCAGGTGACTCAAATTGCTATGAGAAGGAAGAACAAATCTTCAGTTATTCAGAAACTGAAACTGATCGGACCATATCCAACAAGCATTGAGACTCTATTTATGTCTTTTACCCTAATAATTACAATATTAAGGGGAAAAAGCAAATGAATCGATTCATCGTCTCATTGCAGTGTGATAAAGAATTGGAAAAAAGAATAATAACTTGTCCTGATGCGATTCTTAGAATACCCAAAAGTGGTATTCTATAGAGAAATTCCATTTTTGGATATTCTAACGTAGAACATGGAATACCTGATGGTTCGAATATGACAACACCCTTTTCCCTATATTTATCGAGGGAAGGGGACAACTTGCAGATTCAAATTAGCTATTCTATTTCGTATGAAGATGGTGAACGAATCCAAGTAATGAGTGATATAAGTATTCCATTGGTTCGAACTTGTATAGGATTTGATTGGGAACAAATAGATTCTATAGAATCTGAGGCTTATGTTTCTCTTATTTCAGTAAGAACAAATAAGATCGTTAACAATATGGCTCAAATTAGCTTGATGAAATGCCCCCCTTTTTTCATGGGGAGAAGGGACAATAAAACAAGTCCAAATTTGATGTTCCATAACAATTTGGACCACACTAATCTTTTATCTTCCAATGGGATGAGTCAATTAATTAATAAGAATCAAGGAACTATTTGTTCATTATCTAATGGGGAAGAAGACAGTGGATCTTTTATGGTTCTATCACCATCCGACTATTTTTGAATTGTTCTATTCAATGATTCTAAATGTTATGATACGGGAAATCAATCAAATAGAAAGGATCCTATGAGAAAAATCATTGAATTTTCAGGTCTCTTGGGTAATTTACATAGTATAACCAACCGTTTTCCACTCCCATTTTCTAACTTATAAAAAAGTATTATCAAAGAAACATTCCATTTTCCACAATTCTTTCAATACTTTCCAAGTACCTAAATATTATTTCATGGACGAAAATATGATAATTTATCATTTCGATCCGTGCAGGAACATCATTTCCAATCTATTGGGTCCAAATTGGTGCTCTTCCTCATCCGAATCCGAATTCTGCGAAAAAACATTTCTAGTAGTTAGTCTTGGACAATTGATTACTGAAAGTGTATGGATATCCGAGGATGAACCACTCCCCAAATCTGGTCAAATTATAGCAGTTGATGAGGAATCTTTAGTCATTAGATCAGCTAAACCTTATTTGGCTACTCGAAAAGCAACTGTCCATAGTCATTTTGGAGAAATTCTTGACAAAGGAGATACATTGATAACATTGATATATGAAAGGTTCAAATCCAGTGATATAATTCAAGGTCTTCCTAAAGTTGAACAATTGTCAGAAGCCCGTTTGAATAATTCAATATCGATGAATCTGAAAGAAAGTTTTGAAAATTGGACCGGAGATATGACAAGATTTCTTGGAAGTCTTTGGGGGTTATTCATAAGCGCTAGGATAACTATGGAACAAAGTCAGATTCATTTGGTCAATCAGATTCAAAAAGTTTACACAATTATTTCCTGAAACAATCAGTAGACAATAGAATAGAGGTGATCATGTAATTTGGAATAAGATTATGAGTTTTAAGTAATAAATTTTATGTAAAATTTGATTAATCATAATATTGAATTTTTTATTAATTATAATTATAATTAATCAATAATATACTAAAATAAATTGAGTTAGATTAAAGATCAAATTTTTCATCTTCTACTATAATATCAAGAGTATATTCAACAACTTACAAGTTAGATATACCAATAACTTATGTCATAATAACAATTGAGATGTCTAAAATACATTTAAAATCAAATTTTACTTTAAAAAGATAAATAAAATTATTACAATAAGTCATCATATCTCTTTACAAAAATTAAACTCATGTAAAAAGCTAATATTGAAAAAAATTAAACTCATATAAAAGCTCATATTGAAAAATGTGATGAAAGTAATGAATATAAAATATGTTTATATTATATTGAGCAATGCGTTTGCAACTCTAAATTAAATGATTAATGTGATTATCATTTCTAAAAAGGAATATTATGTGGGAACCCATAAAACCACATATTTGTACTGATTCATAATTACATTTGTAGTGTAATTATCTTTCTTATAATTATGAAATCAAATAATTAATTGGATACTCGTATTTTTAGAAGTTAGAAATTAGTGAATTTAAATTGCATAAGCAACTTGTCGGTTGCTGGTTTAGAGAAAACTAAAAGAAATAGTAACGAGATTTTTCTATAATATATTGTATTTTCATAATAATATTAGTGAAATCATAAATATGTGTGGTTGTATTTTCATATTAGTGAAATTATAAATATGTGTGGTTGTATTTTCATAATAATATTATTGAAATCATAATTATGTGTTGTATCTTATGATAAGGTAAAAATAAAATGTATATCGTTAATTATTTTTTAAGAGTTTGGAAAAAGATGGGTTTAAGATTCTAATAAGTATATGAAAATATTTTGTTTGGAAAAACATAATATTGGAAAAAAATAAGGTTTTATTTAGAAAAATGTAATATTGAACAAATAATAAAGATCGAGAAACTAAAACAATGCTTCAATTAAGAGTTTAATTTTCAATTAAGAATGCAATGGTTTCCTTTGTTTGACTAGTTAGTTTGATTAATGATATTAGTTTTATTAGTTTTAGGTGGCATTTTTGTATTTTTAAATGAGTTTTATTTTAATGTTTATATGATAAATAAGAATGGCTAAATTATATTGTGTGACATTTAATGGTATTGATTCACATGGTCCTGAAACATTGAAAATAGTAAGCATATATTTAAATGCATTAATTTCTAGTCTACTAATGGTTTTCCAGGTGTGACAAGGAAGACATAGGTGCCTATTCATGTGGAATTGCAACAAATATCCTATGAACTTTGGATTGAATTAAGATGTTATGATATGCCATGAAATTAATAATATGTTTTTAATTTATGATTATAGGTCTATTTAATGTATTGATTTATATTTGTGCTCGAATATGGAACATGCTTTATAATTAGTTCACACACGGGTAATGGGGTTTCTTAAGAAGATATACATAGTATCACCAAGAGAGGACAAATAACATCTCTTTTCCACCTACTGGCACTTATTGTCCATGTTTTTTGTTGAAAAATTCATAATACTTTTACTTGGAGATTGCATGTTGTTGCGAGGGAATGAATTTAGTAACTCGTGAAATTTAGTTTAGGAGCATGCAAAAAGGTGTCATCCTTATTCCTCAGTGAGTAATGGTCTCTCAACGAGGTAGGAATATGTTGAATTGACATGGTCTCAACAGTTGTACCATTTTCTTGATCATAGAAAATTGGATACTTGAAGGGCATGCATCAACATTGTTGAGTTCTCAAAACTATTACCATTATTTCACATCATTTTCCTTGACTTCTAATAATTTCCCACTTTTCTACAACCTTGTATTAAAACCATTTTAAAGCTTGTATGTGGGTTTATACTCCATATTTTCCAATGCATTTTTTTTTTAAGTAAGTTTATAATTAAATATTATAAAAACAACATTAGTCAAAGTGGATATCAATGGTCATCCACCTGCTCCACTGGGTCAAAGAAAAATTCTCCATCTTGGCAATTTTTCTTTAGCTTTTCAGGTCCTAAATTTTGGGGCTATTTTGAGGCCGTAAATGATGTTTTTTACATGGCGTGGACTTAGATTGTAGAAATAGGCAGAGCCTAGGTTAGTAAAAATATATAATTATCAACTAGAGTTTTCCAATGGGCTACTACGGTGCTAAACATATATTGTATGAAAAAGTTATGACCCTGAGAAGTTGATGTACCAACTAACCCTAATGCGGCCCATAGCCTTTTAACATTTCATCTCCTATAGTTAGGTTTTTGGAAGTTTAGGGTTTCCTCATTGTTTCTAATATTAAAATGGATTTTTGGCCTCATTGTAACTCACTCTAGAAAATTCATGTAGCCATCACATCTCTTCTCAGAGATAAGCTACAATTGTTCGAACTAGTTTGTTTTCATTTTGAATTTTTACTTGTTTAAAACTTTCCATTTCCAAGTGGAATCACCTTCATATATCATCAAACAAAGAATATGTGTTCAAAATATTAAATGTTGGTCTAGCAAAAATTTATAAACAACTTTAGCAAGTAGGTTGTCATATAACACATTTTCTATATCAATTTATGGAATTAAAAATAATGTTTATAAGGGATATATCCCTATGAATCCTCTTTAATCAAGATTTTGAATCACTCAAGTTAGACATCAAATGAATATTTTCTTAATAAAATATTGTTGGGAGGTCTAAGTTGGCCACCACTTCTCAATACGTAAAAAAAATGTATTTGTCTTTGTTTATTTATCCTTGGATTTCTTTTATGTGCATTGTTTGTCATTTTTTTGTGTAAATATTGGAACAATATATACCTCAAACCTCATTTCCTCCATCATTTCATGTTTTATTGTAGGCAAGTGTTATGTTTTTGTAGGTCCCGAGAGGATCAAGAAGGTTAATATATGGATGAATGATTCTTAAAGCGAGAAATTCATGCCAAGGGGACATGTTCTCTAAACATTTATCGAAGTGGATTCAAAACCATGTTAATTCGTTGTAAGAGAGCTAGACCCAACTTTTAGTAACAATTATTTTGGATCTTGTAACCTTAATACAAATCAGATAGCCCTTATCATCAATTGGCATACTTGTGAACCTCCAAGAGAAAAGCTGCCGTATGGGCTTTGTTTCTAGAATCCTTAAGATCGTTTTGTGTTGATTCGATCAACTATAGGATAAGTGAGGGAAGTTGCCTCTCATGGTCAATATCCCAATTAATCATGTTTCAAACTAGTTTTTGACTAAGACAAACAATTCCAAATTTTTGAAGATGTATTGAGATAAAGGAAAAGGAAGATGAAGACCAACATTAAAATAGAAACCAAGTTCCATACCATGTCAAGCCATATCCATCACATCATTAATACCTCAAGAAGATTTCTATAAGTCCTAATTTTAGTTATGTCATGGTATGCCCTTATATTTATTAAGCTTAGACACACATGTTGTAACACCATCCTCCCACATCTACCCAAGAAATTGTCTAGCCAGGGTAAACATGCGACAAGAGGCCACCGATATGATTCGACCTCTTAAATCGCGTTAAGGAAGTGGAACCAATAGAAACACACCATAGAAAACTTCAACATCAACATTAGGACTCTCGGGAACCAACCCAACCTTTCTACCAACCAGGCCCTGGGTCCCACTGACATTTTGCACCACTTGACCACTGGATGCTCCCATGCTATAGGTCTGCCAATGTCCAAGAGGTTCTGTACGCTCCCATGTTATAGGCATGCCAGCATCCAGGGACTATTTTGGTCACTTATGTGTCAGCATCTTTGGGATTTGATCCACTTTTTCAAGCCTAGATCACTTCCCAGAATTGAATGACACCTTCAGAATAGTAAGTGTTGGGCGCAACCCAACTTGGCCTAGATTTTAGCAAAAGACTCTACATTTTGTGGAGCGGAGCGCGCAGTGGAGCATGCAGCAGAGCGTGTAGTAGAGCAGTGGAACAT
Organism: Pinus tabuliformis; assembly: GCA_031772625.1. Taxonomy (NCBI): domain Eukaryota; kingdom Viridiplantae; phylum Streptophyta; class Pinopsida; order Pinales; family Pinaceae; genus Pinus; species Pinus tabuliformis. The sequence continues at coordinate 930,940,782 of CM062811.1, read as the reverse complement.
GAAGTGGACCGCTTAGTGGAGCACCTGTAATATACCGTGCGGTATAAGGGCATCAGAGTGTGTCGAAGCCCCTCCTTTTTGTAAAATCGTGTGATGTTGTAAAGGATAATGGGCTTTTGGGCCATAGTTTCTTGTTTTAGGGAGTCCATGGTATTTGGACCATGGTATTGTAATGATGTAACCCTCCGATGTAATAGTATATATAGGGTGAAATAATAAAAATATAATCATCCCATGTATCTTTGGATCTAGATCAGTGTTTATGGTTGTATTATTGTGATCTGTAGATTTTAATCAACAAAAGAGAATCGGAAGAGAGATGAGGCTTAGAGTGAAGATAGGAATATATAAGATGGATCAAATTATTTTGGGTCTGGGATCTGATGCTAATGTCCTAACAAAGCCGGCATGGGAATTAATGGGTAAGCTGAAGTTACAGTGGTCCGCCAAACGGATGATTGCGCTGGAGTCAAGGGTACAAGATAGTCTAACACAAGAGGACACATCACAGCATGGGGAAGCTAGTGGGAAAGATAAGAATGAGCATGAGTAGGAGCTAGAGGAGAAACACAATGAGGGTCACCAGGATCCTCCTAAAGGTGATGAGAATAACAAAGAACCTGAAAAGACAGAGACAGACACAGATGTCATAGATAAGAGGAAGGCACGCACCGAAGCTGCCACAAGAACCAAAACAAAACAGAAGGAAGAAAAGACAAAGTATATAATTCCAGTGGTCCTCACTGATGGGGACTTGGATCATTTTGGGGATAGAATTCAGGAGGCAACAACATAATCATAGAACAGGTTAGAAGATCACTACGACGCACTTCTAACAGGTTTGCATGAGCGAATTGTAGAACTTAAGATACTGGCACAAACAGTTAGACAACCAGCGCAGGTAGTGGAGAAGATTGGAGAAGAAAGGCCAGTAGAGCCTACACTTGCAACGCGGATAGCACCAATACCTAGCAGAGCCCTGCAGTTTGACTCTGCCGAGGTTTAGAAACAGGCTAAAGAATGAAGATATGTCAATGTGAACATAGCAGCAGTACCATTGCAAAGATTACACAACCTACACATGGATATTATAAAGGAGTTTAATCTGCGTGAACAACACACTTCAAAGTTGAACATTCAAGTAGAGAAAGAGTGAGCTTTGCTGCAGCATAAGCTCGACAAGGCAATCTAGGAGAGGGATCAGGTAATTCAGCAGCATCAAAAGCATAGGAAGTGGTTGAAGCCACATGCTGAGAGATTCTAGACATGGATGTCCAAGAAGAAGAGCTAGTGGAGGACAAGGCTGTGAAGCTCAGCCTTACAGTAAAAGGATATAAGGTAAAGATCGCAGAAGTACAATTTTGATATCAAATGAAGATCAGTGAGTTGCACATGAATCTATAGCCAACCACACCATAGGAAGAGAAGGAGCAGAGGGAGAATCACCTAAAGGCTGCAATGGCCAACATCCCCATAGCAATGGAAGATTGTGGGAAGCTTTTGGATGAAAGCTTACAGCTTTCGACTTTGCTACAGGAAGATCCAAATGTGTAGAAATTACAGGAAGACATTCAGTAGAAGGAGCAATAGTTGGAAGAGATTTGGGCAACTGCGAAGACCTTACCAATATCGCAGAACCTCACCAAGATCAATGAGGGAAATGCATTCCAGAAAAAGATAGAGGAGCTAAGGAAGAAAGAGCAGTTTTTGATAGAGTGAACTTAGCCATGGTAGGATGAGGCTCTGCAATTGTCCCAAGAAGTATATTAGAAGCTTCAAGAACTTCGACAAAGGGAAACAACAATGATGCAAAAAAATACGGAACCTGTCACAGAAGCACTGCTGGAGGAAGTGCGCAACGAAGAGAAGCAAGTCATAGAGATTCTACAACAGTTCAATAGTTCCTACAATAGTATTGTAGTAAATATCAAAGGCAAATAAGATGAGTGACTCAGGTCGAGTCACATGTGAGTGTTGGGCGCATGTTGGGTGCAACCCAACGTGACCAAGATTTTGGCAAAATACTCTACATTTTGTGGAGTGGAGTGCGAAGTGGAGTTTGCAGTGGAGCGCATAGTAGAGCATGGGAACACGAAGTGGACTACACAGCGGAGAATTTGGAATATACCATGCAGTGTAAGGGCGTCAAAGTGGTTCGAAGCCCCTCCTTTTTGTAAAAGCACGCTATGTTGTAAAGGATAATGCACTTTTGGGCCATAGTTGCTTGTTTTATGGAGTCCATGGTATTGTAATGATGTAACCCTCTGATGTAATAGTATATATAGGGTGAAATAATAAGAAGAGAATCATCATATTTATCTTTGGATCCAAATCAGTGTTTATGGTTGTATTATTGTGATTTGTAGTTTTGTGGTGAAGAAGAGGCTCTGCAGCTGAGTGCGCAAAGGTCAGATTATGCAGCTTAGTGCGCAGGACAAGAAATGCTTGTTGTACAAAGATTCATTATATAAGCAACATTTCTTGTTGACTTAGCCCCACATTGGGGTGAACCATGGTAATTTGGTGTCTTCATGTGTATATTTTCTTATTATTTGTTTTAGAGTTGTAGTTATTACAATTGCATTTGATTTCAGCACTATGATGGTTTATGGCTTTATATGGTATTCTTAAATGATTAATGTAATGTGGCAAAGTGATTAATGAATGTTAAGAATAAAAGAACATAATTATACAACATCTCCACATCCTTCAAGGCTATAAAAACCTAGTTGTTCATCCTCCCATAGTCACATCGGGTGAGATTGTGATCTGCTTGCAGGTCGTTGCCAAAAGGGCGAGTGGTTGAGAGTTTTGTTGGTGTGCAGTATAGATCGAACCTAGGTCAACCCAAATGAAGCCAACAGTAAGATAATAGGGAAATGAAAATACAAATGAAGTTACTTGAATTAGACCTTGAATGGACCCCTACTAGCCATAATAGACATTTCATCAAACATATCACGAATATATAATCTCTAGGTGTAAATAACATATCTGAGCATAGGGGTCTTATACTTAGTCGAGAATTGATGTAAATAATTGATTCCTCAACACATTAACTTCCATTTCATCCATTATGTCATAGCTACATTGTTCACTCATTTACAAGTAAAAACATGATGAGAGTCGTATATAGCTACTATCATAAAACATATACATAACCAACATAAAAGCAAAAGAAATACTAAGGAAATAATGACCATATAATCCACATATAAACCAGTATAACACTCATACAAATATAAGGAGAAATAATCTTGTATTAATGATGAAAAATCCAAACCCGGGATAGGACTTCCACGTTCCACCCAACCATAGAATGGATGAGCCAAATATCTCTTCAGATATTCACCCCTATTCCATATTCCAAGCATGAATGTGGGATCTCATAGAGCACATCAATCTAAAACCATCTAGGGCTACCAAAGGCAAACCACCTCAACCCATCAAACAGTGATTCTGTGTTCAGTCCTTATAATACTAGTGATTCCCCCATTTCTATTTTCATTGTATCCCTTATTGTTATTGTTGTGCCCATACTATCCCCATATTATTATTATTGTGCCCTATAGAATCCCACTATTGTTATTTGTGTGACTTTATATTATTATTGTTAGGTCAGCTTTGGTTATATTGTGACCCCTTAGACTCCTATATATAGAAAGGAGGTTTTGTCATTTGAATCATCTAAGAATTTTTCATTTGTGTAATGTAAAGGAGGTTTCCCCCTTGAAGAGGCTTATTTCTAAGGCGTTGATCTATCTTTTCTATCTTTTTGTGAGCTGGTTTCATAACATTTGGTATGAGAGCTTTGGATTCTAGGGTTTTGATGCTCCAAAAAAGTCATCGTGGAATTTTCACTATACCTTATTCTCTACAAAGTTTCAGAAGCTAAAACGAAAACCCATTTGAGACGGAATCGTTCTAAACCTCATGCCCAAATTTCAGATCTTTTCTCGCTATATTTTTAGAGATATAATATGAGAAAGTTAGAGTTTTTGCAGACCCCCGAATTACATTCCAAATAGGTGACCTTGGGAAAATCGTCATAACGTTCGCTCTAAGCATCAGGTTGAATTTTCGTCAGAATTTAAAGAAAGAGAACGGACTGTAGTTTTATGGGTATCATTTTTAGAACCTAAGGTTAAAACAGTGACTCGCAGAACGTCGTACAAGTTTTCTCTACTGAACTATTCTATACTAAGGTCATTGTTGGATATTTGGCATAACTCTTCATTGGAGAATCCAAAATTGATCAGACTTGCGGGGTTAGAAAGATTACTCATAGGGTTACCACAGGAAGAAATTTTAGACCTTGGAAATTCAAAATTACAAAGATACATCAGATTCAATATGGAGCTCCTACAAAGTGAAAAAAGGTGTGTAGTTTTTCAAATTTTTGCATAAGCTTGGTTTGAAAAATTAGTTTGAAGGAATTCAAAGGGAATAGTGAAGCATTATCGGTAATTGATGCCTGAAGAAAGAAAATAGAAACACCTAGTAAGAAACCTGAAAGATCTAGCATGACTCATGAAGAAGAGGAAGAAATGCAACATGATATATCAAAATTACGAGACCAAGTCCAACAAATTTCACTGGCACAAAAAGTAACATAAGCTAAGATGGATGGTTAAAAGAAAGGTGTAGAAGATAAGATGAATGACGTTGAAGCTAATATGGATGGCTTGAAAGCTAAGATGGATGGCGTGGAAGCTAAGATGGATGATTTAAAGAAAGGCATGGAAGATTTGAAGACAAATTTGACAAAGTTTCTACAATAAATTCTTACTAATGGCGAAAGGGTAGTAAAGGAAACTCATGATGAGAACAAAATAAATGTTAATCATGATTTGATAGACTCTAAATTTAGATCGAAGAACCACCATGTTCCAAATATCGATATGAGGAAGTTTTTGGCAACAATCCCAGAACATGGATACTACAGATGGAGCAATTTTTCGATCTCCATAATGTGCAAAATACACAAAAGGTACGCATTGCAACTTTATATTTGTAACCAAATCAGTTTGTATGGTGTCGATGGCTTTGCCCTCGTAAACAAATTGTCACTTTGGCTATTTTTACGGATGAAATGATAGCACATTATGAGGATACAAAAACCAACACGTTTTTTAGCCAATTGATAAATTTCAAACAAAAGGGTTTAATGATGGAGCACATTGAGGACTTTCAAAAATTGAATATAAGGGTAAAAGATATTCCAGAGGAGCATAGGATTGTTGTGTTCATAGGGACTTTAAAAGATATCATCCAACATGGGGTTCGCCTTTGGGAACTAGATTTGTTGGAGAAGGCATTCAGTTTGGCAAGAAAAATGGAAAGCAAAATTATGGCAACAAGGAAGCCTACCACTCACAATCATAAAGATGGAAGTGTTGTTGCCCCTAGCCATCCACCAACTACAAGGTTGACACCACAACACAATTAGAAGAAAAAAGAGCAAAAGGGCTTTGTTACAGTTGTGATAGAAAATACACTAAAGGTCATAAGTGTGCTGAGAAGAAATTATTTTACATATATTGTGAAGAGGAGGAAGAAAGGGAACAAGAAATGTCAAAAGAAGAGGATATACACCAGGAACAAACCCTAGAAAAAGAAGAAATGAATCCGACCATATCTTTTAATGCATTGGCTAGAATTATCACTACTCAAACTATCAAGATAGAAGGGCATATCAAGAAGAAAAAGGTAATAGTGTTGATTGATTCGGGAAGTACCCATAATTTTATTCATTGTAAGATAGCCAAGGAATTGAATTGTTTCCTATATCCAACACCAGAGTGTCAAGTGATGGTTGCAAGTGGAGGAACCATAAATTGCTAAGGAAAGTGCCATAATATCAAGCTATCCATGGGAGAATATGTATTGAATATCCCATTGCTTTCCATTCCAATGGGTGGTGCTGATGTTATACTAGGAGTCCAATGGCTACAATCCTTGCGTACAATAACTTTTAATTTTCAAGAACTTTTCATGAAATTCTCTTTAGAAGGAAATGAAGTTGAATTAAGGGGCATCATAGGGAAACCGGGAAAGATAATCAGCTCTAACGTAATGACAAATCTTCTAAAGAAAGAACAATGAGGCATAATTGCACAATTATGTTCACTAGAGGTTCCCAGATCGAAATCATCCATTGCTCCAGATCTCCAAAAAGTCTTGGACAATCATTCCAATGTATTTGAGACTCCCAAAGGCCTCCCACCTATTCGTGATCATGATCATGCTATTAATTTGATTCCAGGAAGTGTTCCTCCAAACATCAGGGCTTACAGATATCCCTATGTCCAAAAGAGTGAAATTGAACGTATGGTTGTAGAAATGCTAGAGGCTCGTATAATTCAACCTAGTCAAAGTTCTTTCTCTGCTCCAGTAGTATTGGTTCACAAGAAGGATGGATCATGGTGTATGTGTCCAGATTATAGGGAGCTCAACAAGATCAATATTAAAGATAAATTTCCCATTACTGTCATTGATGAATTATTGGATGAATTGCATGGATCAATTTACTTCACCAAGCTGGATATCCTGATGAATTGCATGGATCAATTTACTTCACCAAGTTGGATCTTCATTCAGGATATCATCAAATCAGGATGAAGACTGAAGACATTCCAAAACTAGCATTTAGAACTCATGAGGGTCATTATGAATTTTTGGTCATGCCTTTTGGCCTTGCTAATACACCTTCTACATTTCAAGGGTTGATGAATTCCATTTTCAAACCCTTCCTTAGAAACTTTGTGTTAGTATTTTTTGATGATATACTAATCTACATCAAGTCTTGGAAGGATCATGTCCAACATGTTGACATGGTGCTCAAACTGTTGGAGGAGAAACAATTATATGCAAAAATCTCCAAATGTGTTTTTGTGTTAGTTCCATTCTTTGCAGCCTGTCACCAGGGATCAACATGAGCTCTTACTATTTTTGGTTTTGGTTAGATTTTTTGCACATGATATTCAACAAAAAAAAACATGTCACAAGTGTGTTCATCAGGAGCAGCTCAAAAATAGCTTTCCAACAGTATATCACACTCCCGTAACTGGCTCCCGGATTAGAATATATGATCAAAATGAATGATTGATTCTTGGTTATGCATGTTTTGAGGTCAGTTGCTACACACAGGGACAAGTTTACAACAAAATTAGTTTGGACAGGAATTTTACAAAAGTGGAAGAGGCTTTTGTCCATCACATACCAAATAACAAAAAAATCCTTCAGTTTATGCACAGGTATTACTATGTGGGAGATATGAAGTGATATTTGAAGCCTACATTAAGACAAAAAAAATTTGCAGTTAGTTTACTGTTTTAGTCATTTTAGTACAGTGCCATTTTACAACATATGGAAAGTAATTTTGAGAAACCAAAAGAGGTTTTTGTTAGAAACGAGCCATATAACAAAAACCTCTTTCAGTTTATTCACAGGTATCGTGAATTTGGATGTGTGACTAGATATTTACAGCTCATTTTCACGGATTTGAATTTTTAATGATTTTCTGTTTTAGAGGTGATTTTGTGGCACAGATTGCAAGCAACTGGAAATGAATTTCCCAAATTTGAGAGAGGTTTTTCTCCAACATGAACTTATCTACGAAAACCTATTTCATTTTTGTAACAGGTGCTACGGTTTAGGAGATACGAGTTCATCTTCAACACCTATTTTCATAAATTCGGTCCAAGTTTAATGTAACTGATTCTATTTTGAAGAAGATGGTTGAGCTCAATTCCCTTAGTACACGGATGAGAAAATGTATATATTTTATAAATTTCATAGTGTAGAGGTTTGATTTTGGCAGTAGAGAGGCTGCTTTGCATTATGTAAAATTTTCCTGAATATCATTTTAATAAAGCAGTTTTTTGCCCTTTGGACCTGGGATCCATCACGATATTATTGTTCAGTATGTTTTTCATGTAATTCACTTACACATTATGTTTTTTCTGCTTTTTTTAGCATCTTCTAAATGATATGTTAGGAATTCATCTGTAATGATGCTCCTTTCATGATGATTTTGCTGTTAGTTGTAATGGTTCTCTTAGCAGAATTCATCCTTTGTTAGATGCTCTGTTGAGCAACCTCGTTATTCTCTTTCATCTAAAGTTGCTGCTGCAGATCCATCCTTTGTTTGATGCCTACAGGGCAGCGGGCTTTCTCCCCTATGCTACTCACATTCACAATCTTTATCTAGCTGAACATGGTACTTAATTTTCCCCAAGTTTGCCGGCAGAAACTGGCATCAACTCCATAGTCCAAAATCATCCTTTCTCTTGTTGTTTCAACCCAAAAATTTTCAAACAAATCCCCGCACTCCATAGCTAGCCTAAGATTTTATTTATTGCAGCCACACTTTGTTGGCAAGGAGAGAGCCCTCTCCCGACCTGGTAGGGCTAGCTACCAGGTTAAGCTTGGTCTGTGGTTACCTCGGAATTGCCTTTCTCAGCCTTAAGGTTAATTCTGAGTGCTAACACTTTGGAGTAAAAGAGGTGGAATACTTGGGTCATATTGTATCTCATGAAGGTGTTAAGGTAGACCCTAGAAAAATTTAAACCAATAAGGAATGGAAAATCCCCACATCCATAAAGCATCTACGAGGATTTCTCAGGTTGACAGGGTATTATCGCAAGTTTGTTAAGAATTATTGGAGAATAGAAACACCTCTAGCAACATTATTGAAGAAAGATGCATTTTCATGGACTCCAGAAACAACGAAGGTCTTTGAGCATCTTAAAGAGGCAATGTGCCAAGCACCAGTCTTAGCTACACTAGACTTCACAAAAACCTTTATTGTGGAATGTGATGCCTCAGCAAATGGAATCGATGTTGTTTTAATGCAAGAAGAAAGACCCATTTCTTTCGAAATTCATCCAATCAAAGGAAAGTATTTACACAAAGCTATTTATGAGAAGGAAATGTTGACAATACTATATGCACTTAAGAAATGGTGACCCTACCTAATGGGAAGACACTTCAAGATAAAAATAGATCATGATAGTCTTAAATATTTTTTAGAACAAATATTATCTTCAGAAGAGAAGCAAAAATGGGTCACAAAGATGTTGGGTTATGACTTTGAAATCATCTACAAAAAAGGGAAGAAAAATGTTGTGGCAGATGCACTCTCAATAAAGGATGAGGATGTGGAGGCATTTCTTTGTGCCATTTATATTATCCAACCAGATTAGGTAAACGAAGCAAGGGATGAACGGAAGAATGACAAGGAAGTGTGGGAACTTATTCAAAAGATACAACAAGATCCCAGTACATCTGATACATTTAGCTGGAAAAATGATTCATTATGGTACAAGGATCGGTTATACCTATGTAAGAATTCCCAACTCAAACAAAAAATTCCTAGGGAATTGTACACCTCTCCCTTAGGAGGGCACTTAGGATTTCTAAAAACCTACCACAGGGTTAAGAAGGATTTTTTTGGGATGGCCTTAAATCAGAAATTCAAAAGTTTGTGGTGGAATGTTTGGTTCACCAACAAAATAAAGTTGAAATAATTAAGACCCCAGGACTATTACAACCTTTATCCATTCCAAGCCAACATTGGGAGGGAGTTTCAATGGATTTTGTCACAATTTTACCCAAGTCTGAAGGAAAGAGTGTTATCATGGTGGTAGTTGACAGACTTACCAAATATGCACACTTTTGTGCATTATCTCATCCATTTAAGGCGAGTACAATTTCCACTACATTTATGGAAACCATTCAAAAGCTACATAGAAACCCAAAGATTATTGTAAGTAATGGAGATCCCATTTTCACTGGAAATTTTTGGACAGAATTATTTTCTTGTCTTCATACTCAGTTAGCTCATAGCTCATCTTATCACCCTCAATATCATGGGCAAACTGAGATAGTAAATAAATGTTTGGAAGGATATCTTCGTTGTTTTGTATCTGATAAACAAACATAATGGGTAAAATGGTTGCCTCTAGCTGAATGGTGGTATAACACTTCCTTCCATACTGCAACAAAATGACCCCACTTATTGCACTTTCTGGATATCATCCACCATCCATCACATCATATTTAAGAGAAAAATCTAAGGTTCAAGCAGTGTAAGATCACATCGAGCATCAACAAAAAGTTCCCCAACTCTTAAAGGATAACCTCACCTTGGCGCAGAATAGAATGAAACAGCAAATAGATCAACATCGCAACAAAAGAAGTTTTGATGTAGGTGATTGGTATTCCTACGGCTACAACCATATAAACAAATGTCCCTCAAGCAAGCTAAGAAGGATAATAAATTATCACCAAAGTATTATGGTCCATACAAGGTGTTGCAAAAGATAGGTACTATGGCATACAAATTGGAGCTTCCTGCAGCTTCTCGATCGCACCCAGTTTTCCATGTTTCATGCTTAAAGAAGGTTATAGGTGATAAGCTTCTAGTTCAAACAATATTCCCAGAACTTGATGAGGAAGGAAAAATCATATTGGAACCTGAATCAGTTAAAGAAACAAGAACTCGATATCTATGAAATCGATCAATTTCAGAGTATCTCATCAAGTGGAAGAACTTACCCATTGAAGATTCCACATGGGAGGATGAGAATTTTATACAAAAGCATCCAGAACTACTCAAGCATTGAGGAAAACACTTTTTTGAAGGAGAGGGGCATGTTAGGTCCCTATAATACTAGTGATTCCACCATTACTATTGTCGTTGTATCCCTTATTGTTATTGTTGTGCCCCTATTGTCCCCATATTTTTATTATTGTGCCCGATAGAATCCCACTATTTTTATTTGTGTGCCTTTATATTATTATTGTTAGGTCGGCTTTGGTTATATTGTGACCCCTTAGACTCTTATATATAGAAGGGAGGTTTTGTCATTTGAATAATCTAAGAATTGTTCATTTCTGTAATGTAAAGGAGGTTTCCCACTTGAAGAGGCTTATTTCTAAGGCGTTGATCTATCTTTTCTATATTTTTGTGAGTTGGTTTCATAAGATTCCATCTCATAGTCATACATCACAAAACCATCATCAGATTGGTATCTATCCAAGCCTTCCATGGATCCAAAGAATTTGTTCCAACCAAGGCTCCAGGACTAGTAACTCAACCCACCAAGAGCTCCAAAGCGTTTTTCCAACCAAGGCTCTAGGACTAGTAACTCAACCCAAGCCGTTACAGCGCTCTAGAGCATTTTTCCAACCAGGTCTCTAGGAACTAGTAACTCAAACCAAGCTAAGGAAACATGAGAACCAACCCAAAACAAAAGAAGAAAGTAAATCTACAATCACCATGGCTATCTAAGAAATGGAAAGGCTAGGAAAATCCACTGTCAATGTCGGCCATCGTCCATGCCAATGACAGATCATAACCAACAAACCACATGCATATGCCATGCATGCCAAAACTAGTGAGGAAAACATACATGAAACTCGGTATCTGCAAGAAAAATATTCTATAGATGTTGATCCCGTTAACTCTTGTGCTTTCCTGCTCTTCATTTGCCTTCTTTCTCCAAAAATACATGCGTGCAACACCCTCAAAGAGTGATCCAAGAAAACTCTAAATATCCAAGAGTATGAGAGCGAGAGAGAGAGAGAGAGAGAGAGAGAGAGAGAGAGAGAGAGCGAGAGAGAGAGAGAGAGAGAGAGAGAGAGAGAGAGAGAGAGAGAATAATGACAAAGCTCCAAAACTGAACTAAGAAAAGGTTGCCAACTGATCCTCAAAATCCTTTTTATGAATGAGGCCTCTATTTTCTTCGTTTTCAATTATTTTCCTTCAATATCCTCCTCACACACAACCTTTGACCTTTCACCTCCGTTTTCTCCTAATTTCCATTATTTTCATAAATAAATGTGCCAAGAATGTCATTTTTCCTTTCCAAATCCTTAGTCATTGCCTTTTCCAATTTCCTTAGCCATTAATAACCAAATGAACACCCACACTAGGATGTCTTGCCCAACATTCAGCTTAGAATAAGTGTCCCATCAACTGTGGTTATTTTTTTGCCTTTATTAACTTTTATTACATGGAATTTTCACCAGCGATGTTACAAAACCCTCCCCCTTGGGGGAACACCATCCTCAGTGTTCAACAACACCTATAACCACAAAAATGTTGTAAGCAAAAGATACTGCTGATGGAGATTTATATCTTAGCTGATTGCAGTACTTACATTAATCAACCTGCTGAGAAGAAAATCAAGTTGAAAACATAACAATCATAACATCATAATGACATGACACCCATACCACTTATTGGAGATTTATAACATAGCTCATGGCAGTATTTACATACATATACATATGTGCATATACCAAAATCGCCAAAATATGTACCAAAACATATACTAAGAAATATACCAAAATACCATGCCAAATTTCTTTGCCTCAACTGAAAAACAAGTAAGGATACATAGCCCACATCTGATCCTCCATCTCCCATGTAGCTTCATCGGGCCCAAAGTGCTTCCACTGCACCTTAACTTGCTCGATTTCTTGATTCTGGAGCATGAGCACCTTTTTCTGCAATATACACTAAGGCTTCGACTAGAATTCTCCATCTGGTTTCACCTGCAATATATACCAGTCAATCACATGATCATCATCTTTAACATACTTCATAAGCAATGACACATGGGAAACATCATCGACATTCACTGTCGGAGGTAGTGCAAGTCGATAGGCTATTGGCCCAATCCTCTCAATAATATTGAAGGGTGCACAAAACCGTGGTGCCAACTTGGAACATGATCCAATCCGTAAGGAGCTCTTCTTTAGTTTGATGTGCAAGTACACCTGTTCCCAACCTATAACTCCCTTAATTACCTGTTGCGATCTGCATATCTCTTCTTCCTATCCTGTGTTGCCTTTAGATTTTTCTTTATAACCTACATTTCCTGTTCCATGTCCACCAACATGTCCAGTCCAATCAACACCCTATTAACTGGATCACTCCAACTAATAGGATTATTGCAACTCTACCCATACAATACCTCAAATGGACTCATATTCAAATATTCTTGATACCCATTGTTGTAAGAGAACTCTACCAGTGGAAGATATTGTTCCCACTTCTGTTGTCGATGCATCACGTACATCCTCAACATGTCCTCCAATATCCTATTAACCCTCTCTGTTGTCCATTTGTCTACAGATGATAAGTTGTACTAAAGGCCAACTTTGTGCCCAGACCTACAAATAACTCCTTCCAAAACTTGGAAGTGAACTTTTCATCCCTATCTGATACAATATTCTTCAAACCACCATGCAATTTGACCACGTCTCTAATGAATACTTGTGCTACATCTCTAGCTCAAAACATAGACTTCACTGGAATGAAGTGCACAACCTTCGTCAACCTGTCCACAACAACAATGATGGAATCATGTTGTCTCACTGTCCTTGGTAAACCTATGATTAAGTCCATGGAAATGACCTCCCATTTCCACTCTGGAATCGAAATTGGCTATAGCAGTCCACCTGGATTCTTACATTCTTTCTTCATATGCCGAAAATCATAACACCTAGCCACATACTCTGCTACATCCTTCTTCAAATTCATCTGATAATAAAATGTATTCGCTACAGTCAATGTCTTCTGATAACATGGATGACTTGAATAAGGTTTCACATGAAACCCCCTCAAGATCACCTTCTTGAGCTCACTGTTATCTACAACATATATCCTGCCTCTAAATCTAACCAATCCATCTGTTGTAAGGCAATAGTCCGCATCTTGTGCACTTGCACATGTACCTATAATTGTACCTGTACATGTACCAGTACTCTATTGCAGCCTGTGCATAATCTCCATATACCTGACGTCCTGTTAACCTGCCTGCAAGATCCTACCTTGTAAGTCTGTGCCATAGGAGTTCATAGTTGCTAAGTGATTTACCTGTATCCGCTTGCTAAGAGCATCTACCACTTTTTCTTCTTCATCTTTTATGTATCTGATCTCAAAATCAAACTCACTGATCGTAGCCAACCACCAAGCTTGCCTACCATTCAGATTCAGTTGGTCAAATAGATATTGCAACCCACTATGATCACTCATCAACACAAACCTCCTGCCCAGAAGGTAGTGCCTCCACATATTCAATGCATGTATGATTGCTACCAACTCAAGATCATATGTGGGTTAGTTCTGCTCATGCTCATTTAGTTTTTTTTACTCATAGCATACCACCGATCCATCCTATAGAAGGACTCCTCGAAGTCCTTTCTTGCAAGAATTTGTGCATACTACAAACTCTTTGTCTAGATCTGCAATCTTTAACACTGGTGCATATGTCAAAAACTATTTAAGTTTCTCAAAACTATCCTCACACTCCTCTATCCACTCAAAATTCTTACCTTTCCTCTACAATGATGTGATAGGATAATAAATTGGCGAGAACTTCCTAATGAACCTCCGGTAATAACCTACCAACCGCATGAAATACCTCACCTGATCTACATTTCTAGGAGCTACCCACTCGATGATGGCCCTTATCTTTTCCGGATCTACTGTAATTCCCTCCTTGGCAAAAACATGCCCCAAGTAATGTACCTCAGTCTGAAAGAAACTACACTTACTGAGGTTAGCATACAACTGATGCTCTCTCAACAATCTCAACACTATTGCTAAATGCTCGGCATGCTTTTCCTCATTTTTAGAATATACCAATATGTCATCAATGAATACAATAACAAACTTACCCAAGTACTGACGCAACACACTATTCATCAAGCACATAAAAGTAGGTGTATCATTAGTCAAACTGAATGCAACTACAACAAACTCATAATGCCCATACCTGGTGCAAAAAGTTGTCTTGTAAATTTCCTCCTCTTTGATGTGTACCTTGTAATATCCGGATCTCAAATCGATCTTTTAGAACACAGCTTATCACTTCAACTAATCGAACAATTCATCAATCCTTGACAACGGATACTTGTTATTGATGGTCACTTTGTTCAACTACCTGTAGTTAGCGCATAATCTAAGAGTACAATCTTTCTTCTTCACAAAAAATACCAATGCACCCCATGGTGATACACTTGGCCTAATGTATCCTTTGTCCAACATCTTCTTCAACTGTAGCTTTAGTTCTACCAAATCAGGCGTGCTCATCTCGTAAGGTGCCTTTAATGCTAGAGCTTCCCCTGACACCAACTCAATAGAAAAGTCTACCTCCTTGTGAGGTGGAAACTTTGTAATCTCCTCAGGAAATACATCATAAAACTACTAGAAACTGTGGGTACCTACTCAAAACATCTGCATCCTAAACTTCCTTACCTTTGTCACTAGAAATGTGCACTGTGAATAACATACACCCTTTCCTATGACATCATGTTGCCTGCATAGTTGTCACCATCCTAACTGATGTGTCTTTCCTCTTTCCTTGTAAGACTCTTGGTTCTCCATTGTCATCCAAGCACTCAATGACCTTGTCATAACAATCCACCTTGGTTTTATGAAGGTACAACCAATCCATGCCCAAGAACATAGTGTACGATCCCAACGGTAATACATTCAAATGTAATACAATAGGCATACCATTCAAATCAAATGCACAAGCTCTTACCCAATGGTGAACTCGCTTCTTTGTACTTGTAGCCAACTGCATTAATGAAGATTATGCATGCAATTCCTTACTCAAACCACATTTTTCCACCAAGTCAGGACTAGCATAGCTGATAATGTGCTCAGTATTTAGCTCAAAGATCAAAGTTCATATAATGCCTCGAAACCTAAACCACCACATCCATCTCAGTAAAACAATCCTAACGCAACTCGTTTGACTGAAAACCGAGTTCGTATGAGGAAGTTATTAGTCCGTACTACTGACATGGCAAGTGACTAGGCAGGTTCAACGGGCTGTCAATACCCAATCGAAGCTCACCAAGTGTCATGTTCTAGTTGGATTTCAAGTTGGTGACATGGCAGGTTATTAGTGGATGAAGGTGGACCAATGAGAAGGGGATATGTGGCAAGCTCGGAGGCTGCCACGTGTCCCTCCCCAAAGGTTGGGTCGATGCTATGGAATACAATTTTATGGAGATGTCGGAGTTCGACCCTGTGACCTCCCCTCCACAGTGCCTGCGACTTAACCGTCTTCGCTATGTTTGTTGCTTAACATGTATAGTGCACCACACACACACACACACACACACACACACACACACACACACACACACACACACACACACATATATATATATATATATATATATCTATATATATATATATATATATATATATATATATATATATATATCTATCTATATATATATATATATATATATATATATATATATATATATATTGTTTGTTTGTTTGTCTTCTTATCTTAATTAATCCCCAGATTAACTCTAATTAACCCACAATTTAAATCGGTGGCAATTTTGGCAGAACCATTAAATCCGACCTTTTCTCTAAATTTACCAAGCTTAACTGGTGTTCCTCCAGTTTTGGAGGAGGATTTCTAAGGAAAAACTGTTTGAGTCATAACCGGAGCATTTTTCGACCAATTTGAGCTCAAGAAAAAGTGTTCCTAGCTAATTTCGACATTCTGAACAAATTGGAACAAGTATTAGGAGTAGTAGAACTTTGTAAAAAACATTTTTTCCATATTGAGCTAATACAGAGGCCTAAGCCATGGAAGCTAGACCAAGGAGATGTAGCTTAGGAGGGGTGAACTCCTTCATCAAAACATTGTGTTAAGTATTCGTTGTACTTTTTGTTGTTGTTGTTGTTGTTCAAGATTGTTATTTTATGTTATTTTGCTCATGAATTTCAAACTAAACTTGATTAAAATTACCTGTTTACATTCACAAACAACCTAAGGACATATATGCACAGGAAGCAATGGAAAAGCATTTGTTTATAAATCTGTAATTGAAATTAGCACAAAAAAACTAAGATTCAATAACAGATCAAGTTGGTATCAGAGAAAAGGTTTATTTGCTTGATTCCTTGAGTTTTGTACAAGAAGGGTTTTAATGGTTGCAAAATTGTGATGCTTACAAGGTTAAAGTTGCATAGAGGAGAAGGGAAACTATTGGTTGCAAATCCTAAGGTAATGCCCAGAAGAAGGAGAGCCACAAGGCCACAATCTCCACCACCCAAAGTTCCAATTCCAGCTACACTTGAAACACCTCAAGTTTTGCCTTCAATTGAGATTGAAGAGGTACAAGAAATACCAAAAACTGAGCCTAAATCCATAGCCATCATGTTAGGATCAAGAGAGATTGAAGGTCTTTCAGAAGAGGAAGCATTCAAGAAATCTTTCTATGACTTGACAAATATGGTTAGAGTACTCTATGAACAGAGGAACACTAGAATGGCTAGAGAAAATTCTAAGAATCCACATGGAGAAGGAAGCTCACGAGACAAAAAGTATGATAAGAAGGATTCAAAGGCTAATGGAGGAAAGCCTCCTCCATCTCCACCATCTTCATAATCTTCCTCATCATCTTCATCATCCATAGCATCTCAAAAATCTTCCACTTCCACCACCAAAACTGTCCATACTCATTCCCAAACCCCAAAAGGAAAAACTCCCTTAAATTGGAAATTAAGTTTGAACTTCCCATGTACAATGGTGAAGTGAATGCAAAAAGGTTAGACAATTGGATTCGACGATTGGAGGTATACTGCAGAATTCAAAACCTTCAAGAAGATGACATAAAGATCCAGTTGGCTTCATTGAGGCTAGGAGGAGCAACATTATTCTGGTGGGAAGCAAAGACTCAAGAGGAAATGTGAATTCATGCTAAGATATCCATTTCCTGGGTTGAATTTGTTTATGCAATTAAAAGATAGTTTTACCCTTTAGCCTATATGCAAAAGGCCATTATGAGTTGGCAAAATTTTAGCCAGCTTAAAGGTCAAACAGTCCAAGACTATACACAGGAGTTTAGAAAGAGGGCTTTGTTAGTAGGAGTAAACTTCAATTCCCAAGATACATTGTTGAAATATATTGGGGGTTTACATTATGTTGTAGCGGCTACAACCACCCAGCAAAATTTTGGCCTGGACCAAATTTCGAAGCCTCCCTTGAGAGTTTCACTTGATCACTGCACACACTAGGGTTCACTCTGTGAGCTCGTGTGAGTATTCACACCCACCTTGCTTGATCATTTCACCCAAGTTTTGCATGTTGATGTGAATGTCATGCTTGCAACCATGTTCTAGTTATACTCAAGGTCTTCGCTTCATGTGTACTTGTTGTGTTTGCTATGTAAACATCTAACGAACTCACACACAGAGTAACATACATTGTCGCACAAGCGTTGTCATGGTCGACTAACGATCAATCATAAGTGTAGCACTTGTCGCTTATACCATCGGTCAGTCATGTTGAACATGTGTGCCTGGATGGTTTGAGTCATCTCATCATCAAGACATGTAAGTGTGTGTTTGCAAGATTATGTATGCATCTTTCACTATTTCACACAATTAGTCAGTTTGCTAAAGTTTTGATGACCCAATTCCCCTCTGATAGACAGACCATCACCCGTCGTCGACTCGATCGACTTTCACCCAGAACAGTGTAGAAGCACCAAGCAAGCCATTTCAAGCTATGTTGTCCGCAAACAAATCAATCAACCTTCAAGTTCGTCAACTGGAGAGTTTGACTCGGCAGCCACCCTGGGACTGACTCCCCTCAAAAATTGCACAGAGGCTGCAAACCTTGCCTGTTCTGTTGACTGAGAAAATTTTGTATATAGGCCGGACAGATACCCAGTCCCCGTCACTGTCTCCCTCAGAAAATTACGTAGTTTTTCCAGCCAGCCCTCTCAACAATCGACCCACTGCTGACTTAGAAAATTACGCAGTTTTCATGAGAAAGCCCTATGCTACCCAGCAGTCTACTCAACTCAAAAATTGTGTAGGGGTGAGCAACAATCCAGCCTCCCAGCATCTGCGTAGCATTTCCCACCAGCAACTCCTGGAAGCCAACTGATAGTTCCCCTATGGAATTGTGTAGTTTTTGCTACCAAGTTCCAACAACTAGTTGTCAATTCCCTCTAGGAATTGCGTAGTTTTTGTTGCAAAGCTCCTGGCAGCCGACTGCTATTTCCCATCTGGAATTGCGTAGTTTTTGCTGCTAGTGACCCAGCATCTGACTGCAAATCTCCCACTGCCTGCTCATTCTGAAAATTGTGTATTTTTTTCCTACCTAGCCTTCCCGCAGCCCAAACTGTTCCTCCCAAAAACTACGCAGTTTTTTCATCCAGCTGAGCTAGATCTTGCGAACAGTCACTGCCAATCCAAATTGTCCATCTTCATCACTCAATGACTCCTGTGCAGTTTTCATTAGTTGTGCCTGGAGCCTCCATCCCGCCTCGCAACCTTGTCACCTCTCCTGGTCACCTGCATTCAAAATGATCATGCATCATGGTAGACTAGGAGGTTTTTGGATTTGATGTCGTTTCTTCATGAGTGACTACAGATATAGGTACAAAAACAAACATGGCCCAACGACGGGTGGGATGAAAAAAGGGAGCACATGCAGAAGGGCAAGTTCACCAATAGATGAATGGATGATGCATGCAAAGGGATGTGCTCGCGAACGGATGATCATGTAAAGATATCTTCACAGATGAACAGATGAGAAAACATGCAAGATGTGTTCATGGACGAATGGACAAACAAACATGCACCTTTCACGAATGGACGAACCTGTCAATCTTACCAACATACAACCAAGGAGCAATATGTGAATTCAACATCAAGCAGACCAATGACCATCGAAGACTCCGTGCACTTTTCCATGCGGAGGTGAAGTTGTTACACACCATGAGGACATCCATCACCCAAAAACACTGTAGCTCAACATGCACACCAGCAACAGCACGAATGTACCACCACTGTCATGTCGAGTCATGTCATGAGTCATTTCGTCCACATCTCTACTGTGGGCCATACTATCAATCAATTTAATCTAACGTGGAAGTACAAGAGACCCACTTGTTGTACGAAGAGTCATGTAAAGTCAAAAGTCATGGAAGTCAAATGATCATGAGGGTAGTCGAATAGCCACAAGGGTCAGTTTCACCCTTGGCTATAAATACCCCCTCATTTGTACATGCAAAGGACTTTTTCACCTCAGCTCCTCCCACATATCCTTAAGAGTCTATAATTGTTTCTTTGAGAAGTAAGTAGTGGATCCAATGCCCTGCATGCGGGGTTAGTGATGTATGGTGTAATGATGTGTCTTGGAACATTTGCTTAATTCAGAAGCCTGCTCCTAGGCCAACACGTTTTCACACATTTATTGTAATTTTTGTAAGACTAATCTTTAACACTTGTAATGCATGTTTCTTTAACTTGTGTTTAGCACTTGAATTAATTCACCTGTTGTAGTACATATATGTTGATGAAAATGTGTTGAATATGTTGTTAACATTTTCTCGCCCATGTAGACTACTATCCCAGACATCACACATAGCTTTCACATAAAACTTGCTATAACAATAGTTGTACTTGCACAGACTAATCCGTTGAGTGTTATATGTGTTATCTTCCCTTTTGTGTTGTGATTGTCACATCTGTGTGGACTGTTCTGCCGGAAGTTGTGCACGTCCTATTGTGTTTTGTGTTCCTAGTAGAGTTGGGACTTCTCCCAACCAATTTGGGACTCACTCCCACCCTCTCCCTACGGTGAAAGAACCATTGATACAAGAAACACTTAAAATAACCAGGCATGCGAACCTCACTTCTCGAAAGACAAAGCAGACCACTCTCCTGTGCTGACAAGTAAGAGTTGAGCCAAATATTTAAGATAATGGCAACCAGGCCATCATATCGGATGGAACTACCACACCAAACGGTATGAGGTCTAGTTGGGACTTCATACCGGGGTGATCCCCGAATGTTGGCAGGTTCAGCACCGTCAACATTTATGGTGCTACAAGGAGGACCACCATTTTTATATGGCTGAATGTCTTGTCACACTCATTCATTAACCATCTGGTCAAGGCAGTAACTCGCACTCCCTCTCTCCTACGTGCGACTCTGCAGTAGGTTACTCCTCACCTCCTAGGGCTGAACATGAGATTCTATATCATCACCTTTGCTTCGTCAATCCCATCACTCGCTACTTCACAAAAGCAGTCGGACTGATCCCAGGCATAAAGCATCTTCCATCGCATCAAGGAAGCCCAAAGCCACTCCTACAGGGGTTATTGTATCATCAGTGGAAGAAGGAGTCCTTGCCACACTTAAAGGTATGGTTGAAGCTATTGAAGATGGAGAGGAACCTCTAGTCTTCCAGCAAGGTGAATGAGACACCCTTGTGATCTTGCGATCAAACTTCAGTACAGGAGGCATAGGGAAAGGCAGCGGAGGAGGTGGAGGCAGAGACAAACCAATGGACTCAGAGTCGAAACCTTCTGATTCTAAAAGAGAGGAGGAGGACAAAGAAGAAGAAGAAGAAGAGATGGATGACCCAAATCTGGAGTGGATGACTCAAGGACCATTGGCTCTCCCAACTGTTTTGTACAAGATGTCGAAGTGAGTGGAGAGAATGAACATCAAGTTCAAACTTGACAACACGGTGAAGGCGGAAGACCATTCGAATAACTTCTAGATGCAGTTGCAGACCCTTGAGGTACAACATGACAACATCGCTTGTAGATTATTTTCATGAACCTTGGACGGTGGTGCAGCTGCATGGTATCACAACCCTCTACCAAACTCCATACAGAATTGGGGTGCATTCGAATGCATATTCCTTGAAAAGTTTGTTGATGACAAGATCCAAGCTATGTTACTCAAAGAATTGGGAAGCTTGAGCATGGAGGGGAAAGAAAAGGTAAAAGGCTTCAATCAGAGTTTTACATGCATATTGAACAAATTTGCAGCAGACACAAAACCTCATGACTCCATCACTCTTGATTACTACACATCCGCACTTCTGACCACATTGTGCAGTTCGTCAAGCAAGCTGTGAAACCAAAAGTTTTGGAAAACTATGAAGAGGTTATTGTCATAGAGAAGGACATGTGCGTGATTGGAGTCATCAAGGATGATGAATTGGGAAAGGACTCCAAAAATTCCAGTAGGAAGTCCTAAGCAATGAAGAGCAAGGGTAAAGACAAAGAAGAAAATGATATTGAAACCCTCACTCACCTCATCAAGAACTTGAAAACATAAGTGTCTGAGCCTAAAGAAAGAAAAATGGACACATCCACAAGCAACCATCCACCCAGAAAGAGACAGGGAAGCAGCTCATCAAGCAGCAACTAGTTCGCTCAAAAAACTTCACAGAGCTCTGTGTTCAATGTTGAACAGTGCACAGATCTCGAGTTTTTTTCGTTCCACGAAGAACATCATCCTGAGAACTTCTGTTCAGACTCGAAGCAATTCACAAACTCAATATGCAGCCATACATTCAATGCCAAAAACAACATGTAGGAGCAGCCGAATGATAGAGATAATGATGAAGGTATTGCACCTGATGAAGCATCAAGTTCTAGGCATGTGGTGAATGCATATCAGTGCTCGCAAGCAATGTCGAAGACAAACACTGAGAAACAGTCCCTAAAGAAAAATGATCGTTACAATCTTAGGAGGAAAGGGGCTCCCCTTACACTTGGGGAATGTTATAGACATTTTTGGGCACTACAACCCCAAGCATAAAATGTCCATAAACCAAGGGCTCCTAAGTTCCTAAAAATGTTGTTCCAACCCCTAAAGGAACAAGGTCAACTGATTACAGCTTCTCCCAGAAGTTCTCCATGAAAAACTACTCAGAATTGGTCAAAACAGGATCATTTCACCTGCTCCATAGGCAAAGTGCGTTGCATCTCACCTAAGTACACTCAGTGGGTGCATTGCATTTCAAAAATCCCTTCTATGGGGTGCGATGGGTGAGAAGAGACAAATGGCAGTGTCAATCCGCGAGGTGGAGAAGCATGGAATCTTCTAGAAAATTCTCCTGTGACACTTGCCTCTCTGAATTCAACCAAGGATGAGTAAGAGATCATCAATCTCCAAGTGGAAGCAAGAACTATCAGAGAGAAGACACTAATCAAATCACAAGCTGACTCATCTCCCTTACAGATATCTATATATGGATCCCTCATCCCAGAGATCCAGAGGCTGGAATTTTGCATCTTGTAAGGAATTGTTGTTGGTTTCTTGAGGCAACATCATAGTGTTGGGTGATCTAAGCTTTGCATGAGGTGAAGAAGGGCTCACTTGCTGAGAGGATGATGCTGGGTCAGAACAACTGCTTGTAACTCTCTTGGCTCTTTCTTGATTATCAATAAAGTTATTCAAGTTTTCCTCCATACTCTTGTGTCATTTATGTTTTGTGCATTTGTATGGTCAATTTACATCTGATCCTAGATTGTTTATGATAGTAGATCCATGTTCTTGTTTAGTGTTATGTTGCTTTGATTCTACAGGTACTCTGTGAAGCTAGGCATACCAGAAAACAAGTAGCAAAGGACTATCAGAAGGGAGAGGAATCGAGCAAGGAGCCAAGTGCAAGACAAAGGTTGGTCTCTTTTATTCTTCTCTCATCTATCTTTCATAAAGGAAAACGAAAGTAGTTTTACTTTGTTTGTTTCTAAGGTAGCTACCATGCCTTAGTGGGATTAGCAGTTCTGCATAGACACTTTTCCCTGTAACAAAATCGCGACTCCACTGGGGAGCGACTAGGTTGTTTGTCTATCTACATTTGTTTACTTTATAAACTTACAGATGGAGCTTGAAGTCGAGCTAGGTAGCTTTCGAACTGCATTTGCTATGCAAATGCAAAGTAGATAAATGTTGCTTCAATCAATCTCTGGGTTTTATTTATGAATTAAATAACTAATTTACAAACTCTCTAATTGCCCTCGTGGTGGCTCTAGTAACCTCCTTAGATCTACCCCTGTTGTTGATTTACTGATTACCACTTGCTCGGCCAAAATCCCTGAACTGAATTGCAAACTGTGACCCGGAACCCAAGCAAAGTCTCGTTTCTGGCCCAGCGCACTCTCTATTCTGTGAATTTCAAATTCAGCACACTTGTCGAGTGTGGTAGGTGCGCTGCATTTCAGATTCACTGTGTTACAGGTGCGCTGATCAGACTAGGCATTGTTCCTGAATTTTGGTTTTTGTTCACTCTTTTCAGATCTATTCAAGAATTTTGCTGCCTGTAGTCAGTACACCTCTTTTTGAAACCCCTTTCCTTGCTGTTATTCCGCCTCCATTGTGCAAAGAACTGTAAATGTTTTTGTGTATTTGTTGAGTCATTTTCAGTTCTCCTTTTCAAAAAAGTAGCGTAATTGTACTGTCGTTTCTTGATTTGAAAGTGTTGCAAGTGTCGTTTTCAGTCATAGAAGAGAGTCTGATTGCTCTTGATAGTCGATTGCCCTGTTACTATTGTATTTGATCTGAATTAGTAATTTTTCTAGTGTCGAAAGCAAGTTTTCATTTCCAAATCATAAAGTGTTGTCATTATCTTCATTTTTTATTTTGAAAAGAAACTTGTTAGTAATTGTCACTTTGAAAATAATTCAGATTTGCGCATTAGCTTTCTTTCATCATTCACATATTAAGAAGGCTGAAAACAAATACATGCATGTGCAGTTGCATTTAGACTGTTTGATTGGTTTGATTTAGGACAGTGCATATAGTGTGTGCTCTATGCTCTTTGTGAAAGAATAATGTCTCTCTTTCCTTAGTAGCTAGGATTTTCATTGCACAAAGAAGATAAAAAGATTGTTTATCATCTTAGATTGCATTTTAGGAATTGTACATCTACATCACGTGGTGAACCTGAAAGGAAAATTTCTTAAGCAAGATCAACTATAAAATAAATTTAATGATCTAACAACACTTTGGAACATAACGCACAACATCTAGAAGTCTAGGCTAGAGACGTATTCCGGCGTCGTAAAGCCTGGTAACTGTTGTTCTCACTATTGGTTGGGTGATTCCTCCGCTTTGAGACGATAAGTCCCAGTACGGACTTGTGCTCCCACGTACCGTCGAGTATATTTTGGGAGACCACAATAGGCTTAATCCTTTATCTATAGGAAGTCGTGTCTGCCGCCCTATCGATCGCAATGCACTGAACACAACATTCGTGAAGATTGATTGTCGTACCGTAAAAAGTATTCTGCAGTTTTGCAATTGGTTTGGTAATCCCTCTGCCTAGATTTCCAGAGCAGTCCCTTTCGTTCCTTTTCAAACTCCTTAACAGAAAAGGTCCATCTGAGCACTTGTCACTTCAGGCTCATTAAAAATCGAAGGCGACTAGAGTCATCTTTTGTTTTTTCTCGACTCTTAAAAATTGAAAAAACAAGTTGTGTCAAAGCGTCTAAAATTCATCTAATTCGGAAACATACTTCCCCTTGATTTTTAGTTGACCGAGTAATCCGCAATCGTGGAAGAAATTCAATTGAAACCCCGTCATTCGTGGAGGCTTACAAGTCAACCGTCTTTGTCTTCGGAATCGAAACTATTACGAACAAAGCGAACTCGTTTAACTGGTTCCAAATCCCCTGGTAAAGTTAGAACAAGTGTTCCAACAACATCAGAGACTCTGGTTACTCCAAACATTTCTGGTATCCCTGCCTTTACAGAAGAAGTTCAGCAGCCACTGAAGGACAGTAGTACTGATCCTAGTCTGAGGGTAAACACTTGTGTTATTGAACCAGTTTCATCTACAACCGGTTCGGAGAGTGTTGTTCTACAAACATCTATCGCTACAAATTCCATACCTTCTTTGGCACCAGAAATATTTTATGGACCTGACGGTCTACCTCTTCCACCTGGTCTGATTGCTATAGAAGAGATTGTGGAGGATCCTCCATCTAGTACTCCATCGCAATTTGGAGTCGAGATCACTCTGTATCCTTCTTCATCAGAAATTAGTCTACCGCCAGCGGAGGCTCATGTAGAATCGCTACGTAATCTTTTGGATAGACTAGAAATGTTTGAACAACCGTCGACATCTAGGACTGTGTCATCCGACACAGCGACGACAGAACTTCCTACTGTCACTCCAACAATGTTCGCCGGTATACCATCTGTCCCAACTAGCTCTCAATCGCTAGAAGGAGCCCACCCAGGGGTTATTTCGACAGTATGGTCCGTTCCTATTTGTTCATCCGAAATAGTATCCGGAAACGCTTATGTTGAGTCTCAACAAATTGATCCTCCAGGATGTCAATTTGGGCAGTCCGGTCCTCAAGGGCAAACCATTCCTTTAAGTACCGGATTACCGTCGTATGGGGGGCAGTATACCCTTTCATTGTCTCCTCCACGAGGACAACCATACGGGAGTTCACAACAAAATTCAGGTTATGCTGGAATTACATCTAGCAGTTGGGTGCTGATACTGCCTCAACAACCGAGAGTTGTATATTCTATGCAACAATGTTTACCTATGTCAAATATACCAACTACGCCAGCTATTGTGATGGTGTCACAAGTACAAGCGTTTCCTGTTGTATGCCAACCTCAGGTTTCTTAGGTTGTAATGCAACAGCCTCTTGACCCTGCAACTCAACCACAATCTCCAACTGGTGGAATGACACAGGTCCAAACAGGTACAATTACCCCTCATCTTGGTCAAACAGTTAGTATCGGGCAACATCACATGGCTTCACAACCATGGCTGGTGCAATACCAACAACCACAATTCCAACAAGTATACGAAGGATCTGAGCAACAAATCTTTGCAAATAGTGGGTAGCCGTATATTCAAAATGGTCAAAATCAACCATTCTACAATGGTTATGCCCACCAACCTTACCAAAGTTACCAGCATCAAATGCATTATGCTGGTATGCAAAGACCAACTGCTCAGGCGATTCCATCTTATCCTGGGTATGCTTCGCCTAACCTGAATCAACAGTTACCCTTTGTGGTGACTTTAGAGTTACCGGACCTAAATCGGTTAATAAACGATCCAATCGCTTATGCTCCTTTGTGGCCAGCGATTCCACATAAACTTCCGTCAAATATTCCTAAATTTAATGGAAATCCAGGTGAAGATCTATCGAATCATGTGATGACCTTTCATCTATGGTGTTGTTGAGGGCCCTGAAATCGGGTCAACAACAAGGGGGATACCCACCCGGTCGGGAACCTGGTTGGCGGCTCCGTGCCCGTTTGGTGTAGCGGGTCCGACTGGGGATAACGGGACCAGCTTCCCGTTCTAAGGGTGTGTGTGTGTAGAGTTTAGTGATGTGTGTATGTGTAGAATATGGTAATGAAAATATAGAATTATTTCTAAGCTAATCTAGTTCTGAACTCTGAGAGTGAATTTGATACTACTTTAATCTACAAAGAATAACACATCTAATCTACGCTAACCCGGGATAGAACTTTTTCCATTATGCGATCTAGAAAGGTTTCACACAATAACTGGTAATGAAGATTATTCAGCTATTATGAGAATATAAATCAATTAAGATGAACCATCCTGCATAAAAAGTTAAGCAGAACGATTGTGAACAGCATATCGCATAATCAGTTATTCATGTATTAAGCACAAATCAATGACTCCACCGTACAAAAGTGCCAAATGGTAGTCCACTCATTCATACGTTAACATATAAACAACATCAGCTGTATATTACTCTAAGAATGCAAGCAGAAACTCGTCAAGAGATAAAAGTACCATTTATGACTGACTTTATACTCACAGACTTGAAGCAATAATGATCTATTTCTACTTACTTCTAATGCCTACTAAGAGTACAAAAGTGCAACATCAGTAGCAGGTATTAAAATGCAAACATAAATAAATCTTGATCCGTCCATTCATCAAAAACCCCCTCCGAGGGTGCAAAAGTGCATGTTCTGAGGACAAGTTTTTTGACAAATTTCCGGACCCTTCTCCAATGCAACGAGAAGGGTTAAATACTACTAACCGGCTAATTTTAATTACACAAATTGAGGGAACGGCTTCAAATGACCACCCTTTTACTAAAAGCAAATTTATTTCTAAAAATCAAATCTAATTTCTAACCGTTTCTGTATCTGTTCTTTAGTGTTGTAAGCAATGCGCTGTTCGCCCTGAAAGAGTCGGCTGGTTGTCCTTTCCTTTTGTTAGAGCTTGATAATTAGAAATAACAAGAGCTGGCACCTCTTTCTGACAGGCTAGAAGATATTTTCGAAAACCTTTCTCTGGCTGGGTGTATTCGCTATTCGCACACTTAGTACAACCCAGTTCCTTTTTGAACTGATTTTGCTGTTGCTATTTCGGTTTCTGGTCGTGCGAATGACTCAATGAGTTAGAAGTCGCGCTGTATGGACAATCCCCTGTTTCGAGAATTGTTTCCGCTCTTTGTTCCAGGCTTTTCTGGAGCGTCTTCCTTCTCTTGCGCTTCTTTCTCTGCTTTACCAAGTCTGGGCTTCAGGATCTTTTGTAAACATGCTGCTTTTGTGCGCCTTTGACTCTGAGTCTTGGACAGTCTATTTTCATCAGTGCCTGTTGGGCGATATTCTGGAATCCGCGGTTCTGCTGCATGCAGCATCCAATTGCGGAGGCATCTTCTCTCTGTTGTCTTATTGGCGCTCTTCCCTTAGATGTTTCCTGCATATAGATTTATATCAGTAGCATGTCTTGCAGTTTACGCAAAGAAGAAGGGAAATGACGAAAAGATTGACATGAAAGCATTAAATTCTAATGAATGCATAATTCTGACATTCATCATGACTTGACTCTTCGATAAATGCGATGCAATCATTTCTGGATACTCAAGCATGCGGCCATTAATTTCCCGTAAGGTGCGCGCCTAATTTTGGGTTCACAGATCATGCTGGGGAATGCCTGCGATGAATGATTTCTGCGATTTGCATCGCAGTCTTGAAAATTGCGACGTAAATAGGTGGCGTCGCAGCAATTGACAGTCTCATTCGTCGCAAACCATAGGTCGCAGATCGCAGCTTTGCATGGTCGCAGATCGCATATTGCAATATCGCAAGATCGCAAAGTTTTCGCTTTGTCACTTCGTGCTGCTCATGCGACATTGCGACGTGCGACGTCGCATATCGGCCGTCAGCCTTTCTTTAGGTTCTCCTCTTTTGAGCGCCTTTGATGCACGCGATGCGATGAGTTCTCGCGTCGCTCTTCCTTGGTGTGTTTGTGTGCTTTGGGAAAGCGCTCCTTTTTCCTTTGCGACGCGATATAGCTCTTAGGGGGTTGATACAAAAGATTTTTTCAAACAAAAATATTTTTTGGATTTTTTGGTTAAGGGTCCCCCTTTGCTTGATGTTATTACTAATATCAAACAAAGAGGGGGGGTGTTGGTGACCACAACAATGGCGATTCACTGTGAAGAACCAGTTATCTCTGCATTTCTATTGACCGTTCACTTCCGAAACAGCAAAAATTTTTATATGTCTAAATTTTGTTATGGACAGATAGAGTAGATTTCCCCTCACCTTGTCGACGATATTTTGTTTCAACCTGTTTTATATCTCAATTTCTTGCTTCCTCAGGTTTCTTCTTGCACTTGCATCAGACATTACTTGGTCTTGATAAAAGATAAAATAAGGTCTTCTCTGCGTACTGGCTTAAAAGTATGCTCATTTGTCGTAGGTAGAGCCTCTGCTACCCGCAAGCGTCCATAGCCTCGACAGGGTTACCATATTATCCAGCAATGATCCTTTTTCCTGCTTTGAGGTTATTCGCAACATTCCAGAGAAAAATCCTTTTTAACACACTTTTCCTTTTTTAATTCTCTAAAGAACAATGTCTTGGTTTGGTGGCCAAATTATGACACAGTCATTCACCTGATTTACACTTGTGCTGAACAAGCCGGCTCGTGATGAGACCTCTTGTCTTTGGATTGCAACAATCTTAAGTCATTGCACTGTTTTGATAGACAGTATTGGCAAAGTCAGCAAGTTATAATATCTGTGATCATGATAAGCCGGCTCGTGATGAGACCTCTTATTCTTTGAGATATAGTGTTTTGCTTGGATTGTTTCTCTGGATGCTGTAGTTTCCTTTTTGCAGGGAGGAAGTCATTGTTTTTCCTTAAGAAAGCTCTGGACGACAATAATAGAGTTTTTGAAAACAACAGCTTTGCAGAGAATGCTTATTTTATTATTGATGATACCCTTCATGGTGCTGATACAAAACAATTCTTTTACCAGAGGTTGCTTTTGTCAAAGTTTTTTTTAGAGGTTGAAACGAGTATCGTAATCAAAGTGAAGTTAACTCTATTTGTCAATAATAAAATTCAGATTTTTCAAAAATTTTGCTATTTGTACAAGCGAAATCAAAATCTGATAGAGAATTGGCATGCTCTTTCATGAATCCTTTTTAAATGATCATCTACAACGGGTTTTATTCAAAAGAGACAAGCAAAACAAAAATAAAAACTAAAAACTAAATCTATCCTACAAAAATTAGAAGATTTCTCTTTCATGGAAAATATAATTTAAGAATCAGTCCATTGACAGGTAAAGAATCTCTCCTTCCTGCCAGATCCTGCAATACGAATGTGGATGGGCCTACGACTTCCACAATCTGAAAAGGGCCAAGCCACAGCTTCTGAAATTTTGTATGTTTGCCCTTTTCTTCATGAGCCTTATCCCATTTCAAAACTAAATCACCCATCTGAAAGTTTTTTCTGGTTATGATGCTTGAGTCAAAAGAAGATTTTCTTAGCGCTTGATGATGAGCATGGGTTTTCCTAGCTTGTTCTCTTTGTTCTTCTAGTTTGATTATTTCTATTTGTCTTAATTGTAATGAGGAAGTAGGTACTTCATCGATGTATTGCACTAAAGACAAAGAGGGAATGACTAAGTGAGTCGGAAGAACCACTTCCCTCCCATAAACTAAATTAAAGGGAGAAGTGCCGATTGAAGCTTTCTTTGTGATTCTATCAGCCCATAAAGCATTTACCAGCGCTTTGTGCCAATTCCTTTGGTTTTGGTCAATTGTTCTTTTCATAATTCTGATTAGGTTCTTGTTTGTTGATTTAGCCAATCCATTACCTTGCGGATAGTAGTTGGCAGAATATTTCAGTTTGAACCCTCTTTTAAGTGCAAACTCAGTCATAGCATTTCCAGAAAAATATGAAGCGTTATCAAACATTAAGGTCGTTGGCAATCCAAACCTAGTTATGATAAATTGGTCTATGAACTCAATAATGTTTTGAGAATGAACTGTCTTGAGAGGAACTGCTTCTACCCATTTGGTAAAATAATCAGTTGCCGTAAGGATATACGTATGCTGCTTAGAAGAGTGAGGAACGATCTCACCTATTATGTCCAAGCCCCATTGACTGAATGGTTGGTCGATGTTGACCGGTTGTAGCGGCATGGATGGTTTCCTTTGTTTTCCTGCAGTAGTCTGGCAGACTTGGCATTTCCTTACGTGATTGTATGAGTCTTTGAACAGCGTGGGCCAATAATATCCTGCACGCAAGATTTTGTGTGCAGTCGCATCTCCGACATAGTGTCCACCTGCTGGTCCATCGTGAAGTTCCTGCAAAACCTTTTCGGCTTCAGTTTTCTCAAGACACCTAAGGAGTACAGAATCGTAATTCTTTTTAAACAGGACATCATTTATGAGCTGGTATTGTTTAGCTTTTAATCTCGGAGCTCTTTTCTTGGTATGATCCAGATGTGATGGAGCATACCCGTTCTTAAGAAAATAAATGGTGTCAGCATATAATGATTCTGCATCATTTAGGCTTACCTCATATGCTTGTACCTCTTCAGATGAGTTCTCTGGGATTTGCGATGCTCCGGCTAACATCTTGCAGAAGCGCTGGCCTCTTACGATGTTTGCTGGTTTGATCTCAAGATCATATTCTTGTAAAGCGGTAATCCAATTAGCTCTCTTCTCGCCCACGTCTTTCTGCACCAGAAGGTTTCTTACCGCTGGAAACGACACTATGACTTTGGTGTGGGCTTTAAGCAAGAAAGGTCTGAAATATTTGATTGCTTTGAAAACAGCATATGCTTGTTTCTCTACGTCTGAGTAATTAATTTCAGCACCTTGTAAGTTCGAGCTAAAGAATGCAATTGGAGCTTCCGCTTTCTCTTGATTTGCTTGGGTCAAAATCGCGGCATAGGATTTCTTTGAGGCAAAAGTGTATAAGATGAAAGATTCTGAAAAATTTGGGGTGGTCAAAGATGGAGCATTGATGATAGCTTGTTTGATTAAGTTAAATGCTTCGTGCTCGTCTAGACCCCATTTGAAAGTTGAATTATTTTTTATCATATTTTGTAAGAGAGAAATAATACGTGAAAAATCCGGGACAAATCTTTTGACAAAATTGATCTGTCCAAGGAAGGATTGCATGGCTTTCTTGTTATGAGGTATGGATATTTTGGAAATTTCCTTGATTCTGTCGGGTTCTATGTGAATACTAGATTTCGACACTATGAATCCGAGCAATTTCCCTTCGCTTAACGCAAAGAAAGATTTCTTTGGGTTGAGCAAAATCCCATACCTCAAGCATCTTTGAAAGATTTGCTTCAAATCTTTGAGGTGGTTGTTTCGATTTTTGGAGTACACTGTTATATCATCCAGGTAAATCACTACTAATTTATTGACTAACCCTTTAAATGCGATGTCCATGGCTCTCTGGAAGGTAGCTCCGGCATTGATCAGACCAAATGGCATCTTCCGATATGCATAAGTGCCCCATTTGGTTCGGAACGTAGTCTTTAACTGATCATCGGGATGCACCAGTACTTGATTGTATCCTGAGAATCCATCCAGGAATGACATTAATTCTGAGCCTGCTACTGCCTGTAGAATTTGCTCCATAGGTGGGAGGGGAAAGTTATCTTTCTGACAGGCTTTGTTGAGATTTCGGAAATCAATACAGATTCTAATGTCTCCATTTTTCTTCCTAACGGGCACCATATAGGATACCCATTTAGAATGCCTGACGGGGAAGATTATTCTGGCTCTCAACAACTTATTAAGCTCAGTTTTTATCTGATTTTCTAGGTTAGGGTGTATTTTTCTGAGCTTCTGCTGGACAGGTTTTTCATTGTCAATCATAGGGATAACATGTTGAATGATAGAAGTGTTGTCAGTCTTCAGCTCATCGTAATTCCAGGCAAAAACGTTTTTGTATTGTCTCAGAAGACGGATATATGCTGATTTTTCTTCAGGGGCTAGGCCCTGGCCTAGGTTAACGTTCTGTGGCTTCTGATCGGTCCCTAGGTTTACTAATTCATAGTTCAGGGTAGAACTGCAAAGTTTAGCATTGGCGGACCTTTTAAACCGACTTTTCAAATCATATAGATCTTCTAGCTTGACCACCGATTTCGGTATAACATTGTCAGAGTTATTTTGTTGTATTTGATGATCATGATGGTCTTCGTTGATTATCTGATTTGAGTAGGATCCTTCAGAAGTAAGGAAATTTACGATGTCAGGATCGTCGTTGAACACTCTCCAATTGGTGATATTGTCAGGGATGGATGGTTTAAAGATCAATTCTATTGAAAACCTATCAGGACTAAAATCTTTAGAAGGGATAAGTCTAGAGGCTACGTTAGCTAACAGGTTTGTGCTCGCGTTTTGAATTCTTGGAATTGACGAGATGCTGAATGCTACGAAATGTGCAGTGAGATCTTGAACTAATGATTGATAATGCTTTAAATGACTTGACAGGCAATGTATGGTGTTACGTACCTGTTTTACAAGGATCTCCGAATCTCCAAAGACTTGAAGATACTTAACGTTCAATCCGATTGCTTTGTATAGGCCTTGAACCAAGGCTTCATACTCCGCTGTGTTGTTCGTGCAATCGAACTCAAGTCTGCATGTGAGCATAATCTTATTCCCGTCTGGGTTAATCAGAATGCATCCTGCTCCTGCTCCCTCATTTGATTTAGATCCGTCAAAATATAATTTCCAAAATAAAGATGTATTTATAGAATTATCTAAAAAACTAAAACATTTTGAGTCATCAGTTTGTGAGAAATTTTCAACTTGGGATAAAACTGAATTCTCTAAGTATGGTGAAATATGAGCATTGAAATTACCTAGGAAAGAATCTATTGCGTA
This sequence comes from Pinus tabuliformis, assembly GCA_031772625.1. Classification (NCBI taxonomy): domain Eukaryota; kingdom Viridiplantae; phylum Streptophyta; class Pinopsida; order Pinales; family Pinaceae; genus Pinus; species Pinus tabuliformis. The sequence goes on along the minus strand of CM062811.1, from coordinate 930,906,799 downwards.
ATTGCCTACAATGCTGCTATTGTACGTTATGGCCTCATTTTCTCCTTCCAGTTCTGTCACTATGTATTTTTGGTGCAACTCTCGTTCAACCTTTATCTGATTTGGTTTATCATTGTATGGTAACCACATGTGCGACCAATCGGTTGAAAAATATCCGTGGAGTTTTTCCGACCAATCCCTGCTAAGAATCAAACCATAGAACTCAGGGATATCAGCTACTAGAATGTCGATAACCTGACACACTTTCGGGTTAGACGACAATCTTATGGTCACCTGATTGAGTTCACCAATCACTTCGACTTGGGATCGATCAAGTTGAACTATGCGTATTGCGGATCTTTGAGGTTTCACATTCAATTTAGCACATATTGACCTTGGTAAAATATTCGTTGAAGCACCAGAATCGACCAAGCAATTGTGCACGTTTTTGTTGAAGATTTCATATGTGAGAAGAAAAGGAGGAGTATGAGATCTTGATCTTCCTCCAATCAAGGCGATGTCATTTGGATCAATTTTATTGATCCTGTTGGTTGGAGGCCTTCCCAGATTGTGGGAAGCTACCACTGTAGGTAAATATGTAGTAGGCACAGCATGTAATTCTTTCATCATTATTTTCTACCGGTGTTTCAATTTACTCAATTCATACAAAGTGATATTAGCCCTAGTCTTCTTCATGTCATCAATGATGTTATACTCCATTTCATCCGACACTATTAGTGTTCTTGATGGAAGCGTTTGATCAGATTGGACTGGGCTAATCTGGGTCGCTTTAGCAGTTGTCTTTTTTGTTGCGACCTTTTCTTTTGTTGTAGGGCTTGCGCCCTTTTGTTTTGGGGTAGTTATGGGAGGATCAAGTTGATTTTTGCTTCTCGTGCTAACAGGAAATGCTTCTTGATCCTCTTCTTGTGGGAGGATGAAGTCCCACATTCCTTGTAGTTCTACGACCTCTTCCTCGTTGGTCTTCCCTTCAGTGGTATTCTCTTCTTCTTCGTCTTCTTCAGATTCAACGTTTGAGACAACACTAGGTGGTCTTACCTCCATGGGAGGATTTCTTTTAAAAGTCCTAAAGGGATTTTTCGAAGAAGTCTCTGCTACTTGTTTTTTAATATCAATCATCTCATTTGACATGGCTTTCAACACTTTTTGTAATCCTTCCAAATCGAAAGGATCTTTCGTTTGCTTCTTCTTGGTGTCTTCTTTGAAAGAGATCTTCTTCGATTTGCGTTCTTCTATAGCAGATCTCTTTTCTAGGGCTACCACGCGTCTTTCCACTGCTAACGCTTCTGTCAAGTTGTCGACTAAGGTGGTCTTGTTTTCCCTATCTACGAAGATAGCCAAGTTTGGAGGTAAAGCCGTGATGTACCATTCACATCTTACTTCCTCGCTAGGTTGTGAGGTAGCGGGGATTTTGTTGAGGATCTTATTGAACCGTAAGTTAAAATCTTTAATGGGTTCTCTAGCCTCAGCCTTAAGATTAGATAGGTCACTGATCAATGTCGTCGTGGATCTGTCATCACCAAACTTGGTGAGGAACTGACTTTGAAAAATGTCCCAGCTAGTGATGGATCCGGAAGGTAACGAAAAGTACCATGACCCGGCTGTTCCTTGCATTGTATAAGGGAACAGCCGGACAACAGCGTCTTCGTTAGTGACTCAGTTGAGATTAACAGAAAGCATGAAATTATTGATATGTTCCTCGGCTAGCATGCCTGCTTCCGGATTGAATTTAGGCAGCCATTTCTCAGGATGGGCCGGTATAGGGCTCAGGGGTGGAGGCATTAAAACCGCCCCAGGATTGTTCCATGGAGACTGGGCCATCGTTGAGCTGCTAGTTAATGGAAGTGTAGAAGATGAATTCTGATGCTGAGAAGATGAAGATATTAAGATCTTTGATGTTTGAAGAGGAAGGTTTGTAGAAGATGGGTGAGTGAGTTGGAATGAAAGAGTGGGTGGTTGACTTCGCGGTGAGGGAGTTGATATGGACGAAGTGGATGAAGGAGTCCGACTGTCAGACTCTGGTGGTGTTTTCCTTGCTCTTTTCCTGGTAGGGAGAGGGAGTTCACTTGGTTGTATGCCAAATTTTTCACTCTTTGATCTGGTAAGGGGATGAGCAGGGTTATACTGCGAAGTCATGCTGCTTTTAGATTTATCAGACTTCTGGTTAAAATTAGAAAATCCCTGGAGTTTACGAATCAAAGTCCGAATTTCAGGGGGTTCAATGATAGATTGGTCTGATATATTCGAATATGTAGCAGTGGTAGATACTCGAGCGACTTCAAATTCCGGGTTTAACCATGTTGGAGAAGTCGAGGGAGTTGATGAGGGTGTATTACTCTCAGAATGGTATTTACATATTTATTTAGGTGCCATTCATAGTTTGTGCCCTCCTTCTAGCACCAAATATGTTGAGGGCCCTGAAATCGGGTCAACAACAAGGGGGATACCCACCCGGTCGGGAAGCTGGTTGGCGGCTCCGTGCCCGTTTGGTGTAGCGGGTCCGACTGGGGATAACGGGACCAGCTTCCCGTTCTAAGGGTGTGTGTGTGTAGAGTTTAGTGATGTGTGTGTGTGTAGAATATGGTAATGAAAATATAGAATTATTTCTAATCTAATCTAGTTCTGAACTCTGAGAGTGAATTTTATACTACTTTAATCTACAAAGAATAACACATCTAATCTACACTAACCCGGGATAGAACTTTTTCCATTATGCGATCTAGAAAGGTTTCAGACAATAACTGGTAATGAAGATTATTCAACTATTATGAGAATATAAATCAATTAAGATGAACCATCCTGCATAAAAAGTTAAGCAGAACGATTGTGAACAGCATATCGCATAATCAGTTATTCATGTATTAAGCACAAATAAATGACTCCACCGTACAAAAGTGCCAAATGGTAGTCCACTCATTCATACGTTAACATATAAACAACATCAGTTGTATATTACTCTAAGAATGCAAGCAGAAACTCGTTAAGAGATAAAAGTACCATTTATGACTGACTTTATACTCACAGACCTGAAGCAATAATGATCTATTTCTACTTACTTCTAATTCCTACTAAGAGTACAGAAGTGCAACATCAGTAGCAGGTATTAAAATGCAAACATAAATAAATCTTGATCCGTCCATTCATCAAAAACCCCCTCCAAGGGTGCAAAAGTGCATGTTCTGAGGACAAGTTTTTTGACAAATTTCCGGACCCTTCTCCAATGCAACGAGAAGGGTTAAATACTACTATCCAGCTAATTTTAATTACACAAATTGAGGGAACGGCTTCAAATGACCGCCCTTTTACTAAAAGCAAATTTATTTCTAAAAATCAAATCTAATTTCTAACTGTTTCTGTATCTGTTCTTTAGTGCTGTAAGCAATGCACTATTCGCCCTGAAAGAGTCGGCTGGTTGTCCTTTCCTTTTGTTCGAGCTTGATAATTAGAAATAACAAGAGATGGCACCTCTTTCTGACAGGCTAGAAGATATTTTCGAAAACCTTTCTCTAGCTGGGTGTATTCGCTGTGCGCACACTTAGTACAACCCAGTTCCTTTTTGAACTAATTTTGTTGTTGCTATTTCGGTTTCCGGTCGTGCGAATGACTCAATGAGTTAGAAGTCGCGCTGTATGGACAATCCCCTATTTCGAGAATTGTTTCCGCTCTTTGTTCCAGGCTTTTCTGGAGCGTCTTCCTTCTCTTGCGCTTCTTTCTTTGCTTTACCAAGTCTGGGCTTCAGGATCTTTTGTAAACATGCTGCTTTTGTGTGCCTTTGACTCTGAGTCCTGGACAGTCTATTTTCATCAGTGCCTGTTGGGCGATATTCTGGAATCCGCGGTTTTGCTGCATGCGGCATCCAATTGCAGAGGCATCTTCTCTCTGTTGTCTTATTGGCACTCTTCCCTTAGATGTTTCCTGCATATAGATTTATATCAGTAGCATGTCTTGCAGTTTACACAAAGAAGAAGGGAAATGACGAAAAGATTGACATGAAAGCATTAAATTCTAATGAATGCGTAATTCTGACATTCATCATGACTTGACTCTTCGATAAATGCGATGCAATCATTTCTGGATACTCAAGCATGCGGCCATTAATTTCCCGTAAGGTGCGCGCCTAATTTTGGGTTCACAGATCATGCTGGGGAATGCCTGCGATGAATGATTTCTGCGATTTGCATCGCAGTCTTGAAAATTGCGATGTAAATAGGTGGCATCGCAGCAATTGACAGTCTCATTCGTCGCAAACCATAGGTCGCAGATCGCAGCTTTGCATGGTCGCAGATCGCATATCGCAATATCGCAAGATCGCAAAGTTTTCGCTTTGTCACTTCGTGCTGCTCATGCGACATTGCGACGTCGCATATCTGTCGTCGGCCTTTCTTTAGGTTCTCCTCTTTTGAGCGCCTTTGATGCACGTGATGCGATGAGTTCTTGCGTCGCTCTTCCTTGGTGTGTTTGTGTGCTTTGGGAAAGCGCACCTTTTTCCTTTGCGACACGATATAGCTCTTAGGGGGTTGATACAAAAGATTTTTTCAAACAAAAATATTTTTTGGATTTTTTGGTTAAGGGTCCCCCTTTGCTTGATGTTATTACTAATATCAAACAAAGAGGGGGGGTGTTGGTGACCACAACAGGTGTTTATCAAACACCCTAAATGATGATTCGATTAGGCTTCGCCTTTTTCAAAGGACATTAACTGGTCCAGCAGCAAAATGGTATATCAAATTTCCCAGAGCTTCGTTTGACAACTTCAGTACCCTAGCCACAACCTTTTTAACCCATTTTCAGTTACCAATAAGGTACGAAACGGGAACAGAACTTCTTACCAATTTCAAACAAACAACGGCCACTCACATATCTGATCATATTCATGAGTGGCGACGTCGTCATAGAATGGTAAAAACGTATGTTCCTGATCAGCTTTTAGCTGAATGGTTTATTAAGTCTTTGTTACCTTCCATTACAGAAGATGTGGCAAAAGGGGGAGTCATCACTGAAGAGCAAGTTATCGCTCGTGCGCAATATTTAGACTTGATTTACACTCAGTCTGGCATGCTCTATGATAAAATACCTTACGCTCCCAGACCAGAATTCTCAGTCCCTCCTCCTCCTAAATCAAACAATCACTCTCATGCAGGTGATGGCATGATTGGCGCAACAGACACGAAATCGACAAAGGCTACATCTAAAAGGCCCGTAAGATTTCCAGTCAAAATGAAAAAGAAGAACTTCTTGCCTCAGAAGTAAATGTCGTCTCGACAGATAAAGGAAAAGAAACCAAACAACCAGGAGGCAAGAAGAAAAACAAAGGGAAGAAGAAGAAGCAGGAGGAATCATCACCTGAAAAATCTTCTACAAACCCTTCTGGAAATAGGAAACCAAATCATCCATGCTTTATATGCGATGAGGATCATTGGATAGCAAATTGTCCACACAGAGCTGAGCTTAAAAAATTCTTCAAGAATTCAAAAACCTCAGCAGTATTAACTGATCTGTTTCCAAATCCAGGAACAAATATGGTTGACAGTGGGAATGCTTCCCTGTATCAAGTGCTGATGTTGTCGGTTTCCAAACAGCAAAATTATGCTTTGATATCGACAAGGAACAAAGATTATGGGAATCCACAGCTGTCGAACAACAAGGATAAAGATCAACCTAGTAGTTCGACAACAACTTCGACGGAAGTTGCACCGCCCATCATTACTAAACTGACAATAAAACCACCAAAGGGAGTAGTACACAAGTCGAAATTTAATCCTCGTGCTAGAGCAGCACAACATTATAATATAGTGGAAGATCTAGCCCAATCGCCATCCGCTATGTCGACACTTGAAGTACTGTAAAATTGCCCATCCCAAAAGCAAGCTTTACTATCAGCTATCGGTGGGATAGACCCAAAGGATTCCAATATTGTATCCTTTAATCATAAAGGATACGATCCTCAGTTACCAGCTCAACTAGCTTTCCTCGTTCAAGTGAAAGCCCTCAACAAAACTGTTCATCAAACAATTATTGATGAGGGGGCATCTACATGTATTATGTCAATGAGTTGCTGGAAAACTTTAGGATCTCCAACCTTGTCACGATCTTCGACGACATTAAAAGCATTCGACGGATGAACATATACCCCATATGGTATTCTAAGTAACTTGCAAGTTGAACTAGGGGGGAAAACAGTAGAAATAGATGTTGAAGTAATCGACGGAAACCTCGATTACAACATCCTACTGGGAAGACCATGGATATATGCTATGGTAGCTGTTGTGTCGACCTATTTTAGGAAGATTGCATTTCCCTTTCAAGGATGGATTACAATCATCGATCAACAAACTTTCCTCCCCAATGGTTCTCAAGTTACGGGAAGCATTCCAATGATCCATGGAAGCCCCCATTCGCTTCAAAATATCGAAGTAGGCCTACTAAAAGACCCTATATTAATGGGAACTTTTGCCCTTCCACCTCCAATAAATCTGGCGGAAGTAGCATCAGTAGGAACCTGCAATATGATATCTTCGATTAAAAAGATCTCAGAAAACGATATAAACATGGATCATACAAAGGTATTGTCTCCAAGCCAAATGGAAATATTGTAGCAATCAATGTTCCTAGCATGGGAGGCAAACCAAAATCAACGCTCATCAAGCATTTGGATAGATAGTTCTAAGGAATATGGCACCCCTTCAAATCCTTGGTCGTGAGTGCATCACACCGACAAAGGAATTGTTCAATCAATGGTAATGGAAGGGGCACCATGGGAAGATTACCACCATCGTTCCCTTCTTCCGGATTGTGAAGAAGATACTCCTGATGACCTTCATCATCCCTCAGTTTTTGATTTCCTATCAAATACTATAAACACGGTGGATTCCGAGCGAAACTTGTCCAACATTGAAGAGACTATTGCCATAAATATCTCGACCAAAACAGATGTTGTAGAGAATATTTATGTTGGCAAATGTTGTTCTCCTTCAGAACTGGAAATATACAATGCTCTTTTTCGCGAATTCAGAGATGTCTTTGCCTGGTCATATAATGAAATGCTAGGCATTGACTCGAGTATCGTTGAACACGAAATCAAGATGTATCTAGATGTCAAACCAGTACGACAAAGGCTATGGCAGGTACACCCTAAGAAAGTCGCTGCCATCAAGGCGGAAGTTGAAAAGCTCCTCCATGCTGGTTTCATTTACCCGGTTCCTCTTACGGATTGGGTGTCGAACATTGTTCCTGTTATGAAAAACAAGGAACGATTAGAGTGTGCATCGATTATGGGGATGTAAATCAAGCTTGTCCAAAAGACAACTACCCTACACCCTTCATTGACCAAATAATTTATGAGTGCGCCGGATGAAAAATCGTTTCATTTATGGCTGGATTCTCTAGGTATAATCAAATAAGTATCCGCCCACAGGACCAGTCAAAAACTGCATTTATTTGTCCGTGGGGAACATTCGCATATCGAAAATTACCCTTTGGTTTAAAGAACGCAGGGGAAACATTTCAGAGGGCAATGAATTATGCCTTCCATGACATCAAAAAAATCGTTCAACCATATCTTGACGACCTTCCGGCTCATTCACGAAAGCGGACTGATCATCCGCAGCATCTAAGAGCGATATTTCTACGTTGCCGACACTACAAGATATAACTCAATCCACAGAAATGTGTGTTCTGTGTCAGCTCTGGTCGTTTACTTGGCTTTGTAGTCTCAAAGGACGGGATTTCATCTCTGCCCATGTAAGGTTCAGGCAATCATAAATTTGCCTCCACCTTCGAATTTGCTTCAGATTCAGAAACTCCAAGGGAAGGCAAACTTTCTGAAGAGATTCATTCCAAATTATGCCGAACTTGCTAAAGGTTATACACGTCTATTGAAAAATGAAGTGCCCTTTGTCTGGGATCAGGTTGTGCAAGCTTCCTTTGATGCTTTAAAAGAATCTCTAATAAAAGCATCATTAATGTACGCTCCCGATTATCAAAAAGACTTTAACCTGTATCTAGCTGCAGCGGATACAACCATCGCAATGGTTTTAGTTCAAGAAGACAACGAAATTGAACATGCTATATATTATTTGAGTAAGAAATTAAATGATACAGAAAGCAAATATTGTTATGTTGAAAAGCTAGCGCTAGCAGCTGTTCAAGCGATACAGAGATTTCGACACTATGTCCTCTTTCGAAAAACTACCATTCTGTCATATTGCAACCCCATGACTTATATATTGTCGAGACAGTTGCTGGGGGGCAAATATTCAAAATGGATGGCAATTCTACAAGAGTTTGATCTGGAATTCATAAAATCCAAGTCAAAGAAAGCCCTTGTTTTCGCAAAATTATTATGCGATCTCCCATCGTCATCCAACCATGAAACATCCGAAGAAACTATCATGGATGAATCTTTGTTTCTGATATCTTCAAGCAATCCGTGGTATGGAGATATAATCATTTATCTCCAAACCCAAAAATATAGGCCTAATACCTCCCACTCCGAACAAAAACATATTCGATACCAATCAAAAGACTACATGATCGTCGGTGATACACTTTACCGTCGTGGTGTCGATACAGTTCTGAGGAGGTGCCTCACCCATGAGGAGGCCGAAAAAGTCCTGAATGATTGCCATTCAAGCACGTGTGGGGGGCATCAATCTGGTTACGCTACGGCGCAAAAAAATTTACGAGCAGGATACTTCTGGCCAACAATGTTCAAAGATTGCATAACTGCAGTCAGAAGTTGCCACACCTGTCAAATTTTCGATAGCAAAACCAGAAGACCACTCGCACCTCTGCAACCAATAGTTGTTGTTGGGCCATTCGCCAAATGGGGCATCGATTTCATGACATGTAACCCCACCTCGACTGGGGGCATGGGTATATCATAGTCGCAGTTGACTATTTTACCAAATGGGCCGAGGCGATGCCTACATTAGATAACACCGGTGAAACAGTTGCCCTTTTCTTTTTCAATCATGTAGTCTCCAGATTCGGCGTTCCACTAGCTATAGTCAAAGATCACGGATCGCATTTTCGCAATCACATGATGGTCGAATTAGCTTCCAAATTAGGGTTGTCGCATGATAGCTCTACTCCATATTACCCACAAGCCAACGGACAAGTTGAAGCAATCAACAAGGTCCTGAAGCGCATGCTGCAAAGGATGATTGGAGTTCACAAAAGGAGTTGGCACCTGATCCTATACTCAACCTTGTGGGCATACCGAACATCAGTAGGAATGCGACCAGGCTTACACCTTTCCAACTGGTGTATGGCCTAGAAGCGATCTTGCTAGTTCAGTGTGAAATCTCGTCCCTCAAACTCGCAATCGACCTTCTCCCTAGAACTTCAGAAGAGGAGGCTCGTTTCTTGGAACTAATCCAATTGGATGAAACCTGTCGTGATGCCGCTTTGGCTAACGAAGCCCATAAGAAATGAGTCAAGGCGCAGTTCGACAAGAATGTCAAACCCTGTGTCTTCTCAGAAGGTGACTTGGTCTTGCTTTATGACCAAGAATCCGATAAATTGGGAGCAGGTAAATTCAAGTCTTTATGGATGGGCCCTTATATTGTTAAGCGAGTGTTATAGACATTTTTGTGCCTTGCAGCTCCAAGCATGAAATGTCCATAAACCAAGGGATCCTAAGTCCCTAAAAGTGTTGTTCCGACCCCTAAAGGAACAAGGTCAACAAATTACAGCTTCTCCTAGAAGTTCTCCACCAGAAACTACTCATAATCAGTCAAATCAGGATCATTTCAGCTGCTCCACTGGCTAGCTGCATTGCATGGCACCCAAATACACTAGCTAGGTGCGTTTCAACGCACCTAAATGCACTACCAGGGTGCATTGAGCAGGAAATGACAAGTGGCAGTGCCATTCCGCGGGGTGGAAAGACAATGGAAGCTTCCAGAATCTTCTCCAATGACACTTGCCTCACTGAGTTCGACCAAGGATGAGTAAGAGGCTCTCAGTCTCCAAGTGGAAGCAAGAACTGACAGAGAGAAGACACTAGTCAAATCATAAGCTGACTCATCTTCCTTGCATACATCTATATATGGATCCCTCATTCTAGAGATCCAGGAGGCTCGAATTTTGTACATTGCAAAGAATTGCTGTTGGTTTTGAGATAGATATCAGAGTATTGGGGGATTTGTGCTTTGTTGGAGGTGAAGAGGGGCTTCTTTGCTGGGAGGTTGATGCTGGATCAGGAATCATCGGTTGTAACTCCTCCTGGATCTTCTTGTTATATCAATAAAACTAGATGAGTTTCTCCTACATGCTTGTGTATCATTGATGCTTGTTACATTTGTATGTTTAGCTCAAATCTGATCCTAAGATTTTTATGAATATAAACCCATGTCTTTGTATAGTTTCCTTCTTTTGTGATCATGCAGGTACTTGGTGAAGCTGGGCAAGTAAGGGAGTAGGTAGCTGGAAGTTGTCAAAGAGGAGAGAGAGTGGATCAAAGGACTAGTGCAAGACACAGGTTGGTTCATCCTATTCCTCTTCATTTATAGTTCATAAAGAAGAATACAAAAGTAGTTTTCTCTATTTGTTTCTAAGGTCACTGTCACACCTTAGTGGGATAGGGTCGTTCTGAATAGACACTTTTCCCGTTAACAAAATGGCAACTCCGCTGGGGACGATTGTCTAATTAGTTTGTTTGTGTTTCTCTTGTTGTTTGTTTCATAAACTTAGAAGTAGCAATCGAACTGCATTTGCCATTAACAAATGCAAAGTAGACATCTTCTACTTCAATCCATTCACTGGATCTGTTTATGATTTGAACAGCTGATTCACAAATGATCTGATTGCCCTTTGTGATAGCTCTTATACCTTCTTTAAATCTACCCTCTGATTGTGCATTACTGATTGCTTTTACTCGGCCAAAAACCATAGATTAAACTGCAAACCGTGACCCAGAACCCGGATAGAATTCTCGTTTCTACCCTAGCGCAGGTATTGTGAAGAGTTCCTGCATTTCAGCACAGTTCCCGAGAGGGCAACCTGCGCTGCAATGCAGTTTCTCTGTGTTACAGGTGCGCTGATTAGCCTAGCCATGTGCAGCTGAGGTTCTTTGCTTCATTTTTTCAGTTTTGTCTCTGATTTTTGCAGCCTGTGATCAGTGTATGTGTCTATTTAAAAACCCCTTTTCCTTGCTGTAATTCTGCCTCCTTTGTACAAAAAGATTGTAGATGTTTTTGTGTGTTTGTTACGTCATTTCCAGTTTTCCATTGCAAAAGTAGAATAGTCATACTGTCGTCCTTTGATTCAGATCTGTCGCAAGTGTCGATTTTGATCATAGGAGAAAGTTTATTTGCTGTTGACAGTCGATTATGCTTTTACTTTTGCCTTTGGTTTGAATTTGTGACTTTCTAGTGTCGAAACGAGTATTTATTTCAAAATCATAAAGTGTCGTAATCGTCTCTACCTTTTGATTTCGAAAAGAAGCTTGTTTGTGTTTGTCACTTGAAAGCAAATTCAGATTTGTACATCAACTTTCTTTTTAGGCATCAATATTAAGAAAGTGAAAAATAAATACATGCACATGTGCATTTGCATATTGACAGTCTGTTTGAGATGATTTAGGGAAGTGCATTTACAGTGTGCTCTTTGCTCTTTGCGAAAAGATTGTGTCTTTCTTTTCCCCTTGTAGCTAGGATTTTCATTGCTGAAAAGAGATAAAAGTTTGCTTATCATCTTTAGATTGCATTTTAGGAATTACATCTACATCTCATGGTGAACCCAAAAGGCAAACTTCATAAGAAAGATCAACTTAAAATAAATTCAATGAACTTAACAACGCTTTGGAACTTAACGCACAACATTTAGAGGTCTAGGCTAGAGACGTATTCCGGCGTCGTAAAGCCTGGTAACTGTTGTCCTCACTGATGGTTGGGTGATTCCTCCACTTTGAGACGATAAGTGCCAGTACGGACTTGTGCTCCCACGTACCGTCGAGTATATATTGGGAAACCCTATAGGCTTAAAACCTTTATCCATAGGAAGCCGTGTCGGCCGCCCTACTGGTTGCAATGCACCGAACACAGCATTTGGGAAGATTGACTGCCGTACCGTAAAAAGTATTCTTCAGTTTTGCGATTGGTTTGGTACTCCCTCTACCTAGATCTCTAGAGCAGTCCCTTTCGTTCCTTTTCAGACTCCTTAACGGAAAAGGTCCATCTGAGCACTTGTCACTTCAGGCTCATAAAAATCGAAGGAGACTAGAGTCATCTTTTGTTTTTTCTCGACTCTTAAAAACTGAAAAAACAAGTTGTGTCAAAGCTTGTTAAAATTTATTTGAAACAGAATATTCATACCCTTTTCCTACGTTGATCTTGGGTTGAGAAAATGGAGCCTACCAACCAAGGAATTCCCCTTTGCGGAAATCCTAGTCCCTTCTCCTCTTGGGAAGATGTTGGTGCACCCCATATGGCCACATTGTCGCTTCCAGGACTGAAAATTAGCTTTCTGGTATGGATCTTCTCAACCAATGTCATTCAGAACACCACTATTCCTGAACAATCGAATCAGCAATTAGACGAGTCCAGAGTTGCCCACCAACCTTCTACTTCCTCTAATTCTTCCTCTCCTCCTTCCTCTTCACTTGATGGGGCTGGCAAAGCTAAAATTCAAGTTCCTAAGGAGAAGAAGGAAAAGAGGAAGAAAGAGAAGAAGAAGAAGGAGCCAAAGGCGAATGGGGGAAAACGAGTGTCGTCTAACGAAAATCCACACACTGCACCGACCAGGCCTAAATCACCATGTGTCATTTGCAAAGGAGACCACCTTCACAGAGATTGTCCTTGCATCCCCTGGATACTAAGGGACTGGTCTCCTCGTTTGCACAACCCGGTGTCGTCAACCTCTGGTGATCATGTTGAAAGCACACCATCAACTAGTGAAAGTGAAGCCCCAGGACAAAAAGGGAAAGCTAGATTTCCCTGTAAACTGTGCGAAGGCAATCATGCCATCCACTGTTGTCCCTTCTTAGACGAAGCTAAAATAGTTTTGGATGATCGTCCGGTTTCACCGTTACGACTTCCTCCTGGATATAAAAAACTCTTGCCGAGTCTGTCACTAGTTGAGAATCCAATTGGCCCACTCAGGTGGTCGGCTGAAGCGCCTATCATTGAAGATAAACCAACTGAATCCATACCAAACGAAAGTCAAAAGGTCGAGGCGGTAGTTGACCCGGTCTTGCCTTCAGAGGTTTTATCTTCGAATGATACAATCAGTGAAGAGAACAAGGATGACACCGTCCAAATTCTCTTCATCAACACAGACTCCGATGAACATGGGGGCAATCTACCCATTCCTTTACCGCAGGAAGGAAGTTTGTCAGAGCCATACCCGGCCGTCTACTCGGTCCCCCTCCAAGCAACCTAGTTGTCTCCTTCGACTGGAATCAACTAGGCAAACCCCGCCTACCAGCAAGCATACCATTCCGAATTATCGTTCAAATATATAGAATGGTCATGGCTGGTACCATCATAGATGAGGGGGCTTCTGTGAGTATCCTTTCCTCTACTGCTTGGAAAGCGCTTGGTTCGCCATCGCTTTTGCCTGAGATGAGAAATATGAGAGGCTTTGATAAAGGAACCAGTCAACCTTTAGGGATCCTTCCCGATGTGCCCATAACATTGAGAAGAAAGACAGTTCGCATGAACGTAATGGTTGTTCAAGGACCCTTGGATTATAACCTACTCCTTGGACGAGACTATATTTATTGCATGGGAGCCATCGTCTCCTCACTCTTTAGAGTAATGTGTTTTCTGCACGAAGGAAGAGTGGTCAAGCTCGTGGACCAGCTTTCATTTCCCGGATCACGCATAGCAAATAGTCATATACCATCCCTAAATGGTCTCTTCACGCAAGAAATGTCTCAATCCCCGGTCCGTCCTCCCGATGAGCGCGAGTAATTCGGAGGGATATGACTGAAACCCTGGGGGCATGCATCCTGGTCTGCTTCGGTAGGAAAACTTCGGGTATAGAATTGGTTTCCGCGGGAGAATATGACTAGTCTGTACCCCGTTCGTGATTGGAAGAGGGGTTATTCTAGAATAAGATTCTTTTGTCAAAGTTATGTGAGTTGGTGGGCATCGTCACTCACCTTTGTTTATCTCGGTATACATCGCCGGAGAACTGTTTTGTTTGCTGTGTGAATAGAACAATCTTTGGGTAACCTGTAAGAGGTAGGCCTCTCCTGATAGAACAAATGTTTTGTCTGCAAATTGAGGGGTAACCTTGAAACCATATTTTATACCTGGGGGCATGCAAACCTTTTGGAGTGCAAGCAAAGAGCGATTATTTATTTGTTTTTTGGATTAGTCGTTTCCTAACTTACATAAAGAAAGGATGTGGGGCAAAACTCTAAAAATTGCCATTTTTATATGAGACATTCTTATCATATGACTGGATTAATCGAGTAGTTTTAGCACATAGTTAAAGCTCGTTAAAAAATAAACATAAGACTGAGCAAATGTTTCCACCTGCGTTTAAGCTCGTTAAAAAATGAACTATTCCCCGGTAAATAACCACCGTGAATGTAGTACTTTAGCCATTAAAGCCTTGGTCGTGTTTGCACTGTCACCTCCACTTTTCATTTGGCCGATCATTCACCTCCATTTGATTGTTTACCCATTGTGAGGAACAGCTGCGAAGAGTGATTTCACTAGCCATCCTTGTGACACTACCGTGATTGGAGAATTCCAAACCTTACCTGGAATCAGCTGCTACCCATTTTATCACTCGTTCCTCAAAAGACGAGTCTTCTTTAAGCTCTTTTCAATTGAATCGTAAAATATGAAAAGATTGCCGAGTTTTGGCCTTCCAGCTCATTAAAGCGACGGGAAGTGCTATCCCTCCTCTAGATTTTAATCTTTTTGGACCTGAGGGATTATTGCACAAAAAGATCAAGCGCTTGTTTTGTTCGGCTTGTTAAAACTATCGAAAATTCATCCCTTCTGTATTGTTTTATACTTTTTCGGACTTAAGGGATTAGATGATGAAAAAGGAATTTTGGAGTTACCTTTATGTACCTTTTCAGACTCTCTAAAAATGAAAAGGACCGAGTTATCTTTGTCATTAAACTCGTTAAAAAGATTAATAGCGACAAACTTGTCTTTAGACGAGAACGAGTTTCACTATCGCTAGGCTCGTTAAAACATAGCGATGGGTTTGCCCGAAGGGAAAATTATAGAACAAGCATATGTTATCCTCCTCAAGCTTGACAAAAATAAAGAGGTACTGGTCAGCAATGACTAGGGAAAAATTGGGAAGAAAACTCAAAGAATCTTTATTGGTAGCAAGTCGCTCTTGAACATGACACTTCCACTCCGTGTCCGAATCGGGTTGGGTTGTTTCATTCACCGGTCACATCACCATGGTCACGCCATACCATCCACATTTGGGGTAAATGCTACCAATCCATCACATAAGTGTCGCCGACATGTTCAAGAGAAGTCATCCAGAGAAGTCACCTTTGTCCCATCCACTACCATACATTATACTTCATTCTTTCATGACCGCCATCCTGAACCATATATCATCAGATCGTGTTCACCTCCATCAAAATCATTTGCTCCGTTCCGTGTCATTTATGTGGGATTCATTAAGGCCCTCCTTTGACGGATCGCTTCTTGTCGACATCAACGCATTATCCAAGAAGTGGATCTAGGAACACCCCATTCAGTACTTTGAAGCTTGCATGCCTCAATGGCAAGTTTCTCACTTCCGGTGACAGGTATACATCAATGACCTTCGACCGAAAGATTTTGCGTGGTGTTCGACGCCAAGTCCTTTATTCACACCACGTGAATTGTACTGCATTACCTTGAGGGTCATCATCATTATCGGTGATTCCTCTCGCGCTTGTTAACAATTTACATCATTGACTGGTAATCAAGTGATGTCTTTCCATGTTCGACTTCAAAACATTTCTCACATGGATCGACTTGTACTTCGAGTGAAGATCGGACGAGATTGAAGACCCCGGATCTAGTTTCATCCATCCGGGATGCGATATATATTCAGGAAAATAAAGACATTGAAATGTACAGCATTGCAGCACAGATAATCATCCTACCAAAAGGATGATGGCTCTATCAGAATCATCAGTCTACCATCAGACGATTATCTGTCCTATGTACATGAAAATGAATTTATAAAGCTGAGCATGGGAATGCCCACCTCAGCTAGATCATGAAAACAATATGAAGATAATGTATTGTATTGTATCTTATTACAGGTCTCCTCCCAACATTGAAAGAACTTCGGATCCTCCTAATAAAGCATTTCACTCGATAAACAGCCTCATACTTTAGGGGGCAACTGTTATAGACATTTTTGTGCCTTGTAGCTCCAAGCATGAAATGTCCATAAACCAAGGGATTCTAAGTCCCTAAAAGTGTTGTTCCCACCCCTAAAGGAACAAGGTCAGCAAATTACAGCTTCTCCCAGAAGTTCTCCACCAGAAACTGCTCAGAATCAGTCAAATCATGATCATTTTAGCTGCTCCACTGGCTAGCTGCGTTGCATAGCACCCAAATACACTAGCTAGGTGCATTGCAACGCACCTAAATGCACTACCAGGGTGCGTTGAGAGGGAAATGACAAATGGCAGTGCCATTCCGCGAGGTGGAAAGACAATGGAAGCTTCCAGAATCTTCTCCAATGGCACTTGCCTCACTGAGTTCGACCAAGGATGAGTAAGAGGCTCTCAGTCTCCAAGTGGAAGCAAGAACTGACAAAGAGAAGCCACTAGTCAAATCATAAGCTGACTCATCCTCCTTGCATACATCTATATATGGATCCCTCATCCCAGAGATCCAGAGGCTAGAATTTTGTACATCGCAAAGAATTGTTGTTGGTTTTGAGATAGATATCAGAGTATTGGGGGATTTATGCTTTGTTGGAGGTGAAGAGGGGCTTCTTTGCTGGGAGGTTGATGCTGGATCAGGAATCATCGGTTGTAACTCCTCCTGGATCTTCTTGTTATATCAATAAAACTATTTGAGTTTCCCCTACATGCTTGTGTATCATTGATGCTTGTTACATTTGTATGTTTAGCTTAAATCTGATCCTAAGCTTTTTATGAATATAAACCCATGTCTTTGTATAGTTTCCTTCTTCTGTGATATTGCAGGTACTTGGTGAAGCTGGGCAAGTAAGGGAGCAGGTAGCTGGAAGTTGTCAAAGAGGAGAGAGAGTGGATCAAAGGACTAGCGCAAGACACAGGTTGGTTCATCCTATTCCTCTTCATTTATAGTTCATAAAGAAGAATACAAAAGTAGTTTTCTCTGTTTGTTTCTAAGGTCACTGTCACACCTTAGTGGGATAGGGTCGTTCTAAATAGACACTTTTCCCGTTAACAACGAGTGTTAGAAAAAGGAGCCTACGAGTTAATGGATTATGACGGGATTCCACTGGCACAACCTCGTAACGAGTTGTATCTTAAGCGTTACTATGCATGTTTCAGTATGGTAACATATATGCTTTTGTTACATTTTTGTTTTCGCTAAAGTATTTGTTTTGGTCAAGTAAATCTGCTTTTTACATGCATTGCAGATGTCGAACCTATTGGAATCATTTGTTGGATATGCCGACGGAGCGAGTCGTAGTTTGCGGAACCTATCTTCTGCCACCTGGGCCATTTTTGATCCAAGCGGCGAGTTAGTAAGTTTCAGAGGGGTATGTATTGGTCAATCAACAAATAACATCGCTGAATATAGCGCGTTGATAGAACTTATCTCTGATGCCATCACACATGGCATATGCCGACTGGTCGTCAGGCTAGACTCACAAGTCGTCATACTACAGCTCACGGGTATCTACTCCGTCCGAAATCCAGCTATCTATCGCATGTTCCTAAGGGTCAAGATTTTGAAAAGGAAATTTGATTTTATTCAATATCAGCATATTTCCAGAAGCTTAAACACATTAACTGACTCATTAGCAAATTACGTGTTAGATAGACATTTGCAACATTTATAAAAAGAAGCATCTCATCAGTATTTGCGTCAGGATCATGCAACTTAACCAAAATAAAACTCCGAAAATCAAAAATATATATATAACTGTTTATGGTTTACACATAATGTTCTGTAACCAAGACAAAATTGGTCAAATGACCCAAAGCTCAAAACACTAGGGGGCACCCTAGTCTAATGATGCTCGTGATAACAAGTCACTGCCTGTGCAATCATGCGTAAAAGCATAGTCCATCGACTTGGCACACCAGTAGTATGTCGCTGCAACCTCAAAGGCAGCTCGTCAGTCCTCACATCTGGAATACCGAGAGTGAGGCCCTCGACCTGATCCTGTAATGCTGAAAGAGTCTCGGACACATTAAGGTCGCGAAGGATAGCCCTTCCAACAGCCTCTCTTGCTAGTGCGACAGCTGGCACTCTCAGGCGTACTACTGGCCGAACAGGACCAACATCTGCATGAGCACATGAGTTCTGATTAGTCTTGACAGAGTAAATCACGAGGACATTATCAAAGGAAAACGATAAACATAAATATGGTCAAGAATTTACCAATGGCACCCCACTGTTCGCTAGCCGACAATACCAAATCTGGGTCACCCCAGAAGTCCATACCAGCATATGGATACTCGGAATAAACCATCTCCTGACAATCAAACCACCTGAAGAAGGTATCAGAAAAGGAAATCTGAGACTGACCAGCATGCCTAGACATATGGTCGACCTATCTCTGCATATGTGGTTTAGTCGGTGGAGGTAAACCGAGTGCAATATACTGCGGCTGCATCAGTGGTATCTTTTCCAAGGCGAAGGCAGTCAAAATAGAACCGTATCCAAAGTTCTTCAACCTCCCGCTTTTCACCTTGGTCAACTGTTCTTTCATCACAAGGAGTATTGCATCACACCAGTTGAACACCTTTGGTTTGAGACATTCCAAGGCATACTGCATATAAGATTGGTTGGCCACATGAAGAGCGCACCACCAGCCATCCTACCAAAAGTGAACAGAATGGTCCTCAAAGACCTGTCAGTGACATCTCGGATGATGATCTTGTCGTCTTTACTCGGCTGAGATCCCTCTCTGCAATACCTGCGAACATAATCTCTCACAAATTCACCTCCACGGGATGAACCTGATAAAGCGATAGGGGCACCTCGCCTCGATAAGCCAGTCAAAAAATAGATGTCCACTACAGTCAAGGGGATGGATTTGCCCCTAATATGGAACACATAGCTGGTAGGATCCCAAGCATCGAGCAAATACTGCAGCAAGTTGATTTGTTGTCTCATGCTATAGATGCGAAAAAACTTCAACATGCCACAGTTCCGCAGTGCATTTACTGTAACTGGATCGTGTAAAGCAAGCATGTCATCTTCTTCATGCTCATGTTCTCGCCATGTAATGGTCATCTTGCTCCAATGAATCTCTGAAAACAAACAAGAGAAGAGTGAGATCCTGATTTGGTGAGAAACAGAGAAAATTTCCATCAAAAAACTGTGCATAAATTTCCTTCCTTGCGCTCATCGCACCTACAGTAGTGTTCTGGGTGCGTTGCATGTCAATTGGCCAGTGGACAGGCTAACATCCAACGCACCTTTCAATGCATAAAGGGTGCGATGGAGCCAGGGCGAGTTTTTCAAACCCCGAAGGCTTAGAAAAACTAGAAATCAAGCTCAGAATGAAAAATGGAAAGGATGAAATGAAAGAGTTCAAGTTTAGCTCCTACCTGGTCTAGACAGCGCCGAAAATCGTCCATAGAATCTCTCGGAATCAGCTGATGAAAATCAAGGGGGAAAAGCACCTCCAAAGCTCCAACAAGCCAAAGTTCAAATGAAATGGTAAAATGAGAGGTAAAAGCACTTTTAAATTACTTTTACGTAATTTAAGTAAAATATTAGTGTCTTAACTGATTTTTCAAACATATATTGTTCATTTCTAACTAGTTTGATGAAGCAATTGAGCATGCAGTGAAATCTTTGAAAGAACAAAGCTATTAATGGTAAAGTCAAAAAATGACCGACAAATCGAGCAATTTTAACGGGGACTTCATGCTCGTTAAAAAATAAGCATAAGCAATGAGCAAATGTTTCCCCCAACGTTTAAGCTCAATAAAAAATGAACCAATTCCCGGTAAATAACCATCGTGAATGTAGTACTTCAGCCTTTAAAGCCTTGGTCGTGTTCTCATCATCACCTCCACTCTGTATTGGCCGATCATTCACCTCCATTTGATTGTTTACCCCTTTTGAGGAACAGCTACAAAGAGTGATCCTATTAGTCGTCCTTGTAACACTGCCGTGATTGGAAAATTCCAAACCTTACCTAGAATCAGCTGCTACCCAATTTTATCACTCATTCCTCAAAGACGAGTCTTCTTTAAGCTCTTTCCAACTGACTCGTAAAATATGAAAAGATTTCCGATCCATTGGCCTCTCCAGCTCGTTAAAGGGACCGGAAGTGCTATCCCTCCTTTAGATTTTAATCTTTTTGGACCTGAGGGATTATTACACAAAAAGATCGAGCGCTTGTTTTATTCGGCTCGTTAAAAGTATCGAAAATTCATCCCTTTTGTATTGTTTTATTGTTTTGGAGTTTCCTTTACATCCCTTTTTAGACTCTCTAAAATTGAAAAGGACCAAGTTATCTTTGTCGTTAAACTCGTTAAAAACTAATAGCGATAAACTTGTCCATAGCAGACAAGAACGAGTTTCACTATCACTAGGCTTGTTAAAACATAGCGATGGGTTTTCCCGAAGGGCAAATTATAGAAAAAGCATATGTTATCCTCCTCAAGCTTGACAAAAATAAAGAGGTACTGTTCAGTAATGATTGGGGAAAAATTGGGAAGAAAACTTGAAGAAACTTTGTTGGTAGCAAGTCGCTCTTGAACATGACACTTTCACTCCGCATCCAAGTCGGGTTCGGCTGTTTCATTCACCGGTCACATCACCATGGTCACATCACACCATCCACATTTGGGGTTAATGCTACCAATCCATCATGTCAGTGTCGCCGATATGTTCAAGAGAATTCACTCAGAGAATTCACCTGTGTCTTACCCGCTGCAATACATTTACGCTCCATTCTTTCATGACCGCCACCCTGAACCTTATATCACCAGATCGTTTTCACCTCCATTAAAATCATTTGCTCTGTTCCATGTCATTGATGTGGGATTCATTAAGGCCCTCCTATGATGGATCGCTTCTTTTCGACATCAGCTCATTATCCAAGAAGTCGATCTAGGGACACCCATTTCAGTACTTTGAAGCTTGCATGCCTCAATGGCAAGTTTCTCACTTCCGGTGACAGGTTTACATCAATGGCCTTCGACCGAAAAATTTTGCGTGGTTTTTGACGCCAAGTCCCTTATTCACACCACGTGAATTGTACTGTAGTACCTTGAGGATCATTATCATTATCAGTGATTCCTCTCGCACCTGTTAACAGCTTACATCATTGGCTGGTAATCAGGCGATGTCTTTCCATGTTCGACTCTAGAACATCTCTCACATGGATCGAATTGTACTTTGAGTGAAGATTGAACGAGATTGAAGACCCTGGATCTAGTTTCATCCATCCGGGCTGCGATATATATTCAGGAAAATAAAGACATCAAATGTACATCATTGCTGCACAGATAATCATCCAATCTATGGGATGATGGCTCCTCCAGGATCATCAGTCTACACTCAGACGATTGTTTGTCCTATGTACATGAAAATGAATTTATAAAGTTGAGCATGGGAATGTCCGCCTCAGCTAGATCATGAAAATATTATGAAGATAATGTGTTGTATTGTATCTTATTACAGGTCTCCTCCCAGCTTTAAAGAACTTCGGATCCTCATGATAAAGCATTTCACCCGACACCAAAAAAAAGATTAACGACCTCATGCTTTAGGGGGCAACTATTATAGACATTTTTGGGCACTCCAACCCCAAGCATAAAATGTCCATAAACCAAGGGCTCCTAAGTTCCTAAAAATGTTGTTCCAACCCCTAAAGGAACAAGGTCAACTGATTACAGCTTCTCCCAGAAGTTCTCCATGAAAAACTACTCAGAACTGGTCAAAAAAGGATCATTTCACCTGCTCCATAGGCAAAGTGCATTGCATCTCACCTAAGTACACTCAGTGGGTGCGTTGCATTTCAAAAATCCCTTCTATGGGGTGCGATGGGCGAGAAGAGACAAACGGCAGTGTCAATCCACGAGGTGGAGAAGCGTGGAATCTTCAAGAAACTTCTCCTGTGACACTTGCCTCTCTGAATTCGACCAAGGATGAGTAAGAGATCATCAATCTCCAAGTGGAAGCAAGAACTATCAGAGAGAAGACACTAATCAAATCACAAGCTGACTCATCTCCCTTACAGATATCTATATATGGATCCCTCATCCCAGAGATCCAGAGGCTGGAATTTTGCATCTTGTAAGGAATTTCTGTTGGTTTCTTGAGGAAACATCATAGTGTTGGGTGATCTAAGCTTTGCATGAGGTGAAGAAGGGCTCACTTGCTGAGAGGATGATGCTGGGTCAGAACAACTGGTTGTAACTCTCTTGGCGGCCTCTAGATTATCAATAAAGCTATTCAAGTTTTCCTCCATACTCTTGTGTCATTTATGTTTTGTGCATTTGTATGGTCAATTTACATCTGATCCTAGATTGTTTATGATAGTAGATCCATGTTCTTGTATAGTGTTACGCTACTTCGATTCTACAGGTACTTTGTGAAGCTGGGCATACCAAAAAACAAGTAGCAAATGACTATCAGAAGAGAGCGGAATCGAGCAAGGAGCCAAGCGCAAGACAGAGGTTGGTCTCCTTTATTCTTCTCTCATCTATCTTTCATAAAGGAAAACGAAAGTAGTTTTACTTTGTTTGTTTCTAAGGTAGCTACCATGCCTTAGTGGGATTAGCAGTTCTGCATAGACACTTTTCCCTGTAATAGGGAAGCATAAGAAAATATGAGACTGGTCTTGAGGAAGGTTGATCCACTAGCCGCCCCAAAGCAGAAAGCATAAAAAAATCTAGGAAGACAGTTGTAGACAAGAGTATGTCCATAAGCAACCAATTGCAGAACACTCCGTCGGACAACACAAACATCAGTCCTGCCCTGGACACCTCAATGAGTCTTCCACCTTTGGACTATAACATTGTAGATGACATGAAGAAAACTCGAGCGAACATCAATTTGTTTGAGTTAGCTAAGATCCAGAGTCAGCGAGACATCCTGTTGCGTGCATTAGGACAAAAAGCAACGAACAGTGCAACCTCTACTAGAAAGGGAGCAAACAAACCTCCTCGATCACTTTCTACTATGCTCAACGCACTCCGAATGGAAGAAGCAAACTCAGGTTGCCCTCCATTCTTGCTATCATTTGAAATTTTTAACTAAAATGTTCACAACTTCTTGGTTGATTCTGGCATGGCATCCAACGTCATGCCACTCTCTATTGCGAAAAGGATCAATGCACAATGGAGCGAGACATCTGCGCAGATCATCCAACTTGATCAAGCATCATGAACAACAATTGGTGAACTACGAGATGTCATCATCGGACTATCTCATGATGGTTGATTCCACCAATGCATAAATACAGTTGTTGTGGACATATTGGAAGCATATGGTCTACTACTCAACAGAGACCCGTCCAGCAAGCTGGATGGATATTTTGCTACAAGTTGGTCACACATGTGGCTTCCGTACAAGGGAAATGAAACCAAATCCGGGTAGTGTTCGAGAGGTATATGAAGCACAATTTCACTCCCTTAATAGTGAGAATGAACTGCTGGCCTTCATAGAACTCATGTTTGGCAACTACCTCATGGAAACAACGTTGGGGTGTTATCCTGCATGACTAGCTCCAACCCCACCAGATACATAGTTGGGCCTCCTTCCTTTCCCAACTGATGGAAATGAAACATGTATAACACATTGTAACATTATTAGCAGTAGCAGTAGTAGTAGTACAAGTGCATCAAATGGTCTGAGTACGGACGGATTGTGGACAATATATTTTGACGAGTCAAAGATACATGACGACTCAGGGTCCGGATGCATCTTGGTCGATCCAAACAACAAAAAACACATGATTTCAAGCCGCTTGGAGTTTGAGTGCACAAACAACGTTGTTGAGTACGAATCCCTCATGTTGGGCTTACAAAACTCCATTAGCCTCAATGTGGTCGCACTCAAAGTGGTAGGTGATTCAGAAACAGTAGTACGATAGGTATGTAACACCATTCAATGTTTGTCACCTCATCTCAAAAGTTACCAGTTAGAGGTATGGTGACTGATCTATAACTTCCAAGCATTTGATATCACTGTTGTGCCAAGAACGTGTATTGCAGCTTCTAATGCCTTGGCAATGCAACTGCTAGTATGTCACTACTTAGGGATAAATGTACTATTGAAGTTTTCTATAAGCCTTATGTCTCTAATAACACAATTGAGCGACACGTTTTTGGTGGTGGTCAATAGATACTGCACTCCATGAACAACGTTGATGTTTTCAAGGACACAATAGCTGATGAAGATGAGCATGAGCAGCCCCAGAAAACTGCAACTGATGGTAAGAAGGGCAACCCCATCCCCAAGGGTGAGATTTCTCCAAACAACCTCTATGACTTGTAGAACTACTGTCAAGGGCATAAAAATAACAAAGCCCATAGATCCACCACTACGAACAAATAGAGTAACTTGGGAACCAGTCACGATCCGAATATAGTCAGTCTCGGTGCAAACTACACACCGTAGTAGTGGAAATCCTTTGTCTGCCTGATCAAACAGTACAGGGATGTGTCTGTGTGGGTATATGATGACCTGAGTACACACGACATGTGAATGATCCAACACGGGATTCCAAGCAAAAGAGGATCCAAGCCATTGCAGCAAAATCTGGGTAAAACACATATGTTACTTGAACCTCTTATACATAAAGAATTGACTAAGTTGTTGGATGTTTGGATTACTTACAAAGTTCGTCACCATACATGGGTTCCTATTTTAAGTTTTGTATGTAAGAAATCTGGGGAAATCTGCTTGTGCATTGATTTAAGAAACTTGAACCGTTCCCGGAATAAAAACCACTACCCCGTGCCATCATCAAAGCCTATGTTGCACACAGTATCTAAAGCAGTAGTATCATTCTCACCTAAAGGTCTTTTGGGATACCACCAGGTTCGAATAGTGGAACTCGATAGTTTTATACTAGTCCATGAGAAGCTTGGCCCACACACATACCATTTGCAATCACTTGACGGGAGGGTTGACAACCTTCCTACCAATGACCAAGATCTCGAGCATCACTTCCAGTAGGTCGGTCCGCACCCCATGCCATGTGCATAGTCTTCCTGCTACTTGTTGTATTCATTTTGTTTTCCTTTCTTATTATCTTTGTTTTTATTTGGTTTGTTTTGCTTACTATTTTTTTTTACGTTTGTTTTGTTTGCTTGATACCTTACTATTTTTGTTTCTAGAAATAAGTGTTGCCAACTACTACGTTATGGCTTTTGAATAGAATATGTGACTGAGATTTGAAGAAACTTGTGACACTGCAGCACTTGGCTAGTCTTGTATCATTCTTCTCTATGCTTGGTTATAAACTTCGACCGATGAAGTCTTGATGGAAAATACGAGCCGTCTGCAAGGGAAGTTTTGGTCTAACCATGAACCTATTTCCACAGTAGGAAGCCCCATGCCTGTACTCACCCTTCTGCTTTGTGTTAAAGCTCATCCAACTAGTAGAAATGGAGAAGGGGAAGATATAAACTAGTAAACCTATGTCAGAGGTATTACATGCCTCTACGAAGGAACAACCTCTTATGCTTTCAATAAGTCGGGATCCCTCTTTCGCCCCAAAAATAAATAAGTGCCTATGCATAGTCCTCTTGAAAAAATACAAAGGTGAAAGAAGAGAAAGGCTTCTGGCGCCGAGAGGTGAAGCATGCAACTCCACTTGGGTACTGACCAGGCTCGCTGGTAGTGGAGCAATGTGTGTGTTCCTGCGTGACTCCGTCGGCGTACTATCTAGGCATGATGGCAGTGGAGCAACACCAAAGATGAAAACTTGTACTCTAAAAATCTTCAACTCGCAAGCTAAACTACCCTTCCTGAATTCGAAACACTATGATCAAGTTGAACTTTTGATTGTGTTTGACTGGGTTGGTAAAATGTGAACCATGTATGTCCATGGGGTAAGTGGGGAAGCTGGAGTAACCCGCACAATGATTCAATACTCCCCGAAAGACCAAGGCCATGTACTATCAATGAACCAAAACAGAGAAGCTCGAGTTCTACTAGTGTGTTGCCAAGTGTTGTAGCGGTTACAACCACCCTCCAAAATTTTGGCCTGGACCCAATTTCGGAGCCTCCCTTGAGAGTTTCACTTGATCGCTATGCACACTTGGGATCACTATGTGAGCTCGTGTGAGTCTTCGCACCCACCTTACTTGATCATTTCACCCAAGTTTTGCATTTTGATGTCAATGTCATGCTTGCGACCATGTTCTAGTTATACTCAAGGTCTTCACTTCATGTGTACTTGTTGTGTTTTATATGTAAACATCTATCGCACTCACACACAGAGTCACATATATTGTTGCGTAAGCACCGTCGCAGTCGACTAACGATCAATCACAAGTGTCGCACTTGTTGCTCATACCATCGGTCAGTCATGTTGAGCATGTGTGTCTAGATGGTTTGAGTTGTCTCGTCATCAAGGCATGTAAGTGTATGCTTGCAAGATTATGTATGCATATTTCACTCATTCACACACTTAGTTACTTTGCTGAAGTTCTGATGACCGGTTTCCCCTCTAACAGCCGGACCATCACCCAGTCATCGACTCAATTGACTGTCACCTAGAACAATGCAGAAGCACCAAGCAATCCATTTCATGTTGCGTTGTCCGCAAGAAAATCAATCATCCTTCAGGCTTATCAACCAGAGAGCTTGACCCAGTAGCCACCCCGGGACTGACTCCCCTCAAAAATTGAGCAGAGGCTGCAGACCTTGCCCACTCCATTGAGTGAGAAAATTACATAGAGAGGTCGGATAGACACCCAGTGCGTGTCCATGTCTCCATGAGAATAATGCGTAGTTTTTCCAGCCAGCAATCCCAACAGTCGACCGACTGCTCACCCAGAAAATTTCATAATTTTCATGAGCAAGCCCTCTGCTTCCCAGCAGTTAGCTCAGCTCTGAAACTATGCAAGGGTGATGAGCAGATCAACCTCCCAGCATCAGTGCATCTTTTCTTACGAGTAGCTCCTAGTAGCCAACTAATAGTTCCCCTCAAGAATTGCATAGTTTTTGCTGCCAAGCTCCAGTAGCTAACTCCCAATTCCCTCCAGGAATTGCACAGTTTTTGTTGCTAAGCTCCCAGCAGCCAACTTCCAATTCCCCTCAAGAATTGTGAAGTTTTTGCTGCTAGTGACTCAGCAGTTGACTGCCAGTTCCCCTTAGGAATTGCACAGTTTTTGCTGCCAAGCTCCCATTGCCCCCTCATTCCGGAAATTGTCCAGTTTTTGCCTACCTAGCCTTCTTGTAACCCAAACTATTCCTCCCAAAAACTATGCATTTTTTTCCTCTAGCTAAGCCAGACCCTGCGAACAGTCATTGTCAATCCGGATTGTCTATATCTATCACTCAGTGACTCCTGCGTAGTTTTCATTATTCATGCCCAGAGCCTCCATCCCACCTCGCAACCTTGTCACCTCTCCCGGTCACCTGCATTCAAAATGATCATGTATCATGGTAGACTAGGAGGTTTTTGGAGTTGATGTCATCTCATCATGAGTGACTGCAAATACAGATACATAAATAAACATGGCGCAAAGATGGATGGGATGAACGAAGGGAGCACATGTAGAGGGACAGGTTCACCAATAGATGAACAGAAGATGCATGGAAAGAGATGTGCTCACGAATGGATTATCATGTAAATATTTGTTCATGGATGAATGGATGAGAAAACTTACAAGATGTCTTCATAAACGGACAAATAGACGAACATGCACCTTTCGCGAACGAACAGATCTGTCAAGCTTACCAACATATAAGCAAGGAGCAATGTGTGAATGCAACATCATGTGGACCAACGAACATCGAAGACTCTGCGCACTTTTCCATGTGGAGGTGAAGTTGTGACACACCATGACGACATCCATCACCCAGTAGCACTGCAGCTTGACATGCACACCAGCAGTAGCACAAATGTACCAACATTGTCATGTCGAGTCATGTCGTCCACATCTCTACTGTGAGCCATACTATCAATCAATGTAATGTAATGTGGAAGTCCAAGAGACCCTCTTGTTGTACGAAGAGTCATGTAAATTCGAAAATTCATGGAAGTCAAATAGTCATGAGGGTATTTGAAGACCCACAAGGGTCAGTTTCACCCTTGGCTATAAATAACCGCTCATTTGTACATGCAAAGGGATTTTTCACCTCAACTCCTCCCCATAGCCTTGAGAGTTTGTAATCTTTTCTTTCAGGAGTAAGTAGTGGCCCCAACACCCCGCACGCGGGGTTAGTGATGTGTGGTGTAACGATGTGTCTTGGAAAATTCACTTAATTCAGAAGTCTGCTCACAGGCCAGCACATTTTCACACATGTATTGTAACTATTGTAATATTAATATTTAACACTTGAACTAATTCACTTGTTGTAATACATATATGTTAATGAAAATGTGTTGTATATGCCATTAACGTTGTCTCGCCCGGGTAGACTACTCTCCCAAACATTAGACAAACCTTTCACATAAATCTTGCTATAGAAACCCTTGTACTCGCGCAAACTAATCCGTTGAGTGTTATACATGTTATCTTACCTTATGTGTTGTGAGTTCCGCATCCATGTGGACTATTCCATCGAAAGTTTTGCACGTCCTCTTGTGTTGTGTGTTCCTAGCAGAGTTGGGACTTCTCCCAACCAACTTGGAACTTACTCCCACCCTCTCCCTCTACGGTGAAAGAACCATTGATACAATAAACACTTAAAATCACTAGGCATGTGAACCTCACTTCTTGAAAGACAAATCGAAGCACTCTCTTGTGATTACAAGTAAGAGTTGAGGCAAATCTTTAAGATAATGGTAACCAGGCCATCATACCGGATGGGACTCCCACACCAAATGGTGTGAATCTAGTTGGGAGTTCATACGGGGGTGATCCCCTAAATGTTGGCAGGTCCAACACAATCAACACATTCCTATTTGAAACATATTATCCTTATGTTCAATCCAAGCAATTTGGATGAGGTATTTGTGCAAGGCACACACCTTGAAGCAAGGGGAAATAAAATTTAGGAAGAGGGTAATAAGAAGAAGCCATTCAAGGGTAAGGAGAAAGAGAAGGGTGGAAAATGGAAGGGAAAGAAGAATGCAAGTGTGAAGAAATAAGGGGAGAAAACAATATGCCAACATTGTTCCAAAGTTGGGCATGATGAAGCCCATTGTTGGAAATTACATCTCGAACTAAGGCCTAAGAAACAAAAATAATAAGGGACAACAAAATATGACTGCTACCACACAACATCACCTTGGATCAAATTCTGGTGATGAGACCGAGATTTCAGCCATGGTCACAAAAGGGAAAGAATTTGTTGCAAGCACTAGTTCCTCAAACAGTCAAAAAAATACTCCAAATGAAGAATCACGAATAGAGTTGTTTCATGTAAGGGTAATTTCAAATCATATAAAGATTCATGCATTATTCGATAATGGGTCACAATCAAACTAAATTTCAGAAGACTTGGTCAAAAATATCAACCTTGAAACTATACCTTATCATAAGACATATCCATTGGTTTGGATAGTCAATAATGCAAATTTACAGGTTACAAGGAAGTGTTTATTCAAGTTCGCCATTACTGAAAATTTCATTAATGAAGTTGAGTTAGATGTAGTTCCACTTGACAATATCTCAAGAATCATTTTGGGTAGTCCTTGTTTGTATGATAGGAAAGTAGTATTTTATTTCCATGAAAACAAAAGACTTATTGCTCAAGAATGGGGTGGAGTACATTGTGAGAGCCCATCGCAAAAAGCTAAACATTTCTTTGGTTAATGCAGGGCAGATGAAGGGACTAGTAAATGCAAGTAAAAATTTGTGCTTCTCATGATCAAGAAAAATAATGATATTAATTATGAATATTTTGTAGGTTGTGATGACAAATTGAAATCTTATTTGTTTGATGTGGTAAGAAAGCATGGCCAGATGTTTCAGGAACCAAAGAGGTTACCTCCCAAGAGGGGAATTTAGCATGAGATCTAGTTGCAGCAACATGTTCCACTTCCAAACATTGGCATGTATTGCATGTCGATTATGGAGAGTATGGAAATCAAGAAGTAAATTTAAGAATTTCTGAACAAAGGTATCATACGCCCATCTACTTCACCATATGGTTCACCCATTGTCTTGGTGCCAAAGAAGGAAGGACTTGGCGTATGTGTGTGGATTTCCGTGCATTGAACAAAATCACGATAAAGAATCATTATCCACTCCCAAGAATTGATGACTTTCTTGATCAGTTGAGGTATGAAAAGTATTTCACTAAGTTAGACTTACGAAGTGGCTATCATCAAGTTAGAATAGCTTAAGAGGACATTTGGAAAACCGCATTTAAAACTAAACAAGGATTGTTTGAGTGGCTTGTTATGCCTTTCGGTCTTACAAATGCTCCAGCTACTTTCATGAGAGTAATGAACGATGTATTGAGACCATTTTTAGATGACTTTGTCATTGTTTACTTAGATGATATAGTCATATTCAGCAAATCCAGAGATGAACATGTCATGCATGTAAACAAAGTACTTAATGTCTTGAAAAAAGAATAGTTGTTTTTAAACATGTCGAAATGTGAATTGGCAAGAATTCTTTAGTGTATCTGGGACACATTGTTGGAGGAGGTGAGATGAAGACCGACC
Organism: Pinus tabuliformis; assembly: GCA_031772625.1. Lineage (NCBI taxonomy): Eukaryota > Viridiplantae > Streptophyta > Pinopsida > Pinales > Pinaceae > Pinus > Pinus tabuliformis. The sequence goes on along the minus strand of CM062811.1, from coordinate 930,875,884 downwards.
CTTCTAAAGTTGAGGTCGTTCTGAATTGGCCCAAGCCCAATACAGTTACAAAGGTAAGAATATTTTTAGGGGTAGCACAATATTGGAGGAAATTTATTGCTAATTTTTCTTCCATTGTAGCTCCATTACATGCATGGACAAGTGTCAAGAAATTATTCCATTGGGGAGATGTACAAAAGAAATAGTTTGATACTTTGAATCAAAAGATCAGTTCAACACGGGTATTGGCTCTTCAGGAAGATCAAAAGTTTAGTTCAGCTATAACTAACTATCCAACTTATGACAAAGAACTTTACACATTGGTATAAAGTGTCAAAAAATGGAAACACTACTTGATGGGGAAAGAGACCATTATCCATATTGACCATCAACCATTGCAATACTTACAGTGACAGTCAAAGTTGCAGCAGTCATGACATTTTAGATGGATGGGTTTTCTATAATAGTTCATTTGGTTATTAGGTACAAAAAGGGAATCTACAATAAGCTAGTTGATATTATTTTAAGGCCTATTGTATATTCATTTGTTATACTCAAGCATAATTCTGTTTTTCATGAAAGTTACATTGAGAAATATGCATATGATAATGACTTTCAAGATGTGTATGAAAGCTTGAGTCAAGGAAACCAAATTGAAGAGTGGATTATCATGTACATAAAAATTTGTTGTATCACTTGGGAAAGTTGTGTATTCCACAGGGAGAAAGAAACAGAATCATAAGGGAGGTGCACACTTCATTGATTGCTAGACAGTTTGGTGTAGGAAATATAGTAGCAAATCTCCAAAGGTATTGTTATTGGCCACGCATGTTTGATAATCTATCTTGTTTCATTAGAGGATGTTCTTTGTGTGAACAAGTAAGCCTAGTAATAGGAAACTAGGATTGTACACTCCACTTCCGGTACCTTCACGTCCATGGGAGAGTATCTCAATGGATTTTGTAGGAGGTATTCCATTTTCAACTAAAGGTCATGATTACTTGTATGTAGTTGTAGACAAGTTCAGCAAAATGTGTATTCTAACATGGTCTAAAAAGAAAAATATAGCTGAACAAACACCTCATCTTTTCTTCCAAAACATTTGGGTTCATTTTGATCTTCCTACTTCCATTGTAAGTGATCGAGATTCTCGATTTGTTGGGAATTTTTGGTCAAATTTGTGGGACATGATGGACACAAATTTGAAGAAGAGTACAACCTTTCATCCCCAAACAGATAGAAAAACTGAGGTGTTCAACAGAAAAATTATTCATCTTCTTAGAGGATATTGCAGCAAACATCCCAAGTTGTGGGATGAATAGTTGCATTACATACAACATGCATACAACAGGGCAAAGCATTATTACACAAACACATCGCCATTTGAGGCATCTTTTGGGTACTTGCCAAGATCACCATTGGACTTCATCTTTGAGAAATATGTCACCATTGATGGTCATAGTGACATTGATAAGGCTAGGAAGTTCATAGAGAAAATTCAGTAGATACATCACACAATGCATGAATAGCTGGAAAAGAGTCAAAGCAGCTACAAGTCAAGGCATGACAAACACACATTGATCGAAAATTTCAAGTTGGAGACGAAGTTTGGCTATAAATTAGCAAAGAGAGACTTCAAGGGGAAGGTAAAACTCTTAAGCCAATCCATTATGGTCCTTTTAAAATTCTGGAAAAGATTGGTAACAATGCATTTAAGCTTGATTTGACTCCTTATATGAAAATATACTCTGTTTTTAATGTTGAGAATTTGAGATTGTTTGAGCCTCATTTGGTTGATGATCAAATGAGAGCATGTTCAGCTGCCATCAATAGATGATCTCGCCAGAATATATTGATGAACTTCAGCAAGATCTCATACTTGACAAAAGAACCAAGACTTCAAAAAGAGGGAATGTCAAATACCTTAGAGTGGGACTCAAGGGACAAAATCCTTCTAAATCGAAATGGTTTCAGATCGGGAAGGTGAGGGATTTGTACCTTCACCTTCTAAACAATTAATAGTATCTTTTGGGGTCCAAAAGGCTTCTAGTGAGGAGGAATAATCAGGCGCTCAGTATTTAGCTCAAAAATCAAAATTCTCAGAATAGCTTGAAACCTTAACAATCGCATCTATCTCAGAAAAACGATCCTAACACAATTTGTTTTACTGAAAACCAAGTTCATACGAGGAAGTTATTGAGTTCTGTTCGCTTTTCTAAACAGGCGAAATTTTGCAAAAAAATGCCCAATCACTGCACAGTCAACAGTCTGTACTACTGACATGGAAAGTGACTAGGTAGGGTCAACGGATGGTCAACACCCAATCAGAGCTCGCTAATTGTCATGTTCTAGTTGGATTTTAGGTTGGTAACGTGGTAGGTTATTAGTCGATGAATGTGGACCAACAAGTAGGGGACAAGTGCGAAGCCCAGAGGCCGCTAGTTGTCCCTCCCTAAAGGTCGGGCTCAGTGCAGTGGAATAAAATTTTATGGAGGCACCAGGTTCGACCCCATGACCTATTAGAAAATTATATATTACAGAGCAATGGAACACATAAAATATATTGCCGAAATATAAACACATAAACCACATAAAACAAGAGAGACAAAGATATACATGGTTCACCCAATTTGGGCTACATCCACGGAGAAACAGCCAGTCCTTCTTTTTATATTATCCTACAAAATGAAGAGATACAACCTACAATAGATCACAGAAGCTCCTCTCTCTTTCTCTCTCAGAATACATATCTACATAAACGCAATACAATTCCCTCATATATAGTGAGTGGGTTGCCTTCTAGGGAAAAAAACCCTAAACTAAACATAACTTCTACCATCAGATCACCGCCTAATGAACGACCTCGATTAACTACGAAATTACAACATTTTACAAGGCAATTTTACATCTATTTTTAGCTTTGGGGGCATTTCCCCTGATCCCTCGCAAGGGGGGGGGGGGGGGGGCTCCCAAGGATAGCAGCCACCCCACCTGGACCCCCCTTGCAGTGTACATTTTACAGGTGGCGTTGCCACCACATTGCGAACTGGGGTCCAATGTGGCAATACCTCTAAATGAAGAAGATAATCAAGCTCCACACCAACAATCTCCCACTTGGAGACTGATTATAGAAACTCCATCGCTGCTTCCTTTGCCGGAAAATGACTCCACATTGGACCTGGTTGTTTCTCATATTCTTCATCATACTTGAAGACCAATTGAAACTGAGCAGAATCTTAGTTTCTCCCTGGTTACAACTTTTGTTAACATATCTGCAGGATTCTGGCTAGTGTGTATCTTTTCCAGCTTCAACTGTCAATCTTCCAATGCTAACTATATGAAATGGTACTTGAGCTGCATTCGTGGGCATGGAATCCCCCCAAGGCATGTTTTGGGGCTTAAAGCTCAAGTTTTGACCAAGTCTTTTGTAAAAAGCTCCGCGAATTATGGGCATGGAGCGCGAAGTTATAATAGATTCATAGGCTTGTCCACCCTCGGTTTTGTAATGTAACGTCTTCTTGATAGATCTACCCATGGTCCGTAGACCATGGGATTGTATAAATAGAGTGAGGCTCTAAGTGTAGAAGATAGCATAGGATAACTAATACAAGATGAGAAGTCTAAGGGATTGAGTCGAAGTGTAAAGTGTGTCTTTCGGTCGTAGGGTAGGAGAAGGCTCTGCAACTGAGTGCGCAGGGGCCTAGTAGTCCATAGCTGAGTGCGCGGACCCCTGCAGTTGAGTGCACAGGGAGGGTCGAGTCTGTAACCGGTGGAAGAATCAATAAAGAGAAGTTTACCATATTTCTGTGTATCTTTTCTTGTTTTAATGTATGATTGGGTATAATTTGCAAGTATATTGTTTATTTGTTGCGCGAACTTATATGAATGTTTTGTATAAATAAATCTAACATAAGACATCCAAGTACATGAAGGTAATTAACTAGAATAGGAAGATAAGTAAGATCTCGGGTAATAGCGCAGAGCGCTACTCTAGCAGCACGAAAGCTCCACAACTCCTGGTTAGGGTTGCGTAAAAGCAATGTATCAGGACTGTTATAGACATTTTTGTGCCTTACAGCATGAAGCATGAAATGTCAATAATCTAAGGGATCCAAAGTCCCTAAACATGTTGTTCCTACCCCTAGAGGAACAAGGTCAGAAAACCACAGCACTGAAAATCAGTTCTCCACCTGAAAACACTCAAAAACAAGCTAATTCTGGATCATGTCAGCTGCTCCACTGAGCATCTGCGCTAAATGTCAACTGCTCCACTCTGTACCTGCGCTGAATGTCAACTCTAATGAAGGCTACCTGCGCTGGGTGAGATTGGCCAAGTGGCACAGTCATTCTGCAAGGTGTCAAATGCCCAGGAAGCTTCCAAAATGACACTTGGATCAGGGAATTCGCCTTGTGATGAGTAAGAGGATCTAGATCTCCAAGTGGAAGCAAGAAACTCCAAGTGGACTCAAGAACTGAAGTATAACTGAAGTGGGAGAGGACACTAGTCAGCTTCATGCCAAGCTCAAGCTGACTCATCCTTTCTCCAAAACTCCTATATATAGAGCTCTCTCAAGAGGTCTAAAGGGGCTGGAATCTTGTGAATGTAAGGAAGTGTTGTTGGTTTGTGCATAGAACTATTGGGTGATTTGCTTGAAGGAGGTGAAGAGGAGATTTCTTTCTGCTGGGAGGTGTTGCTGGATTAGGTCTATTATGGTTGTAACACTCTCAGAACTTTACTTCTTCCATTAATAAAGTATTTGAGGTTCTTCTATATGCATGTGTCTCTGTGGCGTATTGATACTTGTATATTTGATTTATTCTAATCCTTGAATCAATTATGGATGTATGCTTCTTGTAGTTTCCTTTTCTTGTGCTTTTGCAGGATCTTTGTGTAGCTGGGCCAGTGAAAGAGCAAGGAGCTGGGAGCAAGCAGCAAAGAGGGAAGATTGGATCAATCATTAAGCGGAAGATAACGGTTAGTGGATCTCTTTCTCCTCTCTCTTACATCTCATAAAGAAGTAATCTTGAATAGCTTTACATTCGGTTGTTGCTGAGGTACTATCACCCTTAGAGTGGGATAGGGTCATTCCGTATTGGATACTTTTCCCAACAACAAATTGGCGACTCCGCTGGGGATCGTATCTTGTTGGTTGTTTGTGTTTTTTGCTATTCATTTCATAAACAAAGGGAGTATCGAATCGAACTGTATTTGGATCTTTCAAATGCAAAGTAGAGGGTAGCTACTCTAGCTCAGTTTCTGGGCAAGTTTATGATTTGAAGAGCTGATCCACAAGGACTCTAATAAGCTCTTAGTGATAGCTTTTCATCCTCCTTGTCATCCCTTAGTGTGTCCTTGACTGATAGCTTCTGATTTGGCCAAAAACTGTGAATTTTTGAGCAATCTGTGACCTGGAAACCAAGAGAAACGAAAGTTTCGTTCTTCAGTGCAGGCTGTGTGAAGGTTGTCTGCATTTCAGCGTAGTTCCCGAAGGGGCTACCTACGCTGAAGGTCAAACTGCCTGTGTACCACCTGCGCTGGACCAGTCTTGCCTTGTGCTACTGGGGTTTCCTGCTGTTTCTTGCCCTGTTTTCACTCTTGTTTTTGCTGCCTGTTACCAGTCAATGTGCCTATCTAAAACCAACTTTCCTTGTCACTATTCCACCTCGGTTGTATAAAGAAACTGTGTTTGTTCTTTGTGTATTTCTTGTATCATTTACAGTTTCCCATAACGAAAGTGAACTAGTCTTGCTGTGACCTCTTAGATCTAGACCTGTGATAAAGTGTCGTTTTGATCTTAAGAGTTAGTTTGTTTGCTGTTCATAGCTGATTGAGCTTTTGCTTTCGTCATATGGTTTGAATTCATATATTTCTGGTGTCGAAACAAGTAAATCTTAAGGTGTCTTTAGATTTTGGACAAGCTTGTTTGCTTTTGCTTGAAATTGAATTCGAAATTATACAACAGCTTTCTTTTTTGTGTCGCACAAACATTAAGAAAGAGAAAAGAAATACCTGCATTTTGCATTTTGCATATAAGTTTGCTTGTTGATTTAGGGAAAAAGTGCATTAGTGAGTGCTCTTTGATCTGTGTGAAAAGATTTTGTCTCTCTTTTCTCTCAGTAGTTAAGATTTTCATAAGTCGAAAAGATTGAAAAAGCTTGCTTCTCATCTTAGACTGCATTTAGGAATTTGTATCAAGACATCTCGTGGTGAACCTTGAAAGGCAAACTTTAAGAAGATCAACTTAAAATATATTGAATGAACCTAACAATGCTTTGAAACATAACGCAAACATCTAGAGGTCTAAGCTAGAGACGTGTTCCGGCGTCGTTAAACGTAGTGACTGTCGATCTCGACGAAGGTGGGTGATTCCTCCTGAGAGTCGGTGGCACTAATACGGACTTGTGCTCCCACGTACCGTCGCGTATATATTGGGAGACCCCTATAGGAACAAAGCCTTTATCCATAGGAAGCCGTGTCGGCCGCCCTACTGATCGCAATGCAGTGAACACAGCATTCACGAAGATCGACCACTCGTACCGTAAAACGTATTCTGTGGTTTTGCGAAAAGTTTGGCACACCCTCTGCCTAGATCTCCAGAGCAGTTTCTTTTGGCCTTTTTCAAACTCTATAACTGAAAAAGTCCAACCGAGCATTTGTCACTTCGGGCTCGTTAATACATCGAAGGAGACTAGAGTCATCTTTAGCTTTTTCTCGACTCTTAAAAAGTGAAAAAGCAAGTTGTGTCTAAAAGCGTCTAATAAAATTCATTCAATTCGGAAACACAAATTTCCCCTTTTAATATTTTAGTTGATCGAGTAATCCGCAATCGTGGAAGAAAGTCAATTGAAACCCCGTCGTTCGCGGAGGCTTACGAGTCAACTGTCTTTGTCTCCAGAATCGAAAACAGTACGGGCAAAGCGAACTCGTTTAACCGGTTCAAAATCTCCTTTGAAAGTTAGAACAAGTGTTCCAACTGCATCTGAGGTTCCGGTTACTCCTAACATTTCTGGAAACCCTGCCTCTATAGAAGAAGTTCAACAACCACAGAAGGACAGTAATACTGATCCTAGTCTGGGGGCAAATACTTGTGTAACTGAACCAGTTCCATCTGTAACTGGTCCAGAAAGTTTTGTTCCTCATACAACTGTCGATGTCGAAGCAACCACTTCTTCGGTACCAGAAATATTTTACGGACCTGACGGTCTTCCTCTTCCACCGGGTTTGATTGCGATAGAGGAAATTGCAGAGGATCCGCAAGCAAGTACTCCAACCCATTTTGGAGTCGGGGTCACTCTATTTCCTTCATCAGAGGTTAATCCACCACAAGTGGAAGTCCCTGTAGAATCGCTAGGCAATCTATTGGATAGACTTAAAATGTCTGAACAACCGTCATCGTCTAGGACTGTGTCAAATGAAACAGCGACAGCAGAAGCCCCTGCCGTCACCCCAACGATGTTTGCCGGCATACCAGCTGTCCCAACTAGCTCTCAACAGCTAGAAGGAGTCCACCAAGGGACTATTTCAACAGTATGGTCTGTTCTAGTTTGTTCATCCGGAGTAATACCCGGTAATTCTTATGTTGAAACTCGACAGATTGATCCTCATGGAGGTCAATTTGGGCCATCTAGTCCTCAAGGACTAACAATCCCTCTGAGTTCCAGATTGCTACCATATGGGGGGCAGTATGCCCTTTCATTACCTCCTCCAGGAGGATATCCATATGGCAGTTCTCAACAGTATTCAGGTTATACTGGAATTGCATCAAGTAGTTGGGTACCTATGCTACCTCAACAACCAAGGATTGCATATTCTATGCAACAGTGTGTACCTGTGACGAACATCCCAACCACACCGGCTATTGTAACCGTGTCGCAAGTTCAAGCGATACCTGTTACATGTCAACCTCAGATTTCTCAGGTTGTAATGCAACAGTCGCTTGACCATGGGTCACAACCACAATCGCCAACTGGTGGGTCGACACAAGTACAAACGGGTACAATTACCCCACACCTTGGTCCAATGGGTAGCATGGCACAACAGAACATGGCGTCACAACCATGGCTTGTACAATACCAACAACCGCAATTCCAGCAAGTGTACCAAGGTTCTGAGCAGCAGATCTTTGCGAACAGTGGACAACCGTATATCCAAAACGGTCAAAACCAACCACTTTATAGTGGTCAAGTCCACCAACCGTATCAGTCATACCAACATCAATTACATTATGCTGGTATACAAAGACCCACTGCTCAAGCGATTCCATCGTACCCTGGTTACGCTTCGTCTAACCTGAATCAACAGTTACCATTCGTGGCAACTTTAGAGTTACCCGATTTACACCGTTTAACCAACGATCCGATTGCTTATGCCCCTTGGTGGCCAGCGATTCCTCATAAACTTCCATCTGACATTCCTAAATTCAATGGAAATCCAGGTGAAGACCCGTCGAATCACGTGATGACTTTTCATCTGTGGTGTTCGTCGAACACCCTAAACGACGATTCGATAAGGCTTCGCCTTTTTCAGAGGACATTGATAGGTCCAGCGGCTAAATGGTATATTGAATTCCCAAGAGCCTCTTTCGACAATTTTAGTTCCCTAGCCACGACTTTCTTAACCCACTTCCAATTACCGATAAGGTATGAAACGGGAACAGAAATATTAACCAACTTCAAACAGACAACTGCTACCCATATATCTGATCATATACATGAGTGGCATCGTCGTCGTAGGATGGTGAAAACATATGTTCCTGATCAGCTATTATCTGAATGGTTTATAAAGTCGTTACTTCCGACTATTACGGAAGATGTGGCCAAGGGGGGAGTCGTAACAGAGGAGCAAGTTATTGCTCGTGCGCAGTATTTGGACTTAGTTTATACTCAGTCCGGCACACTCTATGACAAAATACCTAATGCCCCTAGACCGGAATTTTCAATTCCTCCCCCTCCTAAATCAAATAGTGACTCTCATGCCGGTGATGGCGTGATTGGCACGGCAAACACGAAATCGATAAAGGCTTCGTCAAAGAAAGCCCGTAAGAATTCGGATCAAAATGCAAAAGAAGAAATTATTGCTTCGGAAGTAAATGCTGTATCGGAAGATAAAGGCAAAGAAACCAATCAACCAGGAAGCAAGAAGAAACAAAACAAAGGGAAGAAGAAGAAACAGGGTGAGTCATCCCCTGGAAAAAATTCTTCAAACCCTCCTGGGAAAGGGAGACAGAATTATCCATGTCTAATATGTGATGATAAGGATCATGGCACAAAGAATTGCCCATTCAAAGCTGAGTTAAAAAGGTTCTTTAAAAGTTCCCAAACATCAGCTGTGTTAACTGATCCATTTCCCAACCCAAGTCAAAATCTGGTTGATAGTGGAAATGCTTCCCCATCACAAGTCCTTATGTTGTCGGTTTCGAAACAGCAGAATGATGCTTTGATTTTGACAAGGAACAAAGATTATGGTAATCCTCAGCTGTCGAACGAAAAAGGTAAAGATCAACCAAGTAGTTCGACAACAACTTCGACAGAAGTTGTAACGCCCACCATCCCTGAATTAACAATAAAACCGCCAAAGGGTGTAGTACACAAGTCGACATTTAATCCTCGCGCCAGAGCGGCGCAGCATTATAACATAGTGGAAGATTTGGCCCAATCGCCATCTGCTATGTCGACTCTTGAAGTGCTACAAAATTGTCCAACCCAAAGGCAGGCATTTTTATCGGCAATTGGTGGGGTTGATCCTAAGGATTCCAATCTTGTATCCTTTGATCACAAGGGATATGATCCTCAGTTACCAGCTCAGCTAGCTTTCCTTATTCAAGTGAAAGCACTCAACAAAACTGTTCACAGAACAATAATTGATGAGGGAGCCTCGACATGTATTATGTCAATGAGTTGCTGGAAAACTTTAGGATCTCCAACCTTGTCGCGATCTTCGACGACGTTAAAAGCTTTCGACGGAAGGACTTATAACCCTTACGGTATCCATAATAACTTGAAAGTTGAACTAGGAGGAAAAACAGTAGAAATTGACGTAGAAGTCATTGATGGAAATCTTGACTATAACATCCTACTAGGTAGACCATGGATTTATGCCATGGCAGCTGTCGTGTCGACTTATTTTAGGAAGATCGCATTCCCGTTTGAAGGAGGGATTACGATCGTCGACCAACAGAATTTCCTCCCTAATGGTTCACAAGTTACAGGAAGCATTCCCATGATCCATGAGAGCAACCATTCAATTCAAGATATCGGAGTAGGATTATTGAAAGACCCCACATTGATGGGAACTTTCGCGCTACCACCTCCTATTTATACAGGAAATGTACCGTTTGTAGCAACCTGCAACATGATATCTTCCACGAAGGTCAACATGGATTATTCAATGGTTTTTCCCCCAAGCCCTTTAGAAATATTGTAGCAATCAATGTTTCAAGCATGGGAGGCGAGCCCAAATCAACGCTCGTCAAGCGTTTGGGTAGATAGGTCTAGAGAATATGGAACCCCATTAGATCCTTGGTCGAAAGTACATGGGACTGACGAAGGAATCTTACAATCAATGATGATTGAGGGGGCACCATGGAATGATCACCACCATCGTTCCCTTCTTCCGGAATATGAAGAAGAAACCCAAAGTGACCTTTATCACCCTTCAGTATTTGAATTTCTAACAAATACTGTAAACACGGTGGATTCCGAGCGAAGCCTATCCAATATTGAAGAGACTATAGCCATAAATATCTCGACTAAAACAGATGTTGTAGAGAATATTTATGTCGGCAAAGGTTGTTCCCCTTCAGAACTGGAAATATATAACGCTCTTTTTCACGAATTTAGAGATGTCTTTGCTTGGTCATATGATGAAATGCCAGGCATTGACTCGAGTATCGTTGAACATGAAATTAAAATGTATCCTGATGTCAAACCAGTAAGGCAACGGCTTCGGCAAGTGCACCCGAAGAAAGCCGCTGCCATTAAGGCGGAAGTTGAAAAACTCCTCCATGCTGGATTCATCTACCCGGTTCCTCTAACCGATTGGGTATCGAATATTGTCCCTGTTATGAAGAAACAAGGGACGATTAGAGTGTGTGTCGATTATAGGGATGTAAACCAAGCTTGTCCTAAGGACAACTACCCTACACCCTTCATCGACCAGATAATTGATGAATGCGCCGGATGTGAAATCTTTTCATTTATGGATGGATTTTCCGGGTATAATCAAATAAATTTCCGCCCACAGGACCAGTCAAAGACTGCATTTATTTGTCCGTGGGGCACATTCGCTTATCGAAAATTACCCTTTGGTTTAAAGAACGCAGGGGCGACGTTTCAGGGGGCAATGAATTATGCCTTCCATGACATCAAGAACATTGTTCAACCTTATCTCGACGATCTTCCGGCTCATTCGCGAAAGCGGACTGATCATCCGCAGCATTTAAGAGCGATATTTCTACGTTGCCGACACTACAAGATAAGACTCAATCCGCACAAATGTGTGTTTTGCGTCGGTTTTGGTCGTTTACTTGGCTTTGTAGTCTCTAAAGATGGGATTCGTCTCGACCCCTGTAAGGTTCAGGCAATCATTAATTTGCCTCCACCTTCAAATTTGCTTCAGATTCAGAAACTCCAAGGGAAAGCAAACTTTCTGAGGAGGTTCATTCCAAATTACGCAGAACTTGCTAAGGGTTATACTCGTCTTTTGAAAAAGGATGTACCTTTTGTCTGGGACCAGGTGGCGCAAGCTTCCTTTGATGCTCTGAAAGATTGTCTAGTAAAAGCATCATTAATGTACGCCCCAGACTATCAAAAAGATTTTAACCTGTATCTGGCTGCAACGGATACGACCATTGCGATGGTTTTAGTTCAAGAAGTCGATGGAATTGAACATCCTATCTATTATTTAAGTAAAAACTTAAACGATACAAAAAGTAAATATTCTTATGTTGAAAAACTAGCGCTTGCAGCTGTTCAAGCAATTCAAAGGTTTCGACATTATGTCCTCTTTCGGAAAACTACCATCTTGTCAGATTGCAACCCCATGACTTATATACTGTCGCGACAGTTGCTGGGGGGCAAATATTCAAAATGGATAGCGATCCTTCAAGAGTTTGATCTGGAATTTGTGAAATCCAAATCAAAGAAAGCTCTAGTTTTCGCAGAATTATTGTGCGATCTCCCATCATCGTCCAACGATGAAACATCGGAAGAGTCAATCGTGGACGAAAGTTTGTTTTTGATATCTGTAAGCGATGAGTGGTATGGAGATATCATACTTTATCTCCAAACCCAAAAATTCAGGCCTAACACCTCACGCTCCGAACAAAAATGTATACGATACCAAGCAAAAAACTACATGATTGTCGGTGATACACTTTACCGTCGTGGTATCGATACAGTTCTGAGGAGGTGCCTTACCCATGAGGAGGCCGAAAAAGCCATGAATGATTGTCATTCAGGTGCATGTGGGGGGCATCAGTCTGGATATGCAACAGCACAAAGAATCTTACGAGCAGGATACTTCTGGCCAACCATGTTCAAAGATTGCATAACCGCAGTCAGAAGTTGCCATGCTTGTCAAATCTTTGATAGCAAAACCAGACGACCACCCGCACCTTTACAGCCGATAGTTGCTGTTGGGCCCTTCGCCAAGTGGGGCATCGATTTCATGCAATGTAACCCCACCTCGACCGGGGGGCATGGGTATATTATAGTCGCTGTTGACTATTTTACCAAATGGGCCGAGGCGATGCCTACATTGGATAACACTGGTGAAACAGCTGCCCTTTTCTTTTTCAATCATGTAGTCGCCAGGTTCGGCGTACCACAGGCTATAGTTACAGATCATGGGTCGCATTTTTGCAATCACATGATGGTCGAATTAGCTGCCAAGCTAGGGCTATCTCACGACAGCTCTACCCCATATTATCCGCAAGCCAATGGACAAGTTGAGGCAATCAACAAGGTCTTGAAGCGTATGTTGCAAAGGATGATTGGGGTTCATAAAAGAAGGTGGCACCTAATCCTGTACTCAGCCTTGTGGGCTTACCGAACGGCGGTAAAGAATGCAACCGGGTTCACACCTTTTCAACTGGTGTATGGCCTGGAAGCAGTCTTGCCCATCCAGTGCGAAATTTCGTCGCTTAAACTCGCAATCGATCTTCTCCCCGGAACTTCAGAAGAAGAGGCTCGTTTCTTGGAATTAATCTAGTTGGATGAAACCCGTCGTGACGCCGCTTTGGCTAGCGAAGCTCATAAGAAACGAGTCAAGGCTCAGTTCGACAAAAATGTCAAACCCTGTGTCTTCTCAGAAGGTGATTTGGTCTTGCTTTATGACCAAGAATCCGATAAATTGGGAGCAGGAAAATTCAAGTCCTTATGGATGGGCCCCTACATTGTTAAAAGGGTGTTAGCAAAAGGAGCCTACGAGTTAATGGATTACGATGGGATTCCACTGGCGCAGCCCCGCAACGGGTTGTACCTCAAGCGTTACTATGCTTAAATAGTAACCTGCATGCTTTTGTTGTATTTTTTTTTCGCTAAAGTGTTTGTTTTGGTCGAGTGATCCACCTTTTCATTCGTTGCAGATGTCGAACCTTCTGGAGACATGTGTTGGATATGCCGACGGAGCGAGTCGTAGTTCGCGGAACTTATCTTCCGCGGCCTGGGCCATTTTTGATCCAAGCGGCGAGTTAGTAAGTTTCAGAGGTGTATGTATTGGGCAATCAACGAATAACATCGCTGAGTATAGCGCGTTGATAGAACTACTCTCTGATGCCATTACACGTGGCATATGCCGACTAATTGTCAGGCTAGACTCACAGCTCGTAATACTACAGCTCAATGGTATATATTCTGTTCGCAATCCAGCTATTTATCGCATGTTCCTAAGGGTTAAGATCTTGGAAAGATGATTTGATTCAATTCAATATCAACATATTTCAAGAAACTTGAACACATTAACTGACTCATTAGCGAACTATGTGTTAGATAGACATTTGCAACATTTATAAAAAGGACACATCATTAAAAATTGTACATATGGATCACATAAATCAACCAGAATAAAACCCGAAAATCAAAATACGTATAAGCTGTTTATATAAGTTCATACATAATGTTCTGTAACCAAGACAAAATTGGTCATATGACCTAAAAACTCAAAAAGATGCTAGGGGGCACCCTAGCCTAGTGGTGCTCATGATAGTACGTCACGGCCTATGCAATCATGCGCAAGAGACGAGTCCATCGTCTAGGCACGCCGATAGTATGCCGCTGCAGCTGTAAAGGTAACTCATCAATCTGTACATCAGGAAGACCGCGAGTGAGGCTCTCAACCTGCTCTTGCACAGCTGTAAGGGTCTCAGTGTCGTCAAGATCGCGAATAACAACTCTCCTAGCAGGCTCCACTGCCAGGGCAGCAACCGGCGATCTCAGACGAACTGCTGGACGAACAGGACCAATATCTGCATGCACCCAAGAGTACAATTAAAAGTCTTGATAGAATAAAGCACAGCAACATCATGAATAAGAACAGTAAACAGTAATATGGTCAAAGAATTTACCAATGGCGCCCCACTGCTCACCATCCGGTAGCACCAAATCCGGATCGCCTCGGAAATCCATACCCACATATGGATACTCGGAAAACGCCATCTCCTGACGCTCGAACCACCTAAAGAAGGCCTCAGTAAAAGTGATCTGAGGTTGACCAGCATGCCTAGACATGTGGTCGACCCACCTCTGCATGTGTGGCTCGGTCGAAGAAGGCAAGTCAAGTATGATGTACTGAGGCTGCATCAGTGGGATTTTCTCCAAGGCAAAGGTAGTCAGAATAGAACCAAATCCAAAGTTCTTCAGCTTCCCATCCTTTACCTTGGTCAATTGACTTTTCATCTGAACAAGTACTGCATCACACCAGTTGAATACTTTCGGTTGGAGACACTCCAAAGCGTGCTGCATATAAGACCTGTTGGTAACATGTAGAGCTGCACTGCCGGCCATCCTACCAATAGTGAACAGTATGGACCTGAGAGCCCGATTAGTAATCTCACGGATAACAATCTTGCCGTCTCTGCTCGGCTGAGAACCTTCCCTGCAATACTGGCGGACATAATCTCTGGTGGAGTCAGTCCCCCGGGCCGTACCTGACAAGGAAATGGGGGCACCTCATCTTGACAGTCCAGTCAAGAAGTACATGTCCTCTATGGTCAAGGGGATGGCCTTTCCCCTAATCTGGAACACTTGGTTAACAGGATCCCAAGCATCAAGCATGTACTGCAGTAAAGAAATCTGTGCTCTCATGCTAGAGATACGGAAGAACTTCAGCAGGCCACAGTTCCGCAACGCGTTCACCGTGACAGGGTCATGGAGGGCAATCATGTCCTCCTCTTCATGTTCTCGTTCTCGCCACGTAAGAGACATTTTGTTCAAAGTTCCCTGCAAGGCAAACAAGAGAAGGAGTAAGTTCCTGATTTTGATGAGAAACTGGCGAAAAAATCATCAAAAAATGACCTAAAAAACTCAGTTTTTGAGCCCAGCGCAGGCAGGAAGTCTCCCACTTGCGCTGAGGGTCAGGCTGCCTTAAGGCAGCTTGACCTTCAGCGCAGGTTTCGAAAGGAGAACCTGCGCTGATCCTAGGGAGCCCTGGCAAAACCCCAGGGGCTCAGAAATACTGGAAAACTGGCATGAAACAGGAAAATGAAACCATGAAAAGAAATAGCTAGGGTTTAGCTCCTACCTGGTCCAGACGGCGCCGAAAATCGTCTGCAGAATCTCCCGGAATCAGCTGGTGAAAATCAAGGGGGAAGAGGCACCTCCAGAGCTCCAACAAACCAAATGCAAATGAAATGGTAAATGAGAGGTAAAAACACCTTTTAATGGCTTTTTACACAGTTTAAAGTGAAATATTAGGGTTATAATCTCATTTTCATGAAAATATTATTCATTTCTAACAAAGTTTGTTGCAGCAATTTAAAAAGCAGTACTATATTTGAAAAGAGAAAAGCTAGTAATGGTAAAAAATCAAAATTTGACCAAATAATCGAGCAGTTTTACCACGGAATTCATGCTCGTTAAAAAATAGAAAAGCGAGATCCGAGCAATTTTAGCACATAGTTCATGCTCGTTAAAAAATAAACATAAGATCGAGCAGTTTTACCGTGGAATCTATGCTCGTTAAAAAATAGAAAAGCGTGAGCAAGAGTTTTCCCCAAAGTTTAAGCTCATTAAAAAATGAACCTATCCCGGTAAATAACCATTGTGATCGTAAATTTATTAGCCATAAAAGCCTTGGTCGTGTTTGCACCCGCCACCTCCATTCCATTTGGCCGATCGTTCACCCCCATATGATTGTTTACCCATTTTGAGGAACAGCTGCGAAGAGTGATTTCACTTAGCCATCTTTGTGACACTGCCATGATTGGAAAATTCCAACCTGTACCTGGAATCTGCTGCTATCCCTGTTTATCACTCGTTCCTCAAAAGACAAGTCTTCTTTGAGCTCTTTTCTCCTGACTCGTAAAATGTGAAAAGTTTGCCGAGTTTTGGCCTTCCAGCTCGTTAAAATGACCGGAAGAGCTATCCCTCCTCTAGATTTTAATCTTTTTGGACCTGAGGGATTATTACACAAAAAGGTCGAGCGCTTGTTTTATTCGGCTCGTTAAAGCTATCGAAAATTCATCCCTTCTGTATTGTTTTATACTTTTTCGGACTTAAGGGATTAGATGACGAAAAAGGAATTTTGGAGTTAACTTTTTGTACCTTTTCAAACTCTCTAAAAATGAAAAGGACCGAGTTTTCCTTGTCGTTAGACTCGTTAAAATGATTAAATAGCGACAAACTTGTCTTTAGACGAGAACGAGTTTCCCTATCGCTAGGCTCATTAAAACATAGCGATGGGCTTGCCCGAAGGGTAGGTTATAGAACAAACATATGTTATCCTCCTCAAGCTTGACAAAAATAAAGAGGTACTGGTCAGAAATGACTGGGGAAAAATTGGGAGAACCTCAAAGCTTTAATGGTAGCAAGTCGCTCTTGAACATGACACTTTGTCCTCCGTATCACATCGGGTTGGGTTGTTTCATTCACCGGTCTCATCACCATGGTCCTCACCAAACCATCCACATTTGGGGTAATGCTACCGATCCATCACATCAGTGTCGTTATATGTTCAAGAGACGTTGTTCAGAAAGAGTCAACCGTGTCCCATCCACTGCCATACATTATCCTTCATCCACCCATGATCGCCACCCTGAATCATATTTCACAGATTGTTTTCACCTCCACTAAAATCATTAGCTCCGTTCCGTGTCACTGATGTGGGATTCATTAAGGCCCTCCTTTGACGGATCGCTTCTTGTCGACTTCAGCCCATTATCCAAGAAGTTGATCTAGGAACAACCCCCTCAGTACTTTGAAGCTTGCATGCCTCAATGGAAAGTTTCTCACTTCCGGCGACAGGTATACATCAATGACCTTCGACCAGAAGATTTTGCGTGGTGTTCGACGCCAAGTCCTTTATTCACACCACGTGAATTGTACTGCAGTACCTTGAGGGTCATTTTCATTATTGGTGATTCCTCTCGCGCTTGTTAACGGTTTACATTATTGACCGGTAATCAAGCGATGTCTTTCCATGTTCGACTTCAGCGCAATTCTCACATGGATCGACTTGTACTTAGAGTGAAGATCGAACGAGTTTTGAAGACCCCGGATCTAGTTTCATCCATCCCGGCTGCGATATATATTCAGGATATAAAGACATTTGTTATGTACATCATTGCAGCAGATGATCATCCTACTCAAAGGATGATAATTTCAGCAGAGAATTATCAATCTACCATCAAACGATCGTCTGTTCTATGTACCAAAATGAATTTATAAAGCTGAGCATGGGAATGCCCGCCTCAGCTAGATCATGAAAGCAGAATGAAAAATAATGTATTGTATTGTATTTTATTACAGGGCACCTCTCAGCGATTGAATAAACTTCGGATCCTCCTGATAAAGCATTTCACCCGTTAAACGACCTCATACTTTAGGGGGCAACTGTTATAGACATTTTTGTGCCTTACAGCATGAAGCATGAAATGTCAATAATCTAAGGGATCCAAAGTCCCTAAACATGTTGTTCCTACCCCTAGAGGAACAAGGTTAGCAAACCACAGCACTGAAAATCAGTTCTCCACCTGAAAACACTCAAAAACAAGCTAATTCTGGATCATGTCAGCTGCTCCACTGAGCATCTGCGCTGAATGTCAACTGCTCCACTCTGTACCTGCGCTGAATGTCAAGTCTAATGAAGGCTACCTGCGCTGGGCGAGATTGGCCAAGTGGCACAGTCATTCTGCAAGGTGTCAAATGCCCAGGAAGCTTCCAAAATGACACTTGGATCAAGGAATTCGCCTTGTGATGAGTAAGAGGATCTAGATCTCCAAGTGGAAGCAAGAAACTCCAAGTGGACTCAAGAACTGAAGTATAACTGAAGTGGGAGAGGACACTAGTCAGCTTCATGCCAAGCTCAAGCTGACTCATCCTTTCTCCAAAACTCCTATATATAGAGCTCTCTCAAGAGGTCTAAAGGGGCTGGAATCTTGTGAATGTAAGGAAGTGCTGTTGGTTTGTGCATAGAACTATTGGGTGATTTGCTTGAAGGAGGTGAAGAGGAGATTTCTTTCTGCTGGGAGGTGTTGCTGGATTAGGCCTATTATGGTTGTAACACTTTCAGAACTTTACCTCTTTCATTAATAAAGTATTTGAGGTTCTTCTATATGCATGTGTCTCTGTGGCGTATTGATACTTGTATATTTGATTTATTCTAATCCTTGAATCAATTATGGATGTATGCTTCGTGTAGTTTCCTTTTCTTGTGCTTTTGCAGGATCTTTGTGTAGCTGGGCCAGTGAAAGAGCAAGGAGCTGGGAGCAAGCAGCAAAGAGGGAAGATTGGATCAATCATTAAGCGGAAGATAACGGTTAGTGGATCTCTTTCTCCTCTCTCTTACATCTCATAAAGAAGTAATCTTGAATAGCTTTACATTCGGTTGTTGCTGAGGTACTATCACCCTTAGAGTGGGATAGGGTCATTTCGTATTGGATACTTTTCCCAACAACAAGGACGTGAGGAATAGGGAAGTGTGCGGAGGGATGCACAGTTGGACCAATCGAACCTCTCAGACATCTTAAGGGTGTGGAAACCGAGTTCCAGCACCCTCCTATACTACTTCAAGTGAGACCTTAGTCCGCGCTCCGCTGATTGTTGCTGAAAGGGACAGTAGTACAGGGATTTGTTTGGCTACTTAACTTAGAACCTGGGTCAAGCCCCAACAAGCCAACAAATGGTTCCGTTGTCGGGACTGGGACCTACATAGAGATGTTTGATGTCGTATCACTTGAATCCGACAAAGAAAGGAATTGAAGATTGGTTGGACAGGAAGATTCACAAGTTCACGACGCAGGAAAATAGGAATCCGTGACTATCAAAGGAAGAGTGGTTAGATTGCTACTTATATATAGAGATCCATGAAATTTTCTTCCAATCCTTTCCCACTGAGTTATACGAGTGGATCACGAAGCTAAAAAATATCCAAGGAAGGTAAACTCGACAAACCTATTGTGTGGACTCCAGAATTGGTGCGCAGACTGGAAGTATCAGAAGATAAGATCGCGCGCACTGTCGATCACTGGCTCGATCGAATCATAGGAGGATTCATCACTGAATTCGCGGTAGATACTTCAATCAGTTATAGCGAGGCAGAACGACGCTTCCTCAAAGGACCGCGAGGTAGGTACATCAAATCTTTGAACACTTGGATTAAAATTTTATTGTGTGAAAAACGTTTTATGTGAATAAATTGATGTTTAGGGCTACATGAAGTGGGAGAATCTACAGAAACGAAGGTAGCACAGAGCTAGAATATAGCCCCTTGATTACACCTCCGCCAGGGGGTGAAGAAGAGCTTGCAAAGGTCTCTCCGAGAAGTGTGATCAATCTGATAAGGCAGAGAATTCTGCGCATACCACCCCCACCCACAACACCACCAATTTCACTGTCTTCACCCCCGTGTTCGCCCATACAACCTCCGCCACCACTCCAAAGCAATATGGAAAGCGCAATAAAGCTACCAATGTTCAAAGGAGTAGGGAATGAAGATCCAAACCAGTTTTGGCTCATGATAAAAGTTGTATGGGAATCATAGGGAGTCACAGATGACAATATAAAGAAGGCAATGTTGGTCAGCACTCTGCAGGATTGTGCGCTAACCTGGTACATTAAGCATTCCAATGACAATCCAAATGCGGGGATCATGGATATCAAAGTTGCGCTAAACAAAGAATTTAGCAGGCCAAAGTCAGACGCACAGTCGATCATTGGGTTCAAGGAAATCGCAATGCTACCAGACGAGACCCCTTGGGAGTTGGATCAAAGACTGGAGTGCACAACTCGCGAAGCTAACATGACATTAACAGATGGGCAACATCGTGAATGGTTTGTAGCATTGTTAACGCCGCATCTATGGAACGCATTGTCACAATAGAGGCTAACCACTCAGGCCGAGGCCTTGGAGGTCGTGATGAGATTGCATGAGACCCCGATACAAGATCCCAACCTGGGAGTTCAGAAAATTCATGCGCAGTTGAAAAACTTGTGCCTTGAGATGCAGAGTTTGAAACAAGATAGGACAACCTAGCCAGAGATGCACGATGAGGTCTGGTGCGTAAAATGCAAGGGCCAGGGGCACGAGAAGGACCACTGCCCAATGTTCGCGAATTACCTTGCAAGAGGAGGGCCAATGCCAGTAAGACCGAAGGCACAAGCAGGACCGAGTGCGACGCCTGCACTATGGTGCGCGATTTGTCAGATAGGAGGGAAGCATGCTACAGATAACTGCAATCTATTACAGAAGTATACACAAAATTCACAGAAGTTGTCCTCTAATTTCTGTAGGTCAGTAGGACATGACGAGTGCACCTATAGAAGTTATGAGCTAATGATGGATCAAACTCCTACCTACAGAGTTTAGACCGAAACATGGCCCCTCGATAAAAATGCAGGAATGTCGCGCACCGGATTTCAAGGGCATGGATGAGGCCGAGGTGGAGGGGGACCAAGAAGAGGTTGCAGACAACTGATATGTTACAATTGCAGAGGGTCAGGGCAATATGCCTGCGATTGTACGAATCCAACACGACCATCATGCTTGTATTGTAGTTTTTTGATCATGAGATGGAGGATTATCCCACACTGATAGCGAGGTTGCAGAATAAAGGACCACTCCAACCTCCCCTGACTCAGAACCTGCAAATGATGAGGTCTGAGCCATGCAAGGAAGACCCTAATGTAAATATAGTGCTCCAGAGTGGAATTACAACAGGGGATAACAAAGGCAAGCAACTTGAAGAAATTACCTGGGTTCGCAAGGCTCCAACGAAGGAACTAGAACTTGATTTGGAGTGCGCTAAGGAGACCTTCATGGAAGCTAAGAGGAGCTTCACTGATACCTCCACTTCAGGAAGTAAAGATAGACTAGAGCCAGAAATGGACTGATCGATGCTCACTACGTTCTTGGAGACATGCATGAAGTTGCTGTGCGACAGCAAGGCTGTAAAGGGGCTGCAAGAACTCATAACTAGATACGCTAGGACTGCGCTAGGAGAATCGCACGTAGTCTGGAAGATCGGGAAGCACACGATGTGAATAGGAAGGGAGATGATATTGACCGCGCAGATTGGGGAATATGAGATGGACCAAGTGATTCTGGATCTAGGATTGGATGCAAACGTCTTGCCAAAGCATATATGGGAGCACATGGGCAGGCCTGCACTGCAATGGTCTCCTATCCAACTGCAAATGGCGAACCAGCAAAAGATCCTACCTATGGGGAGATTATAGGGAATCAGAGTAGATATCGAAGGAGCAAGTGCGTTAGTAGATTTCGAAGTGATAGAGATTGTGGATGATAGCAATCCCTACCCCGTGCTATTGGGAACAGATTGGACCACTGACATGAATGGAGTGATAAATCTGAAGAAGCACAAGATGATTTTTGAGAAAAAGTCTCTACTCTTAGTCGTACCTTTAGACCCTGCATAAGGGTTGCACTACACAAAGCCAGTGCACGACTACGACAACCACGAAGATCTGGACTGCATCTACAAGATAACTGTATGCGAGAAAGACTGTGTAAATCCAACCGCGGATGGCCGAATCTCATGGGGGCGCGAAAGCTCCTACACAACGGATTCTAACAAAGAGATATAATCATGGCAGAACCGGTTACACGAGGTAACCATGCTAAAGTGTAATATGATGACGAGATCGTTGCACTACGTAGCAACAGAGGTAAGAGATCTACCTACGTATGACAGGTTAATCGAGGTGGATGACTTCCTAAATAGATTTGAAAGAGAAGTGCCAGAACAACACCATTTCGAAGCGTTGGAGTGGGTACTACGTGCTACGCATGCGAGGTCGTGGGGTACGTACCACAGAAGTTTTGAGGACTCGCGCGACTACAGAAGGATGATGCACATGCGGTTTGGGAAGCCTCAGATGCAAATTAATAGATAAGATTATCGGGTAGAACGATCCACGAACCCACCTATTCTGGTGGATGCAAGCATATGGCGTGAAACCTGCACAAATCCACACAGTCCTCGCAGTAGGAGACACAGTCATTAAGAAGGTGCAGGCAAGACAATGGCACGAACGACCCCTCCGGTTGGGACCATGGAGTATGGAAAGACCAAGTGCGCAGAAGGATATCCACGCAAAAGCCTTTAACAAAGTATGTAAAGCGCTAAACAAGGTCCACCATGTGAAGTGGACTGACTGGGACCTGCGCGTACCAACAGTTCTATGGGCTTATAGGACCACGTGCAAGAACCTGACCGTGTAGGCACCACCAAGGCTAGAGTATAAAGCAAACATTGTAATCCCTATAGTACATAAAAATCTTAGACCATGCATGATAGCACCAACGGTTCACAGAACCTTGGAAGAAGAAATCCAACAGGGAAAGTTTAGGCTCCAAGAACTTGAGAAAGAAAGGGTGCGATTAAGGAAGAAAAGCACTCTGGTAGACGCGAAAGTCAAGAAGCTGGAGGACGAAATAAAGGAAGATTTTCTCGATAAAAAGACCAGGGTGATAAGAAAGGATGTGCATGATCATGGTGACAAGTTTCAGGACTATCACCGCGAATTGATCAGTCTGATGCCTTGGCTTGGACCTCACATTACTAAGCGAGTCAACTAGGGTTGCATGTTGCAGATGATAAAGTGCGCGATGTCCCCCGTAACTATAAAAGGTGGGTATTTTCCAGGAAAAATGATGAATGACAAGATGAAACTCTATACAGGTGGTGCGACCACCTGACTAGCGCAGGGAAGCACAGTCTTAGCACTCCAGGCAGTTGAAAGGAAGCGCGAGATTATAAACTATTCTGCCTGGGAGTTGCGTGATGTTAGAGTTGCGCACAGAAGCAAAGAGTCACGAGGTCCACAACCACGCATGAGGGGCTGTGCTGCCACATGGGTTGGCCAGAAAGTGACCATTGAAGTCACTATTCACGATGGGATGCTCGACTTGAGACCAAATGGAGTGGGCGGCGGGCATTTAAGACGCGATTTATGGGCAAGATTTGGGAAAATCTGCCGCCAAGGGAGCATTAATGAACTGGATTTGGGGGAACGGTCGAATTCAAATTCAAAAATTGTTATAAATTACAAAGGGCTATCCAGCAAACAACACAGTGTCATTTGCAAATTGAGTTATTGAGAAGAGCGTTGTTTATTTTGTGCTGAGTGTTGATTGAGCCCCTGAGTTCGCGAGTGATAGATTTTTGGACGAACACAATGGTAGTAACTGAGGAAGTTATGGAAATAACAGAAATGACCACTGAAGAGGCTGCATAGGCCTTGATTGTGGGGGATGCTCTAGAAAGTGCCAGGATTGTGACAGAAATCCTGAAATCACTGCGCACGCCAAAACCAAGGAAGTAAAAACAAGTGATGGTTCACGTACGTGTGTCCCCATGGAATCCACTGCACACTAAGCTATCGATGGAGGAGAAGGGGAAAGTTGTTACGATAGAAACCAATGAGGAAGAAGAAGACTTGGAGGACCTTATCATCGAAGAAGACGAGGACAAAGACATGGAGGAGGAAACTGAGCCTTCGCACCCTCTAACAAAGCTACCCACCTATGTCCCCTCACAGAAAGGGAAGGCTAAAGTGCCCAAGGACCTTAACGAGACCAAAGCTCACTCCAGACCCTGCTCCTCCCAAACAACATCATTTTTTAGGGCATGCACGTGGGACGAGTGCCGAGCTTAAAATTTGAAGATTGGGACCTTGCTGACCACGAGAAGTTCCCTCACCTTGAGACCTTGCACCTCATGAAGCCCAAGAAAAACACCACAGTAGGGGTTACAGAATTAGAGCCACGAAAGTGGTTGCACAGAGTTGAAAAGGTCATGCTACTTAACCTGCTCTGGGTGTTGCATTTCCACTGCACCCCAACAACAATTTTCGTCATCAGGTAGCTACTCTACCTGGTGTATGATGGGTGTTTGTGGCTGGAGGAGCCCATCTCCATAATGACATACTTGCTTCACCACATTACCTGGCTTCCATGCAAAGGAGAGGACCCCACAGACATCTCGGAAGGGAAAAGCTGTGACTTGGCCATCGTGGAGGCCATGAAGAAAAAATACAATCTAGTGAAGATGAAAAGGGACTATGCCATATCTAGCATCAACGATAAAGCAGTGAAAGTGGTGACTAAAATACTGGCCGGTAAGGTTATGCACAAGTGTCGAGCGAGACGAGGTACCCGTGCCGGTGGTACCACTTGCTAAATAGTGCATGGAGGGGGTCCATTTTAACTAGTCCAAGTTCCTCTGCAATGAATTCTTGGAGAATTGCTGCGAAGCTCAGGAACAAGGCAAAATGTTACACTATGCATGGCTTCTGCTGTCCATAGTGCTCGTGGTAGGGGAATTGCCGAAAGATAGTCAATTCCCCATAATTGACAGGGATCTGTCGGAGGCCGCGAAGTATGCTTCGCTTTGGGCCACAAAGGATGCATAGAGGATCCACGACAGCAATATATTCTGGGTGTTCATGGAGATGAACCTCAGAATGGGGATCAACCGCAAGTCACGATTGTCACCCATTGTCTACAATAGCCTGCAAAGTTTTGCTAAATTTAAAGCAAACATCCATAGCATATACATTAGAGTGCGCAAGGACCCAGCAAAGCAATGGAGAGAGCTACCCTTTGTAGCCACAGACGATGTAATCTTTAATGTACTAGAGACATGTCTGCCAGAGTGGCATGCCCAAGACATCACTGAAATAGAGAAGTCAGCGGTGCAGAGGAAGAAAGAGGAGGCCAAACTCCGCATAGAATAGTTGGCAGAAAATAGAAGGAAGGAGGCAGCAGCAGCCGAAGCACGGGTGGCGCAGGACGCTACACAGACAGCAACTAAATAGGCAAAGGCTGCAGTAGCAATAGCGGCGCAGGAGATAGCTGCGAAGGAGCACGAGGGCCAAACATTGCCTTCACATGGGGAGGAAGCGGAGGAAGAAGAGGGAGGTGCGGATCCACAAACTGTATCAACACAGTTGAAGCACCAGCACCTGACCGAGCAGATAGGGCAGCACAAGAAGGGCAAGGCATCGAAGTTGTCTATTGACCCAATCACCCTAACCGAGGATGATCTGCATGACATTGCCAAGACAGTGCGCGATGTCACCTCTGAGGCCCTCCAAAATTTTATGAAGAAGAACCAGATTGTGTTGGGGGCCCTCAGAGAGCAGCGACAGGAGTTGTAGGTGTGCACTCCTCAGGCTGTTACCCTTTCGACCAGCCTCGCAGTCAGAACAACGACAGTAGAACAAATGTTACATGCTCTGGTGATGAATACCATAGTGTTGCCAAAAGGGGCACTAGTGACAACAAATGAGGCCAAAAGGCCTACGGTTAGTGCATTGAAGGGTCTCGACATCAACATGGCTGCACTCCTGTGGGAGACCTTATATGTTATGCAAGATGGGATAACTACATAATTGCAAGCTAGGGAGAGCCGCGCACTGCAAGTCCTCAGCGAGTAGAAAATAAACATGGAACAGTTGAGCTTGCAGCGTGACAAAGTGGTGTCGTAGAATCGACAACTGATACAAGTACTAGATGAAGCTTGTCAAAGCGTTCCTAAGCTGGCCATCCTAGTAGACACACCAGTAGAGGCGTGCATCCACAGGCTGACAACAGGAGTGTGCAAGGTGTGGGAGGAAATGACAAAGGTTTAGCTCATGTTGAACCTTCAGATCACCAAGCTACGGTTAAAGGCACAACCATCCACCCCTCTGAAAGTCAGAGAACAGTGCACCAGCACTATTATAGCGGGACGGACAAGATTGGCAGTGTAGTGCGAGACTACACCAGCATGTTGGAAGAGTCATTTGAGGTCCTCACGAATTTGCAGGAGGACCCCAACATCCAACGCTTAGAGATAGAGGCGCAAGAACTCCAATAGCAATATGACAATGTCAAAGGAACTGCATAGATGGTGGCCCTCACTCAGAAGCTCACGCGGATGAAATAGGCCAAAGCGCTGAAAGAATAGGTGGACGTGGCACGACACAAGGAATCCGTCCTGAAGACACGCGTTTAGCCTTGGATCGACAAGGCCTTCACCATTACAGCAAAAATTGAAGGCAATCTCACACAAATGTAGGGGATACAGGCACCGATGCAGAGAAGCAGTTCTAACACCGCGGTCTCGGAACAACGTGTACAACAGATCCAGCAGGCAGCAACTCAGTGCGCTGCTGACGTTGTAGCAGTTCGAGTAAAGTTGGAGGGACTCCATGCGAAGATCTTCGTGCCAACAGAGTGACTCGAGGGTGAGTCACGATGTTTGTGTTGGGGGCCTGTTGGGCATGGAATCCCCCCAAGGCATGTTTTGGAGCTTAAAGCCCAATTTTTGACCAAGTCTTTTGTAAAAATCTTTGCGAATTATTGGCACGGAGCGCGAAGTTATAATAGAGTCACAGGGTTGTCCACCCTCCATTTTGTAATGTAATGTCAGCTTGATAGATCTACCCATGGTCTGCAGACCATGGGATTGTATAAATAGAGCGTGGCTCTAAGTGTAGAATATAGCATAGGATAACTAATAGAAGAAAATCATGAGAATTCTAAGGGATTGAGTCGAAGTGTAAAGTGTATCTTTGGCTCGTAGAGTAGGAGAAGGCTCTGCAGCTGAGTGCACAGAAGCCTAGTAGTCCACAGCTGAGTGCGAGGACCCCTGCAACTGAGTGCGCAAGGCAGGTCAAGTCTGTAACCGGTGGAAGAATCAATAAAGAGAAATTTACCATATTTTTGTGTATCTTTTCCTGTTTTAATGTATGATTGGGTATAATTTGCAAGTATACTGTTTATTTGTTGCGCAAACTCATATGAATGTTTTGCATAAATAAATCTAACGTAATACGCCAAGTACACGAAAGTAATTAATCGGTATAGGAAGATAAGTAAGATCTCGGGTAATAGCGCAGAGCGCTGCTCTAGCAGCACGAAAGCTCCACAGCCCCTGGTTAGGGCTGCACGAAGGCAGTGTATCAGGGCGTGAGGAACAAGCAAGTGCGCGAAGTGACCTGCCTGTAGGGACGCACAACTGGACCAGTTGAACCTATCAAACATCTCAAGGGTTCGGAAACAGTGTTCCAGCACCCTCCCATACTACTTTAGGTGAGACCTTAGTCCCCAGTCCGCAAATTATTGCTGAAAGGGCCAGTAGTACAGGGATTTGTTTGGCTAATTAACTCCGAACCTGGGTCAGGCCCCAACAAGCCAACATGTATATGTTTAGTTTTGGAATGAAATGCAGAGTTCTTTGCAAGATGCATGGTACTCTAGATGTCACTGTGTAACCTACCCAACTCCTGCTACTTACCCACTTCATCTAGAAACCTTTGTAAGCAAAGAATTTCTTTACTAGCCTCTGTAGCATCAACATACTCTGCTTCCGTTGTTCAGAGTGCAACAACACTTTGCAGTTTTGAAACCCAACTAACAGCTGTTCCACCTATAGTAAACACATACCCTGTGGTGCTCCTCCTATTATCTCTATCACTTGCCATATCTACATCAACATATCCCTGTAGAGAAACGTTTGAAACACCAAAGCATAATGCTTGATTTTTGGTACCTCTCAAATACCTCAGAATCCACTTCACTTCCATCCAATGTTCTTTTCCTGGATTTTTAATGTACCTGCTTACAACTCCCACTGCATGTGTTCTCATGAAACCAGCTCACAAAAAGATAGAAAAGATAGATCAACGCCTTAGAAATAAGCCTCTTCAAGGGGGCAACCTCCTTTACATTACACAAATGAACAATTCTTCGATGATTCAAATGACAAGACCTCCTTTCTTTATATAGGAGTCTAAGGGGTCATAATATAATCAGAGCCGACATAACAATAATAATGTAAGGGCACAATAATAATAATAGTGGGCTTCTATGGGGTACAATAATAATAGTATAGGGACTACATGGGCACAACAATATAATAAGGGGGTTGTACTAATAACAATAATGGGTTACACTAGTAGTATAGGGACCTAACATTCCCCTCTCCTTCAAAACGTTTTGTCCTCAACACTTGAGTAGTTCTTGATGCTTCTATATAAAAATTTTGTCCTCCCATGTGGAATCTTTATCGGCTAAGTTCTTCCACTTGATGAGATACTCTAAAATTGATCGATTTCATAACTTTCGAGTTCTTATTTTCGTGACTGCTTCAGGCTCCAATATGATTTTTTCTTCCTCGTCAAGTTATGGAAATATTGTTTGAACTAGGATCTTCTGTAACTTTTGAATCAGTGGCCACACTTCTTCATCCTTCTTCCATTCATCCCTTGCTCCATTTATCCAATCTGGTTGGATAATAGAAATAGCACAAAACAATTCTTCCACATCCTCATCCTTTCTTGAGAGTGCATCTGCAAAAACATTTTTCTTCCCTTTTTTGTAGATGATTTCAAAGTCATAACCCAACATATTTGTGACCCATTTTTTCTATTCTTCTAAAGATAATATTTGTTCTAAAAAGTATTTAAGACTATCATGATCCATTTTTACCTTGAAGTGTCTTCCCATTGGGTAAGGTCACCATTTCTTAAGTTCATGTATTATTGCCAACATTTCCTTCTCATAAATAGCTTGCTTGAGATGTAGCTGTAAAAATACCCAATCACCTACATCAAAACATTTTTCGCTGCGATGTTGATTTACCTGTTGTTTCATTTGATTCTGCACCAAAGTGACATTATCCTTTAAAAGTTGGAGAATTTGTTGTTGATGCTCGATGTGATCTTTCACTACTTGAACCTTTTTCTTCTTGATATGTCCTTCTACCTTTAGAGTTTGAGGAGTGGTAATTTCTTCCAATGCTTTAAAAGATATGGTCGGATGCAATTCTTCATGCTCGATGTGATCTTTCACTTCTTGAACATTTTTCTTCTTGATATGTCCTTCTATCTTGATAGTTTGAGGAGTGGTAATTCCGGCCAATGCATTACAAGATATGGTTGGATCCATTTCTTCTTTCTTGATGTGATCTTTCACTTCTTGAACCTTTTTCTTCTTGATATGTCCTTCTATCTTGAGAGTTTGAGGAGTGGTAATTCTTGCCATTACTTTACAAGATATGGTCGGATTCAATTCTTCTTTCTTTGGGGTTGGTTCCTAGTGTATACCCTCTTCTTTTGATGTTTCTTTATCCTTTTCTTCCTCCTCTTCATAATCTATGTAAAATAATTTCTTCTCAGCACACTTATGACCTTTAGTGCATTTGCTATCACAATTGTAACAAAGCCCTTTTCCTCTTTTTTCTTCCAATTGTTGTGGTGTCACCCTTGTAGGTTGTGGAAGGCTAGGAGAAACAACACTTCCATGTTTATAGTTGTGAGGGGTAGAATTCCTTGTTTCCATACTTTTTCTTTCCGCTTTTCTTGCCAACCTGAATGCCTTCTCTAATGAATCAGGTTCCCAAAGACAAACCTCATGTTGAATGTTATCCTTTAAAGTCCCTATGGAGACATCAATCCTCTGCTTCTCTGGAATATCATTTTCCCTTATATTCAATCTTTTAAAGTCCCCAATTTGCTCTGCCATTTAACACTTTTGTTTGTGATTTATCAATTGGCTAAAGACGATGTTTCTCTTTGTATCCTCATAATGTGCTATCATTTCCTTTGTGAAAATTGACCACGTGACAAGTGGTTTATGAGAACAAAGCCCTTTATACCATAAAAAATGATATGGTTCTAAATAATTAAATGCAATACATACCTTTTTTAACAGTGGTACACCATGTAGATCAAAACATTTCTCCATCTGAAGTATCCAATTTACTGGATCCTTGCCATCAAACTTCCTCATCTTGTTTTTTCTTGATTTTAGGAGCTCGATCTTGAAACGACTGTAACTATGTAATTTCAAATCTTCCAATTCTGAAATTGTGATCTACAGTAGTCCTCTGCATCCTCTTTCCAATGCTACCAGTCTTATCGAAATTGGAGTCTCCAAGGAAGAGTTATGCACAATCTCCCAAGATGACCTGATTATACACCTTTTCAGAATAGCAAACTTGTATGACGTGCCACATGTCATTGTTTTGACCTTTAGATCTGAAAAATATACATAGGAAACTACAGTTCATCCTCTTTCTTTAACTTCTTACTAAATTTCAATTTGATGCTCAGAGAGACAGTTATGACGATTTTCCCAAGGTGACCTATTTGGAATGTAATTCGGGGGTCTGCAAAAAGCCTACCTTCCTCAGACTATATCTTCGCAAATATAGCGAGACAGGATCTGAAATTCAGAGCCGAGGTTCAAACCGATTTCTTCTCAAATTTGCTTTTGGTTTAGCTTCTGAAACTTTGTAGCGAAAGAGTTATAGCAAAAATCCCACAATGACCTGTTTTAGTTTAAATTCTGGAGTTTGGAAAACCCTCACTTCCTCAACTCATATCTCCGAAAATATAGCGAGACAAGCTCTGAAAATCGAACCCAAGGTTTAGCGCGAGTTCATGTTTTTTTTTCCGCTTCTGAAACATCGTAGAACAAAATTTATAGTGCAAATGCCATGATGACTTGTTTGGAGTAGCAAAAACCTAGAATCCAAAGCTTTGATACCAAATGTTATGAAACCAGCTCACAAAAAGATAGAAAAGATAGATGAATGCCTTAGAAATAAGCCTCTTCGAGGGGGCAACCTCCTTTACATTAAACAAATGAACAATTCTTGGATGATACAAATGACAAGACCTCCTTTCTATATATAGGAGTCTAAGGGGTCATAATATAATCAAAGTCGACATAACAATAATAATGTAAGGGCGCAATAATAATAATAGTGGGCTTCTATGGGGCACAATAATAACAATATGGGGACTACATGGGCACAAAAATATAATAAGGGGGTTGTACTAATAACAATAAGGGGTTACACTAGTAGTATAGGGACCTAACATGTGCAATATCAGGCCTTGTGCAGATCATTGCATACATTAAGCTTCCAACTATTGATGCATATGGAACTTTATACATATAATCCATTTCTTCCTGAGTCTTGGGACACATTTCCTTAATTAGTTTGATATGGCTAGCCAAAGGTATACTAACTGGTTTTTCATTCTACATATTAAACCTTTTCAAGACCTTTTGTATGTACTCACTTTGAGACAATGTTAATTTGTGATTCTTCCTACCTCTAGTTACTATCATACCAAGGATTTGTTTTGCAGCACCCAAATCCTTCATTGTAAATGTGTTTGCCAATTTTCCTTTGAGCACATTTATTTCCTGCATGTTAGAACCTGCAACAAGCATGTCATCTACATATAATAACAATATAATATAGTGGCCATCATTTTTCCTTTTGAGATAAACACAATGATCAGAGTGACATCTAGTATAACCTTGTTCAGACATAAACCTGTCAAATTTTAGATACCACTAGCTTGGAGCCTGTTTTAAGCCATACAAGATCTTCTCCAACCTGCACACTAGTTTCTCCTTCCCTTTTACCTCATATCCTTGTGGCTACTGCATATATATCTCTTCCTCCAAATCCCCATGGAGAAAAGTTGCCTTTACATCTAATGGCTCAAGATGCAAATCTTTAGCTGCTAATAGACTTAAGATAGTTCTAATTGAAGTCATTTTAACAACAGGAGAAAATATCTCATCAAAGTCCATACCCTTTTTCTATGCAAACCCCTTCACCCCAAGTCTAGATTTATACCTTTTTCTACCTCCATCTTCTTCCTTCAACCTCTAAACACATTTATTCTACAATGTTGTTTTACCTGCGGGCAACCTGAATAACTCCCAAGTCTGGTTATGTGCTAAGGAGTCCATGTCTTCTTTCATTGCTTGCTCCCACTTCTTCCTAGTTTCTACCTGCACTACTTCTTCATAACATTCTAGTTTACCAGAATCAGTCAACAATACATAATATAATGAAGGAGAGTATCATTCAGGGGGTCTACTTATCCTAGTAGATCTTCTAACACCAGTTTCAGGTGTTTGAGGTGCTTGTTGCTATTGCGGTTGTTATTATTGTTCTAGCAATTGATCATTATGATTTTCAAGCACCTTCACTTTTTTTGTGATGTCATCAAGAACTGTGTATTCTCTATTTTCTTTTTCCTTTTTCTTTTCCTGCATTTGATCCTTATACAAAATATTTTCATTGAATATGACATATTTTCTCCTAATGATTTTTTGTTCTTCATAATCGTAAAAGCGATAACCAAAATCATTAACACCATAACCAATATAGGTACATTTCTTTGATTTTGCCTAAAGCTTTGTTCTATTTTCTTTATTAATGTGGACAAAGGCTTCACAACCAAAAGTTTTTAAAAATGAGTAGTTTACCTTTTTACTTGTCCATGCCTCCTCTGAAATACCACAATCCAAGGAGCTTGAAGGCCCTCTATTTTTTAGATAAACAATAGTATCTACAACATCTGCCCAAAAGTGTAAAGGAAATCCTGCATGCAATCTCATGCACCTTGCACGCTCCATGATTGTCCTGTTCATCCTTTCTGACACACCATTTTCTTGTGGTGTTCCTGGAATTGTCTTCTCTCTATGAATTACATTCTCTGAATAGTACCTATCAAACTCTTTGCTGCAATATTCACCTCCATTGTCTGATCTGAGACACTTCAACTTTTTTCCTATCTCATTTTCAAGCAAATCTTTCCATTTCTTGAAAGTATCAAATACATCAGATTTATTTCGAATACAATAAATCCAGGTTTTTCTGGTTGCATCATCAATAAAAGCAACATAATAACAAGAGCCACCGAGAGATGATACCTGAGTAGGTCCCCATACATCTATATGCACAAGCGCTAAATTTTCGCTCTTCTTTTCTTTCCCAACTATGAGGAATCTGACTCTCTTCTCTTTTCCATAAACACAATTCTCATAGAATTTTAAATCAACATGCTTCAAACCTGAAAACAAATTTATGGAGTGAAGAATCTACATCCCCTTCTCACTCATGTACCTAAGCCTATGATTCCACAATGTCGTATCTTATCATGTAGATGTTAAATCATTAGCAAAATTAGAAATACCATTGCATAAATACAATGTACCAACCTTTTCTCCTTTTGTTATTATCAGGGCTCCTTTAGTGACCTTCCAGGTTTTATCTGTAAAAGTATTCACACGGCCTTCACCTCCCAACTACCCTGTTGAAATAAGATTTTTCTTTAGATATGGAACATGCCTTACCTCATTCAATAGCCATTGATTTCCATTCTGTTGTTTTATGAAAATTGTACCAATTCCAATGATTTTACAGGGTTTATCATCACCCAATCGAAACTGTCCAAAATCTCCTTGAACATAATCATGAAAATATTTCCTATCAGGTGTGGCATGGAATGAGGCCCCTTAATCTACCACCCATGCATCAATAATATTTTCTAATGAAAGAATCAAAGTATCTTGCAACACATCACTTGTCACATTCGCTCATGATTGTTTTCTTGTTGTGCATCTCCTTCTTTTCCCTTCCGAGACTTGCAGCCTTTCTTCAAGTGTCTTTTTTTCCCGCATTTCTAGCACACTATCCCCGATCTGAACTTGAATCTACCTTTCCTTGACTTGCTATGATATCCTGGGCTCTTTCCTCTTTCCATTTTTCTTCCCCTAGTCTTTGTAGTCAAAGAATTACCTGATGTCTCACCGAAGCTTTTTCGTCACATTTCCTCACTAAGGATTACACTGACAACATCATCAAACTTTAAAGTACTAGATATAGAGGCAGAGTTACTAATGGCCATAACTAAACCATTCCAACTTTCTGGCAATGAGCACAAAAATAATAGAGCTCTAACTTCATCATCAAAAGTTACCCTTACAGAACTTAACTGAGTCGTAACTGTATTAAATTCATTTAAATGATCAGCAACAGATCCACCTTCTAACATCTTCATATTAAATAAACGCTTCATAATAAATACCTTATTTGAGGCCGAGGTTTTTATATAATTTGGCCAATGCCGACATTAAACCCTATGTTGTCATTTCCTTTAAGATATTAAATGCTACCGATGTTATTAGGCATAGCTGTATTGTTCCAAGTGCCTTTCTATCGAGAATATCCCATTTTGTGTCTATCATACTCATCAACTTCTTTGTCTTTCCTCTCAATGGTAGGTACAGACCTTTCTGATACAGATAATCTTCCATCTGCATCTTCCACAGCTGGTAGTTTTGGCTGTTAAATTTTTCGACCCTAAACCCACCATCTTCTACCATTGCTCCCACTCAATGCAAGGACCCTTCTCTCTTGCGAGTTTATCAGCCAAATAGACCTTCTGATCTAATACCATTTGTTAGAAAATTATATATTACAGAGCAATGGAACACATAAAATATATTGTAAAAATATAAACACAGAAAACACATAAAACAAGAGAGACACACATATACGTGGTTCACCCAATTTGGACTACGTCCACGGAGAAATAGCCAGTCCTTCCTTTTATATTATATGGTAAAATGAAGAGATACAACCTACATCAGATCCGTTGTAATTCCCTCTTTGGTGTCACACAATATCCTCTCTCTTTCTTGCTCACAATATAGATCTACACAGACGCAATACAATTCCCTCATATATAGCGAGGGGGTTGCATTCTAAGGAATAAAACCCTAAATTAAACATAAATTCTACCATGAGATCTCTGCCTAATGAACGGCCCAGATTAACTATGAAATTACAACATTTTACAAGGCAATTTTACATCTATTTTTAGCTTCGGGGGTGCTGCCCCTGATCCCCCGCCAGGGGGGGCTCCCAAGGATCGCAGCCGCCCCCCTTGGACCCCCCTTACAGCGTACATTTTACGGGAAACGTTGTCGCCACATTAACTAGGGTCCAATGTGGCGATACCTCTAAATAATAAAGATTATTAGGTTCCACACCCAACATGACCTCCCCTCCACAGTGCCCGTGACTTAACCGTCTCTACTACATTTGTTGCTTAACATGTATAACGCACCATATATATTTATTGCTTGTTTGTTTTGGAGTTGTCGGTTAGGAGGGCCAGCCCTCCCCATGTGTACGTGCCAACTCACATCAAATGGTAACCCCAAATAGTTAACACAGACGGCGGCTCCAATTATCAACAAAGCCGTTAACATTCTTTTATACGATGTGACACCTCTGCGGAGACTATCAGGGTTACGGTTTCAGAACTGTTGGGTAAACCGTGCCAGAAGTCGCTACATGTGAACACTCTGACAGAAAAGGGTTATGGTTAGGTGGTGGTCAATTAACCCAGCAGATAGTGTGATAATCCATGACCATTGAAATTAAACTCACCATGTGTCTAGTCCCTCTGAACCATCGGGGTAACGGTTAATAAAACCGTGATTAGTGTGATAACTTCCAATTAATTGCGCTTATATTAATTAATCCCCAGATTAACTCTAATTAACCCACAGTTTAAATCGATGGTGATTTTGGTGGAACCACTAAATCCAACCTTTTCTCCAAATTTAGCGAGCTTAACTGGATTTCCTCCAGTTTTGGAGGAGGATTTCTAGGGAAAAACTGTTTGAGTCATAACTGGAGCGTTTTTCGACCAATTTGAGCTAAGGAAAAAGTGTTCCTAGCTAATTTTGACATTATGAGCACATGGGAATAGTTATCAAGAGAATTAGATCTTTGTAAATAGCATTTTTTGTATATCGAGGTAATACAGAGGTCCAAGCCATGGAAGCCGGACCAAGGATATGTAGCCCAAGAGGGGTGAACTCCTTCATCAAAACACTGTGTTAAGTTTTGAATTGATGGTTTGTTGTACTTTTTGTTTATGTTTTTCAAAGTTTTTCTTTTATGCTATTTTTCTCATGAATGTCACATTAAAACTTGATTAAAATTACCTATTTACATTCACAAACAACCTAAGGAAATCCATGCACATGAAGCATTGGACAAGAATTTGTTTATAATTCTGTAATTGAAATTAGCACAAAAAAACTAGCATTCTGTTAGAGTCTGTCTGGTCAGCCCTCCATCAGAGATCAAAACTCTTTATGCATTTCATTTTTAGGTGTCCCACTACATTCACTCAGCTGCATTCCGCTAGGGGCATGCCATGATTTGACGAAGAAAGTCATGCTAGTCATCTCCCCTCATGTTTGGCTCCTGCTGGCTTATGTCTTTGTGTCAAATAATCAAAAAAGTCCATAAATTTCAAGGTCTGGTCCTTCAACGGACAAAAGTCATTTTTGGTCATTAGGTCTGGGAATTGATTAGTTTGGTCTCGAAATATGCCCAGTAAAGCCATGTAGTGCAGAGTGATGCTCTTGCAAAGCAATGATCCGCAGCTCTCCATCATCTTATTGACAAAAATCGACGGTTCTTCAAAACTCTGTTTTGAAGAAAAGTCCAACAGTGCTATTGGTGACAAAATTTTCAAAAAAGGGTCGACAATTGATTTCTTCAGGTGCAGTCATGGTTTCTGTGGCCAAAGTGCTCTGTCATGCAATCCCTGCGAAAAGTGTCGAAGATTTCATCATTTGAGCCCAAAATTCAGAGAAAGCGTGAAAATCAGGGTTATATTAAAGTCAGTGAAAGGTGTTGAACACGACATTAGAAAAGTGGGTTTTTTAAAAGGTTAATTTAAAAATATGACCTCCAAGCCTATATACACAAATATCATCATAGAACAAGTTCATTGTGAAATAAAAGCGTTGGAGGAAGGTTGCAAGGTCGTGAGTTGAAGGTTGGAGCGATTTGGAGCAGCTTGGGGCGATTTCTGGGCACGCGGTGCACACAGACAGGAGTGCGGCGCACTCACCGGGCGCGGCGCACACAGAGCCTGCCCGTAGTTCAAACTTTACACAAGCGCGGCGCATACCCAGCTGTTATAGACATTTTTGGGCCCTACAACCCCAAGCATGAAATGTCCATAAATCAAGGGCTCCTAAGTCCCTAAAAGTGTTATTCTAACCCCTAAAGGAACAAGGTCAACAGATTACAGCTTCTCCCAGAAGTTCTCCATGAGAAACTGCTCAAAATTGGTCAAAACAGGATCATTGCAGCTGCTCCATTGGCTAAGTGTGTTGCATCTCACCCAAATACACTGTGAGGGTGCGTTTCATTTCAAAAGTCCCTTCTGTGGGGTGCGATGGGCGAGAAATGACAAATGGCAGTGTCATTCCGCAAGGTGGAGAGGCAATGGAGGCTTCCAGAATCTTCTCCTCTGACACTTGCCTCAGTGAATTCGACCAAGGATGAGTAAGAGGCCATCAGTCTCCAAGTGGAAGAAAGAACTATCAAAGAGAAGACGCTAGTCAAACCACAAGCTGACTCATCCCCCTTACAGATATCTATATATGGATCCCTCATCCCAGAGATTCAGAGGCTGGAATTTTTCATATTGTAAGGAATTGTTGTTGGTTTCTAGAGACAAACATCAGATTGTTGGGTGATCTAAGCTTTGTTTGAGGTGAAGAGGGGCTTCTTTGCTGGGAGGTTGATGCTGGGTCGGAACAACTAGTTGTAACTCCTCCTGGCTCTTTTCTTGTTTATCAATAAAAGCTATTTGAGTTTTCCTCCATGCTTTTGTATCATTGCTGCTTGTTACATTTGTATGGTCAATTTACATCTAATCCTAGATTGTTTATGATTATAGATCCATGTCTTTGTATAGTGCTATGCTTCTGTGATATTACATGTACTTTGTGAAGCTAGGCGTGCAAGGGAGCAGGTAGCTGAGGACTATCAAAGAAGAGAGGGATCGAATCAAGAGATTAGCGCAAGACAGAGGTTGGTCTTTCTATTCCTCTCTATCTATAATTCATAAAGGAAAAACAAAAGTAGTTTTTCTCTGTTTGTTTCTAAGGCAGCTGTCACACCTTAGTGGGATAGAGCAGTTCTATATAGACACTTTTCTCTGTAACAAAATGGCAACTCCGCTGGGGAGATAATTAGTTTGTTTGTTTATCATTCTTTGTTGTTTGTTTCATAAACTTACAAGTAGCATTCGAACTGCATTTGCCATAACAAATGCAAAGTAGACAACTGCTACTTCAATCCATCTACTGGATCTGTTTATGATTTAAACAACTGATTCACAAACTATCTGATTGCCCTTGTGATAGCTCTTAGATCCTCCTTAGATCTACCCCTGATTGTTGCATTACTAATTGCTTTTTGCTCGGCCAAAACCCAAGAAATGAATTGCAAACCGTGACCCGGAACCCGAACAGAGTCTCGTTTCTGGCCCAGCGCAGGTACTGTTCAGAGATTCTGAATTTCAGCGCACTTCCCGAGTGGACAACCTGCGTTGCATTTCAGATTCTCTGTGTTACAGGTGCGCTGATCAGACTAGCTCTGTGCAGTTGTGGCTTCTGTGGTTCATTCTTTCCAGTTCTATTCTTGAATTTTGCTGCCTGTGATCAGTATATGTCTGTTTGAAACCCCTTTTCCTTGCTGTTATTCCGCCTCCTTTGTACAAAAGAACTGTAGATGTTTTTGTGTGTTTGTTGAGCTGTTTACAGTTCTCCTTTGCAAAAGTAGCGTAATCGTACTGTCGTCCTTTGATTGGAATCTGTCGCAAGTGTAGATTTCAATCGTAGGAAAAAGTTTAATTGCTATTGATGGTCAATTATCCTGTTGCTATTGCTTTTGGTCTGAATTTGTAATTTTCTAGTGTCAAGAACAAGTATTCATTTCAAAATCGTAAGGTGTTGTAATCGTCTCCATTTTTTATTTCGAAAAGAAGCTTGTTGATATTGGTCGCTTGAAAAGAAATTCAGATTTGTGCATCAACTTTCTTTTTAGCATTCATATACTAAGAAATTCGAAAGCAAATACATGCATGTGCATTTGCATATAGACAGTCTGATTGGCTTGATTTAGGAAAGTTCATTTAGAGTGTGCTCTTTGCTCTTTGTGAAAAGATTCTGTCGTTCTTTTCCCTAGTAGCTAGGATTTTCATTGCATAAAGGAGATAAAAAGTTTGTTTATCATCTTAGATTGCATTTTAGGAATTACATCTACATCTCGTGGTGAACCCGAAAGGCAAACTTCATAAACAAGATCAACTTAAAATAAATTCAATGAATCTAACAACGCTTTGGAACTTAACGCACAACATTTAGAAGTCTAGGCTAGAGACGTATTCCGGCGTCGTAAAACCTGGTAACTGTTGTTCTCACTGATGGTTGGGTGATTCCTCCACTTTGAGATGATAAGTGCCAGTACGGACTCGTGCTCCCACGTACCGTCGTGTATATTTTGGGAGACCCCAATAGGCTTAATCCTTTATCCATAGGAAGCCATGTATGCCACCCTATCGATCGCAATGCACTGAACACAGCATTCGGGAAGATTGACTGCCGTACCGTAAAAAGTATTCTACAGTTTTACGATTGGTTTGGTACTCCCTCTATCTAGATTTCCAGAGCAATCCCTTTCGTTCCTTTTCAAACTCCTTAACGGAAAAGGTCCATCTGAGCACTTGTCACTTCAGGTTCATTAAAAATCGAAGGCGACTAGAGTCATCTTTTGTTTTCTCTCGACTCTTAAAAACTGAAAAAACAAGTTGTGTCAAAGCGTCTAAAATTTATTTTAAACGGAATATTCATTACCCTTTCCTGCGTTGATCTTGGGTTGAGAAAATGGAGCCCACCAACCAAGGAATTCCCCTTGGAGGAAATCCTAGTCCCTTCTCCTCTTGGGGAGATGTTGGTGCACCCCATATGGCCACATTGTCACTTCCAGGACTGACAATTGGTTTGCCTGTATGGCTCTTCTCAACCTCTGTCATTCAGAACACCACAATTCCTGAAAAATTGAATCAGCAATTAGACGAGTCCAGAGTTATCCACCAACCTTCTACTTCCTCTAATTCTTCCTCTCCTCCTTCCTCTTCGCTTGATGGGGCTAGTAAAGCCAAAAGTCAAGTACCTAAGGAGAAGAAGGAAAAGAAGAAGAAAGAGAAGAAGAAGAAGGAGCCAAAAGCGAATGGGGGCAAACGAGTGTCGTCTAGCGAAAATCCACACACTGCACCGACCAAGCCTAAATCGCCATGTGTCATTTGCAAAGGAGACCACTACCACAAAGATTTTCCATGCATCCCTCGGATCTTAAGGGACTGGTCTCCTCGTTTGCACAACCCGGTGTCGTCAACCTCTGATGATCATGTTGAAAACACACCGTCAACTAGTGAAAGTGAAGCCCCATGACAAAAAGGAAAATATAGATTTCCTTGTAAACTGTGTGAAGGCAATCATGCCGTCCACCGTTGTCCCTTAGACGAAGCTAAAAGAGTTTTGGATGATCGTCCGGTTTCACCGTTACGACTTCCTCCTAGATATAAAAAACTCTTTCCAAGTCCGTCAGTAGTTGAAAATCCAGCTGACCCGCTCAGGTGGTCGGCCGCAGCATCTATCATTGAAGATAAACCATCTGAATCCATACCAGACGAAATTCAAAAGGTCGAGGCGGCAATTGACCCGGTCTTGCCTTCAGAGGTTCCATCTTCAGATGATACAATCACTGAAGAGAACAAGGATGACACTGTCCAAATTCTTTTCATAAGCACAGACTCCAACGAACATGGGGGAAATTTACCCATTCCTTTACCGCAGGAAGGAAGTTCGTCAGAGTCGTACCCAGCCGTCTATTCGGTCCCACCTCCAAGCAACCTAGTTGTCTCCTTCGACTAGAATCAACTAAGCAGACCCCGTTTACCAACTAGTATACCATTCCAAATCATTGTTCAAATATATAGAATGGTTATGGCTGGTACCATCATAGATGAAGGGGCTTCTGTGAGTATCCTTTCCTCAACTGCTTGGAAAGCGCTTGGTTCGCCATCGCTTTTGCCTGAGATGAGAAATCTAACAGGCTTTGATAAAGGAACCATTCGACCGTTAGGGATTCTTCCCAATGTGCCCATAACATTGAGGGGGAAAACCATTCACATGAACATGATGGTAGTTCAAGGACCCCTGGATTACAATCTACTCCTTGGACGAGACTATATTTATTGCATGAGAGCCATTGTCTCATCACTCTTTAGAGTGATGTGTTTTCCGCATGAAGGAAGAGTGGTCAAGCTCGTAGACAAACTTTCATTTCCCGGATCACGCATAGCAAATAGTCATATACCATCCCTAAATGGTCTTTTCACGCAAGAAATGTCTCAATCTCCAGTCCGTCCACCCGATGAGCGTGAGTGATTCAGGGGGACATGACTGAAACCTAGGGGGCATGCACCCTGGTCTGCTTCGGTAGGAAAACTTCGGGTATAGGGTAGGTTTCCGCGAGAGAATATAACTAGTTTGTACCCCCGTCCATGATTGGAAGAGGGGGTTATTGTAGAACAAGATTCTCTTGTCAAAGTTATGTGAGTGGAGTAGCCTCCTTCAGTCACCTTTGTCTATTTCGGTAGACACCGTCGAAGAAGTGTTTTGTTTGCGCTGTAAATGGAGCAATCTTTGGTAACCTGTAAGAGGTAGGCCTCTCTCGGTAAAACAAATGTTTTAACGAACTAAAGAAGGGGTAACCTTGAAACTCTATTTTATACCTGGGGGCATGCAAGCCTTTTGGCATGCAAGCAAAGAGCGACTATTTATTTTTTAAATTTGTAGGACCTCTAACCCTTTAAACTCATAGGATTGGTCGTCTCCTAACTTGCATAAAGAAAGGATGTGGGGCAAAACTCTAAAAGTTTCCGTTTTATATGAGACATCCTTATCACACGACTGGATTAATCGAGCAGTTTTAACACATAGTTCAAGCTCGTTAAAAAATAAACATAAGACATGAGCAAATGTTTCCCCCCGTGTTTAAGCTCGTTAAAAAATGAACTATTCCCCGGTAAATAACCATCGTGAATGTAGTACTTCAGCCGTTAAAGCCTTGGTCGTGTTTGCACCGTCACCTCCACTTTTTCATTGGCCGATCATTCACCTCCATTTGATTGTTTACCCATTTTGAGGAACAACTGCGAAGAGTGATTTCACTAGCCATCCTTGTGACACTGCCGTGATTGGAAAATTCAAAACCTTACCTGGAATCAGCTGCTACCCGTTTTATCACTCGTTCCTCAAAAGACAAGTCTCCTTTAAGCTCTTTTCAACTAACTCGTAAAATATGAAAAGATTGTCAAGCCATTGGCCTCTCCAGCTCGTTAAAGGGACAGGAAGTGCTATCCCTCCTCTAGATTTTAATCTTTTTGGACCTGAGGGATTATTACACAAAAAGATCGAGCGCTTGTTTTGTTCGGCCCGTTAAAAGTATCGAAAATTCATCCCTTCTGTATTGTTTTATACTTTTTCGAACTTAAGAGATTAGATGACGAAAAAGGAATTTTGGAGTTACCTTTACGTCCCTTTTCAGACTCTCTAAAATTGAAAAGGACCGAGTTATCTTTGTCGTTAAACTCGTTAAAAAGATTAATAGCGACAAACTTGTTTATAGACGAGAACGAGTTTCACTATCGCTAGGCTCGTTAAAACATAGCGATGGGTTTGCCCGAAGGGCAAATTATAGAACAAGCATATGTTATCC
Source organism: Pinus tabuliformis (assembly GCA_031772625.1). NCBI lineage: Eukaryota > Viridiplantae > Streptophyta > Pinopsida > Pinales > Pinaceae > Pinus > Pinus tabuliformis. Next base: position 930,832,760 of record CM062811.1, on the reverse strand, counting down.
TCCTCAAGCTTGACAAAAATAAAGAGGTACTGGTCAGCAAGGACTGGGGAAAATTGGGAAGAAAACTTGAAGAAACTTTGTTGGTAGCAAGTCGCTCTTGAACATGACACTTCCACTTCGTGTCCGAGTCGGGTTGGGTTGTTTCATTCACCGGTCACATCACCATGGTCACGCCATACCATCCACATTTGGGGTTAATGCTACCAATCCATCACATCATTTTCGCTGATATGTTCAAGAGAAGTCATTCAGAGAATTCACCTGTGTCTCACCCACTACCATACATTATACTCCATTCTTTCATGACCGTCACCCTGAACCTTATATCACCAGATTGTTTTCACCTCCATTAAAATCATTTGCTCCGTTCCGTGTCATTGATGTGGGATTCATTAAGGCCCTCCTGTGACAGATCACTTCTTGTCGACATCAGCTCATTATCCAAGAAGTTGATCTAGGAACACCCCATTCAGTACAATGAAGCTTGCATGCCTCAATGGCAAGTTCCTCACTTCTGGCGACAGGTTTACATCAATGGCCTTCGACCGAAAGATTTTGCGTGGTGTTCGACGCCAAGTCCTTTATTCACACCACATGAATTGTACTGCAGTACCTTGAGGATCATTATCATTATCGATGATTCCTCTCATGCTTGTTAACAATTTACATCATTGACTGGTAATCAAGCGATGTCTTTCCATGTTCGACTTCATAGCATTTCTCACATGGATCGACTTGTACTTCGAGTGAAGATCGGACGAGATTGAAGACCCCGGATCTAGTTTCATCCATCCGGGCTGCGATATATATTCAGGGAAATAAATACATTAAATGTACATCATTGCTACACAGATAATCATCCACTCAAAAGGATGATGGCTCTATCAGAATCATCAGTCTACACTCAGACGATTGTCCGTCCTATGTACATGAAAATGAATTTATAAAGCTAAGCATGGGAATGCCCGCCTCAGCTAGATCATGAAAATAGTATGAAGATAATGTATTGTATTGTATCTTATTACAGGTCTCCTCCCAGCATTGAAAGAACTTCGGATCCTCATAATAAATCATTTCACCCGACACTAAAAGATTAATGGCCTCATACTTTAGGGGGCAACTGTTATAGACATTTTTGGGCCTTACAACCCCAAGCATGAAATGTCCATAAACCAAGGCTCCTAAGTCCCTAAAATTGTTGTTCTAACCCCTAAAGGAACAAGGTCAACAGATTACAGCTTCTCCCAGAAGTTCTCCATGAGAAACTGCTCATAATTGGTCAAAACAGGATCATTGCAGCTGCTCCACTGGCTAAGTGCGTTGCATCTCACCCAAATACACTGTGAGGGTGCGTTGCATTTCAAAAGTCCCTTCTGTGGGGTGCGATGGGCGAGAAATGACAAATGGCAATGTCATTCCATGAGGTGGAGAGGCAATGGAGGCTTCCAGAATCTTCTCCTGTGACACTTGCCTCACTGAATTCGACCAAGGATGAGTAAGAGGCCATCAGTCTCCAAGTGGAAGCAAGAACTATCAGAGAGAAGACACTAATCAAATCACAAGCTGACTCATCCCCCTTACAGATATCTATATATGGATCCCTCATCCCAGAGATCCAGATGTTGGAATTTTGCATATTGTAAGGAATTGTGGTTGGTTTCTAGAGACAAACATCAGATTGTTGGGTGATCTAAGCTTTGTTTGAGGTGTAGAGGGGCTTCTTTGCTGGGAGGTTGATGCTGGGTCGGAACAACTGGTTGTAACTCCTCCTGGCTCTTTTCTTGTTTATCAATAAAAGCTATTTGAGTTTTCCTCCATGCTTTTGTATCATTGATGCTTGTTACATTTGTATGGTCAATTTACATCTGATCCTAGATTGTTTATGATTATAGATCCGTGTCTTTGTATAGTGCTATGCTTCTGTGATATTACTGGTACTTTGTGAAGCTGGTGTGCAAGGGAGCAGGTAGCTGAGGACTATCAAAGAAGAGAGGGATCGAATCAAGAGATTAGCGCAAGACAGAGGTTGGTCTTTCTGTTCCTCTCTATCTATAATTCATAAAGGAAAAACAAAAGTAGTTTTTCTCTGTTTGTTTCTAAGGCAGCTATCACACCTTAGTGGGATAGAGCAATTCTATATAGACACTTTTCCCTGTAACACCAGCGTGTGGCACAATGGGTTTTGCGTGCGGCGCACAGGGAAAAACGCCCAGAAACTTTGCCAAACCGCCTCAAATTTTTTGTGGAGCTCATCCAATTGCAAGGTAGGAAACCTACATCCACTTGTGCATCAAATTTGAAAGATATATGATGGTTTTATGATTATAATCAAATGCAAAAAAAAATTATAAAACAAACACAAGAAGACATCAAGAAAACCATGATGCTAGGGTTTGTGCTATAGTGATATCGCTGCCAAGGTGCTTTTCCTACCCTACTACCCCTATTACTCATTCCCCTATGCCATTTTCCCCATAATCACTACCCTAACACTACTAAAATCATACTCCCTTTCCCCCTCCTCCTATTGCTCAAAAAACCCAAACCCTACCTTGCCAACAACACAAACACTACCCTATCAAAATACCCCAAAACCCCTTGTATATCCCTAAATACAATTTTCCTATAAACTCCTATTCCCATTATATTATCCCCCATCCTAATGCTCCCTTTTTAATTGTCCCCTTTGTGGCAGATTGTCAAAGCAACTACCAGCTTCATTTAAATCAAAGGGCAGCCTAAATTCAGTCTACAAAATAGCAGTTATTGCATTCGAGGTTTCATCAGAATATGAGGAGGAGACCCACAGTGATACAGCTTCAGGAGAACAGGCCCCCAGGAGACATCACCAGAGTGGCAAACATGTTAAATATGAGCCAAACACCCTCACCGAGTTGCAGGCATGCCCTCTTGCTATGTCTTGTTTCCAGCACTTAGCATGTTTTGAATTTTGTCAGAGGGTGGAAAATGTCAAGTTCATCATGAGTTGGCCTGTCTTTCTGCTCTCACCTACATGGAGGTCAGTCTATCTTGGCTGGGGTCACTTTCACATTGACACCCAAAACCATATCAGTGGCAACAGGCATACCAAATATTGGAGAACAGTGGCATAAGAAGAAAAAGGTGGAGAGGCATCATTATGATCCTTACATTAAGGCCAGCTGTTTGAGCCAGCTCATGAGAGTTTTTCCATTCAGATTTTTGAGAGATGAGTATGCTCCGCTCATGAAATTGATCATGAAGTACTTTAGTTGTGAGGGGAGTTTTTCTCGCCTTTATGCCTATCACATTAGGTTTCTCACGCACTTCACCAAGGTGCGAATGATGAACCTCCCATTTTTCATTTGCGGAAACATAGAGAGGATGAAAAATTTCATGCTGCACAAGACCCCTCAACAGCAGCTCAACAGTGTTTATCACTTTGCTCTTATCCGGATTTTGGTGGACCATCAGTTGGGATTGCAGGGTATTGCTTGGGAGGAATTCATCTCCTGTGAATTATTCAGTGCTCCACAAGTAGTATCAGAGGCAGAGCATGAGATAGGGGGGCCATCTCATCAATATGAGCGACATGAGACTGCTACTATGCCAGTATACATCACCTATCAGAGAGGCAGTAGACCCTTGTTTGCAGCAGCAAAGTGAGTGTTATCTCCACCCGAGGTGGAAGGGGCCTTGCTTCCGACATCAACATCATAGGAGCATGGAAAGGGTAAGGAGCCAGTGCAGGAGGAAGGGCCATCAGGTAAACGAGAGACCGAATTCGTTATCCTCCATGATGATGAGACAGATGCAGAACCAACGACTGCATAGCTTACAGAGATCATCCAGCAGTAGCAATCATTGATTGAGTCCTTATCCCTTGACTTGGAGAGGGTCAAGTGGAACATGAAGTACCTAGAGCAAAGAAACAAGCAGCTTGAGGATCAGCAGACGATTATGGAGCTGCAAAACATTCGTGAGCATCACCAAGCTGCTCAAAGAAGAAGGGTTGGGTTCACATCTTTGGAGCAAGAAATCAATGAGGATCGGGAGGCAAAACTTGAGAGGGTCAACATGCATTTGGAAAGGCTACTGGACAAGGCCGACCAGGACCTTGCTCCACTGAGACACATGGCTTTCCGTTATAGGGTGCGAAACATGAGTGCACGGGCCTGAATGAGGAGTTTGAAAGCAAAATTGAGGAAAGCAACAAGAAAGGAAAAAGAGGAAAAAGAGAAAGATTGGCTTCAAATCCTTGTTGAGGCTTCCTTGGCCCATCATAACACCCCATAGGGAACCTCCAGCGAATTTTTGGGCAAAAAACAGGGTTTTTCTCCCTGTGCGTCACACCACTGGCGCGGCGCTAAAATTCTAGATCTCCAAATGAGGAATGGTTTGCATTTTTCGATTCAGAATGGAAAATCACGACTACTGGTGTCTGGAAAAGAAATTTTGGCAAGGTATGAGTCTCCAAAAGGTCAAAAAACACCCAAAAATGGCCTCTCTGCCACTTTTTTGACACACAGGAAGCAGTCTTGGGAGAATGAAGATTTAGAGCAGCAAATGAGCACCAAATTCAAAAATTCCAGTGGGGTTAGAAAGTAGACAGGACAGGCTTTCCAAAAAGCCCACTTGGTCACATTTTGGACACCTACAAGTGCCCCAAAACAGGCCCCAAAGTAGCGCGACGCACAGAGGAAAAATTGCCCAATTTGCTTCCGTTTCGCGAAATTTCGGTTCGCGACTTCTCAGGGTGGGCCCGCTCATCTACACTTCGGTTTTTTGGCACCAAAGGCAGCATTTAAAGTGTTTTTTATCCAGATTGGCTTCTATCCAAGTGGCGAAGGAAGGAAAATGGTCACCCAAGCCAAATGTCATGTTTGTAGCGCTGCACCTGTAGCTGATTGTTGGCTCTCCATCTCCATTTTGCAATGATTCGAGTAACTCCCCAACCCTTGGGCACTCTATCTCTTCCTTACACATTATATATATTGTATTCAAGTTATTTGCAAAGGGTTGGTTGGCTTGTAACTTCTGGGAGACTGTGGGAAAGAAACTTTGTTTCTTCACTGTGTATTTTTGACAGAGAATTAATGAAAGGCAGCGGCTCTGTTTCATGAGATTCTTGTGGTTGTGAGTGTAGAAAATGTGTCTCTTATGTTTTCATATGTATTTCGTTATGTTTCATAATTCACTTCATGTTCATTTCCAGTGAAATATTCTGAGTGAGATTAGGTAGAATTCAATTTTATTGCTCTGCCTGTGGGAAAATTTCATGTTCAATGTTATTCTTCTATTGAAAAGGATTCATGTCACTATGCCCTTTTCACTTTCTTCAGCAATCTATTCATGCCATGGTACCTCAAACTAAATTGTTACATTTTCTGCCTACCTTGCCTCACGGAATAATCTATGCCTTTGTATTAAATTCTCTGTTCTTTGTTGAGCATTGGTCCCATACCATCCCAGAAGCTCGGTCATTCATGAACATTGTTTCCTGAGTCCCTATTCACTTACTAGCCTAAGGTAAATATTTCATTGTAAGTCATCTCAGACCATTTTCAATTATCTATTCACTGAGTGTGACTCGGAGAGAGCCGTCTCCTATTCTGGTAGGGCTAGCTACTAGACTGAGCGTGGTTCGTGGTTACCCTAATTTTTGCCTTCCTTCAGCCTAAGGCAGATTTAGGTGCTAACATAGTGGTGACTCCACTGGGGACCAAAACTGAAATCAAATCCCCTTGTTTCATAATAATTCTAAGCTTCTGGATGATGAGCTTAGGATTGGAAAGGTTGAGTAAGTTGGTTGTGTCCTGTGATTTTTCTCAATAGCACGTTGGCTTCGAGACGATATACCAGAGCCAATCCAGACCCAGATCCTCCTCATATTTACGAAAACCCCAATTTGATTCCAAGACTCCTTCATCAAGAAAGCACCATAACTCCCGTGTTCAAATCCCATTCATGTCCCGACATTTTTTAGTATCTTGAAGAGCTTGAGTTTGACGAACGGTTTGAGATATCATTGTTTGAGTCTAAATCCGAAAGGGCTGTTGATTATACTGTCCCCAATCCGCAATTTCTTGTAGACCTCGAAACAGAAAGAGCTAATAGGTTAATTGATAATTATATTGCAACACAGCCCCAAACTCCAATTGCAAGCCCCTTACAAACTGTTCACACTCCTCCAACACCTCCAAGGCCAAATCCACCGAGAATGATGGCTGCCTGTTTCGCACCCCTTGTTCTGCCCCAAGTTCTAGATGATATGCCAACGGATTATCAAAGTAAAATCCCGTTTTTTGATGGCACTCCTAACAACATTACTGCTCAGCAACATGTGGACAAAATGGCAGACTTCTATGAACTCCATGAGATCGATGCGGAGAATGTGGCAATGAGACTCTTTGTACAGAAATTTGCAGGTGATGTGAGGAAATGGTTCAGAGGTTTTCCGACAGCAAGTATCACTACCTTGGTTGAACTACAAAGACAATTTTTAAACCGGTGGGAAGTGAAAAAGAATCCCCTTCAAATTCTGGCCGAATATGAACAAATCAAACGAAACGTTGGTGAGTCAGTCCAAGATTATTGTGTTAGATTCAATACAGTTTACAATGAAATTCCAGATCATCTAAAGCCACCTATGGGACTAGCTATGATGAAATTTCCAGATGGTTTTGATGCTGATATGGCCTACCAACTAAGAGAGAGAGAACCAGCCACAATGGAAGACATGCAGAAAATTGCGGTCAGCGTTGAAGCAAATCTGTTGTCCAAAAGAGCTAGAGCAAAAGCAGAAAAGAAAATCATTGTGAAAGAAGAGTCTTCTTCAATGGATCAACTACTCAAAAAGGTAGAGAAGATGCTTGAAAGGGTGAAGCTCGACAAGCCTGAGCCACAAGTTAGAAATCCTAACTTCCGTGGCCAGCAGCAGCCACAATATAGAATAAGACAGAGAGATCAGCGAAACCAAGAGCAGACAGCACAACAGCCAGTACAAACACCTTTGCAGCAGAATTTTGTGCACGGACCGGAGTTAGATGAGGACAGAAACGTAATAGGTGAAGAAAACCACCTCTTTACTCCAGATGAGCTGCCTACTTACATTACCGAAGAATAAGAGTGTGCGGTGAGTTCAGCTGCACACCAAGACACAAATTTCATTCTAGCTAGTGACACTGTTTTAGAAGAGGAATCAGAGGAGTATCAAAGGGGGTATATGAATGCTCTGTCCGAACAGCAGCAGTGATATTCACTTAGAAATAGAGATGTGCCGGCTAAACCAATTTAGAAAAAGAAGGAAGTTGAAGCATCAAAGAATGATTCATCAACTACACAAAGAAAAGGAAAAGAAGCGGTTGGTTCGGAGAGCAGCAAATCAAAATCAGCAGAACAATCACAACAGCAAGCTACATCAAAAGAAAAAGAAAAGAAAGAGATCCCAGTCAAAGAGGTAGAAAAGACTCCTACTTTTAGCTTAGAGAATGAGAAGGTATCCATCCCCTTGACTGAAATAATGAAGAACAACAGTTATAGAGGACAGATTTCTAAAATGTTGAATTTGGACCCAATGTCCGACATGGTAAATGTAGAAGATGAACAGCCTGAAATGATTTTTTGGCCAGCATCGAATGGTGAGTCTCCTGACAGCGATGTGCCACCCTTCTATATCAGTTTAAGATTGCATGATTTTGTGTTACATAATGCCATGTTCGATTCTAGAGCTTCTCACAATCTCATGCCCAAGGCTATCATGGATAAGCTCAAGCTGGACATCACCCAACAATACCACGATCTCTATTCATTTGATTCCAGCAGAGTGAGGTGTATAGGACTCATCAAAGACTTGGTTGTGAGTTTGGATCAGCTTCCCATGAAAAATGTTTTGATGGATGTGGTGGTAGCAGATATTCCTCCAAGGTTTGGCATGCTTCTTTCCAGGTCTTGGGTAGCGAAATTGAAAGGGACACTACAGCTGGATTTCTCCTATGCAACGATCTCGGTGTTTGGACAAATGAGGAAATTATATCGGGAACAAAAAATGAAATATATGATCACAAGCAAGGAGAAACCTATAAATCATCCAATTAACTATGTACATACAGATTTAGAGTCTTTTGTTTTGTTTTCAGATAGTTTAAATGATATAGATAGTCAGATAGTAGAAGCAGATGATATTCCGGAAATAACAGAAAATTTCAGAGAAATTTTGAAGAAAGAAGGACAAGAAAAGCAAAAAAATGTTGGGCAATCAGCTGAAAGTAATGGACAGCAAGCAGACAAGGCACAACAAACAGATTTCCAACACTTACAAGAGGAGGAAGAAGGCTTGTGGACCATGGATTTTGATGGAACAGTAGGAAATGATGGCGCTGGAATTGGAATTTGGGTATGCAGTCCTTTCTACGCCCCAAACAAAGTGCCTAGCAGCATGAGGGTTTGCTCTTACAAGCTGGCCTTTGAGTGCTCAAACAACGAAGCTGAGTATGAAGCTCTAATTGATGGCCTGAAGATTCTTAGAAAACTAAATGCTAAAAGGATTTCGGTATATGGCGACTCCGAATTGGTAATAAAGCAAGTCAGAGGCGAGTATCAAGCAAAGCATCCTAGGATGCGGGCCTACCGTAATGCATTTTTAGACATCTTAAAGTTATTTTCAGAATACACCTTGACATGTGTGCCTCATATACAAAATAGTATTGTTGATACTCTTGCCAAGGCAGCAAGCAGATTGAAGATCCCCATGAACTCCAGCAATAAATTTGAAATCCATGTCAAGCATCGTCCAACCATTCCAGACAATCAGCGATATCAGCAAGTGTTTCAAGATGATGAGGAGATTAAGGATTTTCTGCTAAACAAAGGCAAGTTCAAAGAAACCTCAATTGATGTAGAAAACGACGATGGCAAAGGGAATGGTACAGATGAAGTGCAGATCAATGAAATGGACGTGTTGCAGCTGAAGAATAACATTATTCCTAAAGGCTTGATACCTCTAGAAGAAATTTTTGATCAGGATGATGTAGCCCACAAGCCAACATTGCAGCCAACAGAGAAGGGTGTAGAAGAGGTCAACATGGGAACAACTGCCAATCCTAAGTTGGTAAAATTGTCTAAAGCATTACCGCCAAAGATCAAGGACAAATACATTATTTTGATGGCTTCATTTGCAGATGTGTTTGCTTGGGATTATTCTGATTTAAAGACCTATAATACCAATATTATTCAGCACACGATACCCATCAAGCCCAATCATAAACCATTTAGACAAAAGCTGAGAAGCATAAATCCAAAGTTGCTGCCATCTATCGAAAAGGAAGTAAGCAGGTTGTACAAGTCAGGTATCATTGTGCCCATCAGATTTTTAGATTGGATCTCAAATTTAGTGCCCGTGCGAAAGAAGACAAGTGAGATCCGCTTGTGCATCGATTTCAGAAATCTCAATAAAGTCTCATTGAAGGACAACTATCCACTGCCCAAAATGGACCATATACTTCAATGAGTAGTGGGGGCATCTCGTATGTCACTACTTGATGGTTATTCTGGATATAACCAAATTTCTGTCCATGAGGATGACCGAGACAAGACAGCATTCACCACTCCATGGGGAACCTTTCATTATACCAAAATTCCTTTCGATTTAAAGAAAGCGGGTGCCACATTTCAGCATGCAATGGACTTGGCTTTTGTGAATGAGAAGGATGTGGTTTTGGTGGTGTACCTGGATGATTTGATGGTGTTTTACAAATCTGATGAAGAGCACATGCATCATCTAAAGACTATCTTTCAGAAGTGCAGAAAATATGGTTTATCGCTGAATCCTAAGAAGAGCTTGTTCGCCATGGAGGAAGGAAAATTACTTGGGCACATCATTTCAAAGGATGGCATTCGTATTGACCCAGCACGTGTGCAAGCAATTCAGCAAATCGATCTGCCTCGGAATAAAAAGGAGATACAATCGTTCAATGGTAAGATGAATTTTCTGTGTCGCTTTGTGCCTAACCTTGCTGAACATTTAAGAGAGATGACCAACATGCTCAAGAAGGAAAGCCAAGTGAAATGGATAGAGGAGGCTATAAAATCTTTCAACTTGGTCAAATTGGCCCTTTCTTCAGCTCCAGTTCTAGTCAGCCCAGACTATACTCAAGATTTCATATTGTTTTCATTTGCTTCGGAGCACACTATGGCGGCAGTATTATTGTAGAAAAGAGATGATCATGAAAGACCCATCGCATTCTTCAGCAGAGCTATAAGAGATGCAGCGTTAAAGTACAACATCATTGAGAAGCAAGCCCTGGAATTGGTGAAGGTATTGAAGGATTTCCGGGTATATATTCTACATTCTCACATTTTTGCCTATGTTCCTAATGCTGCTGTAAAAGATGTTTTAGTGTAGACCGATCCAGAAGGAAGAAGAGGAAAATGGATTGTAGCCTTGCTGGAATATGATGTGGAAATAAAGCCCACAAAGCTGGTCAAAGGAGAAGGGTTGGAAATGTTAATGGCCGAATCAAACTTGCATGCCTTGGACATAAATCTGATCGCTGCCATGTTCGATGAGAATGAGGAAATATCATCCATTCAGGTATCTGAAATTTTTTCTCTGTCCCTATGGTATTCAGATATAATATACGTGCTAAAAAATCTATCACCACTGCCCAACATGAATAGAAACAAAGCGAGAACACTCAAGTTGAAGGCTGCCAAGTTTTGCATTCTAAATTCTGCACTGCATTGGAAAGATCCCAGTGGAATGTTGTTAAATTGTTTGGTGGAAGAGGAGGCAAAAAAAGTCATGGGAGATTTCCACGGAGGAGAGTGTGGTGGTCACCTTTTTTGGAAGTCAACAGCGAACAAAATTTTGAGAGCAGGATATTATTGGCCTACATTGTTTGCCGATGTTTACAAGATGGTCAAGCATTGTCATAAATGTCATATTTTCGAAGTAAAACATAAATTACAACCTTTGCCACTTAAGCCTATTGAGGTGAGCGCTCCTTTCCAGCAATGGGGGTCGGATTTCATTGGGGAAATTCATCCCGCTTCTTCCGGATAGCATAGATGGATCCTTACAGCGACATACTATTTCACAAAATGGATTGAGGCAGCTCCCACCAGACAAGCTACAGATATGGTAATCATTTCATTTCTTGAAAATAACATCTTGTCTCGCTTTGGTTGTCCACATAAGTTAATCACCGATAATTCAGCAGCTTTCAAATAAAAAAGGATGGTAGAATTTTGTCATAAGTATCACATCATTTTGGGTCACTCAACTGCCTATCATCCACAAGGAAATGGATTGGCGAAATCTTAAAACAAATCATTGGTCAACATTATCAAGAAGCTGCTGGAAATAAATAAAAAGAGCTGGAATAAGAGGCTGGTCCATGTGCTTTGGGCAGATCGGATCAGTCAGAAAAAATCCATTGGTATGTCACTGTTTGAGCTTGTTTATGGAGTTGACATAGTATTTCCCACCTCCCTTGCTACCCCGGTAGTCAGACTTCTTCAGGAGGTGCGAAGTGAAGAAGATCCCATGCAGAGAAGGTTGAATCAAATGGTTCACTTGCAGCAGACAAGAGAAGAAGTTTTCAAGAATACATCCAAATTGCAGGAGAAGATAAAGAAAATTTATGACAGAAAAGCAACAGCAAATTAATTTCAATTGGATGATGTGGTGCTGAAGTGGGATGCAAGGAATGAAGAGAAAGGAAAGCACGGCAAGTTCGAGAATCTTTGGAAAGGTCCTTTCAAGCTTGCAGCATATAGGGGTCAGAATGCCTTTCTTCTGAAAGAAATGAACGGGGAGGATTGTCCTGGACGACCGATCAATGGTCGGTTTCTCAAGCGGTACCACTGCTGATTTATTAACGCTACTTCCACTGTCATTGTAAATACCATTTTTATTTCAGTTTGGTTTCAGTCTGTCAAGTTAGTTTTTGAGTCTTTTCAATGTCAAGTTTGAGTCAATTTCTTGGTCATTTTAGTTTCATAAATAAGTCAGAGCCCTATGTTGTAGTTGAAATGATGACTCCATAGCCCAATGGACAAAAGGCACTGTCTAGCTCCTCTAGAGGTCTATTGTTCTTGGCACCTCCGAGGAGCTACCATCCCCCATTGGAGCCAATGTTAGAGTCGGTCTGGTCAGCCCTCCATCAAAGATCAAAACTCTTTATGCATTTCATTTTTAGGTGTCCCGCTACATTCATTCAGTTGCATTCTGCTAGGGGCATGCCATGATCTGATGGAGAAAGTCATGCTAGTCATCTCCCCTCATGTCTGGCTCCTGTTGGCTTATGTCTTTGTGTCAAATAATCAAAAAAGTCCATAACAGTCAAGGTCTGGTCCTTCAATGGACAAAAGTCATTTTTGGTCATTAGGTCTAGGAATTGATCAGTTTGGTCTTGAAATATGCCCAGTAAAGCCATGCAGGCCAGAGTGATGCTCTTGCAAAGTAATGATCCGTAGCTCTCCATCATCTTATTGACAAAAATCGACGGTTCTTCAAAACTCTGTTTTGAAGAAAAGTCCAACAGTGCTATTGGTGACAAAATTTTCAAAAAAGGGTCAACAATTGATTTCTTCAGGTGCAGTCATGGTTTCTGTGGCCAAAGTGCTTTGTCATGCAATCCTTGTGAAAAGTGTCGAATATTTCATCATTTGAGCCCAAAATTTAGAGAAAGGGTGAAAATCAGGGTTATATTAAAGTCAGTGAAAGGTGTTGAACAAGACATTAGAAAAGTGGGTTTTTTAAAAGGTTAATTTAAAAATATGACCTCCAAGCCTATATACACAAATATCATCATAAAACAAGTTCATTGTGCAAGCAAGGCATTGGAGGAAGGTTGCAAGGTCGTGAGTTGAAGGTTGGAGCGATTTGGAGCAGCTTGGGGCGATTTCTGGGCGCGCGGCGCACACAGACAGGAGCGCGGCACACTCACCGGGTGCGGCGCACACAGAGCCTGCCCGTAGTTCAAACTTTACATAGGCGCGGCGCATACCCAACAAGCGATGCACTGGGTTTTGCACGCGGCGCACAAGGAAAAACGCCCAGAAACTTTTCCAAACTGCCTCAAATTTTTTGTGGAGCTCATCCAATTGCAAGGTAGGCAACCTACATCCACTTGTGCATCAAATTTGAAAGAGATACGATGGTTTTATGATTATAATCAAATGCAAAAAAAAAATTATAAAACAAACACAAGAAGACATCAAGAAAACCATGATGCTAGGGTTTGTGCTACAGTGATATCGTTGCCAAGGTGCTTTTCCTACCCTACCCCTATTACTCATTCCCCTATGCCATTTTCCCCATAATCACTACCCTAACACTACTAAAATCATACTCCCTTTCCCCCTCCTCCTATTGCTCAAAAAACCCAAACCCTACCTTGCCAACAACACAAACACTACCCCATCAAAATACCCCAAAACCCCTTGTATATCCCTAAATATAATTTTCCTATAAACCCCTATTCCCATTATATTATCCCCTATCCTAATGCTCCCTTTTTAATTGTCCCCTTGGTGGTAGATTGTCAAAGCAACCACCAGCTTCATTTAAATCAAAGGGCAGCCTAAATTCAGTCTACAAAATAGTAGTTATGGCATCTGAGGTTTCGTCAGAATATGAGGAGGAGACCCACAGTGATATAGCTTCAGGAGAACAGGCCCCCAGGAGACATCACCAGAGTGGCAAACATGTTAGAGATGAGCCAAACACCCTCACCGAGTTGCAGGCATGCCCTCTTGCTATGTCATGTTTCCAGCACTTAGCATGTTCTAAATTTTGTCAGAGGGTGGCAAATGTCAGAGTTCATCATGAGTTGGCCCATGTTTTTGCTCTTCACCTACATGGAGGTCAGTCTATCTTGGTTGGGGTCACTTTCACATTGACACCCGAAACCATATCAGTGGCAACAGGCATACCAAACATTGGAGAATAGTGGCACAAGAAGAAAAAGGTGGAGAGGCATCATTATGAGCCTTACATTAAGGCCAACTGTTTGAGCCAGCTCACGAGCGTTTTTCCATTCAGAGTTTTGAGAGATGAGTATGCTCCGCTCATGAAATTGATCATGAAGTACTTCAGTTGTGAGGGGAGGTTTTCTCGCCTTTATGCCTATCACATCAGGTTGCTCATGCACTTTACCAGGGTTCAAATGATGAACCTTCCATTTTTCATTTGTGGGAACATAGAGAGGATGAAAAATTTCATGCAGCACAAGACCCCTCGACAGCAGCTCAACAGTGTTTATCACTTTTCTCTTATCCGGATTTTGGTGGACCATCAGTTGGGATTACAGGGTATTGCTTGGGAGGACTTCATCTCCCGTGACTTCTTCAGCGCTCCACAGGTAGTATCAGAGGCAGAGCATGAGATAGGGGGCCCATCTCATCAGTATGAGTGACATGACACTGCTACTATGCCAGTATACATCACCTATCAAAGAGGCAGTAGACCCTTGTTTGCAGCAACAAAGCGAGTGTTATCTCCACCCGGGGTGGAAGGGGCCTCGCTTCCGACATCAGCATCACAAGAGTAGGACAAGGGTAAGCAGCCAGTGCAGGAGGAAGGGCCATCAGGTGAACGAGAGACTGAATTCGTTCTCCTCCATGATGATGAGACAGATGGAGAACCAACAACTGCAGAGCTTACATAGATCATCCAGCAGCAGCAATCAGTGATTGAGTCCTTATCCCTTGACTTGGAGAGGGCCAAGTGGAACATGAAGTACCTGGAGCATAGAAACAAGTAGCTTGAGGGTCAGCAGACAATTATGGAGCTTCAAAACATTCGTGAGCATCGCCAAGCTGCTCAAAGAAGAAGGGTTGAGCTCACATCTTTGGAGCAAGAAATCAATGAGGATCGGGAGGCCAACCTTGAGAGGGTCAACATGCATTTGGAGAGGCTGTTGGACAAGGCTGACTAGGACCTTGCTCTACTGAGACACATGGCTTTCCGTTACAGGGTGCGAAACATGAGTGCATAGGCCCGAATAAGGAGTTTGAAAGCGAAATTGAGGAAAGCAACAAGAAAGGCAAAAGAGGCAAAAGAGAAAGATTGGCTTCGAATCTTGGCTGAGGCTTCCTTGGCCCATCATAACACCCCATAGGGAACCTCCAGCCCAAATTTCAAGAAATTTGGGGAATTTTTGGTCACTTCACAAATTTTTGGGCAAAAAACAGGGTTTTTCTCCCTGGCACGGTGCTAAAATTCTAGAGCTCCAAATGAGGAATGGTTTGCATTTTTGGATTCATCATGGAAAATCACAACTACTAGTGTTCAGACAAGAAATTTTGGCAAGATATGAGTCTCCGAAAGGTCAAAAAACACCCAAAAATGGCCTCTCTGCCACTTTTTTGACACACAGGAAACAGTCTTAGGAAAATGAAGATTTGGAGGGGAAAATGAGAACCAAATTCAAAAATTCCAGTGCAGTTAGAGAGTAGATAGGACAGGCTTTCCAACAAGCCCACTTGGACACATTTTGGACACCTAAAAGTGCCCCAAAGTAGCGCGGCGCACAGAGGAAAAATTGCCCAATTTGCTTCCGTTTCGCGAAATTTCAGTTCGCGACTTCTCCAAGTGGGCCCGCTCATCTACACTTCAGTTTTTTGGCACCAAAGGTGGAATTTAAAGTGTTTTTTCTCCAGATTGGCTTCTATCCAAGTGGCGAAGGAAGGCAAACGGTCACCCAAGCCAAATGTCATGTTTGTAGCGCTGCACCTGTAGCTGATGGTTGGCTCTCCATCTCCATTTTGCAATGATTCGAGTAACTCCCCAACCCTTGGGCGTTCTATCTCTTCCTTACACATTCTATATATTGTATGCAAGTTATTTGCAAAGGGTTGGTTGGCTTGTAACTTCTGGGAGACTGTGGGAAAGAAACTTTGTTTCTTCACTGTGTATTTTTGACAGAGAATTAATGAAAGGAAGCAGCTCTGTTTCATGATATTCTTGTGGTTGTGAGTGTAGAAAATGTGTCTCTTATGTTTTCATATGTATTTTGTTATGTTTCATAATTCACTTCATGTTCATTTCCAGTGAAATTTTCTGAGAGAGATTAGGCAGAATTCAATTTTATTGCTCTGCCTGTGGGAAAATTTCATGTTCAGTGTTATTCTTCTGTTGAAAAGGATTCATGTCATTATGCCCTTTTCACTTTCTTCAACAATCTATTCATGTCGTGGTACCTCAAACTAAATTGTTACATTTTCCGCCTACCTTGCCTCACGGAATAATCTATGCCTGTGTATTAAATTCTTTGTTCTTTGCTGAGCGTTGGTCCCATACCATCCCAGAAGCTTGGTCATTCATGAAAATTGTTTCCCGAATCCATATTCACTTACTAGCCTAAGATAAATATTTCATTGTAAGTCATCTCAGACCGTTATCGATTATCTATTCACTGAGTGTGACTCGGAGAGAGCTCTCTCCTATTCTGGTAGGGCTAACTACCAGACTGAGCGTGGTTCGTGGTTACCCTAATTTTTTCCTTCCTTCAGCCTAAGGTAGATTTAGGTGCTAACACATTCAATAACATATCAATAGCCATAATTAGATCTAGTGTCAATCAAAATAGAAATAACTTGATCACAAAGCTTACCATCCATCTCAATGATAGATGCCTCATGGTCTATCTATTTGTTATCTAATGCTGCATAAATATGAGGAATGCTCTGACCAACATCCCCAACAGTTTGTACCTCCTGCACACTATATATCTGAGGACTACCACCCTGATACTATGGGAAATCTCTCCTTCGATGATCGCCTCCACAAGTCCAACACTGCACAGGCTCCTTATTCTGCTCCTCATATCGATGTCCCTGTCCTCTATCATATGCATTGAACCTCTTAGGTGGTGCAACATTATCTTTATTACCTGAATCCCATGATCTTACTCGCTTCTTGTCCCATTTTCCCTTTCTCTTTGCATTACCTTTCCAATTGGGCTTAGTCTCATATCTATGCTTCAATTGTTCATAGCAATGCTTTAGCTTTTAGATGGCCTCCTCCAGTGATCTAGGCTCATCTAACTCAATCCTATCTTTGAATTCCATTAGTAATCCACTAGTGAATCTCTGAATCTTGGCCTTCTCCTCCTTGAGGTAAGGCACATACCTCAGTCGCTCCATGAACCTGTTAGAACACTCATCATCTATCATAGATCCCATCTTTAGCTCATAGACTTATTTTTCCCTATCATCAAAGTATCTCTTTGATAGATACTTCTTCTTGAATATCCTCTCAAACTCACTCCAAGTCAAGTCTTCCTCATGTATACCTTTGGGATTCTTCACATCTTCCCACCAAATGTATGCTTTACCTTTGAGATTGAATGTAGCTACTTTGGCTTTCATGTTCTCTAAGTAGTCGTGAAACCTGAAGAAATTCCTCATGCCAAGCAACCATTCCTCTACATCATGTGATTTCTTCACCTCTCCATCAAATGTAGTTGTATTTGATTTCTTAAACTCATTCAGAAAATACCCCTTATCATGCCTCCTATAAGGATGATAATGATATTGATCATCATGCCTATTAGAACTAGAACTAGAATGGTACATTTGTCTATCCCCTCTCCTATTTGGAGTGTCCAACAACCTACCATCTCTCAATGTGTCATCTGTATCTGACATGTGATCACCATGTGACCTACTGCCATATGCCCCATTAGTCTTTCCCTCTTGCTCATGACTGATCCAAAGTGGTCCTTGTTGCTGCAAATTTGAAAAACACTGAAGTATCACTACATTTACCTTTGCTAGCTTCTCCTGTGCCTGTATGATTCTATCATTATCTTCCTTACAACTCCTTATATATTCCTTTAAGCTTCTTAGTGTATCTACCCAATTGGAAGAATTCTGAACACCATACCATCTTGCTATCCATTTGATATTTCTTCCTACAAGGTATATCATGTCAGCTAAACCAAATCATGATACACCAACGTACCTTAGTATAGCTCGAGGAGGATACCTTGTCTACAAGATTAATGAATCAGCGTGATACATGTATAACATAATCATGACAGCATATAGAACATAACACATAAGCATATAACCATGCAACCATCATTCTAGCTAGGGTCTAGTCATCAATGCATGACCTTATCAGCAACACATACCACGACCTCATGCATGAAAACAACCATTACATCACTATACACTTGACCACCTGTAAACCTTAACATGCATAAGCAATGTGTAAACAAACACACACACACATAAACACATATAATCAAGCATGAATGAACAATTCTTGAAACCAAGCTTACAATAATGATACATGTAACCAAGCATACATGAATGTAACCAAGCATAAAAAATTGATACATGTAAGCGACATATAACAACATGTAACCAAGCATACACTCATGACGATGCACTCCACAATAACACCATCAACTTCCACATGGCAACATCATTACAAACACGATACACCAAATCACGATACACCAACGTACCTTAGTATAGCTCGGGGAGGATACCTTGTCTGCAAGATTAATGAATCATCGTGATACATGTATAACATAATCATGACAACATATAGAACATAACACATAAGCATATAACCATGCAACCATCATTCTAGCTAGGGTCTAGTCATCAATGCGTGACCTTATCAACAACGCATACCACGACCTCATGCATGAAAACAACCATTACATCACTATACACTTGACCACCTGTAACCTTAACATGCATAAGCAATGTGTAATCAACCTCACACACACATAAACACATATAATCAAGCATAAATGAACAATTCATGAAACCAAGCATACAAGAATGTAACCAATCATAAAAATTGATACATGTAAGCAACATATAACGACATGTAACCGGTCATACACTCATGATGATGCACTCCACAATAACACCATCAACTTCCACATGGCAACATCACTACAAACACAATGCAAATGCAACAAACACATGGTCTCACAACACAATACACACACATGTAACCAACATGCATGCATGAACAACATACCCATCCCATTCAGTTCAAGGGGTGAGCCATGCTCTGATACCACTCTATAACACCCTCCTCCCACATCTACCCAAGCAACCGGCTAGCTGGGGTAAACATGCGATGAGAGGCCACTCTAATATGATTTGACCTCCTAAATCACGTTAAGGAAGTGGAACTGATGGAAACACGCCATATAGACCTTCAACATCAACATTAGGACCCTTAGGAACCAACCCAACCTTTCTGCCAACCAGCCCCTAGGTCCCACTGACATTTTGGATCACTAGTTGACCCCAGGACGCTCCCATGCTATAGGCTTGCCAGCGTCAAAGAGGATCTGGACGCTCCCATGTTATAGGCATGCCAGCATCCAGGGACTATTTTGGTTAGTGTTGTGCCAACATCCACAGGATTTGAGCCACGTTTTCAGGCCCAAGGCCACGTTACTACCCAGAATTGAATGACACCTTCAGAACAATAAGATAATAGGAAAATGACAGTACAAATGCAATTACTTGAATAAGACCTTGATTGGACCCCTACTAGCCATGACAAGCATTTCATCAAACATATCACAAATATGTAATCTACAAGTGTAAATAACATATCTGAGCATAGGGGTCTCATACTTAGCTGGGAATCGCTAAGAAGCATTGATGCCTCAACATATTAACTACCATTTCATCCATTAGGTCATAGATACATTTTTCATTCATTTACAAGTAAAAACATGATGAGATTTGTACATAGCTATTGTCATAAAACATATAAATAACCATCATAATAGAAACAAAAATACCAAGGAAATCGCGGCCATATAAACCAGTATAATACTCATAGAAATACAAGGAGAAATAGTATCATATTAATGATGCAAAATCCAAACCTAGGACTGGACTTCCATGTTCCACATGACCATAGAATGGCTTAGCCAAATCTCTCTTTATCCATTCACCATCGTGCCATATTCCAAGCATGAATGTGGGATATCATAGAACACATCAATCTAAAACCATCCAAGACTTCCAGAGGCCAACCACCTCAACCCATCAAATATTGGTTCCACTTCACAGTCAGACATCACAAAACCATCATTAGATTGGTCTCTATCCAAGCCTTCCATGGCTCCAGAGCATTTGTTCCAACCAAGGCATCAGAACTAGTAACTCAACTCACAGCTTATACCAGGCTCCAGAGCATTTGTCCAACCAAGGCTCTAGGATTAGTAACTCAATCCACCAAGGGCTCTAGAGAATTTTTCCAACCAAAGCTCCAGGACTAGTAACTCAACCCAAACTATTACAGGACTCCAGAGCATTTGTCCAACCAAGGCTCTAGGAACTAGTAACTCAACCCAAGATAAGGAAACATGAGAACCAACCCAAAAAAAAACAAGGAAATAAATCCACAATCACCATGGTTATCCAGGGAATGGAAAGGCTAGAAAAATCAACTGTGAATCCCAACCATCCTCCATGTCAATGAAAGATCATAACCAACAAACCACATGCATATGCCATGCACGCCAAAACTAGTGAGGAAAACATACATCAAACTCGGTGCCTGCAAGCAAAATATGTTGTAGTTGTTGATCCCAATGTCCTCTTGAATTTTCTTTCTCTTCCTTTTCCTTCTTGCTCCAGAAATCCAAGTGTGTCACACCCTCCAAGAGTGCTCCAAGAAAACTTTAAGTATCCAAGAGTATGAGAGAGAGAGAGAGACAGCTCCAAAAATAAACTGAAAAAAAGTTACCAACTGATCCTCAGAAACCTTTTTATGAATGAGGCCTCTATTTTCTTCATTTTCCCTTATTTTCCTTCAATTTCCTCCTCACATGCAACCTGTGACCTTTCACCTCCCTTTTCTCCTAATTTCCATTATTTTCATAAATAAATGTGCCAAAAACACCATTTTTCCTTTCCAAAGCCTTAGCCATTGCCTTTGTCAATTTTCTGAGCCATTAATAACCAATTAAACACCCACACTAGGATGTCTTGCCCAACATTCAGCTTAGAATAAGTGTCCCATCAACCGTGGTTATTATTTTTCCTTTATTAACTTTTATTACATGGAATTTTCACCAGGGTTGTTACACATGCATACTAAAGTCAATAATAATTCCATGTTTACATGATCAACCTAAAAAGTCCAATATTTTTTTGTATGTTTTAGGCCTACCACATTATTATGTCAACATATATTTCCTTCATGAGCTTACATTATTTCCTACTCCATCCACCCCTAACCCATGAATAATGTCACTTAGCTCCCTTACAAAGTTGTCTTACATTTCCATCTGATCCTTTTTCAAAAAAAACTAGACGGTGAAAACCTTTTTGGGTGCTATTAGACCATGGGGCATTTGAAAACTACCTTGTTGGAAGGAATCCCATGGGAATAAAATTTCTAATTGTGAAATATCCTTTGGGTGCAATTAGAAAAATCTTGTTTGAAGAGTACCTTACTAGTGGACATGATTTGAAAATAATGAAAGAGAAACTAAGAATTTCATCTCAATTCCATTTCTCCTCATCCACAAACTTGTTATTCCATCGTATCTAGATCTCAATCCACCAACCATTATGTTACATGATCCAAGCCTCAAGATATCAACTGACAATAATTTACAAGTGTCACATGTTCCAAGTTCTACAACATAAATCACCATTTTGGACAACTCATCTCTCTTGCTCTCTAACAAGTCATATACTTAATGCAGATCTCATGGAATTCTTAGGTAGTCATTAATTCATTGAATTCTAGAAGAAATATACTTGGAAAATTTTTTGTTTCCTTTCATGACTCTTTATTTGTTGCTCTCGTATTCCCTTCTGCACTTGTCAAATTTTTCCCAAGGATATAAAACACCTTCACTTCAAGGGGGGAAGTATTCATATTGTTTTAAATCCCACTCTATACCTTGTTTTTGTATTTCCTTTTAAATCCTTATGGAATGTTGGTGATCAATATATCTTTTCGACACTCAAATGTTGTCATTGCAAGAATGTGATGAACATTTATGATAAATATCAAGTGGAAGGTTATCAAGATTATATCCAAACTTGAAAGAAATAGTTAAGAGACATGTTAGGAAAGTAGTGCACCAAATCTTTAGTAAAGAAAAAATTTAATTTCCATCTTGAATTACATGACTGAGAAATGAGATATTGGATATCAAATGGTCTAGCATACTATAATTGATCTGATTGAGATGATTCGATAAAAACATCAAGGTGGTGCATCTATACTAATGGTTAGTACTATTGCAACAATTGTTGGGAGAGTAGGGCCAACTGATTTTGGTCAAAGTAATTGCTATCTTAGTTCATATTCTTTTTAAATTGAGGATGGAGTGATTCAGAGTGATGATGCAATATGAAGTTTTTGAAATCATAATTCTTGTGTTAAAATGCCCCCTACATAAAGAATTATATGACTTGAATCTTGATTTCTTCTTTGTTCATATTTTTATGGATGTTGTTAATGAAAATACAAAGGAAATATTTAAAAGTATACGTTTAGAACCATCACCATGGGTGTATATATTTGATGTGTTTTAGCAATGCTTCTATGAGAGGTGAAAATTGCATTGGTGAGAAACCATTCCCATGTCATCGACAATTAACTTTTTCACATGTGAAATTATGTATGTCATTTTTGACAATGTCAAGAAATGAAAAGGTATTAACTATGGAAGAAAAATATGCCTCCCATAAGTCGGTTCTAATAATTCCATGATCCAATACTATAGAAGGAGTGAAAGAATGACTATAATAGATGGCCGGCAATTCTTTTTCTTCAATTGATGAGTTTCTTTCACATTTCTACGTTGCTCTACTTTTTCACATTATTGTATTCAATCATGTAGAGATTGGAAAGAATATTTGTAGTCTCATAATCCCTACATGCCTTGTGAGCTCTAGAAATTTTCCACATGGAGGAGTTATTGCTACATTTGTGTATATTATAGGGTTTGTCACACATTTCACCATGGGAACTAAGTTATTAGATCATAGAATCTATGGAAAATCATTTTCGGATGGTCATTAATTCTTCCTAGTGCTACTTTCAGTGGCTGGAAGTTGTCATCTACATCAAGAACATCCTAGCCTTCACCACCAAATTAGAGAAATGGTTATTTGGTGGTTTGCTACAATTATGGTTTAAATCAACAACATAGTGTGGCATATAATGTTGTGCCTGCTACAAGAATAATGAATTCCATTCTTGTTTTATCAGAGTTATATATGAATTCCTTTTAGCATGATAAGGGTGGATGAAGTAAGAGCATCTCACTTCCAAGTCAAAATGTATGTTGAATAGAATAGGGCTCTATTTTTTGCCAAGGGGGTAAGTTCCCTAAATGAGTAAAATTGTTTAATTTGATATATTTTGCTAAGTATCTAGAATAAGTGTACATAAATGATTTAAAGTCAAGATTGATGTAATCATATCTACTCTTTAGGAGAGATATTGAGTGTAGTTGGGAGTGTTATAGAGATTTAAGGGTTAGTTAGATGCCTTGAGTATCTAGTGGATCTAAGGAGTCAAAGATAAGATTTGTTGAGAAGATTATGGATCTGAACTAGAATTAGTTTAGAATTCCATTTGTACAAATACATAATCATGGTAGAGCATAGTGGGGTGACAAAAGAGTGATTCGAGAGAAATTGAGGGAAAATAGGGCCAAAAGGCCAAGAGGGGTTCCATTGTTGTAATCATGTTGAAAAAGGGCTTACTATAAATCGACTTGGATTTTTTTTTGTTAATGGAGAAACACTCCATTTGACTGTCTTGAGTGGAATTTTTTGTATTATTATTATAAAGTAAAAGGATTTATGTTATTCATTTCTATATATATATATATATATATCTATATATATATATATATATATATATATATATATATATATATATATATATATATATTCAGTTAGTGGTCCACACTCTTCTTAAACTAAGCTTAGGAGGAATTCATGTATATACATATATGTATTATAATGGTTACAATATTAGAAGTGGCATAATTGAAGAAAGCATAGAAGAAGGCAAAGATATGAGTAGATTTTAGCTAGAGATCAGAAGCACAATGGAAGTATAGGATTAAGGGAGCAACAGGGAGCTAAGAGACACAATACATAGAGGAAGGAAATTATTGCAATATTATTTCAAGATCAGAGTTCAAGTGGAATTATTCAAGTTAAGATAGAGCATACAAGTGGAGGAAAGAGGTAGAGGATACGAGGCTTGATAAACCAAAAGAGAAGGTAGAGTTGAAATCCATAGAATAAAGCCTAAAAGGGCCATTACTTAATCAAGCCAGATCAAGGAGTCGGCGAAGGAGTTCTTGGAAGGAGGAATACCTAGAAGAAATTGGAGACTCATATCCAATAAGCATAGAACATAAGTCATGTAGGCTAGCTCGGGTGAAAATCCTTTAACTTACATATAATTCCCAAAGAAAGGAGTTGAGCACCCCAAAGATTGGGCGTTTAAAACCAAATTTATGTGGCGGGAATCGTGGCTAGGACAGGCGAAGATAGGTGGAAGGTAATGTAGCGAACAAGTGGAAAAATGGAGATCATGGTCAACCTGGAAGGTTATAGCCTAGATTATTTTCAAAATACACTAGCAAGGAAAGGTCAGGCTTTTGAGATTGGGCCTTTTGTGTGCATGGTCACAAGGCGGAGATATATATAATGTTAGCCCATTTCGTTAGAGTATATATCTATATATATATATATATATAGAGAGAGAGAGAGAGAGAGAGCGTAGGAAGTTAAGAATCCTTTGGGGCTTAAGGGAAACACAACTGTTATGACAGTTCAATAAAAGGGTCGAGCTTAATACTAATATGGAAAGGGCATATGTTTGGAAAGGTTGCGCGCCTATATTATGTTTGCATAAGGGCCAAGTTCTATAAGAGGGAACTTGCATTGATTTGGTTTATAAAGGGTTATATCCTTTAACCTCCCACTGTAATTTATATCCCAAGAATTGTTTATATAACATGAATAAAGGAAGCACCTTTTTGTTATGGATTTGGGCACCGTGGGTTCCATTTAACTAGGAATTTGAGCAGGTTTGAATTGGGCCTTCATCAAAGTCGTATCAGAACAAGAATTCTCTATAAACCTTAAAATAGAGAGGTTGAAAGAGGGAGAACAAAGGAACGAAAGTATTTTGAGGGAAAGGTAATATTAGAGCTTTCCTATGAAACCTCTCAGAGGAGATAACATCGAAGGAAGAAACCTAGCAGAAACAATAACAACAGAGGAACAATGGAGCAAGGCATTGTAGAAGAATCATATTTGGAGGAGTCTGAAAGAAGATAAATATGTTTGTTCTGCAACTTATATTTGTGCTTGAAGACTGGTGACCACAGGGTAAAGCGTTGGAAATTTTGGAAGATGATGGAGCAAAACATCCTGAGTCAAAGATATTGAAGGGATGAAATAGCAGAGGCAAAGCCAACACATACAGAACTCTTGAAAAAAAACAGAATGAGATTATATTACAATAGTAAGTAATTTTCTTTCTGTGTATTTTACATTAAGTTGAATCTAAGAGAAGTGTTTTGAAGCTTTCTTTTAAAATATCAAGGAGAAATAGAAGACTAAATACAACAGGCCAAAGTTCCTGAAGAAGATTAGGGGACGAAGGACGCTAAAAGGTTAAAGTCAGTGATATTTAATCAAGCAAGGGGTAAAATTGCTTTGTTTTGTAATTTTAAGATTGATCATGGGGTAGAGCTTAAGATATTTGAGGAAGCACCAAATATTGTAAGTGTAGAATATTGCCACAATGAGGAAAAATCAATAGAGATGGGAGCTTTTGGAGGCGCAGAGAAACATGTTTAGATATTGTTTTATTTTGTGTGAGGATATTTGTACGAGGAAATTCATTTTCTTATGAGAATTAGAGTTTGCAAAAGGTTGATGTTCTTTTAGTTTGAAAAGCATATATAGAATATTACATGCAAAATATTATATACATAAGACAATAGAAAGGTACACAAAATTGTCAAGAACAAAAAAATCTTGACAGGTTCTGATGTTTTTATACCGGCCATAAGGCCTTGTGTTGCAGGTAGTAGTCATAAAGAAAACAAAGAAGTGATAAACAAGGACAGAGGGAGAAGAAGTAGTTAGAAATATTAAGGGAACATGTTTGTAGATTGGATCAAACATTAGCTTGACAACCATCAATGTTGTGAAAGAAGAAGAGGGCGGAAGTAAGCTCTCAGAAGAAAGAGGTGTTGTGACAGAACCTAGAAGTAAAATTCCATTTCCACGTAAGAATAGGTGAGGACAATAGAGTTCTCAAAGCGAAGTGAGTAAAAGGAGGAAAAGGTTCTACTACACTTGGGAGGTGCGAATCAAATTTGGGGTGGGCCCTCTTAATGGTTGGTTAATTATATGTGGAGCAATGTGGGCACCACTTAAAGTAAACGTGGATTTCACATGGGGTATGCATGGATGTCTTGTAGAAACGTGTAAATGATTGAACTTCAATAGGTCATAAATTTCAATCTAGAGATCAGATTGAGGTAAAATTTATATTGTAGGTAAGCTATGGATGAGCTGAGCACAACGGTAATATCATAAATTAATTCCACATTCTTCAAAGAAAGATTATTTTTGTAACCCCGTCTTCATAACGAACTATGGAGGTTGAGTTAATTATGAAGTAACACCTCTCGCAACCATGATAACACAAGGAGGTGGGATGGATTGTTAGAAAATTGGGGTCTAAATCCTTATCACTTGAAAATGGGACCTCATGATACTATTATACTCTTAGAGATATTTTCAGGGTTGTAAGAATCACGTCAATTGGAGTTAGTGTGCAAATGTTATGCCTCTCAAAAGTTAACCTACCATGTGTTAACCACGATGGCACAAGTAGATGCCACATCAATTGTTGTTACTCACGAGAAAGGGGATAGCCACATGAGGAGTATGAAGAATATACATGAAAGGTCAAATGTGTAAATCTAGCTGAGAATTAAAGGAATTAGACTTGGCCTCTAGATGGATATTAGGCTATGTTATAACTAGACCACTAGAAGGAAAATGGGGTTCCATTCTAGTTGATTATATCGTGTTCCATGGAAGACTGGAGAAACTAGGTGTGGGAGCTAGAGAGCACAATAATGAGGGTTAGTGCTCCATAGAAAACTAAGAGGCCACAAGTATCAAGTGACTCCAAGGAAAGTGCCTTCTACTTTGTACTAATATTATTTCCATTCCAAAGAGAAGAGAGTAGAGTGGCCTCACCTTCAAGTGGGGTTTTCTCCTGTAATGGTTTCCCAAAGCATATTTTGGTGTTATTTATGGTTGGTGTTTGATTGTAATTTACTTTTTTGTTTTATTTATTCTATGCATATTAAATAAACCAATAATTAATGAATATGGAATCTAAATGAATAGTTTTTTATAGTATAGATCTCAATTTATTTTTATCAGATGTTTAACAACCTTAGCTCTCATTTCTTCTTTCTTGTTTTCTTTTTTCTTGAATTCTCAAAGCCATTTAATTCCTTGTATTTTTCTTCCTTTGTGATGATCTATTTAGTGGAATATCCATGGTAGTTTATAGATCAAGGACATAGAATTCAATGTAATTTTTTCTATGCCCTTCCTTGATATGTGAACTTATACTATTGATATTCCACTAGATAGATCATCATAATGAAAGAAAAATTGAAAGAACTAAATGGCTCAAAGGAATGCGATGTTGAAGAATTCAAGAAAGAAGAAATGAGAGCTGAGGTTGTTGTACATCTCCACCCACACCACCTAGAGAAATGAAAATGATCAAGGCAAGAGTGTCAGCATTCAAAAACTAATGGACTAACATGGAATTAGAAATTTAAGAAGTATGGAGGCACATGCAAGAGTAATAGCACCACATGGAGATATCATAGTAGCACAATGACCCTAGAGCATCAATGGAGAAACAAGAATCATGATTGAAGTCGCAAGGAATTAGTTGGTGTTTAGAAATGGAAACAAGAAATTCTAGTTTAATTTGTCCTTGAATTAAATTGACAATTAAAATTGAATTATATTCTCATAGCAAATTGTAAATAGTTAATTACGTTTAATTAACTTAATTAGATTAGGAATTTAGAGTTGGAAGTATTTCTGTAGTATATATATGTTCTCCCTAAGTTTTAGGTGTCCTGTATGAGTTTAAATTGAGTTGGAAATTAGATCACTCTGTTTACTGAGTTAAGTTCAGTTAAATTAGTTCCAAACTATTTGTAGACCTAATAGAGAGTTAACAGTCGGTGCACTAGTGCATCCACAAGTGTTACTCTAGTTAACTAAATATTCCCTCATGAAAAACTCATGCATGTAAATTCTGACAAAGACACAGTTGAGACTAGAGTACAAAGACGATGTACTATCAATTGTATTATTTAATAGAGTGTAAATATCATGCATGCATCAGAGATTGATCCTATGTTTGGATTGCATAGGTTTTGAAGCATGAATTCCCTTTAAATATGGGCTATTCATCCTAGGAATTACGCAAGAGATTAGGGGCTTGGAGAGCTGCAGAATTAGCTAAGTGTTGGCCAAGAGCTAGCTTGTGAGCTGAGAGAGTTGAGCATACTTGTGCGGAATTGTTCTAGTGAGAACAAGATTTGTATCTTCACTCATATTTCTGATATATGCAATACAGATAGCGGGGTTTTGAGCAGTGGATTTCCCCAGATACATCTTGTGTTATGTGCCATTGATTTATCTTCTTCTTGTTCATATTGTTTTCATCGATCTATTGGCTTCCGCTGGTTGAAAGTAGAAGTAGATTCTTGTCCTGTGCTTTAGTAAATTGAATGAGCTTGTGAATCTATAGGATTTTCTACATGGTATCAGAGCTGAGAACAATATACTAGAGGATATTTCAAAGTTTTGAGTTTTGGTTATAGGAGAAAATCGAATTTGCAATACATACTCCAGGATCGGCGGATGGCATTCTACGGTTTGTGATTTGAGTATGCCTTGGAAGGAAACTTGAATTTTATAGACTAGAGGGAGAGAATGGAGTTTGTGTTAGAGGATAATGTCTTGAAGGAATTCATTGATCATGAAATTCCTAAGCCAACAACATTAGAAGTACATAATTTGGTCGAATGGAAGAAGTGTGTGGTGAAGGCAAGGCCGATAATCCTTGAGGGAGTTCAAGACCATATTGTCTTGAGTCTCTATGGAAAGGAAACTATGTATGCTATGTGAAAAACATTGATGGACTTGTATCAAAACAACAGTGACCAAAGGAAATTGGCACTGGAGGACAAACTTTGAAAAATCAAAATGGAGAAAGGCGAGAGGATTCCAAAATACTTGACCAAGTTCACTCAGTGTCATGATGAACTTGGAAGTGTTGGAATCACGGTTGCTAAGGATGATATGGTGAGTCTTGCTCTTATAGGACTCCCAAAGGGTTGGCATAGTTATTAGGACTTTTTCAATGGTCAAGAGAAGTTGTCGGATTGGTAACAATTATGGTCAGATCTGATGCAGGAGGAGATCAGGAGGAGCACCAGGGATGGCTATTCATCAAATACGGATGATGAAGAGAGTTGTGCCTTAGCGATTAAGGCGAAGAAGGGGAAAGGAGAAGCTTCCCATTCCAAATCGGATTCTTATCATGGAGGTAAGAATAAATATATGACGAAAGTTAAGTGCTTTCATTGTCATGAGCTGGGCCATTTTGCTACAAATTGTCCACTCAAGAAGTCCAACAAGAATTTCTCAGGAGGAGCAGCAGGTGAGGCTTTGACCTCTCAATTCGAATGGGATATTTCCCTCATTGCATGCACGGTGTCATCAATGATTGGAATTGTATGATACATAGAAAATGGAGCTTCATTCCACATGAATGGCGACAAAGAGTTATTCAGCGACCTAGAGGAGAAATATCTCCAGATGCATATTGAGATGGGTGACAACGTGAAGTATAATGTTACTAGATTGGGCACGATTACTTTTTAGAGGGAGCATGGGGCTCCACTCACCTTGAAGAATGTTATGTATGTGCCTGGGCTGAAGAAGAACTTGGCATCCATTTCCATGCTTGAGAATAGAGGCTATGATGTGATCTTCTTGAAAGGAAAGGTGTTCCTTCGACACATAGCCACGGGTCAACTAAAGAAGATAGGGATTTGGGTGAAGAATCTTTATAAGCTAGAGGTAGTGGAGTGTGTTGCTTTGAGCACAAAAGAAAGAAGGGTGCAGAGTTGAGACGTTGTCGAGTTATGGCATAGGTGATTAGGCCACTTGCACCATGGGGCTTTGAAGATATTGCATCAGATCTCTACCAGTCTTCAAAAAGGTACGCTTGAGAAAGTTGATACATGCAAGGGATGTACTATGGGAAAATAAACCAAGTCTTCCTTTCAAGACAGAGACAGTAAAGCAAATACTATTCTAGAGCAATTCCATTCAAATGTGTGTGGACCATTCTTGACAGCATCCGTGGCCAAACACAGCTATTATGTTATATTTGTTGATGACTTTTCTCGAAAATGCTAGATATTTTTCATGCAGAAAAAAAACGATTAAACCTTCACAAAGTTTTGTGAGTTTAAATCATTGGTGGAGAAAGGGTCGAGCAAGAAGGTTAAATCTCTACAAAGTGATAACGGTGGTGAGTATGTCTTAAATGAGTTTAAGAACTTTTGTGCAACATAAGGGATTAAACGGGAGTTGACGATACCCCATAACTCTCAGCAGAATGGGGTGGCCGAAAGGAAGAACAAAAGCATAGTAGGGGAAACAAGGGTGATGTTGCATGATTAGGGCCTACCACTACACTTGTGGGCTAAGGCATGCAACACAATGGTTTATGTTCAGAACTATAGCCCACATCGGATACTTGAGATGAAGACACCAAAGGAGGCTTATTCCAGTAAGAGGCCAGATGTTGGTCACTTCAGGATTTTTGGGTCATCGATATATTTCCATGTGACCAAAGATGCATGGAAGAAGCTTGAGCCGACAACATAGTTGGGGATATTTGTGGGGTACACTGATACACCTCACAACTATCGGGTGTACTTGTCGACCAACAAGATGATAGTGGTTCACAGGGATGTCAAATTTGATGAGGAGAAGGCCATGTGAGTTTCCCTTGAGAGGGAGCTTGAGCTACATGCGAATGAGGATATTTTAGCTCCTAAGGTTGAGGAGCCTTAGATTGATGTGGAGGAACCACATGCAGAGGATCCGGGAGTGGAGACATCCACTCAGGAAAAGTCTTCTAGGGAGGGAATAAAGTGCACTAGAGAGGCTCGCAGATTGTTGGATGATGCACAAGAGAATGTGGAAGAACCCACTTCTTAGCACAGACATAGGATGTTAGGTCCCTATACTACTAGTGTAACCCGTTGTTATTATTAGTACAACCCCATTATTATATTGTTTTGACCATGTAGTCCCCATATTGTTATTATTGTGCCCCATAGAATCCCACTATTGTTATTATTGTGCGCCTACATTATTATTGTTATGTCGGCTTTGATTATATTATGGCCCCTTAGACTCCTATATATATAAAGGAGGTTTTATCATTTGTTTCATCGAAGAATTTTTCATTTATGTAATGTAAAGGAGGTTGTCCCCTCAAAGAGGCTTATTTCTAAGGTGTTCATTTATCTTTTCTATCTTTTTGTGAGTTGGTTTCATAACATTTGGTATCGGAGCTTTGGATTCTAGGGTTTCGCTGCTCCAAATATGTCATCGTGGAATGTTCGCTATAACTTTTTCCCTGCGATGTCTCAAAAGCGAAAACGAAAACCCATTTGAGAAGAAATCGCGCTAAACCTCGAGTCCGAATTTCAGATCTTGTATCGCTATATTTTCGGAGATATGATATGAGGAATTTATAGTTTTTGCAAGCTCCAATATTTCATATAAAACAGGTCATCGTGGAATTTTCACTATAACATTTTCACTACAAAGTTTCAAAAGCTAAAAACAAAACCCGTTTGAGAAGAAATCGGTCTGAATCTCGAGTCTGAATTTCAAATATTGGCTCGCTATATTTTCGGATATATGATCTAAGGAAGTTAGGGCTTTTGCAAACTCCTTAATTAAATCCTCAACAGGGGACCTTGGGAAAATCATTATAACATTCTCTCTGAGCATCAAATTGGAATTTCATAAGAAGTTACAGAAAGAGGACGGATGGTACTTTGTTTGGTTATAGTTTTTAGAACCTAAGATTGAAACAATGACACGTGGAACGTCGTACAAGTTCACTCTACTGAACTAGTCTATAATTAGGTCATCACAGGAGATTGGGACAAAATATTTCTTCAAGAATCCAATTGTGATCAGACTTGCAGATTTAGAAAGAGGACTCAAAGGGCTATTGCAGACCACAATTTCATAACTTAAATATCTGAAAGTACAGAGTTACAGTCATTTCAAGATCGAGCCCCTAAAATCAAGAAAAAGCGAGATGAGGAAGTTTGATGGCAAGGATCCGGTAAATTGGATACTACAGATGGAGAAATATTTTGATCTGCATGGTGTACCACTGTTACAAAAGGTATGTATTGCATCTAATTATTTAGAATCAAATCAAATTTTATGGTATAAAGGGCTTTTTTCTCGTAAACCACTTGTCACGCAGTCAATTTTCACGGAGGAAATGATAGCACATTATGAGGATACAAAGAGAAACACCTTCTTTAGCCAATTGACAAATCTCAAACAAAAGGGTTCAATGGCAGAGCACATTGAGGAATTCCAAAAATTGAATGTAAGGGTAAATGATATTCCAGAGAAGAAAATGGTTGATGTCTTCATAGGGACTTTAAAGGATAACATTCAACACGGGGTTCGTCTTTGGAAACCTGATTCATTGGAGAGGGAATTCAGGTTGGCAAGAAAAAATGAAAGCGAAATTATGGAAAAAAGGAATCCCACCACTCACGAATATAATTATGGAAGTGTTTTTTCTCCTAGCCTTCCACAACCTATAAGGTTTACACCACAACAATTGGAAGAAAAAAGAGAAAATGGGCTTTGTTACAACTGTGATAGAAAATACACTAAAGGTCATAAGTGTGCTGAGAAGAATTTAGTTTACATAGATTATGAAGAGGAGGAAGAAAAGGATTAAGAAACATCAAAAGAAGAGGATATAAACTAAGAACCAACCCCAGATAAAGAAGAAATGAATCCGACCATATCCTATAAAGAATTGGCAATAATTACCACTCCTCAAGCTCTCAAGATAGAAGGACATATCAAGAAGAAAAAGGTTCAAGAAGTGAAAGATGACATCGAGAAAGAAGAAATGAATCTGACCATATCATGTAATGCATTGGCCAGAATTACCACTCCTTAAACTATCAAGATAGAAGGGCATATCAAGAAGAAAAATGTTCAAGAAGTGAAAGATCACATCGAGCATCAAGAAATTAATCCGACCATATCTCGTAATGCATTGGAAGAAATTACCGCTCCTCAAACTCTCAAGATAGAAGGACATATCAAGAAGAAAAAGATTCGACCAGTGAAAGATCACATCGAGCATCAACAACAAGTTCTCCAACTTTTAAAGGATAACTCCACTTTGGTGCAAAATCGAATGAAACAACATGCAGATCAACATC
Source organism: Pinus tabuliformis (assembly GCA_031772625.1). NCBI lineage: Eukaryota > Viridiplantae > Streptophyta > Pinopsida > Pinales > Pinaceae > Pinus > Pinus tabuliformis. The sequence continues at coordinate 930,799,149 of CM062811.1, read as the reverse complement.
GCAATGAAAGAAGTTTTGATGTAGGTGATTAGATATTTTTACGGCTACATCTCAAGCAAGCTATTTATGAGAAGGAAATGTTGGCAATACTACATGCACTTAAGAAATGGCGACCTTACCTAATGGGAAGACACTTCAAGGTAAAAAAGGATCATGATTGTCTTAAATACTTTTTAAAACAAATATTATATTTAGAAGAATAGAAAAAAGGGGTCACAAATATGTTGGGTTATGACTTTGAAATCATCTACAAAAAAGGGAAGAAAAATGTTGTTGTAGATGCACTCTCAAGAAAGGATGAGGATGTCGAAGCATTGTTTTGTGCTATTTCTACTATCCAACCAGATTGGATAAACAAAGCAGGGATGAATGGAAGAAGGATGAAGAAGTGTGGCCACTCATTCAAAAGTTGCAGAAGGTCCCAGTTCAAACACTATTGCCAGAACTTGACGAAGAAGGAAAAATCATATTGGAACCTAGAGCATTCACAGAAACAAGAACCCGACTGCTACGAAATCGATCAATTTTAGAGTATCTCATCAAGTGGAAGAATTACCCAGTGAAGATTCCACATGGGAGGACAAGAAGTTTATACATAAGCATGAAGAACTACTCAAGTGTTGAGGAAAACACTTTTTGAAGGAGAGGCGCATGTTAGGTCCCTATACTACTAGTGTAACCCCTTATTATTATTAGTACAACCCCCTTATTATATTGTTGCGCCCATCTAGTTCCCATATTGTTATTATTGTGCCCCATAGAAGCCCACTATTGTTATTATTGTGCGATTTCATTATTATTGTTATGTCATCTATGATTATATTATGACCACTTAGACTCCTATATATAGAAAGGAGGTCTTGTCATTTGTATCAACGAATAATTGTTCATTTGTGTAATGTAAAGGAGGTTGCCCCCTCGAAGAGGCTTATTTCTAAGGCGTTCATCTATCTTTTCTATCTTTTTGTGAGTTGGTTTCATAACATAGGAGGTCACCTGAGAGGTACACTGGATACATGGATCTTATGGGCGAATGTGTTGTGGCAGAGCCATCTTCCTTTAAGGAAGTAGCGCAGTAGTCGGTTTGGGTTGATGCCATGGTGGAGGAGTATGACTCCATAGTTCATAACAGTGTTTGGGATGTGGTCCCAAGACCGAAGGACAAGTCAATGGTGAGCTCCTAATGGCTTTACAAGGTAAAGCAAGTTGCATATGGTTGTGTGGAGAAGCATATGGCTAGATTTGTGGCCCATGGATTTTCATTGGTAAAGGTGATTGACTATGATGAGACCTTTTCTCCTGTTGCAAGGTACTCATCGATTAGATCTATATTAGCACTCTCATCACAGATGGGTTGGAGGATACATCAGATGGATGTAAAGATAACCTTCCTTAATGGCACGATTGAGGAAGAGGTGTAGATAGAGCAACCTGAAGGTTTTGAAACCTTCGACCATGAGTCACATGTGTGTCAACTCAAGAGAGCATTGTATGGGCTGAAGAAAGCACCTCTTGCTTGGTACACCAGGATATATAGCTACCTCACCGGGTTGGGCTTCATGAAGAGTGAAGTGGATGTGAACCTGTACCGCATATTGGTGGAAGGTAAATTGTTGATCATTGTACTTTATGTTGATGATCTCATACTAACATGTGATGATCAGTTGATAAAGTCTTTCAAGGAGGACCTTGCAAGAGAGTTTGAGATGAAGGACATGGGCTTATGCATTACTTTCTTGGCATGCAGATATGGCAAGGAGATGGGGAGTTGTTTGTGTCTCAGGGCAATTATGCCAATGAGATACTCACGAGATTTCGCATGGAGAGTAGCAAACCCATGGAGACTCTTCTAGCAGGTAATTGGAGGAAGAGGATGCTACTTCAGGGGAAGTAGTGGAAGCTATTGTTTACAGGAACCTTGTGGTTTCACTCATGTAGTTGGTGAACACATTACCGGATATGTGATATGCAGTTAACCAGCTTAGTCAAGCGATGGTTAGGCCTACCAAGTTGTATTGGAAGGCAATAAAGCATGTGTTGAGATACCTCAGGGGCACTTCTCTATATGGATTATGGTATAGACAGATAGAGGGAGTAAAGATTCAAGGCTTCACCGATGCATATTGGGCAGGGAATCCATTCGAGAGGAAGAGCACATTAGGAGGGATATTCAATATTGGTTCAACAGCATTTTCTTGGTACAGTAGGAAACAAAGATCAATTGCAGTTAGTTCAGCAAAGGCAGAGTACATGGCTGCGATTTAGGAAGTATGTGCGTCCATCTGGATGTGGAAGATCCCGGTTGGCTTGTTTGTTCAACAGATGGATCCAACTATGATTTACTACGATAATCAGAGTTGTCTCAAACTCTCTAAAAATCTAGTTTTTCATGATCGGTCCAAGCATATTGATGTCTGATATCATCATCTCAGAGATTGTGTATTGAGGCAGATTATGTTATTAAAGTACATGCCCATGGAGGAGAAAAATGCTGACATTTTGACAAGGGCATTGTCCAGATGTAAATTCGAGTTTTACAGAGACACGATCAGGGTAACTGATAATCCCTTTCTTGTTGAGAGGGAGTGTTGAGAAATGGAAATAAGAAATTCGAGTTTAATTTTTCCTTGAATTAAATTGATAATTAAAATCAAATTATATTCTCATAGCAACTTGTAAATAGTTAATTAAGTTTAATCAGCTTAATTAGCTTAGGAATTTCTAGTTGGAAGTATTTCTGTAGTCATGTATATGTTCTCCCTAAGTTTTAGAGGTTCAGTATGAGTTTAAATTGAGTTGGAAATTAGATCACTCAGTTTACTAAGTTAAGTTTAGTTAAATTAGTTCCAAACTGTTTGTAGAACTAATAGAGAGTTAACAGTGAGTTGGTGCACTAGTGCATCAACAAGTATCACTTTAGTTAACTGAATATCCCCTCATCAGAAACTCATGCATGTTGATTCTTAGAAAGACCCAGTTGAGACTAGAGTGCAGGGACAGTGTACTATTAGTTGTATTATTTACTGGAGTGTAAATATCATGCATGCATCAGTGGTTGATCCTATGATTGGATTGCGCAGTTTTGGAAGCATGAATTCCCTTTAAATACGAGCTATTCATCTTAGGAATTACACAAGAGATTAGGGCTTGGAGAGTTGAAGAATTGGCTAAGTGTTGGCTAAGAGCTAGCTTGTGAGCTGAGAGAGTTGAGCATACTTATGCATAATGGTTCTAGTGAGAGCAAGATTTGTATCTTCACTCATATTTCTGATATATCCAATACAAATAGCATGGTTTCGAGCAGTTGCTTTCCCCAGATACACCTTGTGTTATGTGCCATTGATTTATCTTCTTCTTGTTCATATTGTTTTCATCGATCTTTTGGCTTTAGTTGGTTGGAAGTAGAAGTAGATTCTTGTCACATGCTTTATTAAATTGCATGAGCTTGTGAATCTATAGGATTTTCTACAGTTGGAACCCATGTTCATGTTTGACTAGGATGGATGAATGTTCATGCTTGGTGTTAACTAGGTACAAGGCTTAGCTCATCATATTGGATTGCTTCTTATCGTGTTACAAAGATGAAATATGAAAAGGGGGATCAAATGTACTATACCTAGGGGGTGAAAATGGGGTACCTAGGGGGGTACCAAAGAAGAATAATAATGTTTAGGTAGCTATGTATTTTTATTAATGGAGGCCATTTCTAGTGAATAAGGCCTATGTAGAGTGTGAGAAATGAATGTAAAAAATCTTACTAGAAGGTTCCACATACTAGAAAGTTTCTTCTCTAGAATGTTCCTAGGAGGTTAGATAAAAGTATAAGAGAAGAAGGAATGTAATGGATGTATTGTGAAGTAACTGAAATTGTGGAAAACATTGATTCTAGGGTGTTTTATTTACTTTAAATCATGGGGCTACCTTCCCTAAATGTTTTCAATATAATCCTTATGTTCATTCTCGTGTTATCTATTTTGTGGATATATTATATTCTAGTTAATTTATCTCATATATTTTTGTACCTATTGTGAACATAACAATATTGGAAACCATGCACAATGAAAAGAGGCAATTGAATAATGTTAAGTTGATCATTTTGTCATTTGATAGTTAGTTATGGCTCTAGTAAGAACCACTACTTCATGTGGTTCAAATGCTAACGTGTTAATTAATACTATAATGGAGGAAATGAAAGAAGATGTGATAGTGTAGTAGTGACAAGACGATGTGGAAATGTTGAATACATATATTGTTAAAAACTTTCTATCCAACATATAGAACCAAGAGGAAAGTTATAACCACCATTTATTTATTTAGTAATAACACATAATGTTATGGAATTTTTTCTTTATTTTAGATGTCCTTTTAAGAATCTACACTCGTAATAATTATTTAAAATCTCTCATGAAAGATTGTTTTGTCTCCATAAATACAAAAATTTAAAACTTGGACAAATTCCAAATTGTATTTTTGGATAACTACCATATATTTGTATTATCATGCCACAAAAAAAGTCTAATACAAAATATACTATTCTTGTTAATAAAAATAATAATCTAATACAAAAATATGAAATACCTACAAACAATAGTCTAATTTAATAACCAAATTTAGCTTCTAAATGAAGAACAAATCTTCACATTATTAAATCTTATAATATCAACATTTTGCTATGACAATTTTTACAATTCATCGCTAACGTGATCAACTTCCAATTCAATATCAACATCTTGAGTTTTCTTGGTCGGATATGAAGCTTGCATGGCTATACCACACTTTCCTTCCACTGCTTTAATACCTCGTTGCATTTTTATATACCCCTTTTCTCCCCATTCAGGTCCCCAAGAGTTCCTAACTATCCAGTAATCGATTCCTTCAGGAGACTTGCCATACCCAACCACTACGACTCCATGGTCAAGTTTGGTGCCACATTTACCAGTGAATACTCCCTACAAAATAAAATAAAAAATTGTAGTCAGTAAACTACTTGTCTCTTATTTATTCATTTTGAAAGACAATATAAAAGATCATGGCCACTTACAGTTGAATAAAACTGGAAATCTTTTCCACTTGCTTCGATGGCTACAGACACAGGTTGATGAGCCACAGCTTTCTTAAGTGCGGCTTCATTGTTAGCAGGGACATCCTCAAAGCCATCAATAATTGTTGTTGTTTTTGTTGATTCAATCTATATCAAAATAAAATAAGACAATGGTTTAGTTGTCTTTCAAATATGACAAAATACCATTATTGCAAATATTTATAATGACGACGATGATTATATAAAATGTACTATTTATGTAAATAAAAATTATTATAGAAACTCTCACCATGTGTTATTTAGGGGTTATGATTCAATGCAAATATTTTCTAAGAATCATATATAGTTGGTTTTGATAAAGTCCTACCAATTCTATTGTAAATCATAATGCATATTTTGTGGTATGTGGAAGAAAACTATGTCTGTCTTTCAAATTTCACCATTAATAAAATGTCATTAAGAAGAAGGGGTGGTTCATGTGTTGGTTATAGGTTATTATCTCAACAATTGATAGTCTCTTTTTTCTTTTTAAATGGAATACATATTTCGCTGAATCATTTTAGACACTTCCCCTCACTCTAAAGATCATACTAAAGATAAACCAAAAAGTTATAATTTTGGCAATCTAACTTAGTGAACTCAAAAATATTCACTAAAAAAAGTCACAAAGAGTTTACCCATAACCTCCTACTTATATTTAAAAATACTCCACCATTCAAACTAATCCAACAACGAGAGTAATCCACCTAGATTGGTGCTGAGTAATAATGAAACCTTTATTTAGCCAATATCACTCTTAATTAGCTATATACTATTGAAAACATGCTTATTTTAAGCAAATAGTGTATCTAACGAAGCCTTGGAAAGGGATTTGTGGTCGATGGAAGCTCTTGGAGAGATGTGTATTGGGTATTTGGTTACGAGTCTCTTGGTTTTGTATACAATAATTGCATGGTATACATTAATACTTTCATATAAACTTTACGAATTAGCATATCTAGGGTTTGTAAGCAAGAATATGTAATTCCTAAAATTAAACGATCTAAATTTCTATGAATGAATAGCTTAGCAAATATTCCAAATCAAAATCTACAACGCCTTGTGCTAGTTAGCTGATAATAACACAAATATATAAACAGAAACCTGATAATAACACGAATATATAAACAGAAATCCATTTACTAGGATGTGTTTCACTATACCTTGGAGGTACTGCACTCGCTCGCTTCGGCAGTGTAAGGATACTCTTCTTCACTAACGATCCCGCCATTATCTATGATATATTGGAAGGCGTTATCCATAAGCCCTCCGTTGCAACCTGCGTTCTCTTTACTGCAATCTACCAACTGTTGCTCTGATAAAGAAACCAGCTTCCCTGTTTTGATATAGTTAATGCCCTCTACAGAAGCTACAGTTGAAAATGCCCAACAACTTCCTGCAATATCAAATTATAGAATATAAAATATCATGTGAAAAAGATATAGTCTTAAAATGTTATAGATTAAATTATTTTAAAAAAGTTGTTACTGATTTGTTATCTATTTTACATTGTTATCTATTTTGCATTTTTATGTTACTAAGTATTATGTAAATTATGAAATTCAATGAAAAAGTAGTATGTTAATTATGAAATTCAATAAAAAGTAATATTTGAAAAAAAAAATTATAAAATAAATTATCTTTCTGTTATTGATTTGCCATTTACTTTATATCTCTTTGTTATGAAGTATATTAATTTGCCATTAACTTTATATCTCATTGTTATGAAATATTATGTAAACCATAAAATTTAATAGAAATTGAAATTATCTTAAACATTGAAAATCATACCCATTGACTTTGATTCTTCACATCTCTTTGTTATGAAGTATATTAATTTGCGATTCACTTTATATCTCTTTATGTAAACCATAAAATTTAATAGAAATTGAAATTATCTTAAACATTGAAAATCATACCGCATTGGCCTTGATTCTTCACAGGAGTAACGGCTCCCTTTTTTCTCCAATCAATAGATGCCGGCAAATGCTTCGAATTTTGATACATGAATGATCCACTCTGCACTCCTCTATCTCTGCGCAGACTCCTGTGGTTCTCCATCGTGGTTGTCATATGCATGGCTTTGAATTCTTCGTTACTCAGATCTGCAAATTTATTCAATCCAAGCTTGTATGTACCATCCTGCTTATTCACGGAGTCGATGTATTTCACATTCTCTTTGAATATCTCGAATCGTTTGGCATGCTCATCCGAATCCAAACTTCTAGTGGACCGATGCCGAAGTGCCCATTTATCATAAAGGCCTCGAAGACTTTCCTCAGACTTGAGGTCTTCATCTGTAAATCCAGGGGAAGAATCCGAAGCTTTCGCTGATAAAATCAACAAAGTCGCAAGGAAGAGTAACAAGGTTGCCTTTGAAACACTCGTCATTACGAAAAAACAGTCAAATTCACAGAAGTATGCAGAGAAATAATGAGAATTGGTGGAGAGAAAGAGGGAGAGAATTTGGTTATATAATAGCTTCGAGTGAATGTAAGGGACACGCTACCGAGTGGCATTAATTAGGTGGTACAGTGGCGTATAAGCCAACAGAGAGACTTTGATTACTTAATGGAGGAAATTTGATTTCACGCCACCAATTGGGAAGCATTAACACAGAGACTTTGATTACTTAATGGAGGAAATTTGATTTCACGCCACCAATTGGGAAGCATTAACATGGCAGAATATCTAAGCTGTGTAGGTGAATTTTCAGTAGAATATCTATGTTAAAGGGATTCTCTGGCACGGTTATCGTTCTTTATCAGAGTGGGTGCCAGCGCCACGCATATATTTCGTGGTATATGTGACGTTGAGATTGAAGGAGGAGTCTGTCACGACAAGCAAGTTGTGGGAAGGGATGGTGTTGCCTTTATCACCAAGTAAAGACCAACCGACTGACACACACAATCGCATTCAATGCGATGCTCGTGACATGATCAACAGCCCGCAAGGAAGCGTAAAGAATGACTTTGAAAAAGAAAGGACAGCCGGTTTCAAAATGGTATCAATTTTGTCTTGTGTGAGTCACACTAGCTCTTTCAAAGCAACAACCTCAATAATGTGATTCTCTACACTCTGGCATACCAAGCAGGACATGCACTTGTGTGTACGGGGAGGAATTTGTCAATTGAGGCATTTGTCTATAATGTGATTTTTTGGAGATTTCGGTGACGGAATCCGACGGAAGAAATTGAGGCTAAATCTTGATTTGTTGCAGTTAAAATGGTTTTTTAACTGCATATTTGGATTCAGCACCCTGGAAAACCCCTGGGACGCTTTCATTGTGTAGAAACTAGCTATCAAACTTGCGATTCCAATAAATTCCTACTTGATTTCGACCGGAAAAACCCGCCGGAAAAACTTTCAAAAAATCGCGTTATAGACAACTGCATTTTAAAATAACAAGCGAATTTGAAATGGTACCAATTTTGCTTTTGGATAGGTCACACTATCTCTATTACAGCAACAACCTCAATAATTTGATCCTCTGCAATGTGGCATACCAAGCAGGACATGCACTTGCGTGTTAGGAGGAACTAGATCCAACTTTCATTGTGTTGGTGACTGATTCTATTTTATGTTTTCATATTTGTTGAAACAACACAGGACTAACTGTATTTTATGTTTTCATATTTGTTGAAACTATTTTAAACATAGGTTACAATTAAGATAATGAGAAATGGAAATAGAGTCTTTGGATTCCAAGATATTTATTATAATCATTAAAAAATAATTATTATGATGGCCAATTCAGACATTAAATGGATGTTAATTGTTACTGTTTTATATTTTTGTGTCGGTATGTTTTTATATTTATGGGAAGTTGTTTAAATTTTAAATTTAATGTATTTTTAAGCTAATGAGTTGGTGAGAATTTTTGGATTATGAATATAAGTTGAATTAGATTATGTTAATAGTTTATTTTTTTATTTTATAATAATAATGATAAAATAATTTATCAATTAGATTTATTTCTAATGGTTGCGAGGAATGATTGAGATCTTCTCACCCAAATTCAATTCCTACATGTGATATGTATGTAATGGCTTTGAATATTTTTGTTAAAAATGAATAGTCCCTCAAGAGCATGTCTCTCCCTTATATGGAATATAAAGATATTTTTCACATGAAAAAAAATAATAACATTGATTTAATATTAAAGTAACAGTCAAGCCAAACATCAAACCACTAGTGGTTTAGACCTCCTTCTTTGCTAGAAAAGACCCCTTCACATCAAACCAATCGTTCAAACCAAATTTTTCAAGATGAAAACCTTCTTTAAAATGCAAACCTTAAGGAGATGTTTGCATATATCTAAATATTTGACTCCACTTCGCTTTTGGTAGATTAGAAGTTAAGATGGATCTATGTTAATTTTACGGTAACACGCTAGTAAGTACGTTGGAGCGGGGCATTAATCACCCTCCCACGTGGCACCAATGAAGGTTAAGCGAGTTGAGTACGAAGGGCCTGGTGGCCTACAGGGGAATGTTCTCAAAGTAACTTGGGCTATTATTCCATTGGTGATGGAACTTGTGAGTGGATGTAGTAACCAGGAGATGAAAGTTTAGATTTTGGATGATGTTACCTACTTGGTTCATTCGAGGGGCCTCTCTGGAGAGCCAAGCTAGGGTCTCGACAGGTGGATAAGAATGAATGTGGTTACAGTATGGCCTTATGAAGTCGTTTTGCATGTTATAATAGCTCAAACTGTAATATGGGACCCTTGGTTGGCTTGCACATGGGAGTTGGTTCCTTCTGGTAGTCCAACTCTTAGCTTTGACGGCTGGCAAGAGGCTAACCTCGAGACCCATTCATAGTGGCGATGTGGCCATCAGTGAAGGGGATAAAGTCATTTCTTAGGTAATTCTAACACTCTTGTCTATTACAATGTTTACAATGTATGCTCTAGTTGGGTGTATTATCAGTCAATGTGAGCAGTGCCTTTTAGCCCCACTGTCCTCTGGCAGGTGACCTGGCTAAGTATGTTTTCTTTGGTTCTCTGGTTTTAGATTTAGATGTGAAGGTAGTAGTTTTTTACTAAGAGCAATTGGGGTATTGGTATTTTTAAGGCATCCCGTGTTTCAATTCAATCGTGCATGCCTGGGTGAAGGTTGGGCATAGTGGTTCACGGGAGTATGCATGGATGCCTCAATTGAACTATGTTTGTGGAACTAGAGCAGGATTAACTCTGTAGTAACCAATAATCTAAGAAGGTTATGACCACCTTAGGCCCTGGAAGTACTGTACAGTGGTTCTTTTGAGAAGGGAGTGGAACCCATTGTGTCACACCCCTACCCTCGCGGTACTCTTCCAACCGCACGATCGAGCGTGCGGCACCACCAACCACTTTCTTTTTAACATACTTGCGATTGTGGACTACGCTTACTTTCTATATTTAGTTTATTTTTCAACTTTCCTAAGTATAACATTCACATACACAACAAAAACATTCAATTAATCATCTTCATCGTTATTACCATTCAACATAAATGCACAACGGATATTTTAATGGGAGGGGCAACTCCCTAAAATATGAGTCTGCCCGATAATAATAATATTTCACAAATATACAGTTTTACAGTCTTTGCAGGAAACCCCAAGTTTCCTTGGTACAATATCTGTCACAACCATGCAACCTGGCTTGCACTGGTCAGACTACCTGAACCACCGTTCGGAGTGCCCACCAGTTCAACCGTCTGTCGCAACTCATTCACCGTCGCACTGTTCACCACGTCATTCACCATTTCACCCATCGCACGACTCACCGCATGACTCGTCACTCACATTTCACTAGCACCCCAGCTCGTCGTTCAACCATACGCACCCACCGTCGTGACATTCCAACTTATTGAATGATCCACTATTCAACTCGTCGCACTGCCAACTCGTGTCGCCTTACCCGACCAACTTGCCCTCTGTCGTTCACATTTGCATGGGCACCCAAATCGTTCACCTGAGTCACCACGGTCACCCGTTTGTTTTGTCCATCGAACGATCCTTCATTCGACCGCCCGAACGCCCTTGTTCAACTAACCGCCTGAATTCCCTCGTTCAACCAACTGCTCGAACGACTCTCCGTTCATCTTGCCCACCCAAACCTTTGTTCAGCTCGCCACCCAAACGATTCTTTATTTAGCTCACCTCTCGAACGACTCTTCGTTCAACTCGCCTCCCAAATGACTCTTCGTTGATCCCGTCGCCCGAACCTCCGTTCAGCTCGTCGCCCTAACTTCCTGAACGATAATTCGTTCAGTCTACCCTCCAAACGACCTCGCATGAAATCTCATTCAACCTACCCACCGACACCCTCACACGCCCTCGCACGACCTCATTCGGCTCGCCCGCTGACGCTCTCGTACGGCTTCGTTCATCTTGACCCGGTTCTGCGGCTAAGTGCTTCGGCCTGCGATGCCGCCTGCACCTTGCCCTATGTTTCAGACTCCAACCTTCTAGCTCACACTTCCTTCTCCTAGAACGCATAAGACTCCATGATCGTTAGATGAATGATCTTTCTCCAACCCCCCTCATGTACTTATATGATGGCTGCCCAAGGTTGGGGCTTCACCCATGGCTAGGCCAACCCACACTCAAGCGTTTTCATCGTCGACCATGGTGGGGGCGCCCACACCTGGGATTGCCCCACCATATAAACACACCGCCATCACACATCATACCACTTGGTCGATTTTGCATTTCCTCTTACTCGTCGCACCGTTCCAAGCGCTCCCAACTCACCGGTTGGCCCAGCTCGTTGCCCGCTCGCCCATTGCGCACCCACCGCCAAACGAACCACAAATCGTGGGTGTTACATCCTTCCCCACTCAATGTCATTTTTTTAACCTCGACAATTCTCCATCGCAACAACCATTTGTCACCAAGACTACCAAACAGCCACTGTCGTAAAGTGCTACCAGGTCCAACATCCAAGATGCTCATACTGCCTACCTTTACTCCAATGCCACACAAACCATCGGTCTATGTCTCCATAATCAGGAACTCCTCAATCCATGACCATCAACCACATTTGTTGCAATCCCCACATGCTGCCCCATTGTGGAAGGTTGGTCCCTCGAACTCAAGCTACATGCTCACTGCAACATATATCGTGTTGACTCCATCATGTATCGTCATCGTGTGAACTGTTGCCATGATACTCCAACACAATGCTAACAGATCTCTGTACACTTCCAGACCCCATGATTTGAACTAGTGAAGTAGCTAGTCCAACTGTCGCGCTCAAACCATGAGAGTGCGCATCCTCATGCCACCATCAGTCGTTTCTTCTAAGCTCCTGTCACAACATCAACTCGATCAAGAATCCATCTCCATCTCCATCAAAATGTAAGCCATGCCCAGGCCCATGAGGTAAACTCCTTCTCGTCTGCAACATGTTGCCCATGATGTTTGGTGCCAATGCGCTACATGAAATCAGCCACATGTATCCCAACATCATCATCCATATGTGTAAAATCCATCTCCTCAAAATTAAGAGATCCTCTCATCAGTCTGACTCTTGATGTGCCACATCCAGGTCCATGAAGCAACCTCCATCATATCTGTAATGTGCCATCCCTCAAGTCTGCCAAAGAAACAAGTATACACCTGTCTCATCACCCATGTGCTGCCCATGATCATAGATCAATCAACTCCCATGTATCAAAAGTGGTTAAGTCTCGGCTCAACCCATGCCCAAGTGTTGCCACCAAGGCATCATCATCGCTGCAACTCCATCACTCCAAAGTGTCTCATATCGATCCTCCACATCAAGTCACTCTCTCAAGCACACCCATAAATGTACTCAAAAGTATGCACCCCATACTGCATCAAAGTCCCTGACCTCAGCTCCTCAATGCATCAGATCCTCCAAGTCCACCATAATATGAAGTCCCCAAAAGTCACAACCTCATGTCATCATGAGCTCCATGAGTCATCTCCAACCAACATCCTAGCAAGCATACATGTCTCGGAGACAAGATGAAACTAGGAGGACAAAGGAAACTCCCCAGACCGCAGCCCCCACATTTCGGACAGGACGCGAGGACCGGGGTAAAGGAATTCGGCAATTACAGGAAGCCATTTGGTGTGAGAGCTTGAAACTTCGTGAACTCGATGAAGAATGGGCACGGCTGAGGAGGAAAAGCGTGATATTGGATGAAGAAATTAGCAAACTGAACACCAGAGTCGCACAAGTGGGCCGCGTGGAACTAAGCATAAGGGGACCAGGCCTGGCCAGCCCTACTACTGCATTGGAACAAGTTGTGACCCTGCTATCATGGCTGCAACTACACCTTACTGAAAAAGGGAGCGTAAAACGCGATGCACTACTAGATACAAAGGTACTCGAAGGGTGCCTGTTGTGGGGAAAAATGCCTATGCAAGACGATCCTATCCACCTAAGGTGTGACAGTGCCTTAGCAACAAACAGAAACAGCTATTCTAGTATTCTTCCTTTATGAATTAAGAATGAAGAGAGATGGATGGACTAACCGGTGTCTTCCGTTTGTCCCTCGATCCGGTTTCTCTTCTCTCTGAGAGTTCCCAGCTACTTGCCTTCTCGCTCACCCAGCTTCAACAGGTTTCTGCAAGATCACAAGAAGAGAACACTACACAAAGACATAGACTCATATTCATAACTAGTTCAGGATTAGAAATAAACTAAATACACTAATGCAATCATACATCAAAGACACATCAGCATATAGGAGAAACCAAGATAGCTTTATTGATGAATAACAAGGTCTAGGAAGAGATACAACCCAGAGGGCTCCAATCCAGCATCTCCTTCCCAGCAAATGAAATTCCTATCTTCACCTTCCTTCAAAGCATTAAGCACCCAATGATTCCAATCTCAAACCAACAACAATTCTTTGCAATAACAAAATTCCAACCTCCAGATCTCATGGAGGAGAGATCCATATATAGATGTTTGGAGAGAGGATGAGTCAGCTTGAGATCTGACTAGTGTCCTCTCCCTCTATCAGTTCTTGCTTCCACTTGGAGACTAAGAGCCTCTTACTCATCACTAGTCGAATTCCTTGAGGCAAGTGTCATTGGAGAAGATTCTGGAAGCTTCCAGGGTCTTTCCACCTCGTTGAATGAACTTGCCATTTGTCACTTCCCGCTCAGCGCACCCTGGTAGTGCTTCTACCTGCGTTGCAGTGCACCTAGCCAGTGCAATCTCTGCATTTCAGCGCAGACAGCTAGTGGAGCCTCTGAATTGATCCTGAATTGACTTGTTTTGAGCAGTTTCTGGTGGAGAACTTCTGTGAATTGTTGTGGTTTGTTAGCCTTGTTCCTCTAGGGGTAGGAACAACATGTTTAGGGACTTTGGATCCCTTGGATTATGGACATTTCATGCTCAATGTTGTAAGGCACAAAAATGTCTATAACAGTTGCCCCCTAAAGTATGAGGCCGTTTATCGGGTGAAATGCTTTATTAGGAGGATCCGAAGTTCTTTCATTGCTGGGAGGAGACCTGTAATACAATACAATACAATACATTATTTTTCATACTGTTTTCATGATCTAGCTGAGGCGGGCATTCCCATGCTCAACTTTATAAATTCATTTTTCTGTACATAGAACAGACAATCGTCTGATGGTAGACTGATAATTTTGATGAAATTATCATCCTTTGGGTAGGATGATTATCTGCTGCAATGATGTACATGTCAATGTCTTTATCTTTCCTGAATATATATCGCAGCCCGAATGGATGAAACTAGATCTGGGGTCTTCAAACTCGTTCGATCTTCACTCTAAGTACAAGTCTATCCATGTGAGAAATGTTCTGAAGTCGAACATGGAAAGACATCGCTTGATTACCGGTCAATGAGGTAAACCGTTAACAATCACGAGAGGAATCACCGATAATGATAATGACCCTCAAGGTACTGCAGTACAATTCACGTGGTGTGAATAAAGGACTTGGCGTCGAACACCACGCAAAATCTTTCGGTCGAAGGTCATTGATGTATACCTGTCGCCGGAAGTGAGAAACTTGCCATTGAGGCATGCAAGCTTCAAAGTACTGAAGGGGTTGTTCCTAGATCAACTTCTTGGATAATGAGCTGATGTCGACAAGAAGTGATCCATCAAAGGAGGGCCTTAATGTATCCCACATCAGTGACATGGAACGGAGCAAATGATTTTGATGGAGGTGAAAACGATTTGATGATATATGATTCAGGGTGGCGGTCATGAAAGGATGAAGGATAATGTATGGCAGTGGATGGGACACGGTTGACTTCTCTTGAACATACGGCGACACTTATGCGATGGATCGGTAGCATTACCCCAAATATGGATGGTATGGCGAGACCATGGTGATGTGACCGGTGAATGAAACAACCCAACCCGACTGTGGTACAGAGGAAAAGTGTCATGTTCAAGAGCGACTTGCTACCATCAAAGTTTTCTTGAGTTTCTCCAAATTTTTCCCCAGTCATTGCTGACCAGTACCTCTTTATTTTTGTCAAGCTTGAGGAGGATAACATATGCTTGTTCTATAACTTGCCCTTCGGGCAAGCCCATCGCTATGTTTTAACGAGCCTAGCGATAGTAAAACTCGTTCTCGTCTAAAGACAAGTTTGTCGCTATTTAATGCTTTTAACGAGTCTAACGACAAAGATAACTCGGTCCTTTTCATTTTTAGAGAGTCTGAAAAGGTACGTAAAGTCAACTCCGAAAGTCCTTTTTCGTCATCTAATCCCTTAAGTCCGAAAAAGTGTAAAACAATACAGAAGGGATGAGTTTTCGATAGTTTTAACGAGCCAAATAAAACAAGCGCTCGATCTTTTTGTGCAATAATCCCTCAGGTCCAAAAAGATTAAAATCTAGAGGAGGGATAGCACTTCCAGTCGCTTTAATGAGCTGGAAGGCCAAAACTCGACAATCTTTTCATATTTTACAAGTCAGATGAAAAGAGTTTAAAGAAGACTCGTCTTTTGAGGAACGAGTGATAAAACGGTTTAGCAGCTGATTCCAGGTACGGGTTGGAATTTTCCAATCACGGCAGTGTCACAAGGATGGCTAGTGAAATCACTCTTTGCAGCTGTTCCTCAAAATGGGTAAACAATCATATGGAGGTGAACAATCGGCCAATGGAAAAGTGGAGGTGACGGTGCAAACACAACCAAGGCTTTAATGGCTGATGATATTACATTCACTGTGGTTATTTACCGGGATAGTTCATTTTTTAACGAGCTTAAACGCGGGTGGAAACATTTGCTCGATCTTATGTTTATTTTTTAACGAGCATGAACTATGCGCTAAAACTGCTCGGATCTTGCGTTTATTTTTTAACGAGCATGAACTGTGTGCTAAAACTGCTCGATTAATCCAGTCATATGATAAGAATGTCTCATTAAGATTCTATTTTTTATGGAGCTTCATCTCACAAAGCTTTGCTCCGGATCCTTTCGTTATGCAAGTTTGGAAACGACTAATCCTACGAGTTTAAAGGGTTAGACCTACAGGTTTAAAGGGAGGACCTAAAAATTTAAAAAATAAATAGTCGCCCCTTGCTTGCACTCCAAAAGGTTTGCATGCCCCCAGGTATAAAATATGATTTCAAGGTTACCCCTCAATTTGCAGACAAAACATTCGTTCTATCGGGAGAGGCCTACCTCTTTCAGGCTACCCAAAGATGGTTCTGTTATTCTTTCAACAAAACACTTCTTCGGCGGTGTCTACCGAGATAGACAAAGGTGAGGCGCCAAACACGTAGCTTTGACAAGAGAATCCTATTCTAGAACAACCCCTCTTCCAACCACGGACGGGGTACAGACTAGTCATATTCTCCCGCGGAAACCTACCCTATACCCAAAGTTTTCCTGCCGAAGTAGACCAGGACGCATGCCCCCTGAGTTCCAGTCATATCCTTCCGGATTACTCGCGCTCATCGGGAGGACGGACCGTGCGTTGAGACATTTCTTGCGTGAAGAGACCATTTAGGGATGGTATATGACTATTTGCGATGTGTGATCCGGGAAATGAAAGCTGGTCTACGAGCTTGACCACTCTTCCTTCGTGCGGAAAACACATTACTCTAAAGAGTGAGGAGACGATGGCTCCCATGCAATATATATAGTCTCGTCCAAGGAGTAGGTTATAATCCAAGGGTCCTTGAATGACCATCACGTTCATTTGAACGGTCTTCCCTTTCAATGTAATAGGCACATTGGGGAGGATCCCTAAAGGTCGACTGGTTCCTTTATCGAAGCCTGTCACATTTCTCATTTCAGGCAAAAGCGCTGGCGAACCAAGCGCTTTCCAAGCAATAGAGGAAAGGATACTCACAGATGCCCCCTCATCAATGATAGTGCCAGCCATTACCATTCTGTATATTTGAACGATAATCCTGAATGGTATGTTGCTGGCAAACGGGGTCTGCCTAGTTGGTTCCAGTCGAACGAGACAACTAGGTTGCTTGGTGGTGGGACCGAATACACGGCCGGGTATGACTCTGACGAAGTTCCTTCCTGCGATAAAGGAGTAGGCAAATTGCCCCCTTGTTCGTCGGAGTCTGTGTTGATGAAGAGAACTTGGACGGTGTTGTCTTTATTCTCTTCTGTGATTGTATCATTCGAAGATAGAGCCTCTGAAGGCAAAACCGGGTCAACTGCCGCCTCAACCTTTTGACTTTCATCAGGTATGGATTCAGACGGTTCATCTTCAATGATAGGTGTTTCGGCTGACCACCTGAGTGGGCCAGCCGGGTTCTCAACTGGTGAAGGACTTGGCAGGAGTTTTTGATATCCACGAGGAAGTTGTGCTCGTAAAATCGGGCGATCTTCCAAAACTCTTTTAGCCTCGTCTAAGAAGGGACAACGATGGATGGCATGGTTGCCTTCACACAATTTGCAGGGAAATCTAGCTTTCCCTCTCTGTCCTGTGGCTTCACTTTCACTAGTTGACGGTGTGTTGTCAACATGGCTATCAGAGGTTGACGCCACCGAATTGTGCAAACAAGGAGACCAGTCCCTTAGTATCCGAGGGATGCAGGGACGATCTCTGTGGAAATGGTCTCCCTTGCATATGACACATGGCAATTTAGGCCCAGTCAGTGCTGTGTGTGGATTTTTGTCAGATGACACTTGTTTGCCCCCAGTCGCTTTTGGCTCCTTCTTCTTCTTCTCTTTCTTCTTCTTTTCCTTCTTCTCCTTAGGAACTTGGCTTTTTGTTTTACCAGTTCCGTCAAGCGAAGAGGAAGGAGGAGAGGGAGAATTAGATGAAGTAGAAGGCTGGTGGGTAACTCTGGTCTGGTCTAACTGTTGATTTCCACCAAGGGGAATTCCTTGGTTGGTGTGCTCCATTTTCTCAACCTAAAGATCAACGCAGGAAGAAGGGGTGATTGTTCCGTTTAAAATAAATTTTAACGACGCTTTAGACTCAACTTGCTTTTTCAATTTTAAAGAGTCGATAAAAAGCTAAAGATGACTCTAGTCTCCTTCGATGTTTTAACGAGCCCGAAGTGACAAATGCTCGGATGGACTTTTTTGTTAAAAATGAATAGTCCCTCAAGAGCATGTCTCTCCCTCATATGGAATATAAAGATATTTTTCACATGAAAAGAAATAATAATACT
This sequence comes from Pinus tabuliformis, assembly GCA_031772625.1. Lineage (NCBI taxonomy): Eukaryota > Viridiplantae > Streptophyta > Pinopsida > Pinales > Pinaceae > Pinus > Pinus tabuliformis. The sequence goes on along the minus strand of CM062811.1, from coordinate 930,780,475 downwards.
GATTTAATTTTAAAGTAACAGTCAAGCCAAACATCAAACCACGAGTGGTTTAGACCTCCTTCTTTGCTAGAAAAGACCCCTTCACATCAAACCAATGGTTCAAACCAAATTTTTCAAGATGAAAACCTTCTTTAAAATGAAAAACTCAAGGAGATGTTTGCATATATCTAAATATTTGACTCCACTTCGCTTTTGGTAGATTAGAAGTTAAGATGGATCTATGTTAATTTTACGGTAACACGCTAGTAAGTACGTTGGAGCGGGGCATTAATCACCCTCCCACGTGGCACCAATGAAGGTTAAGCGAGTTGAGTATGAAGGGCTTGGTGGCCTACAGGGGAATGTTCTCAAAGTAACTTGGGCTATTATTCCATTGGTGATGGAACTTGTGAGTGGATGTAGTAACCAGGAGATGAAAGTTTAGATTTTGGATGATGTTACCTACTTGGTTCATTCGAGGGGCCTCTCTGGAGAGCCAAGCTAGGGTCTCGACTGGTGGATAAGAATGAATGTGGTTACAGTATGGCCTTATGAAGTCGTTCTGCATGCTATAATAGCTCAAACTGTAATATGGGACCCTTGGTTGGCTTGCACATGGGAGTTGGTTCCTTCTGGTAGTCCAACTCTTAGCTTTGACGGCTGGCAAGAGACTAACCTCGAGACCCATTCATAGTGGCGTTTTGGCCATCAGTGAAGGGGATAAAGTCATTTCTTAGGTAATTCTAACACTCTTGTCTATTACAATGTTTACAATGTATGCTCTAGTTGGGTGTATTATCAGTCAATGTGAGCAGTGCCTTTTAGCCCCACTGTCCTCTGGCAGGTGACCTGGCTAAGTATGTTTTCTTTGGTTCTCTAGTTTTAGATTTAGATGTGAAGGTAGTAGTTTTTGACTAAGAGCAATTGGAGTATTGGTGTTTTTAAGGCACCCCATGTTTCAATTCAATCGTGCATGCCTGGGTGAAGGTTGGGCATAGTGGTTCACGAGAGTATGCATGGATGCCTCAATTGAACCATGTTTGTGGAACTGGAGCAGGATTAATTATGGAGTAACCAATAATCTAAGAAGGTTGTGACCACCTTAGGCCCTGGAAGTATTGTACAGTGGTTCTTTTGAGAAGGGAGTGGAACCCATTGTGTCACGCCCCTCCCCTGGCGGTACTCTTCCAACCGCACGATCAGGCGTGCGGCACCACCAACCACTTTCATTTTAACCATACTTGCGATTGTGGACTACGCTTACTTTCTATATTTAGTTTATTTTTCAACTTTCCTAAGTATAACATTCACACACACAGTGGAAACATTCAATTAATCATCTTCATCCTTATTACCATTCAACATAAATGCACAGTGGATATTTTAATGGGAGGGGCAACTCCCTGAAATATGAGTCTCCCGATAATAACAATATTTCACAAATATACAGTTTTACAGTCTTTGCAAGAAACCCCAGGTTTCCCTGGTAAAATATCTATCACAACCATGCAACTTGGCATGCACCGGTCAGACTACCTGAACCACTGTTCGGAGTGCCCACCAATTCTACCGTTTGTCACAACTCATTCACTGATGCACTGTTTAGCACATCATTCACCATTTCACCCGTTGCACGACTCACCGTACAATTCGTCGCTCACATTTCACCAGCACCCCAGCTCGTCGTTCAACCATACGCACCCACCGTCATGAAGTTCCAACTCATTAAACAATCCACTGTTCAACTCATTGCGCTGCCAACTCGTGTCGCCTTGCCCGACCGACTCGCCCTCTGCCATTCACGTTTGCATGGGCGCCCAAATCGTTCCTGAGTCACCATGGCCACCCGTTCGTTTCGTCCACCGAACGCTCCTTCATTCGACCGCCCGAACGCCCTTGTTCAACAGACTGCCCGAACGACTCTCCGTTCATCTTGCCTGCTCGAACCTTCGTTTAGCTCGCCACTCGAATGACTCTTCATTCAGCTTGCCTCTCGAACAACTCTTCTTTCAACTCGCCTCCCAAACAACTCTTTGTTCAGCCCCGCGCCTGAACCTCCGTTCAGCTCGCCACCCTAACTCCCTGAACGATAATTTGTTCAGTCTGCCCTCCGAATGACCTCGCACAAAATCTCATTCAACCTACCCACCGACACCCTCGCATGCCCTCGCACGACCTCTTTCGGCTCGCCCGCTGATGCTCTCGCACACCTTCATTCAGCTTGACCTAGTTCTACGACTAAGTGCTTCGGCCTGCGATGCCGCCTGCACCTCTCCTTACGTTTTAGACCCCAACCTTCTAGCTCGCACTTCCTTCTCCTAAAACGCATAAGACTCCATGATCGTTGGATGAATGATCTTTCTCCAACTCCCCTCATGTACTTATATGATGGTTGCCCAAGGTAGGGGCTTTGCCCATGGCTAAGCCAACCCACACTCAAGCATTTTCACCATCGACCATGGTGGGGGTGCCCACACCCGGGACTGCCCCACCATATAAACGCACCGCCATCACACATCATAACACTTGGTCGATTTCACATTTCCTCTTACTTGTTGCATCGTTCTAAGCCCGCCCAACTCGTCGGTTGGCCTAGCTCATTGCCTGCTCACCCGTCACGCACCCACCACCAAACGAACTGCAAATCGTGGGTCTTACATCCTTCCCCACTCAATGTCATTGTCAACCTCGATAATTCTCCATCGCAGCAACCATCTGTCGCCAAGACTACCAAACAGCCACTGTCGTAAAGTGCTACCAGCTCCAACATCCAAGATGCTTATACTGCCTGCGTTTACTCCAATGCCACACAAACCATCGATCTATGACTCCATAATCAGGAACTCCTCAATCCATGACCATCAACCACATCTGTTGCAATCCCCACATGTTTCCCCACCGTGGAAGGTTGGTCCCTCGAACTCAAGCTACATGCTCACTGGAACATATATCATGTTGACTCCATCATGTATCGTCATCATGTGAACTATTGCCACGATACTCCAACACAATGCTAACACATCTCTGTACACTTCCAAACCCCATGATTTGAACTAGTCAATTAGCTAGTCCAACTGTCACGCTCAAACCATGAGAGTGTGCATCCTCATGCCACCATCAATTGTGTCTCCTAGCCTCCTGTCACAACATCAACTCTATCAAGAATCCATCTCCATCTCCATCAAAATGTAAGCCATGCCGAGGTCCATGAAGTAAACTCCATCTCATCTGCAACATGTTGCCCATGACGTTTGATGCCAATGCGCTACATGAAATCAGCCACATGTATCCCAAAATCATCGTCCATATGTGTAAAATCCATCTCCTCAAAATTAAGAGATCCTCTCATCAATCTCACTCTTGATGTGCCACGTCCAGGTCCATGAAGCAACCTACATCATATATGTAATGTTCCATCCCTCAAGTCTGCCAAGAAACAAGTATACACCTATCTCATCACCCATGTGCTGCCCATGATCATAGATCAATCAACTCCCATGTATAAAAAGTGGTTAAGTCTCGGCTCAACCCATGCCCAAGTGTTGCCACCAAGGCATCATCATCGCTGTAACTCCATCACTCCAAAGTGTCTCATGTCGATCCTCCACATCAAGTCACTCTTTCAAGCACACCCATAAATGTACTCAAAAGTACGCACCCCATACTGCATCAAAGTCCCTGACCTCAACTCCTCAATGCATCAGATCCTCTAAGTCCACCATAATATGAAGTCCCCAAAAGTCACAACCTCATGTCATCATGAGCTCCATGAGTCATCTCCAACCAACATCCTAGCAAGCATACATGTCTCGGAGAGAAGATGAAACCAGGAGGACAAAGGAAACTCCCCAAACCACAACCCCCATAGTTCGAACAGGACGTGAGGACCGGGGTAAAGGAATTCGGCAGTTACAGGAAGCCATTTGGCGTGAGAGCTTGAAACTTCACGAACTCAATGAAGAATGGGCATGGCTGAGGAGGAAAAGCATGATATTGGACGAAGAAATCAGCAAACTGAACACCAGAGTCGCACAAGTGGGCCGCGTGGAACTAAGCATAAGGGGACTAGGCCTGGCCGACCCTACTACTGCATTAGAACAAGCTGCGACCCTGCTATCATGGCTGCGACTGCACCTTACTGAACAAGGGAGCGTAGAACGCGATGCGCTACTGGATACAAAGGTACTCGAAGGGTGCCCGCAACCTGGGCTAGCAAGGAAGCGGAAGTCTCGCACGTGGGGTGTGACCACCTGACTATCTGTGGAAAGCACAGTCTCAACGCTCCAAGCAGTTGAAAGAAGGCGCGAGACTATAAACAAGTCTGCAGGAGAGATGTGCGGAGAGGAGATTTTGTGCAGGGCCAGTAGGTCATCAGGATCACGGATGCACATAAGAGGTTGCGCTGCCACGTGGGAAGGCTGGGAGGTGACCATTGACATCACTATTCATGACAAGAAGTCTGATTTATGGCAGAGAGGAGCGGGCAACGGGCCATTAAGACAAGAATTTAGAGCTAGATACGAAAAGATCTGCCACCAAGAAGATATTAATGACTCAGAAGTGGAGGGAATGGTCGAATTCAAATTCAAACATTCTTATAAAACCCCTTGGGGTAGCCCCAAAACAACACTTGGATATTTGAGATTTGAGCCAGTACAGAGCAGCAAGCACCCAGCTACTTGGCCACCCATGAGTATGTACCTGAGTGAATCTAGGATAGAAACCATGTCAGTTGCTAGAACCAGAGTGAGATTCGCGAAGGAGCCCTATCTGACCTAGGAGGAGCTGGGAGAGGTGGCCACTGCCCCAAAGGTTCCAAAGTCCCCACGCACGCCGCGACCCCAAAAAGACAAGCAGACTATGGGGCCAGTCCGAGTATCACCACGATTCAGTAAATTTTCATTGGTAGAAAAGGGCAAAGCAATCACCATTGAACTCGAGGGTGAAGAGGAAGATTTATAAGCCCTGATCGCTCAGATTGAAGCACAGGATGAGGAAGAGGAAAATGTTTCCCAAGTACCTTCGGCGATAACGCTACCACCATACATCTCCCCGTGGAAAGGGATGGCCAAGATACCGAAGGACCTGGAGGCCACGAAGAGTACGCTCCAGACCCTGCTTCTTCTGGATGAACTAAGGTTTAACAGTATGCTGTTGGGTTGGGTACCAAATATCAAGTTCGAAGACTGGGACCTCGCATACAGTGAGAAGTTCCCCCAATGGCCGCAGAGAAATTACTACAGCAAAAGTGGTTATGGGGTGTGGAGAAGGCAAGATTACTCAATCTGAGGTGGATACCCCACTATCACTGCGCGGCCATCACAATTTTTGTTATTCGACAGTTACTATGTCTAGTACATGATGGGTATCTCTGGCTGGAGGAACTGATTCCCATCATGGCCAATTTAATACACTGAATTTCCCAACTGCCTACTAAAGGAAACGATCCTGTGGCCATAGTAGGAGCGAGTAGCTACGTGGGCCTCGCAGAAGCCATGAAGGCTAAATATAAGCTGGAAAAGTGGAAGCAAGGGTATGTAATAGCAAGTATCAAAGACTGAGGGGTGCGCATTGCCACCCAGTTACTGGCTGGCAAGCTCATGAGGAAATGCTGCACAGACGAGGTGCCAGCATCTGTCATTGTGCTCACGGAGCAGTGTGCAGAAGGGGTTCAGTTCAACTGGGTGCAGTTTCTCTACGACGAATTTTTGACAAATTGTAGGGAAGCCCAGGAGTAGGGTAAGACTTTCCATTATGCATGGTTGCTCCTATCGATCCTGCTGGTTGTAGGGGAGTTGCCAAAGGACAGCCAGTTTCCTAATGTTGAGAAGAACCTACCTGAAGTCGTGAGGTATAACTCTCTCCAGGCTACAAAAGACACCACAAGGATTGTGAGATCAAGGTGTTTTGGATATTTATGGAGGCGAGTATCCAGACATGGATCAACTGCAGGCCGTGGTTATCCCCGATAGTATACAACAGTTTGAAAAGCGCGGCCAAGTTCAAGGCGGATATGCATAACCTTTATATCCAGGCGTGAAAGAATCCAACTCGAACATGGGTAAAGCTACCGTTCATTACAACGGATGATGCAATTTTTGAGGCAATGGTGGCATGGCCTCCAGAGTGGTGCACCCCAGACTTGGCCAAATTAGAAGAGATGGTAGCACAGCACCAGAAGAAGGAAATCAAGTTGCGCATCACAAAGTTGGCAGAAATAACGTGCCAGGAACATAAAGTGGCCACGCAACGAGGGGCGGCCAAGGAAGTAGCAGAAACCATCACTGCGCCCGCCGAAGAGATTGTGGAGGCTCAGGAAATGTCCATGGAGCAGGACATACAGGGGGAAGTGGAGACACAGGAATGCACAGACCTGACCACAACATCAACCCAACTTAAGAGGCCGCACGTCCCGAAGCAGCCACCTGCACGCAAAAAGATAAAGACAGCAAGGACTTTGGAGGGAGATCTTCTTGCCAGTAGCGAACCAGTGTGTGATGTCACTAAGGGTGCTCTGGAGGAATTAATGATGGAGCAGACAACTGTGTTGGGGGTGCTCAGAGTGTAGCTGCAGGCATTATAAGTGCGACCCCCAGGAGGGATGATACCAAACCTAGCGGACGATACATCCGCAACTGAGCAGATGGTGTGCGCCCACACAATGAACACTTTAGTGTTACCAGCAGGTGTCGTCCTAGCAAAAGCCGAAGGTGACATGAGGAGTTGGGGGTTGAATTTGGCTGCCCTTCCTAGAGAGACCCTATACCAGCTGCAGGATGAGGTAACCGCTGAGCTCCAAGCTAGGGAAGGCCACACCCTCCAGGTTTTAATGGAGAAAAAGGGAAATTTGGAGCAAGTCAATCTACAACGTAGTGACTTGCTTGCACACAACCAAGGATTGGAATAGGTCGTGGTAGAGGTCTGTAGCAGCGTACCAGAACTAGTTGTGCCAATGGAGCTCCCATTAGCCGAAAAGATTCATCACATGGCCGAAGGATTCCGTAGGGCCCAAGAGGAGGCTGCTAAAGCTCAGTTGGAATTGACTTTGCAAATCATGGAGCTAAGGCTGAAAGCACAGCCCCCTACACCATCGAAAGTTAGAGAGTAGCGCAACCGCGCCATTCAAGTAGGGTTGGAAGTGATAGAGTGAGGTGGCTAATGTCTAGGACCAATCACCAGTCCATGTGGAGCAACCAACTTTATTGGCTTCGATAGCTAATCAGTTGCAAGATATTTTGAATAACCTTGATGTCATCCGCTAGGAGAGATATGATGTGTAGGAATTTACAGGGTAAGTTCCTCAGACAGAACACCAAAGGACACCGCTCACAACCAGATCGTAGATCAATACACCGGTATTTTTGACGTGGTTAAAACCCTCAAAGAGGGAAACAGTCCACGAACTGAGCCAACGCGGCCACTTCAGGCAATTTATTAATAAAAGAATGAAAATTTACATATGTTTCTCTCATGCACAGATTACCCTACAAATGACCCTCCATGTGCTTTAAATAGAAATCATGGACCAATCAGGTGTCAAGCCACGGATCAAGTGTCGGTAATACCGAGGAGAGAATGAATTGTCGGATCACTACATATCGTGACCATCGGATTGTAAGTTACAAAATGTACAACGGTAAAGAAACACACTTTACCTAACTCTATACCTAACTCTATACTAGACCAAGTTGTACTTAACTATTTCCTATGTGTCGGAATATCCTAACATCCCCCCTTAAGAACAACTTGGGATAGGATTGAAGGATTTACAAATATGACACAATAGGAGAAGGAAGGGGGAAATAGAGCCTATCCCCCCTTAGTGACAACTTCCTGAACTCCAACCATAAATCGAAGTTTAGTGAACTTCGCCTCCGTGAGAGCCTTTGTAAAGATGTCTGCAACTTGATCATCTGTTGAACAATATTGCACTTCAAGAACATGGTCATGAATGAGCTTTCTGATGAAGTGCATGTGCAGTTCAATGTGTTTTCTACGCTGATGTTGGACTCGATCTTTGCATAGCTGAATGGCACTTTGATTATCACACCAAAGTGTAGTCGGATGCTGCTGCTGAAAGCCGAACTCTGACAGGATCTGACGAAGCCACAAGGCTTCCTTACTAGCTTCTACGGCACCACGATACTCTGCTTCTGCTGATAAAAGAGAAATGGCAGCTTGTTTCTTACAAGCCCATGTAATAGGTCCTAAACTAAGAGTGAACACATAACCGACAGTAGACTTCCGATCATCAGGGTCACCAGCCCAATCAGAATCAGTGAAACCAACCAATAGAGGAGCTGCTTCGGCACTGTAATGAATCCCAAACTGAACTGTACCTCCAACATAACGAAGTATTCTTTTAGCTGCTTTCCAATGACTTTCACGGGGGTTTTGCATGAACCGAGCAACAAGGCCAACAACAAAGGAAAGGTCAGGACGAGTATGGGTTAGATACAAAATTTTTCCTACAAGTTGATGGTATAAGGTAGCATCAACTTCAGGAGAAGTACAAGTGACTGAAAGTTTGACTCCAGACTGAAAGGGAGAAGGGGCTGGCTTATAGTCTTCCATGTGAAAGTGGCGGAGAATATCACAGGCATACTTGGACTGAGAAAGGGAAATACCTTCCTTGGATTGCAAGACTTGAAGACCGAGAAAATAATGTAAGTGTCCTAAGTCTGTCATTTCAAACTTCCTTTTAAGGCTAGACTTCACATGGTTTATAAGGTTGGGATCACTACCGGTAAGGATAAGATCATCAACATAAAGAACAAGAATGATAAGAGACTTGCCCACTTGCTTGGTGTAGACAGTATTGTCAGAATGACACCTAGAAAAGCCAGATTCTAAAAGAAAGCTATCCATTTTGGCATACCAAGCTCGAGGAGCTTGCTTGAGACCATAAAGGGATTTCTTAAGCCGACATACAAGGCTGGAGTCTGTTTTTATGAAGCCAATGGGTTGTTCCATGTAGATTTCTTCATGCAAGTCCCCATGCAAGAAGGCGGATTTAACATCCATCTGATCAGGGAAAATTTTAAGAACCCCCCCTAAATTTATAAATATAATAAATGGGCGAATCTCCATGGTATATAGGAAAAATGGAAGGCGATTTTATCAATAATATAATATGTATATATAATTTTTTGGCGAATCTCTCACCAGGCATGGCAAATATTTTACTCAATTATAAAATCTTGTAAGATCTTGGCGAGTCTTTCACTAAATAATAAAACTTTGTAAAGTCCTAGTGAATCTTAGCATAGGCTACATGCTGGTTTAATCTACATTCTAGGTGAATACCATGGGTCAAGACCATGTGCCCTTTTGGTGAATACCATGGGTCAATACCATGTGCCACTTTTATTTTTATTAATTCTAATATTAGCGTTAATAATGGTTTTTTGCATGGTATTAATAACAATCTAGTCCATGGTATTTGTCCCATAGTATTTTGGCCATAGGTTTCACCTAAATATAAGCCGTCCCCCATTTAAATAGGCTACATTCCAGGTGAATACCATGGGTCAATACCATGTGCCCTTTTGGTGAATACCATGGGTCAATACCATGTGCCATTTTTATTTTTATTAATTCTAATATTAGGGTTAATAATGGTTTTTTGCATGGTATTAATAACAATCTAGTCCATGGTATTTGTCCCATAGTATTTTGGCCATAGGTTTCACCTAAATATAACCCATTTTTTGAGTGTTCCTAAATATAAGGTGAATTATGGAGTAAATATAAAAAAATGTTTTATTTGTTTACCATACCTCTAGTTTATTTATATTTTTATTAATATACCATACCTCTTTTACAAATATGGTATTTGGCCCATAGGATTCACTTAAATAAAACCTCTTTCTTGAGCCTTCATAAATAGAACCAGGGTTATGGACTAAATATAAAAAGAGATTTTATTTATTTATGATACATCTAGTTTATTTATATTTTTATTTATTTACCATACCTTTTGAGTAAGTATAAAAAGACGTTTTATTTATTTACCATACCTCCACTTTACTTATATTTTTATTTGTTTACACCCTTACATGTATATAAGGTGACTTATGGAGTAAATATTAAAAATGTTTTATTTATTTACCATACCTCTCATTTATTTATATTTTTATTAATTTACCATACCTCTTTTATAAATATGGTATTTGGCCCATAGGATTCACTTAAATAAAACCTATTCTTGAAAATGGGCGAATGGATTCACTTAAATAAAACCTATTCTTGAAAATGGGTGAATGGAAGGTTGTAAGTCCTAATTTCAAGGGCTAAATTTACCTTTTTTACCCTCTCCCTTAAAATAAGGTGGGCTATTTGAGGTGATTTGTAAAAATTTACTATGATACAAAATATTCGCCCACTAAAAATTTAAAACCCCTTAATTTCGCCAAAGGGCGAACATTCGCCCCTAAAATTATCCTTGCATCTGATGGACTTCCCATTTGAACGAGGCAACAAGGGAAAGAACAAGACTGATAGAGTTCATTTTGGCAACAGGGGAGAAGGTTTCAGTGTAGCCAATGCCTTCAACCTATGAAAAACCTTTAGCAACAAGACGAGCTTTATGTTTATCAACTTTCCCATCTGGTCCATACTTGGTTCTGTAAACCCATTTGCATCTAACAAGTTTTCGTCCCTTTGGTAGAGGAACAACATGATCCGAATGGAAAATGGCATCAACCCATGGTACTCATCCGGATCTTGGGAGGAGGCCCCCAAGATCTAAAAGATTGAATTGGATCTTGGGGGGAGAGACCCCCAAGATCTGAAAACTTGAAATGGATCTTGGGGGAAAGGACCCCAAGATCTGAAAACTTGAAATGGATCTTGGGGGAAAGGCCCCAAGATCTAAAAGATTGAAATGGATCTTGGGAGGAGAGACCCCCAAGATCTGAAAACTTGCATTGCCAGAAGAAAAATAGGAGAATGCCCAATAAACAAAACCACAAAGAAACTTTTTTATTAAAACCGATAATAACTGTAAAGGCTACATTGTGGCGGACAATCTGTCCTTTTACAAAATGTGACTATCACAACATCCCATGTATCATTTGCCAATAATGAATGATATTCTTCATTCATAGCTTCTTCCCAATCTGGATGGCCTGAAGCTTCTGCAAAGGTGTCAGGATCATAATTTACTGGAGCTTGAGCTAGTAAAGAAGAGGCTCTGTCAAACTGAGAACGTGTGCGTCGATGATCTGTAGGATCACCGACAAGATCACCTGCTGCATCTCGAGTAGCACGAACCCATTTTGGAAGCTGAGGAGCTGAAGGAGGATCCTGAGATGGTGGGGGAGGATTTTCATCCTCACTTTCATCATCTGAAGAAGAAATGTTTTCAAAAGTAGAAGAGATAGGAAGAGGTGGCACATCCGCCGGACTAGGCTCGCAGGCCGATATATTTTCATCAAATTTTACATCTCTTCTAATGATAACATTTTTGGACTTAAATGGAATAAGTCTATAGCCTTTGACATCTTCAGAATATCCAACAAAAGTACATTTTTCACTCTTAGGTTCTAAAGCTTTATGCTTTTCATCTGGAATATGGGCCCACGCTTCACTTCCAAAAACACGAAAGTGACTTACATCTGGTTTGATTGAGCTCCATGCTTCTTCTGGAGTGATATTCTTTAAAGCCTTAGTAGGAGTGCGATTTATTATGTAATTTGCATAGTTAATTTCTTCTGCCCAAAAACTAAGACCAAGTCCTTTAGATTGTAGCATACAATTAGCCATTTCCTTTAAGGTGCGATTCTTCCTTTCAGCTACACCATTTTGTTGTGGAGTATATGGAACAGTATGTTGCATTTGAATTCCATTCTCAGTGCAATAGTTGATGAATGTGTTTTTAACATATTCTCCGCCATTATCAAATCTTAGCTTAAGAATTTGATGCCCAGATTGTTTTTCAACAAAGGCCTTGAAGGCCAAAAATGTGTTAAATACTTCACTCTTGAGTTTTAAGAAGTATACCCAAGTGCGTCTGGAGAAATCATCAATGAAAGTTAAGAAATACTTGCAGCCAGAGAATGACACAACTGGAAGTGGACCACATAAATCACTATGCACAAGCTGTAAAGGGGCTGAGGCGTGCCAAGAGGCACGTTTTTCAAAACTGTCCCGATGATGTTTTCCGAGTACACATCCGGAACAAACACCAGCTCTGCAAGATACCATAGGAAGACCTGTCACCATATTTTCTTTACATAGATGCTGAAGGGAGCGATAGTTTAAGTGACCAAATCGCTCATGCCAAAGTTTGCTCACTTCATCGTTATGAGCAACAAATACTGAGGGAAGATTTGATGACCCAAAGTTGTGAAACTTATACAACCTTGTAGAATCATCAGCAATGCCAGTAGCTAAAATCTTTTTAGGATCTCTTAGGTCCTTGATTACAACATCATGAGGTGAAAATTCAACGATTTTACCTTCACCTGAATGAGTTATCTGATATACAGATAGAAGGTTGCAGGATAAGGTTGGAACACATAATACATCATTAAACTGACCATTGTCTAGATGAACAGTTCCAGTCCCTACAACACTAAGAGATCTATCATCACCAACATATATATTTTTGGTGTTACAATCATTTAAAGAAGAAAACATGGATTTGTTTTTGGCCATGTGATAAGAAGCTGCATAATCAATGAGCCACTCATGAGAATGAGAAGAAGAAGATACATTTAATGCATAGCCAGACCGAGATGCTTGACAACCACATGCAGAAAGTGCCATTCCTGAAGATGAAGTTGAAGTTGAAGATTGCCCCAAATGGATGTTATGCTTCTTCATTGTTGCTTCCAAGGCTTCCATCTTCTTAAATCATTTTGATTCTAAGTGGCCATCTCGATTACAAAAGTTGCAATGTCTATCAGTCTTCTTCCATTTGTTTTTATTTGTCTTATCATTTTGTTGAAATGATTTTTCATTTTGAGGTTGAGATTGCTTAGGACGCTTGTTTGGTTTAGGACCATTCTTTTTAGGATATGACTTCTTAGGATTCTTTGAATTTGGTTGCTGCTGGGTGGCTAACGCTTTCTTGGAAGAGTTTCCAAGATTAAGAAGACCAAGGTGTAAGAGTTTTTCTTGTTCTCTTATTAAAGAATCACAAAAAGAGTCAAAGGAAGGGGACTTGTAGTCTGTTCCTTGAGAAATGAAGGCTTCTCTTGTAGAATGGAAGGTGGAAACAAACACAGAGTAGGCTGGTCCCAACTTAGTAAGAATGGAATAGATAAGGTTACTATCTTCTTTCTTAACTTTAACACCTTCCAAGAGATATCTAAGGGTCTTGAACTTGGACAAGAAATCTTCAATGCAAGAAAAATTATTAGGGTCCAATGTAAGCAACTCATTTTCAAGTTGATGGGATCTAAGTTCATTTTTAATCCCAAAAACTTTATTGATTTGTTTCATTGCTTCATCAGGAGTATCAAGTTCTGCAATATGGAATCTAAGATCTGGAGAAATAGACATCCCTATCAATCCACGTGCTTGATCTTGCCTATTTTCCCATTTAGCAGCCTTATCTTCATCCTTTGGTTTCTTTTCTTGGCCTGAGGCTATTCTGTAGAGACCTTTACTTCTAAGTAAATCCTCAATGTAGGCCAACCATTGGAAGTAGTTGGTGCTGTCAAGGATAACTTGGTATTGACTTTCCATTTCAACGGAAAATGAAGCTAAAGATGCTGAAACTAAGTGTTCCAATGGATAGATCTCGAAAAATTAGAGAGAGAGAGAGAGAGAGAGAGAGAGAGCGGGGGGGCTTTGGGTTGCGTGCTTGCTTTGAGAAAGCTCTTTTTCCCTACAAAACAAAAAACACAAAACCCAACACGGACATGCAAAGAAAACGAACCTTACGGCTCGAAGTTAGCTTTAGCCGAAAAACTAAATATTTTAAAAAATGAACCTTGCGGCTCAAAGTTAGCTTTGGCCGGAAACTAAATATTTTTCTCAATGTTTCTGATTTTCCGAGATCACACTAAGGCGCAGGGAAAAGAGCATACACATGAGAAAAATCCTTCCTTTCTGTTTCTGATTTGCCCAGATCGCACAGAGTCGCAGGGCAAAGAGCATACGCAGAAATGAAAGGTATAGATCTGGTAATAAAAAATGCTAAATAAACCGAAACCGAAATAAACAGAAAGAAAATAACTGTAAACTGCAAATAAACACTGTATACCTCCAGATCTTAAAAATGACGCAGCTAGGGCTACCAGAAACCTTTTCGCGTGAAACGAAAGGGGTTCCTCACTAGAACAGATGCTCCCAACACAACAGAGCAGTCCTCTCAGCCTGAAAGCAGTCAGAAACAGTAGATCTAGGAAACGGCAGTCGGATGCAGTTCTACCGGCCTCAGATTTGGATCAGCAACGGACGCGGCCCTCAAATAGCTCTGATACCATGTAGGAATTTACAGGGTAAGTTCCTCAGATAGAACACCAAAGGACACCGCTCACAACCAGATCGCAGATCAATACACCAGTATTTTTGACGTGGTTAAAACCCTCAAAGAGGGAAACAGTCCATGGCCTGAGCCAATGTGGCCACTTTAGGCAATTTATTAATAAAAGAATGAAAATTTACATATGTTTCTCTCATGCACGGATTACCCTACAAATGACCCTCCATGCGCTTTAAATAGAAATCATGGACCAATCGGGTGTCAAGCCACGGATCAAGTGTCGATAATAATGAGGAGAGAATGAACCGTCGGATCACTACATATCGTGACCGTCGGATTGTAAGTTACAAAATGTACAACGGTAAAGAAACACACTTTACCTAACTTTATACCTAACTCTATACTAGACCAAGTTGTACTTAACTATTTCCTATGTGTCGGAATATCCTAACATGATGACCGAAATGAGACTATTGCTTACATCAATGATGCTCAATATAGTGAGGGAGAAATTATGGAGTGCCTTTCTTTTGTGAGACGTAGCCAGTGCAACATGAGAAAGTGATTTGATGAGATTGAGGCGTGACTGGCACATATTGACTACCATGTTCACAAAGGGCACAATTGTCCTGTGACCCTAGGTGGTGGTCATGTTATGAATCCTCTCCCCTAATATGAAATTTGTTGGTTTTATTTTGGTTTTGTTTGTGTTCTAGGTTATCTGGCCATTGTGCCTTTGGGGTTCATGTAAGAAATGGAAATATCTTCTTTATTTTTGCACTGCTCTCCTGGTTAAGAAATCTAGTCATGGTGAAGTTGGGAGAGCAGAAGGCCTCTGGAATGTATGTTGTATCTTTTTGAAAAATTAATGAAAGTGTTTTGATCGAATATATATATATATATATATATATATATATATATATATTACATACATGGTTGACATTGAAATATTTTATTTATTATTGACATTCTACACATTAAAATGTTAATACATGACCGAGTCATATTTAGAAGATAAAAAACAAATATTCATAGGAGTCTCTCTATATATAATTAATTTTGTTATAATTAATTTTTGAAATGTTACATTTATATTTATCTCTCTCTATGTAAAAAGAAAAATTAATAATCTCTGAAATATTACATGTCAACTCCATCCTAAAAAATGAATGAATTACAAACCTCCCTAAAAAAGCTTATTATTAGAATAAGAATTATCTCTTAATATATAAAATACGTATTAAACTTTGTTGACTAATAATATATATATCTTTTGTTTTATATACTATATACATAGTTGACATTGAAATATTTTATTTACCAGCATATATCTATCTAACTCCTAATCTATCAAGCACTTATAGAGATCAAATCTCTTAAGATGCAGAGTTATTTCTAAGTGAAATATTTTATTTATGATTCACATTCTCCACCTTAAAATGTTAATACATGTCTCTTCATATTTGGAAATAGAAAAACATATATATATATATATATATATATATATATATATATATATATATATATGATAATCAATCTCTCTCTCTCTATGTATGTTATTAATATTTATTATATATGTGTGTATGGGGGATGTGGGATGCATATAATGAATTAATTTTATTATTATTATTTTTTAAAATGTTACATATCAAATCCTTATTTTTTTTGTTGGAAAATGATTTACATTATATTAATAAAAATGGCATACATAGAGTACAAGTAGATAAGCATAGAGAGTCACGACCTAAGGGCACCATGGAAGGATGCAGAGGGTAGAGCAATTGCCCTAGGAAGGGGAAACTAGATGGACTTCCCATGATAAAGTAGACCAGAGTCATTGTAATAGTTAGATGTGACCAAAACTAGTGGGTTGAGTAGGGCCGATGATAGTGAGCCTCTGTCATTGTTCTAACAGCAACATACTGAAAAATTAGGCTAATAAGGTCAATGAAAAAACATGCTAACATCAAAACCGTTGGCACAGTGGACTTGGGCAAGTTGAGCTAGCTCCACGTAAGCCAGAGGGAGCATGGACATTCTACTGCTATGCACACTTGGCTTTGGATGCATTAGCAACCTCTATGTTTCTAGGGCCGGAGGGGTCTGCTTCAATTGTCTCTTCGATGATGGAGAAACCAAATGGACTGGGGAAAGGGGGAGAGATTTTGTCTCCAAAGAGCTACGCATCCATGGGATAAAGAGAGGTGTCCCACGAATCACAAATAGGATAATTACACCGAACGATGAAGATGGTAGAGGGTGAGGAGGTGTAAGGAGGGATGGAATTTGAAGCAGAGGATCTAGTAGAGGAGGAGGAGGGGATATCCAAAGGGAATACAACAATTCCAAGGTCGTAGGAGAGATGACAAAGGGAGGAGAAGAGATGGCTAGAATGCACATTGACATTGGCAATCCTTCTGGTTTCATTAGAATGGTATCGTTCCTAAGTGAAGAGGTGGTGGGAAAGGAGATTACGAAGAGCCCAAAGGATTGTTGAGGCTTTTCCCCTGTGACGCACCTCCTTATCGTCTAATTCATTCACCCAACGACATATATGGGTTAGGATGTTGTTTTCAAAGAATGCTAGTTTATCTTCCACTACTAGGGCAATGAGAGGATGTCCTCATCCCCAACTACGAAAAACATGCAATACCTGGCCTTGTTCTTGGATCATGGGAGAAAATATGAGGTTGATGGGGTTTTCAGGAGTCATAGAAGATGCTAAAGCAAGCAGAAAGTCAAGGTGGAGCATGAAGCAAAATACCAAAAGAAAAAGGAGGGAGACTCCACATCACGTGCATGATAGGTATTAATGTATGCAGGATGAAGGTCAGGAGCTCTATGGATCAGAGCGTGTGAGTATGTGATTGAGGAAAGAAGTTAAGGAGAAGCAGGAACATGGATAATCGCACCAGTGGAAGGGAATGCCAAGTGGAGGCAGTTTACTCTGAACACCGGTAAGTGGTTAGGCTATAATAAATACCCAAATCTGGGAATACATATCAAATCCATATTAAACATGGAAAGAATTACAAATTTACCTCATACTTTAAATTAGAAAATACCTATTAATGGAATAATAATTCTTTCACTTTTTCTCTTTCTATAAATGATGATAATATGTTTTACTCAACATCCATGTTAAAATATTTGATTTATAACCCACATTAAAGTGTTCTTTATTATGTCCATGGGGTCTTGGATAAATGGTGATCGGGTGCTCTATTAAGGAACTCCTTGATGTGAAGCCATGGGTTCAATTGCTTGCTCTGGTCGGGGTGATATATTGGACATGATGAAGTTGTAGTCCTACCAAGCTTACAAAAAAAAACATTTCTTTATTATTAGTATTTTTTAAATCATATATATCAATTCCATATTAAGAATGAAATAAGATATACATCTCCCTAGTAATAGAAAGTGGAAATATAATAATTTTTTTAGTTTATATAAAATTATAGTGGCGATATATTGGACATGATGAAGTTGTAGTCCCACCAAACTTACAAAAAATAAAGAACTTTATTATTAGTATTTTTTAAATCATATATATCAATTCCACATTAAGAATGAAATAAAATACACATCTCCCTAGTAATAGGAAGTGGAAATATAATCATTTTTTCAGTTGATATAAAATTATCGGGGCCATATATTGGACATGATGAAGTTGTAGTCCCACCAAATTAGTTTGTGCCAAGGCAAGACCAGCAACCGATTTTTTGTTGTTCATTATTAGTTTTGCATTGACCAATGCAATTCCAAATAATAAATCTTTAAAAATAGTTCATACTCAAGTGAAAAACATATTTACTATTTACCATCAGTTACTTCCCACTATAATTTTAGCAAGTATTTTCATAAAAAATGGATAGGAATAAAATGTAAATAAATGTGAGTTACTTCCCACCATTATTTATATTTTACTCACTACTTCTTTAGGAGTAAAACTCTAAATGTATAGACTAACTAGTGGTCACCACCCACCAAAATTTATGCAAGTCCTTGTGCCTAAAAAATCAATTAATTTACCCACTTCACATCTTAATTTATTAGTGATTGGATTTGTCTATTTGCCACTATTAATTTAGAATTAATTAATGTAAGTTATAGTGGTTTATGCATTTTTCCCACTTGAGTTGCAACTAATAAGTTTGTCTTGCAAAACTTTTTTAATATGACATTGAAATTTATGGCTAACAGTAAGTTTAATTTTTACTTTATCTTCCTATATAAAGTTGATGTAAAACTAACATAGTATGTTATTACTATTTTTAATTTACTATTCGGAATTGGTTGTAGAGCACCTCCTCGCAACACGATGATTCACCTTCTACACATTAAAATGCTAATATATGCTCCAATCATATTTGGAAGTAAAAAACATATATGCGTATGACTCTCTATATATAAATTTTTTTTGTTATATATATATATATATATAATTTTCTCCAAGAAGACAAAATGCATTGGATTTTGGGTTGACCAGCTAGCATATTAAATATTTTTCAATTTTACAAAGTATAACTATAAGAAGAAAAAAAATTAAGCATTGAGTTTATATAGAATATTTTTAAATTTTACAAAGTATAACATTAAGACTTACTTTTATTTTTATTTAAAAAATATATATTTGTATTTATATGTCATTTAATTGGTTGTTTATTTATTGATTCATTTGGCAAACCGTATGTAGGAGTATGATGAGCAGAGGAGTTGGTTTTATACATTTTATTAAAAAATCATCTGAAACATTAGAGTGCACAAGTTATATATATATTCAAAAGAAAAAAACTAAACTGGATTTTATTAAAGGAACTAAAACCAATTACATTTGTGTCTTTCATTGATACTTTGTTGTTCCAGATTGACCAAGAAGAGCCGTCATGTCTCTGAATACAATGATCTCATTACCAACCCGTATACGTATAGAAACATCATCGGCCAAAAAGTAAAACAAAGAAAAAAACATCTAAAAAGTTCAAAATGATATACAAACAAAGAAAAACTACATGTGAGCTGAAAAGTAAATTTCTAGTATTCCAGCTACGGCCAACCTGATGGAAGGGTAATGTTGCCTTCCTTATGTTAAATTTCTATAAGGAAAAATTATATCTTATTAATCAAATATGATATTATGTATATACAAGAGTATTGTTTCAAGATAGGAAAACTATTTTAGACATACAATCTATTGGTTGAGAGAATATCACAACCACACACAAATTTAGGAACATAGTTAGGAATAGACTCCTCCAGATAGATATTATCACAACCGAGACAAATAGGAACTACATATTCCAACACAACCCCTTAATGAGTACTTGTCTCGATGTCAATTTGCAAAGTCTAGTTGTGGTCAAACATAACAAAAAAATATATTGATGTCCATATCAAGGAGCAACCATCCACCAGAATGCATGGATGCTAACCACTACAACCACCAGTCTTATAGGATGTCCTTCACATACATGGTTCTATCAACCATTATAACTGCACACATGTACTTATACCTGTAAATCCCCCTCCAATATCATCATGGGTTTTATCGGATTACCCGTAACCATGCTCTAGGTTTTATCGGATCACCCTCAACCATGCCTTCAAGGGCTCTCAGCCACCAAGGCTCAACTCAGTCATGAATTCTCAACACAGCCTCTAGCCACTCTGGGGCACAACCTTGCCACTAGGGCACTCTAGTCACTCTGGGCTACAAACCTACCACTATTGCACTCCAGCCACTCTAGGCCACAAACCTGCCACTAGGGCATTCTAGCCATTATGGGCTACAAACCTGCCACTAGGGCACTCCGGCCACTAAGGCTCACGAAAGACCCAACTCAACAAAGCTAAGGGTTTTCTCGGCTAACGCTAAACCATGCCAACAAGAATCTTTGTCCCACTTCACTCATATATGTGGTTTATGGCTTATCACAAACTAACGCTGCAAATACAAAGTCGTTTTTATATTACCACAAACTGTATTGGGGTACACATGCCTTACAAGGCTTGCAACACACTCCATCTCTTGGAGTTACCAAGTACGTATATTACAAATACCATTACAAAACATCCTAGACTTGCTTACTAATAAATGTGACATATACTATGAGTCTGCTTTATTTCAACACACAATATTTTACCTTGTTTGTCCATCTAATGTTGCATCAACCAACTTCTTCTAGAATCATACTTAGTGTTTTCATCTTGAATCTTTCTAACTTCAATTAGAAATTTCTAGAGTGATCAATTCTAACCAATTGCATTTACATGCTGAGTTAATAAGGCTCAACATATTTCACTTGCAAAACTCAAAAAAAAATCAAGAACACATACACTAGTATGTAGCGTTATGGAAAAATTTGGTTTCTGGATCTTCACCCATGTGGGTTGTGTCTTCCTTATCAGTTCCCTCTAGCAGCTTCCACACAACACACATCTCCATACTATCGGAGACCTTCTTACAATGCATGTTTCTCATCAGTAGAGTGACTTTTCCACCTGGACACAGGCTCCACCGAGACAATGCCACAGAGACTCATCTCTATGGCTCTATCAACTCAGGCCTCCCACTGATCTGCGACTTACTTCAACAGACTCCACGAACAGTTCTCATCACAAATCGATATCCCTTAAATTATCAAGGATGACCTCATTTTAGCAATACGTTCACAGATTCACAACATAGTTAGTGAACTCCTCCATTGAGCATCTATCTCACTAGTGTATACTCATTACTCATCCTGCATATCAGGATTGATATCAAGCTGCACGTATCACACTTGAATAGGTTCGGCAGGTCTTGCAAGAGAAGTTGGCTTTAGTGGCGGTGCTTGCACTCCCTCTTCTGGCTTTGGAATCACCACAACATCTCCAGGCTTCCAACCAGTAGGGACTTCCATGGATAGAGGCAATGGAACAGGATCACCAGGCTTCCATCCTAGGGGCATGGCTGGCAATTCGATTGGCATTCCTGGCTTCCATGCATACATCCACTCATCACATCTGTCGCACCAGTCCAACAACCACTCTCAAAATCTTGGGCTTTAGGCTCGAGATGGAAGTGATGCCTTGTAGGAGGTCTGGTGGATCATAATTCATCTTCACTGAAGGGGAATTCAAAATCTCTTGTGGTACAAATACAAAGAGAACATGATTTGCAGTGGCCAGTGGCATCACATTTAGTGGTAAATGAGGAATATCCCCAACCATTAAGTGATCAGTAGAGGAAACTACACATTCCCTTCTCTATGATCTGTTTGATCTCTTTGCAACACGCGTCATTTGATATTCTCGATCTGTAGGGCGAGGCATCGTAAGCTAATCCATAGCTAAATCGCATGAATACCATTTCAGGAAAACATATGAACAACGTTATTTCAATTATCGATGCCAAACTCCTCATCAGGAATTTTTTAGCTACAGGGGCGAAGGTTTCCTCATAGTCAGTACCCCTTTGCAACCAACCTAGCTTTATATTTGACTATACTCCCATCTACTTTAAATTTAGGATTATATAACCATTTACAACCTATGGGTTGTTTTCCTTTAGGTAATTCAACTAGATCCCTGGTTTGGTTTTTAAGTATTGATTCATATTCCTCTTCCATGGCTGCCCTCCATTCCTCTTCCTTGACTAGCTTCTTTATAACTAGAGGGTTCAACAATACTTAACATACTAGTTATAAATAATTCTCCCTATATTTTGCTGGCAATTGAATTTTCCTACTTGATCTCCTGAGTGGTGGAGTGGCTCCAAACGTATTCTGATATACCCTCTGCAGACTAGTTTCAAACTTGATTTGATCAACCACTTCTTCCTTCTCCTGCTGTTGTTGATGTTCTTGCTTACCGGCCCCTATTTCATCACCTTCTTCTAACAGTAAAGGCACATGCCATTCTTCATCACTACGAATATGGTTTCCATCATTTACTTGTTTATGAAATACCACATCTCTGCTTGCAAACACATTGTGAGTAGAAAGGTTAAACAACTTACAAGCCTTAAACTCACTGCAGTATCCAACAAAAGTACACTTAATGGCTTTCGAATCTAGCTTCTTCCTATCTTCTTTCGGGACATGAGCAAAAGACTTACATCAAAAGACTCTAAGATGACTTACTCCAGGCTTGAAGCCAAACAATGCTTTGAAAGGAGTTTTATAATCCAAACACTTAGTAGGACTCCTATTCTTAAGATACACTATAGTGTTTACAACTTCTACCCAAAAACCATTGGTCAGATTCTTACCTTTCAACATACTATGGGCACACTCCACAAGGGTTTTGGTTTTCCTTTCCACAACCTCATTTTTCTAAGGAGTGTAAGGTGTTGTGAACTACTGTTGTATTCTATGTTCTTTGCAGTATTTGATGAAGGCACCCTTCTTGAATTCTCCCCCTTGGTCTGAGTGAAGAATTTTAATGAACTTTCCTGTTTTCTTCTCAATCATACTTCTGAATTTCTTGAAGTATTCAAAAGCATGGCTTTTCTGCCTGAGGAAATATACCCAGGTGAACCTTGTACATTCATCAACAAACATAAGAAAATAGTAGGTCCCAGCTAATGACCTTGTCTGTGTCGGCCCACATAGCTCAGTGTGTACTAGTTCAAGTATATCCCTTTGCTTCCTATCAACAATAGTAGGAAATTTATCTCCATGTAATTTACCAAGGGCACATGCTTCACAGTCAACATGCATACTCTTCAAAATAAGAATACCATTCACCATACCTTTTTTCTGAAGAAGTAGTAGGTCACTATAGTTTATATGCCCAAATATCTGATGCAAGATATTCTCTGCAGACATGGTTGATGATGCCAACTCTTGGTGTGACACACTTCTGACATCCAGTTTATACAATCCTCCTACAAGTACACTTGTTGCAATGGATTTCATCTGATCCATCATGTCTTTAATTACACAATAAGATTTTAAAGAACTCTACCTTAAGATCCTAATTTATTATTCTAGATATAAAAATCAGGTTCTTTTTTATCCCGGGTATATACATAACATCATGAATATGCCTAATGTTTCCATAAGGTAGTACGATAGGGACATCACCATATCCCTTGATTTCATACCTTGTATCGTCTCCAAGGTAGACCTTCGTACCAGTGTTGGATTCTCTAAAATTTTTAAACCATTGCCTCTTACCTTTCATATGGGAGGAGGCTCCTGAGTCCATGAACCAGATTTATGCTTCATCCTCCTCAATTGACAGCACAGAATCAGATACGAACAATCTGATAATTGAATTATGATCTGCATCAGCCAGATGGCTTGCATGCTTCTTGTGTCTCTGTTGACCTTAATCAAAATTCTTCTTTCGACAATGTTTAACCATATGACCAAATTTACCACAACAAAAACATTTTGGTCCTAAATCACTTTTGTTTGGAGACATATCTTGAGATGGAGGTGTCTTTCTTTGTTAGGTTCCTTCGCTTTTGTCCGCTGCATTTGTCTTTCCTCTAAAGGGCTTCTTCTTTGCCATTAGGGAAAGATCTAAGATCTGGGGTTTCTGGGTCATCCGCCTTTCCTCCTCCTACATTAGGATCCATGTCAATTCTTCAAACTTTGGGACTTTTTCTCTCGCATTCAACCCAGTGATAAACATCTCATAGTCGTCAGTCATACCATTCATGGTAATCGTGACCAAATCAGTGTCTGATACTGTTTTAGCAATGTCACCAAGCTTAGTCTTAATCTCCTTGATACGAGAGATAAACATTGTTACTAATTCATTCTTCTCCATTTTAATGGAGATAATTTTTCTCTTTAGAAACAGTAGGTGATTTGTGTTCTTGATCTCATACAATTCTTTGAGAGTTGTCCAAATGTCTATTGCATCTTTACAATCTCAAATATGAGGAATAACACAATCTTTCACAGATAATTTGGGCAGCACCTTTACCTTGTTCTCCCTCTTTTCCCAGTCTTGGATTAGTGTTGTTGTTCCACCTGTGGCTAGGGTCGGCTTCAACCCATCACCATTTGTGATCATCCATGCGTTTTTCCCTTCCAACAAGGTCTGCAACTTAAATTTCCAGTTGGAGTAATTGGAACTGTCGAACTTATTGCTTTTGTTCAGATAGGCCTCTGCCATCTGATTGTTCATCTTAACAAAAAAAAAACAACCTCCAGCAAAAGAAAACCAGATCTATCCCAAATCCGAAGTGAAATCTCAAAAGGCAAGCTTGAGATTCAACTTAAAGAAAAACATGCCCCAATTGAATTTAAAAAATGGGAGCCCCTTTGTTGTTTTTTTTTAAAACAAAAAAAACATCCTTTAAAAAAGAACTCTTCCCTTTTTAAATGAATGCAACCAGTACTAATAATCCCAAAACATTGTTTTTTTTGTAATGTTATCATACACGGACACCCTCGGATTTGGTTCACCGCACCATTCACTCTCAAATTTTTCGAAAAGATCTTGCTCACGTATCTCTTCCACAAAACACAGTCTCCCATACACTCTTATTTAGTCACATCCAACACTATCCGCCCCTTCAATCCACCACAAACTCCACCGTTCGGACTCCCAACATACAGTCTCCACATAGCACGGCCTCCATATTCGGACTTGTCTCTCGACACAGGTACGTTGCCCCTCCGCTCGGCTTCCACCTAGAGTAGCACACAAAAAATAGGTGGAGAAGCCCTTGGATTAGCAAGAGGAACTTTAAGAACAGATCGCCTTCATGCTTCCTCTATAGCGGATAACATTCACCCTTCACCTCCACTACAGGCTCCTTCCAATGACAAAACCACCCACGACTCCTTCACTACCCGGACACATCTCCTCAGACACATCTCCTCCTTAGTTGACAACGCAAATGACGCTGCTACCTACGACTCCTTTGCTTGCTGGTTTCTCCAACCACAATAACGATCCCAACTGTAACCACGCTATGAAGTTCACCTTCGACGAGGTTGCCTTACAGCAGGGTCGCTTACTTCTTGAGATCGCAATCTATGCTGGCACTTCCTTTTGCGACAAAGAGATTGGTCACATTACCATCCCCTTGAATGATTTTCTCAACCCCATAACCACTTCGGTGCAGTTCATCAGTTACCATATCTGAAAATCCTCAGGAAAACCCAAGGGAATTCTCAACCTCTCTGTGAAATTGGCCGAAAAGGCCAAGGTCAAGCAGCAGTGCGGTCAATGAGATATGCTCTGCGTGAATGAGACGACTATGCCACCGGTCGATTTTGTTTTCACAGAGATTGCCCGCCGAATCGGGTTTTTGGGATGCTAAGTGAAGGATCTTCGCTATGATACCATGTTAAATTTCCATAAGGGAAATCTATATTTTATTAATCAAATATGATATTACATATATACAGGAGTATTGTCTCAAGATAGGAAAACTATCTTAGACACACAATTTGTTGGTTGAGAGAATATCTCAACCACACACAAATCTAGGAACATAGTTAGGAACAAGGTCCTCCAGATAGAAATTATCACAATTGAGACAAGTAAGAACTACATATTCCAACACCTTCTTGATAACACCATCTGAAAAAAGAGTAAAATAAATATATCCTTCTACATCATCCAAACCCCTTTTGGATAAGGAGTCTGTCGTCCCATTCAATTTTCTATAGATGGGTTGGATGTCAAAATTCTGAGAAAGTAGTATGACAAAATTAGTACGTTCCCACCATCCTCCGAGACTTGGAGAATCAAAATCTATGTTGCCCAATATGACATCAATAATAGTCTTAGAATCTCCATAGACATGGATGTTTTGGATATGTTTTTTCAATCCATAGACATGAATGTTTTGGATATGTTTTTCCTTTCTAAATTAGAGAAAACCCCATAAAGCCACCATCTCGACCCTAGAATTTGTGCATATCCCCAAACCAATGCAAATTATAAGTAAGAGTTACGAATAATGTGGAGCCGTACTCCAAACCACATGGTTATATATTGAGGAAGCTTTGCATCGCCTTTTAACATGCCACGGCCCACACACACCTTAAGGAAAATGCATGAACCACCCTCGAATGAATGAGGAGACAATCATTTAATTCTACGTGTCCTCGTTAAAAGGAAGGCTCTCTACTAAATCTGATTATTTACCTCACCGAAATATGCTTTGTATCCTCTTTAAAGGAAAGCTCTGTAATTTATCTTCATGAGTTACTTTACAGTCATATAGCAACGATTTAGATTGCCTCTTTTTTTCTTAAAATGACAGACATTTACAAAATTCTAGTTGTTTTTGGCCATAGGAAGACTCACATCTCTCTTTGGTTTTATATAAAATCCAATGGGAGTACTTACATTTACGCTCAACAGTGCAAAGTAGAAAACAAACTAACCTAAACATTGAGAATTGATAAACAAATTCCCATCGATATAAGCATGATCATAGTCCTATATAGTTAAACAAATTCCAAACTTAAACCTAGAACCTAGAATTCTAGGTGCTTTTAAAAAGATAAAGTGTTAGGTTAATATAAAGTTTATCCATTACAAAACCATTAGTCAATCAACAAATACAAATGATCGAGGGAGATTGATTTTTCCTTATAAATACAAATGATTTGGCTCTTATTCTTGTATCTTAGTTCTTATTTTTATTTATTTATAACTTTTAAGTAATTTGTTAATTTTTTATATACCAACTTAGATCCATTTTAATTCTAGATTTATCAAGTCCGAGAGGAATCAAATCTCTCTGACTGCAAACTTTTCCTGAAGTTTTGCACTTAAAAAAGAGGTTTGCACCTTAAGAGATTTGATCCCTTTCTGCCCTTGACAGATCCAGAATTGAGATGGATCTAGGTTGGTTTTTAAATAGGGTCGATATTAGATTAAAAATGTTAAATGTTAAACATTACGCTTACATTTACATTTGCGTTTACACGTTTATGTCTTTATGTGATAACTCATACTGAGTTGTCTACATTTACGTGTTTACGTTTTTATGTGAGATATACCCCATACTAGGTTGTTTACATTTACGTTTACATTTACATTTACTTTTACATGTTTATGTTTTTATGTGAGATCTACCCCATACTGGATTATTTATATGTTTAGGTTTTTAGTTTACATTTACATTTAATTTTACATTTAAATATGATATCTACCCTATACTAGCTGTAGAGCCCCTCTTGGAGCAATAATAATTATATTTTTTTATTTGAAATTTTAACAAGAGTCTTAACATAACACCAATAAACATGTATTCAAGACCTGTGGACATAATTTTAAATTAAATTAAAATATAAAATAATTATAATTTAAATGTATATTTACTATAGTATATTTATAAAATAAAAAAGTCCAACAAAAAAATCACACATAATTATGGGACCCATCACAAGCAACAAGAAAAGAAAATCATTTCTTACTATTGACAAAAAATTATTTCTCACTATTGAAAAAAAATAATTTTTTTGTTTTACCACAAATATCATTTCTTTGTTTTTACCATCTTTTAACACCATGTTCTCACCTTTTAAATTTATATGTTTTTTCATGAATACAGTGCTTCTCATGTTATTTTATATATACATATATGAAAATCTACAAATCGTTGTTTTTTTTCCCTGAGTAGAGTACTTCTCTTGTTATTATATATATATATATATATATGAAAATTTATACCGATTCAAAGCGATTAAGAGAAATTTGAGCAAGTTAAAGTTAGCAACAAAGAAAATAGGCAAATAAATATTGTATCGCTATCTTAGTGTAAATCTAATTATACTTATTTTAATTTATATAGCATTTAATGTGAGTTTGTTGGGTGTATATTGTTTGTTATAATAATTTTGGCCTTTCAAAATAGAGTGATAATTAAATTTTATGAATATTAAATTTCATGATAAATTATTTTGAGTTTTATTTATATAACCTATAATAATAATTATATAATAGTTAATCAAATTATTTTAAATATTTTTTAATATAAGTATTTTATTTTTATTATATATATATATATATATATATATATATATTCTAAAGAAAAATCAAATTTTTTATTAAGGAAATAAAAAGTGACATAGTGAATGCAATAAAGCATTTAGATCAAAGACTGTGTTCATACTGATTAAAAAGTGCTTCACAACGTATTGAAGAAAATAGATAAAACAACTCTTTGCTCAATACAAAAGTTCACAAATTGCAAGAGAATATCAACTGTCATAGTAAAATCCGAGTCTCTTTGTACTGACAGAGAAAACAACCCAAAAAAAAAAAAAATTGTTCAAAAATGTAAAGTTTGATAACAATTGTTGTCACTCACTGCTTCATCAATCTTCAGTGGCTTAAAAAGTAAAAAAACAGTGAAGTTTGAAGCCAATTTTTTAGCCACAGAAGCTATAAGAGCCATATCAAACCCTCTCCATTGCATCGTGCTCGAAAAAAGCTTTTCGGTGGTATATGAAAATCCAAAAATGGACTCCTAGGGTAGAAATTAAAGTGTGTTGAAGAATCCCCTTGAAAAACTCAGAAAACCCAAAAAATGGCTAAGTTTAAGGAGACAATCGCAATTGGGACTCGAGTGCAGAGCACATTGCATATCGGCGGACCGACGGGTTCCATACTTAATAGAGCTTGTGGGGGGGCCGATCCGCGGTATAATCTAACATGGTCGGGAAAAATTGAAAAAGCTAACAAAGGAAAAGGCATGCAAAACAGGGCAGGCAGACCCCCTTTCTCTCTCCTCCATGGGGGCCATGTGTCACGTTACCTACATTCCTACATCCCGCATATCAGCGAGGTCCTGAAGCACATGATTAAGGATTATCAGCGGTTCAAAGCATCGAACATCGATATCGCATCCCGCATCTCGGTGCCCCCGCACTCCCGAAATTATAGCAAACTCCAAAACCGTCTCAGTTATAGTTGTATCACCGGGGAGGGGCCGATTCCTATTTGCAAAGGAAAAGGCCGCCAAACCAAGGGTCGGGTTGCTCCTTCTCTCTCCTTCATGCGGCACAATCCCACATTATCGCATACTCTGAGTCTCGAAACAACAAAGGGAGGTTGATATCGTGATATGGACCAAAACTGTTGGAGAGGGCTAATTTTTAAATACAAAGGAAAGCATGGAAAAACAGGGCTCAGCGGGCCTCTTTCTCTCTCCTCCATGGGGCCACTTAGCGGCCTCTGATTGGTTCATCGAGATGACATGGAAGTTGATCTCAGCAATAACATGGCAAGTATGCAAGATGGCGTGGAAAAGGACATGTGTCACTCATTTTTTATGTTTGCAGGGGTCCTATAGAGTTGCTTCTGGATGCCACATGTCACCACTCACAGGGTGACATGTGGTAGCGATGATGTCAACAGTGATGTGGCAGTGATGATGTCAACAATGATGTGGCCATGATGATGTCAATAGGTTCATCACAATCGAAAATCGCGTAATGTAAAGCTTCGCTTCTACTATGTTCCCTCCCCGGTTAGATTGCGATAAGGAAAGGGACCACCCCGGATGTGATAGGTGATGTGTTTTATTGTATAAGGACCTCACGTATGGACCATTGGCCCACTCTCAAGAAAAGGGTAAGGAGCCTTCTCCTCTAGCATGTGATTGCGATACGCGGGCACTCCCTCTGGGTGATAAAGGATTAAGGCATGGTTTAAAGGGACCTTACATCTGGACTGTCGGCCGGCACCAAGGAAAAAGCGTGGAGCCAAGTGAAACAATGTTGAAGTGTCGTTATGCAGGATTTGCGATAACAAATGAAAAGGCCCCAGATATGATATTTCATAAGCCTCATTTCATGAAGTTTTCCCATCCTGGAGATCGGTCGATGCGGTGTAAGAGGCAATCAAAGGCAATTCAAGTTA
The DNA here is from genome assembly GCA_031772625.1 of Pinus tabuliformis. NCBI lineage: Eukaryota > Viridiplantae > Streptophyta > Pinopsida > Pinales > Pinaceae > Pinus > Pinus tabuliformis. The sequence continues at coordinate 930,750,228 of CM062811.1, read as the reverse complement.
TAAAGGGAAAAGTACCCCCCGCATGGTAGTTTGAAGCCTTGGTGCTCAAAGCCTAAAACCCTTGTCCCAGCCCTAGTCATATTGAATAATGTCACATAGGGGTTATAATAAGGGGGTTGAGGGGGGAAATCAAAGGTGTTTCCTATTTCGCCTGTTTTAAATGATTAAAATAGCAGCGATTGTGGTGTGTCGAGAGCGCCATTACAGAGATTTTAAATGGGCAGATGGGCCAGCAACTGCAATAGTTAATGAAGCATGGCGCAACTGCAGAGTAGTATGGGGGGAACTCAAGAAGACTTAATGGCATGGAATGGTGTCCCATCCCTCTACACAGAGAAGGACCACTTGGGCACACACCTTTCCCACTCCGCTTCCTACTCCACCGAACAAGTCACTCAGGCAGTTAAGGCAAAAGAGATAGAAGCAATCCGAGCAGCATGGCAAGCACACGACGACAAAGATAGGGCATGTTCTGGAGCTCTCATAGAGACAGCAGAGGACCCCTTGTCCATTCTTCCTCCTATTCCCCCTTGATTTTTGTATTTTTTGTTTCCAAGAAAGGGATTTGATCCTTATTGTAATCTATAGGTAGTAGAGTCTTACAAAGCAGACAACTAGTCTAGTTTGGAAGTTGGAGCCCTGGCTCTTAGATATTTTTGTAATTCCAATTCCCCCTCCTCTTATAAATAGGGGGAAAAAAAACTCTGTGTTGTCATTTTGGTTCAATATGTTTTTATGGGACTTCACTAATATCATGGTCAAGTGTATGGACTGGTTGTTGGACCGTTTAGGATAAATGGTGTTTCCCTGTTGATTCCAAGCATGATTAATGTCTAGAAAGTTCCTCTTGGTAATCTCATTTCACCTGTGTTTCTCTTTCTTTGAAATAGTGTAATGAACATAGTTGGTTCCTCTTCAATCTATTAGAGTCCTATAATAATAGAATTAATAATTTTGAATTGGCTATGGTTAGTCTTGTATTATTGTACATACTTTTGCTTTGTGCAAAATATTTTCCATATTAAAATTAAACTATGTAAAGAGAGTATTTCCTAAAAGAATAATCAAATGACAAAAATAAAGAAAAAGATAATAAAAAAAAAGTGAAAAATATGAACCCCAAAAAGAAATAAAACAGATCATAAAAGTGTGCAAATTCAAATGGCACTACTTTTTACGTTACTATGCAAAATAAGATTGTATGTAGCTTGTTAGAAATGCCATAGTCCATGATGGTCAAATAGCTTAATCTTGACTCATTCATGCTTAAATGTCATGTTAATAAATAGAGAATAAAGATCTAGCCAAACTATTTAACCTTGGCATATTAGTAGTTAGGTAGAGAATAAAAAAGAGCTCACCTGTTTAATCTGAGTCATTGGAAGTTATAAGGTTAGAATTAGATAATTTTCTTATCAAAAGAAAAGCAAATAAAGGGTCAGCAAGCTCAAATGCACCCATTGAAATGAAGAAAAATGTTAAGGTAAATAAAGGGTAGGTAGAATGAGTTTTGCAAAATGCACAAGGTTATTAAGCCAAAAAGCACATTTATTATGCTTAATCCTATGTTTCATGTGTAGGAGGAATTGTGAGAAAGAAAGGACATTCACCAAGTTTGTTTACTAATGTCTCTTCGTTTCACTACACCCCCACATACTTATTTACTAATTTCCCCCATTGTCCCTTCATTACTTATAAATATCCTTTTCCCCTTATTTTGATATTTACCCCTTGGTTTCACACATTTCCCTAGAAACTACCCTTCAAAAATCATCCTCCTTCCTAAAAATCCCTTTCCCTAGTGTGAAACCCATTCCCCATTACAAATATTACGTTCCCCCCTTATTAATTTCCCTATTCCCCTTCAAAACCCACAAAACTCCCTTATCCTAAGTTTTTATGCCCCCTCATTATGTAATTAACGTCTTGCTTCATATTTCCCTGATACCCTTTTTAACCCACCAACACTTGGTGCAGTTAAATAAAACTGTGCCATATAACCCATGGTCCCACCTTATTGACCCGCAACTTATATTAAAAAAACCTCGTTATTGGTTAATTAATTACAATTTGCTGTAATTAAATCTTGAGCCTCGCCAACCACTTTCCCGATTCCATCCATGCAACTCAATCGCGTGATAGCCCTCTGATCTCCTACCCCTAGATCCGACGGTGTACAACCATATCGCATGGATTCATCATCTGACTGATAATGGCCCGAGAGCACGCGAGATTCGCGGTTTTTCCTGGGCATTGTTTTGCTACGTGGCAGGACCAGGTTAGATCACGTGCTCGCGAAAAATATCGCCCACCCTCCAAAAGTGGTGCGATGGCCTAAAAAACCACCTCCCCGCATAAACCAAAAACTTCCCACTGTTCATTTAATTATTTCTGCACAAAAATGTGACCGTTACCTATTAAAAGGCTGAAAAAGCCCCAAATTTATCTTTTCACACGTTTTTCACTACAAACTATTGCTTAGCCCATTGCGACACCCTGAACCTTTGCAACCAAATTTGACCAACTTTTGCCACCTGAAGACGCTTCGGATACCCAATTGAAGCAACCAGTTGACAATTGAAGCCTCAATACCTTCTGTAATTACCACATAACCCAGTTTGCATGCGAAATTGCCAATTTCCAAGTATTCTTAGAAAAAACCAACAACCCTTGAATTTGAAAACGTACAATTTAAATTGAAAGGTTAATTAATTGAATTAATTAAAGAAACTTTACTAAATTGAAAAGAAACCTACTATACACCCCAAATCCTGTTTCACAGACTGTAACTACCCTCCCACTGTTCTAGAATCTCTAAACCTCACTCTTGAAACCACTTAAAGCCCAATTCAAATCTGTAAACCCAATTATGGCTTCCCAGACCTCTCTAGACGTGAGAGCTTTGCAAACCCCTCACCTGGACATTGACCACCTTTCCTTAGCAGACCGAGACTTTCAAATTAAGGACACTGCTTCCCCTACCTACCTTCTAAAGCTCCACTGCTGGAGTAAGGACAAATTTTTAAACCAGAATGATGATATTCACCTTTGGGAGTCCAACTTGCCCAATTATTTTTCACAAAGTACACCCATTCCTAGAAATCATTCACTTCTGTCATGCTTGCTACATTCCCAGCTAAAGAGCCATTGTCACCCTTGACCAACAAGTTTTATTCACCATCACTGCAGAATCCATTAACCAAATGCTGCAGGTCCAACCAAGCCCAAATGAGACCCCACTTTCTATTGAAGGCTTGCTGGACCTCTATACCAAGTTAGACCTTCCTAGAATAGCCCAAATTTTCCAAACTTTCATCATAGAGGAGTGTCATACTCCTACAGAAAGTCCTCCATATGTTGCCACCATTTTTTCTGAGAGAGGCAGACAAATCATAACCATGCTCTCCTGCATTCTAAGATACACTACAGATGAACATGTGGATGAGGTTTTCCTTGATTTCCTTTCCATCGTTTGCCCAGGCAAGCCTCCTACTGTAATTTACAACTATGCTCAGTTCATAGTAGATACGATGCATAAACAATTCATCAAACTACCAAGTGAGAGCGTTTTCAAGTATTCTTCAGTTTTATTTCTTATGTTCTTGTACTACCAATTAGACAAATTCCCTGTCAATATTCAGAAATTGGACACCAAATGTTACAGGGAAAAGTGTCTATATAGAACTGCTCTATCCCACTAAGGTGTGACAGCTTCCTTAGAAACAAACAGAGTAAAGCTACTTTCGTTTTTCCTTTATAAATTATAGATAGAGAGGAACAGAAAGACCAATCTCTATCTTGCGCTAATCTCCTCATTTGATTCCTCTCTTCCTTGATAGTCTTTCGCTACTTGTTCCCTTGCACGCCCAGCGTCACAAAGTACCTGCAAGATCACAGTAGCATAGCACTATACAAAGACATGGATCTATAATCATAAACAATCTAGGATCAGATGTAAAGACCATACAAATGCAGCAAACAACAATGACACAAGAGTACGGAGGAAAACTTGAATGGCTTTTATTGATAAACAAGAAAGATCCAAGAGGAGTTACAACCAGTTGTTCTGACCCGGCATCAACCTCTCAGCAAGGAAGCCCCTCTTCACCTCATACAAAGCTTAGATCACCCAACAATCTGATGTTTGTCTCAAGAAACCAACAACAATTCCTTACAATATGCAAAATTCCAGCCTCTGGATCTCTGGGATGAGGGATCCATATATAGATATCTATAATGGAGATGAGTTAGCTTATGATTTGATTAGTGTCTTCCCTCTGATAGTTCTTGCTTCCACTTGGAGATTGATGATCTCTTACTCATCCTTGGTCGAATTCAGAGAGGCAAGTGTCACAGGAGAAGTTTCTAGAAGCTTCCATTGCCTCTCCACCTCACGGAATGACACTGCCATTTGTCATATTTCGCCCATCACACCCCATAGAAGGGCTTTTTGAAATGCAACGCACCCACACAGTGTATTTAGTTGAGATGCAACGCACTTGGCCAGTGGAGCAACTGAAATGATCCTGTTTTGACCAATTCTGAGCAGTTTTTCATGGAGAAATTCTGGGAGAAGCTGTAATCTGTTGACCTTGTTCCTTTAGGGGTTAGAACAACACTTTTAGGGACTTAGGAGCCCTTGGTTTGTGGAAATTTCATGCTTGGGGTTGTAGGGCCCAAAAATGTCTATAACAGTTGCACCCTAAAGCATGAGGTCGTTAATCTTTTGATGTCGGGTGAAATGCTTTATTATGAGGATCTGAAGTTATTTCAAGCTGGGAGGAGACCTGTAATAAGATACAATACAATACATTATCTTCATAATATTTTCATGATCTAGCTGAGGCGGGCATTCCCATGCTCAGTTTTATAAATTCATTTTCATGTACATAGGACAGACAATCGTCTGAGTGTAGACTGATGATTCTGGTAGAGCCATCATCCCTTTGATTGGATGATTATCTGTGCAGCAATGATGTACATTTGATGTCTTTATTTCCCTGAATATATATCGCAGCCCGGATGGATGAAACTAGATCCGGGGTCTTCAATCTCATTCGATCTTCACTCGAAGTACAAGTCGATCCATGTGAAAGATGTTCTGGAGTCGAACATGGAAAGACATTGCCTGATTACCAGCCAATGATGTAAGTTGTTAACAGGCGCGAGAGGAATCATCGATAATGATAATGACCCTCAAGGTACCGCAGTACAATTCATGTGGTGTGAATAAAGGACTTGGCGCCGAACACCACACAAAATCTTTCGGTCGAAGGTCATTGATGTAAACTTGTCGCCAGAAGTGAGAAACTTGCCATTGAGGCATGCAAGCTTCAAAGTACTGAATGGGGTGTTCCTAGATCACCTTCTTGGATAATGAGCTAATGTCGACAAGAAGTGATCCATCATAGGAGGGCCTTAATGAATCCCACATCAATGACACGGAACTGAGCAAATGATTTTAATGGAGGTGAAAACAGTCTGGTGATATAAGGTTCAGGGTGGCGGTCATGAAAGAATGGAGTATAAATGTATTGTAGTGGGTGAGACACAGGTGAATTCTATGAATGACTTCTCTTGAACATATCGGTGACACTGACATGATGGATTGGTAGCATTACCACAAATGTGGATGGTGTGATGGGACCATGGTGATGTGACCGGTGAATGAAACAACCCAACCCGATTTGGATGCGGAGTGAAAGTGTCATGTTCAAGAGCGACTTGCTACCAACAAAGTTTCTTCAAGTTTTCTTCCCAATTTTCCCCAGTCATTGCTGACCAGTACCTCTTTATTTTTATCAAGCTTGAGGAGGATAACATATGCTTGTTCTATAATTTGCCCTTCGGGCAAACCCATCGCTATGTTTTAACGAGCCTAGCGATAGTGAAACTCGTTCTCGTCCATAGATAAGTTTGTCGCTATTAAAATTTTAACGAGTTTAACGACAAAGTTAACTCGGTCCTTTTCAATTTTAGAGAGTCTGAAGAGGAACGTAAAGGAAACTCCAAAATTCCTTTTTCGTCATCTAATCCCTTAAGTCCGAAAAAGTATAAAACAATACAGAAGGGATGAATTTTCGATACTTTTAACGAGCCGAACAAAACAAGCGCTCGATCTTTTTGTGTAATAATCCCTCAGGTCCAAAAAGATTAAAATTTAGAGGAGGGATAGCACTTCCGATCCCTTTAACGAGCTGGAGAGGCCAATGGCTCGTCAATCTTTTCATATTTTACGAGTCAGTTGGAAAGAGCTTAAAGGAGACTCGTCTTTTGAGGAACGAGTGATAAAATGGGTAGCAACTAATTCCAGGTAAGGTTTGGAATTTTCCAATCACGGCAGTGTTACAAGGATGGCTAGTCAGATCACTCTTCACAGTTGTTCCTCAAAATGGGTAAACAATCAAATGGAGGTGAATGATCGGCCAATGCAAAAGTGGAGGTGACGGTGCAAACACGACCAAGGCTTTAATGGCTGAAGTATTACATTCACGATGGTTATTTACTGGGGAATAGTTCATTTTTTAATGAGCTTAAACGCGGGGGGAAACATTTTCTCATGTCTTATGTTTATTTTTTAACGAGCTTGAACTATGCGCTAAAACTGCTCGATGCGGGTTTATTTTTTAACGAGCTTGAACCTTGCGGTAACAATGCTCGATTAATCCAGTCGTGTGATAAGAATGTCCCATTTAAAATGGGAATTTTTAGAGTTTTGCTCCACATCCTTTCTTTATGCAAGTTAGGAAACGACCAATCCAAAAAACAGATAAATGATCGCTCTTTGCTTGCACTCCAAAAGGTTTGCATGCCCCCAGGTATTAAATAGAGTTTCAAGGTTACCCCTTCTTTCTTCCGTTAAAACATTTGTTTTACCGAGAGAGGTCTACCTCTTACAGGTTACCAAAGATTGTTTTATTTACGGCGTAAACAAAACACTTCTTCGGCGATGTCTATCGGAATAGACAAAGGTGAGTGGCAATGCCCGCCAACTCACATAACTTTGACAAGAGGATCTTATTCCAGTCCAACTCCCTCTTCCAATCACGAGCGGGAGTACGGAGGTCATATACTCTCGCAGAAACCTACCCTATACCCGAAGTTTTCCTGCCGAAGCAAACCAGGATGCATGCCCCCTGGGTTTCAGTCATGTCCCCCGAATCACTCACGCTCATTGGGTGGGTGGACTAGGGATTGAGACATTTCTTGCGTGAAAAGACCATTTAGGGATGGTATATGACTATTTGCTATGCGTGAACCAGGGAATGAAAGCTGGTCTATGAGCTTGACCACTCTTCCTTCGTGCAGAAAACACATTACTCTTAAGAGTGAGGAGACAATTGCTCCCATGCAATAAATATAGTCTCGCCCAAGGAGTAGATTGTAATCCAGGGGTCCTTAAACTACCATTACGTTCATGTGAACAGTTTTCCTTTTCAATGTTATGGGCACATTGGGAAGGATCCCTAATGGTCGACTGGTTCCTTTATCAAAGCCTGTTAGATTTCTCATCTCAGGAAAAAGCGATGGTGAACCAAGCACTTTCCAAGTAGTCGATGAAAGGATACTCACAGAAGCCCCTTCATCTATGATGGTACCAGCCATAGCCATTCTATATATTTGAACAATAATTCGGAATGGTACACTAGCTGGTAAACGGGGTCTGCCTAGTTGATTCCAGTCGAAGGAGACAACTAGGTTGCTTGGAGGTGGGACCGAATAGATGGCCGGGTACGACTCTGACGAAATTCCTTCCTGCGGTAAAGGAACGGGTAAATTTCCCCCATGTTCATTGGAGTCTGTGCTTATGAAAAGAATTTGGACGGTGTCATCCTTGTTCTCTTCGGTGACTATATCATCTGAAGGTGGAACCTCTGAAGGCAAGACCGGGTCAACTGCCGCCTCAACCTTTTGACTTTCGTCTGGTATGGGTTCAGATGGTTTGTCTTCAATGATAGATGCTTCAGCCGACCACCTGAACGGGCCAGCCGGATTTTCAACTAGTGACGGACTCGGCAAGAGTTTTTTATATCCAGGAGGAAGTTGTAACGGTGAAACTAGACGATTGTCCAAAACTCTTTTAGCCTCATCTAAGAAGGGACAACGGTGGATGGCATGATTGCCTTCGCACAGTTTACAAGGAAATCTATATTTTCCTTTTTGTCCTGGGGCTTCACTTTCACTAGTCGACGGCATGTTTTCAACATGATCATCAGAGGTTGACGACACCGGGTTGTGCAAACGAGGAGACCAGTCCCTTAAGATCCGAGGGATGCAAGGACAATCTCTATGATAGTGGTCTCCTTTGCAAATGACACATGGCGATTTAGGCCTGGTCGGTGTAGTGTGTGGATTTTCGCTAGACGACGCTCGTTTGCCCCCATTCGCTTTTGGCTCCTTCTTCTTCTTCTCTTTCTTCTTCTTTTCCTTCTTCTTCTCAGGTACTTGACTTTTGGCTTTACCAGCCCCATCAAGCGAAGAGGAAGGAGGAGAGGAAGAATTGGAGGAAGTAGAAGGTTGGTGGGTAACTCTGGAATCATCTAGTTGTTGACTCGATTGTTCAGGAATTGCGGTGTTCTAAACGACAGAGGTTGAGAAGAGCCATACAGGCAAGCCGATTGTCAGTCCTGGAAGCGAAAATGTGGCCATATGGGGTGCACCAACATCTCCCCAAGAGGAGAAGGGACTAGGATTTCCTCCAAGGGGAATTCCTTGGTTGGTGGATTCCATTTTCTCAACCCAAGATCAATGTAGGAAAGGGTAATGAATATTCTATTTAAAATAAATTTTAGACGCTTTGACACAACTTGTTTTTTCAATTTTTAAGAGTCGAGAAAAAAAAAAAGATGACTCTAGTCTCCTTCGATTTTTAATGAGCCTGAAGTGACAAGTGCTCAGATGGACCTTTTCTGTTAAAGAGTCTGAAAAGGAACGAAAGGGACTACTCTGGAAATCTAGGTAGAGGGATTACCAAACCAATCGCAAAACTGCAGAATACTTTTTATGGTACGACAGTCAATCTTCCTGAATGTTTTGTTTAGTGCATTGCGATCGATAGGGTGGTAGACACGGCTTCCTATGGATAAAGGATTAAGCATATTGGGGTCTCCCAAAATATACTCGACGGTACGTGGGAGCACAAGTTCGTACTGGCACTTATCGTCTCAAAGTGGAGGAATCACCCAACCATCAGTGAGAACAACAGTTACCAGGCTTTACGACGCCAGAATACGTCTCTAGCCTAGACTTCTAAATGTTGTGCGTTAAGTTCCAAAACGTTGTTAGATTCATTGAATTTATTTTATAGTGATCTTGTTTATGAAGTTTTCCTTTCAGGTTCACCGCGAGATGTAGATGTAATTCCTAAAATGCAATCTAAGATGATAAACAATCTTTTTATCTTCTTTGAGCAATGAAAATCCTAGCTACTAAGGAAAGAAAGACAGAATCTTTTCACAAAGAGCAATGAGCACACTCTAAATGCACTTTCCTAAATCAAACCAATCAGACTGTCTATATGCAAATGCACATGCATGTATTTGTTTTCGACTTTCTTAGTATATGAATGATAAAAATAAAGTTGATGCAAAAATCTGAATTTCTTTTCAAGCGACAAATATCAACAAGTTTCTTTTCGAAATCAAAAAATGGAGACGATCACAACACCTTACGATTTTGAAATGAATACTTGTTCTTGACACTAGAAAATTACAAATTCAGACCAGAAACAATAGTAACAGGATAATCGACCATCAACAGCAATGAAACTCTTTCCTACGATTGAAATCGACACTTGCGACAGTTTCAAATCAAAGGACGACAGTACGATTACGCTACTTTTGCAAAGGAGAATTGAAAATGACTCAACAAACACACAAAAACATTTACAGTTCTTTTGTACAAAGGAGGCAGAATAATAGCAAGGAAAAGGGGTTTCAAACAGACATATACTGATCACAGGCAACAAAATTCAGGAATAGAACAGGAAAGAATGAGTCACAGAAACAAAAACTGCACAAAGCCTAGTCTGATCAGCGCACCTATAACACAGGGAATTTGAAATGCAGCGCACCTTCTCCACTTGGGAAGTGCGCTGAAGTTCAGATTCTCTGAACAGTACCTGTGCTGGGCCAGAAATGAGACTCTGTTTGGGTTCCGGGTCACAGTTTGCAGTTCAGTTCATGGGTTTTGGCCGAGCAAAATGTAATCAGTAATGCAACAATCAGGGGTAGATCTAAGGAGGATCTAAGAGCTATCACAAGGGCAATCAGAGAGTTTGTGAATCAGTTGTTTAAATCATAAATAGGTCCCGTAGATGGACTGAAGTAGCATTTATCTACTTTGCATTTTCTATGGCAAATGCAGTTCGAATGCTACCTGTAAGTTTATGAAATAGACAACAAGGAATGATAAATAAACAAACTAATTCGTCCCCAGTGGAGTCGCCATTTTGTTACAGGGAAAAGTGTCTATATAGAACTGCTCTATCCCACTAAGGTGTGACAACTACCTTAGAAACAAACAGAGTAAAGCTACTTTCGTATTTCCTTTATAAATTATAGATAGAGAGGAACAGAAAGACCAACCTCTGTCTTGCACTAATCTCCTGATTTGATTCCTCTCTTCCTTGATAGTCTTTCGCTACTTGTTCCCTTGCACGCCCAGCTTCACAAAGTACCTGCAAGATCATAGTAGTATAGCACTATACAAAGACATGGATCTATAATCATGAACAATCTAGGATCAGATGTAAATTGACCATACAAATGCAGCAAACAACAATGACACAAGAGTACGGAGGAAAACTTGAATAGATTTTATTGATAAACAAGAAAGAGCCAAGAGGAGTTACAACCAGTTGTTCTGACCCAGCATCAACCTCTCAGCAAGGAAGCCCCTCTTCACCTCATACAAAGCTTAGATCACCCAACAATCTGATGTTTATCTCAAGAAACCAACAACAATTCCTTACAATATGCAAAATTCCAGCCTCTGGATTTCTGGGATGAGGGATCCATATATAGATATCTGTAATGGAGATGAGTCATATTATGATTTGATTAGTGTCTTACCTCTGATAGTTCTTGCTTGCACTTGGAGATTGATGATCTCTTACTCATCCTTGGTCGAATTCAGAGAGGCAAGTGTCACAGGAGAAGTTTCTGGAAGCTTCCATTGCCTCTCCACCTCGCGGAATGACACTGCCATTTGTCATTTTTCGCCCATCGCACCCCATAGAAGGGCTTTTTGAAATGAAATTCACCCACACAGTGTATTTAGGTGAGATGTAATGCACTTGGCCAGTGGAGCAGCTGAAATGATCCTGTTTTGACCAATTCTGAGCAGTTTTTTATGGAGAACTTCTGGGAGAAGCTGTAATCTGTTGACCTTGTTCCTTTAGGGGTTAGAACAACACTTTTAGGGACTTAGGAGACCTTGGTTTATGGAAATTTCATGCTTGGGGTTGTAGGGCCCAAAAATGTCTATAACACCAAAGGCAATCCAAAATCAATCATATATTAGACACCCTTGATCCAAAAGTACTCCACTATATTTACTTACAAACAGTTATTTGATTCATTTGTTCATCTTGTTATGAATATGCTAACTAGTAGCTATCAACCCAACATTAGTCAGGAAATCAAAAGGGTTTTATAGTTGGCCAAGAACAGTAAATGGGGAGACTGGTATCTATACAAGGACCACACAGAGATCAGGATATATGGATGCCAACTAGCCCCTTATAAACTACCCAAATACCTCCCCATGAGGTTATTTGCATTAGAGTACTTTAGGCAGATTATAAACTTTGATGAGGTTAATTTTCTGGTAGCCAAGAAGAAGACCCAATTTAAAATGAAAAACCAATTGGGCCACTTTATTTGTAATAATAGGGAAGCTAGACCAGAGGCCGATAAGATTCTACAGGAGATGAAATTCAAAAATAGTTTTATGTGGCAATATGACCCTCATGGATTCATAAATAAACTAAGGCTCAAGGTGAAATTGGGCCCTTTCATTCATCATCCTAGGCCAGACATAGAGAGATTTTCTAACCAATCTGAATGGTTGGAAAACACTTTGATAGACATGGACAGTACTGTAGTTGATGTAGAAAAACAAATTGATACAAGTTCCTTCCTACAGGTTCCAGAACTAGGAGAACCAATGAATATTCTTCTTATTTTACAAACTCCGACCAATGAAGATAGAAATTCAAAGAGAACCATGGAAGAAGGTTCTACTTTAGCTATGGAGACCATAGGTGAATAGTTTCAGATCAGTTATAGGAAGAGGCCCAAGCTTAACCCTGTAACTAAACAAGAAGACACCATTGACTTAGTGGAAATCACTGACACTAATACAATGGTGGAAAGGAGCAAAGGCACAACAGATTCAATAGAAACACACCAGCCCTCAACATCAAACACTCAACTTATTAAGAAACAACTCAGTGTTGAGGTCTCTTCATTCACTGGACGTGTGGATATTGAGAAGGATATCAAAGATAGATACAAGGAAATTAAGTTGAGGAATGAGAAGTTGAAGGCTGAGACTTATGCCCAATACTTCAAGTAGACACCTGTAAATCAAAACAGGTTGATGTTATCCTTTGACATCAAAACAGGGAAAATGTAGATGTCAGTCATGCAACCTACAGTCCAACAGCCAAAGACATCAATAGACTATAGGAAAATAGATTTTGAGGTTTTGGCCAAGTATGTTCATCCCATTGACCAAATTGAGTTTCACAAGTAGGCAGGTGAGATGATATATTCCACCTTGACAAGTAAAGCTATGACTGCACACAAACTGCAAAGTTCATTAGATAACATCACTACACAGTACAAGCTAGAAAAGGCCTCCTCATAGGCCAAGGACAACAGAATCAAGTCACTGGAAGACTTGGTGATTGAGCTAGGACATGATCCCAATGATATCAAGGCTGCTGAGAAGTTGATAAAGAAAAAGAATGAGGACATTTTTGCTCTCAAAAAACAACTCAAGTTTCCTCATTCAGAGCACCCACAGACAAAAGATGTATTAGAAAGCCAAACACATCAGGAGGAAATGATGGACCTAGTTTTGCAACTTAATGATCAATTAAAAGAGATGGAGAAGGAGTTGGTGTTATAGAAATATTCGGGCACTGCAACCCAAATCTTATATGTCCATAAACCAATGGCTTCTAAGTCCCTAAAAGTGTAGTTTCATACCCTAAAGGAACAAGGTCACCTGATTACATCATCTCCCAGAAGTTCTCCATGAAAAACTACTCAGAATTGGTCAAAACTGGACCACCTCACCTGCTCCATGGTCAGGGTGCGATGCATCTCACCTAATGCACACGGGGGGTGCGATGCATACTGAAAAGCCCTTCTATAGGGTGTGATGGGTGGGAGTAGACAAATGGCAAAGACAGTTTGCAAGGTGGATGATCATGGAATCTTCCAGAAACTTATCCTGTGACACTTGTCTCTCTGAATTCACCTAGGGATGAGTAAGAGATCATGAAATCTCCAAGTGGAACTGAGAACTATCAGAGAGATGACACTAATCAAAATCCCAGAAGCTGACTCACCCACCTGCAAACATCTATATATGGATCCCTCATCCTAGAGATCCAGAGGCTGGAATCTTGTATTTTGTAAGGAAGTGTTGTTGGTTTCTCTGTACAACATTGTTGGGTTATCTAAGCTTTTCATGAAGTGAAGAGGGCTTTCATGCTTGGAGGATGGCGCTGGGTCAGACCAATGGGTTGTAATCCTCTCTTCTACTACTTCTATCAATAAAGCTATTTGAGTTTTCCTCCATATGTTTGTGTATCTTTGAATCTTGTCTTGATATATGCATTTGTATGGTTAATATATATCTGATCCTATATTGTTTATGGTTATAAATCTCTATGCTTTGATGGTATCATGTTTCTTTGACTCCATAGGTGTTCTTTGAAGTGGGACAAGTGAGGAAAGAGTGGTGAATTTCTGTCAAAGGGGAAAGGAAACAAGCAAGGAGCCAAGTGAAAGACTAAGGTTCGTACTCTTTGCTTCTTTCTCATCTATCTCTCATAAAGGAAAACGCAAGTGAATTTAGTTTGTTTGTTTCTAAGATAGCTACCCGTCTTAGTGGGACTAGCAGCTCTGAATGGACACTGGTTTTCCAGATAATAGTTGGACAACTTGATACAGTTGAAACCGGCCAGCCTTGAGACTGCCCTTGCCACTATCATTCCAGCAGTCACCACAGTAGTACCATCCACCTTGGTAGCTTCATTAGTTCCTACAGCTCCACTGGCTACAGCCCTCCCAGCTTTCACAACATCTACATCAGCAACATGGTCAACATCAGCAACCGCCCAGCGAGGTGATGAGGCTAGTAAATTGGTCAAGGCAATGGAAGACATGTCCAGTCGGACCATAGAGATAAACAAGCTTAAGGAAAAGATAACTAGTCTAGAGAATGATAACAAGCTTGCACAAATTATGCACAAAGAAGAAGTAAAAAATTCAACCAGGATGAATGAGAAGATAAAGAGATTAGAGAAAGAGCTAACATTAAAGGAGCCACTTGGCAAGCTAAGGAGCAGTTATGGGCCAATATCATTAACTTTTTCAATGATATTTGGCCATACATTCAAGTAATTTTTGAACAAAGTGGCTTAGTAAAAGAGACTACAAAATCCATTCAGAGAGTTAAGGCAGAACTGGGAGACATGCCAGAGGAGGCCACTAGAATAATTCATTTCCTCAACTCCAAAAAAAAATATGAATTGCAGGAGCTAGGCATAGCTGATAGGATAGCCACAATACTAGAAGTAAAAAGGGTTCTCACCAAGAGGAATTTGATGATGAACCTAGAAGAAAAATGCCAAACCATGCAACTAGCTATAGACAAGTTCATAGTTAAGTTTGATGCTCTGAGGCAAAAAGGTTTGCCTAATCCCTTGGTGATAAATGATAAATTGATGCCACAGGAAGACTACAACAAGAGAATCAGAGAGGTGGCCAGAGATCAGATAATACTTCCTCTATGAAGGGGATGCCTACTGGAAAGGAATTGTATCACACATTTAAGAACCTGTTTTACCTCTAGCATGAGTTAAAACACCATTTTTTAAATAAACCCACTTTTACCAAGTACACAGAAGCAGATGAAATCTACAGGAAGATGGTAAACATTCAATTACTAGATGCAGACACGTGGGAGAAATTGAATGACTTACTGTAGAAATACACAACCAAAATGTAAAAATATACAGTAAAGGTGAAAAGAACACAGTAAGAGGAAAATGATAGATTAGCCAAGCAAAAGAGTATCACTTGAAAGGTCAAAGTACAAAGAACAGCTAACATGAAGACCAACAACAAGGCAGATAATAAACAACAAAATATCAGAGCATAAAGACAAGACAACCTAATAAACAAGGACAACATACAACAGGTGAACATCTGTCTCTATCTTCTTGCATGAAGATATTTCTTTCTCCTCAATTAATTCCCAAGATAGTTTGGGATATTTTGTAAACTATTTTTGTATAAATACTTCATAAATTGAAGTATTGAGCGTGGATTGCTATACATTTGTAGAGTTATATTGATCAGAAACTTGAGGGTTATTGTACCAATTTTTTCAAGTCAGCAGACTGGGCTAAGTAATAAAGATATTGCATTAAGGATTCATGTGTTGAGCTATTACAGTGAAGCATTTTCTTTGTCAAATTTGTCGTTTTCTTATGTATCTCACAAACTTAAATGTTATCTAAAGTGAATGAATTAACTGGAAATTTATTTCAGAATTTGTTTAGGTACACTCTGTCTTGAAAAATTAATCATTTCTATGTTTTCTTCTGATATCCGGATCTAAGAATCCTTAATTTCTCTCCCATCCCGTTGATCTCTTTCACTTCTTTCATAATCCGATCTAAGGAACCCTTAATTTCTCCTTTAATCCAATTGAAAACTAATTCACCATCCAACCTTAAGATCTGAAATAACTCAACTACCTTTCCCTGTAGACACTATTTTTAGAACTTGATCCAGTCCTGTTTACTTCACATTTGACCCCATAGCCCAATGGTAATAGACATCCCTTTGTCCATCTAAGTAAGTTATCCCACCACCAAATCAAAACCAAAACCCAAGTACAATCATAACTAACCTAAAATGAATTAATTAAACAAAGTTAAATCATAAAGAGAGAGCCTTCTCTAAGCATTAGGAAGGCTAGATCCTAATCTCCAAAGTAGGTTTGTGGTTACCTCAAGAGAAATTTTAGAGTGATAACATGTTGGCGACCATACTAGGGACTCGATCCTCATTGTGATAAAAGTTTAAGGAAACCTTAAAATTCATCTTTTCCACCTTAAGGTCATTTTTAGAGTTGTTGTTTAGAAGTTGCATAAAAACAATTAAAAAATTAAAATTCTGGCTCCCAAAAAGACTCATTATATGAGGGCAAATCTAGATCCAAACCCTGCTACAATAGTTGATGACCTTGATAGAATTTTATGAAAAACAGAAAAGGTAGAAACTCAAGAAAGTAGTAGCCAGTTAGTTAAAGCAAATTCCCTTCCCAAGGAGTTATCAAGTTTAGAGGACATTCAGTTTGATTTGTCATTTGAGCTTTCTTTGTTTAGAGACAAATCAGAAAATTCAATTCATGAAACTATAATAGACCCTGATTTCATTTAGTTCATTGAGTCAAAAAAGGTGCCTATACATCCAGATTTAGATCAACTTGTCTTGAATACTTTTGATAAGCTAGAAGCTTTAACCTCAACTTTGATAAGCCATATAGATGATGCTTATCTTCAACAATCAGTTGAATTAGTTGCCTTCACTGTTGTTGCCTCTGAACTTTCTACAAAATATTCAAAAACTATAAATACACTTTCATTTACTACCACCTCACCTATAATATCCACCACAGTTCATTCCCCTAAACCAATTATACCTCAACTTCCTCTCCATTTGAACATCTCTAGTTCATCAACACCCATTTCAAGTCCTTCTTCTAGCACAACTACTTTGCCCCATAGCCAAACCAAAACCTTAGCCATGGCAGACAGATATGCACCTTTGGTTTTACCAGCCCAATTACATCCCATGCCCCAAGATTACCAAAGCAAAATCTTTTATTTGATGCTACTGGTTAGTATATTGCCCAACAACATGTGAACAAAATGATTGACTATTTTGAGTTGCATGAAATTGATGAGTCTAATGTCCAAATGAGGTTATTTGCCCAAACATTGACAAGAGATGTTAAAAAATGGTTCAAAGGTTTACCAGCTAACCATATTACAGATTTAACTGATTTTCATAGATTGTTTATTGATAGTTGGGAAAGAAAGAAAAACCCTCTGCAAATACTATCTGAATATGATAACATTAGAAGAGCTCCTAATGGATCAGTTCAGGATTATTGTACTAGGCTTAATAGCATCTATAATGCAATCCCTTCTAATATTAAACCTCCACCAAACCTATCACTAATCAAATTCCCTGATGGTTTTGACACTAATATGTCATACTAATTAAGGGAAAGAAACCCTGAAACATGGGAACAAATGCAAAGTATTGTTGTTAGTGTAGAAGATAATCTATTAGCTAAGAAAGCTAGATGAAAAATGAAAAAAGAGTTGTCACTAAAGAGGAAACATCCACTTCTGATGGTAAAATAGATAGTCTAGCCAAGAGTGTAGAAAGAATAATGGATAGATTAGAAAACATGGAAAGAAAAACTCAGTGGGAGAATCAACGACCACCCCCAATAAGAAACCCCAACTTTAGGAAGAATCCTAACACTGGAAAGAATGCAATACCAGATCAACAAATTAGACCACCCTTCCAAGAAAACTACACTGAGGGTTCACAAAACCATGAGGGAGAGGATGACACCTAGATAAACTTATTAGGGATCAAAAATGAAGATGTTGTTTTTCTCACTCAATAAGAACATTAACTTTACATGCTGCAACAATTACAATTAGAATTTGGAGAATCCTTTGACTTCAAACAAGGCTATGAATCTATGATATATGAGGTTCACAAACAGTACAACCTTAGAAGTAAAAAGAATACTGAAATTCCCACTAAGAGATCAATCCAAACCCAAAATAAAAAGATAACAGAAGCTCCTGTCATCAAAGTTCTACAAATTCTCCCTAGGTGAACTCAAGAGACTTCCAGCCCAAAAATTGTAGATATAACTTCATCTAAAACTCAAACTGAAACTGTTACTCAAATCATTCCA
Organism: Pinus tabuliformis; assembly: GCA_031772625.1. Classification (NCBI taxonomy): domain Eukaryota; kingdom Viridiplantae; phylum Streptophyta; class Pinopsida; order Pinales; family Pinaceae; genus Pinus; species Pinus tabuliformis. Next base: position 930,731,973 of record CM062811.1, on the reverse strand, counting down.
AATAAGAGAATTCAAAACAAAACTGCAGATACACAAACTGAACTGCTAGGTACTAAAAAAGAAGATAAAAATACACAAACCACATTTACTAAGGAAGATCTCATATAATGAGGCAAAACTCAAATTCCATTTAGCATTAAGAGTGAGATAGCCAAGTTGAAAATATCAGTTTGTTTGACTGAGCTAGTGGAAAATGAATCATATAGAGCACAGATCACTGAAACATTAAATATAGGTGAAGAAGAGGATGTTGTAAACTTGAATGATGATCAATCTGAGTTACTGTTTGGTCCTGAAGTAAATGGCACACATTAGCAAGGGGGTATTCCTCCTTTCTTCATTAACTTGAATGTTCATGATAAAATTTTACATAATACTATGCTAGACTTGGGGGAATCCCATAATTTGATGCCAAAAGCAATCATGGAGAGATTAAACTTAGATATCACCAGACCATACAAAGACCTCTTTTCCTTTGATTCTAGCCAAGTCAAATGCCTTGGCCTGATTAAAGATTTGTGTGTGACTCTAGTCCAGTGCCTAGCAAAGAGTATTGTCATGGACATAGTAGTTGCTGATATCCCACCCAAGTATGGAATGTTGTTATCTCGCTCATGGGGAGAAAAATTGTAGGGATCTTTATAGTTAGATATGTCATATTCCACCATATCTATTTTTGGTCAACAAATGAAAATTTACAAAGAGACCTTGAAGAAATACATGGTGAGTAGTGTAGAAAAACCTCAGAATTTCCCTATATACTCCATGTATTCTGATATGTACTCTTTTATCTTGTACAAATCAGACAATGACAAAAGTGAAATCACAGCTGTAGAAGAAAAGTACAAAACTCCTGATAGTGAAAACATTTTTCATGAGTCCCTATGACATTTAGATTTTGATGGCTCTATAAATAGATTAGGAGTAGGTGCAAGAGTTTGGATTCACAACATGGAAAATAATCATTCTGAAGGTCATGCATTTAGATTAAACTTTAAATGCACAAACAGCATGGCAGAATATGAAGCTCTAATCTTAGGACTACAAATGGTTAGAAAACTTGGATCCAAGAGAGTTTTTATCATGGGAGACTTAGAATTGATTATAAAACAAATCAAAGGTGAATACTCTGTGAATAATCCTAGACTTAGCCAATATAGAGAAATTGTCCTAGATTTGATTTGATTCTTAGGAAACAAAATATGCAAGCTCACAGTTTGGCCACTTTTTCTAGTACCTTCAAATTGCCTTTTCAGGCCAACCACCAATGCACTGAAGAAGTGAGACATAGGCCTGTTATACCTGACAATTTGAAATATTGGAAGATTTTCTCACAAGATTCTCATATTTATGATTTCATGAATGCTGAAGGAGAGTTTCAAAACTATAACATAGATACAAATTGTACAATAGACAATAACATAGATAATGAGATAGATATAAATGCTTTAGATTTGAATAAACCCACTAATTTTACTAAAGTATAAATAGATAACTTAGAAAATGTAGAAATAGAAGAAATAATGAATGATGATCCTGAAATTCTAAACCTGAAAAATAACTTTTTGCCTAAGGGATTAGTCCCATTAGAAGATTTGTTTGATTCAAATGATGTAGCTAGGAAACAAAAAATGGAGCCTTTAAGAGTAGATATAGAAGAATGTAACATAGAAACTGAAGAAAAACCCAAGCTTATCAAAATATCAAAAGCATTACCTCCAGATGAAAAGATTAAATACATAAGTTTGTTCAAAGAATTTCAAGATGTCTTTGCCTAGAGTTATGGAGACCTTAAGTCTTATGACACCAACATAATTCAACATAAGATACCTATTAAAGAAGATCATAAACCCTTTAAACAAAAGCTTAGGAGAATTAATACAATTATTATGCCACTCATTGATCCAGGTGGATGTTGGTGGCCACCCACCTATTCCCCTTGGACCCCCACAACTGTCTCTTACAGTTTTTTAGTTTCTGTAATTGTAGCCCAATTTACTATTTTTAGCAGTTTTTTGGGTCTTGAACTTTTGGAGCCGTTTTGAGGCCCTAAATGATGTTTTTTGGGAAATCTGGGAGAAATATGGGTCCATGGACTGATGTTTCTCTTCCCAAAGTTGTAGTGCTCAAATATATCTATCTAACAAGCTATGGTATGCGTCAAACGAGGATCGGGTGCCAAAGTTACGACCCCGGGAAGTTGATGTACCAACTTACCCAAAACGGGGCCCACAATTTGGCGTTTCATCTTCTAGGGTTAGGTTTTGGGATATTAAGGGTTTTCCATTGTTTCTAAACAATAAATAGTCCTTCGAGCCTCATTGTAACAGAGTTCAGAGGCATGTAGCCGCCACATCTCTTCTCAGAGATAAGCTACCATCGCCCTAGCAGGTTTATTTCCATTTCTGTTTGTAAGCATATTTTAGTATTTTACATTAATGAAATCAAGTATTATTTCCACTACATCTTTGTGCTTATAGTTATCTCTGTAATTTTTTGCTTTCCTGTTTAAATCCAGATCAGTGGTATTAGAGCGGTCTGCTTTTTCTCTGTTTTTCTTTTCATGTCCCTAATGAGGTCAAGATATAAGGAGTTAGGGTTTGAACTGGTCGAACCTTTACAAGAATAGCCTCGCAAATCTAAATGACCTCCCATGGTGGATGAGAAGAAATATGGGGGGCAGGAGATCCTATCAAAATCTTGCTCAAAGAAGCCCTCGAGCGACAAAGGAACGCGATGATGAACATCTTTGCACAGATCCTTCAGCGGCTACCCAGAGGCGACGCATCGGCTTCCAACAGCTACTCTCAAAATGCCACACCCTTTAAGGTACAAGTTAATTTTGAAATATCCATCTTCAAGGGTCAAATAGATGCAGATGTCGTAGATAAATGGTTAAATCTGCTAGAAGGGTATTTTTCTGTTCATGAATTTTCGAGTCGGGAAAAGATTGTTTTCGCTCTTCTCAAAGCAGCCCCCCACAAGAAGGACTGGTGGGAAACCTACTGCGAGTATAAGGATGAAAGTATAGGCTCACTATTTTTAGCCACACCCACTTGGAGTTCATTCCGAGATGCCATTAAGGACCAATATTACCCTGTCAAAAGTTATGAGGACAAATACATAAAGTGGACTATGTTGCGACCGGGAAGGGACCAAGATGTGCTGGAGTTCACAACATTTTTCATACCCTTCGCATAGAATTGGGTATCAAGGATTCTGAGCTACATTTGGTGCTCAAATACTGTGGCTGCTTACACAGATACATCTAGGAAGAAATGGATTTCCTGAACATCTCCTTGCTTGGAACGACATACTGATACGTCGTCAAGATCGATTACAAGTTTAAACAGAAGAAGCGAGACTTAGGATCTGCAAATCCGAAGACCAAACGACAAAGCCAAGGCGGGGTGACCCAATACAACCCGTCGAAGCCACAAGAAAATAACAACACCACAAAGTCGAAGAAGGACATAGGAAGGTGGTGTGAGTTCCAAAAGAGTCCCACTCATAACACAAGTGAGTGTCAGACCAAGGAGTCATTGGTGGTCGAGTTGAAGGCTTCTGAATAAGATGCATCTTCCGAATCTGAGTCAGAACCTGACAAGGGGAATGGTAAAGGGAAGTAGATCATTAATGTGAAGCCCAATGCCACTATTGACACCACCAAGATCCACAAGAATGAGCCCAAAGATCCAGACGAGGGGGAGCGTCTTCTCCACTCACAGATGTGGGTGAACGGTTTGCCACTGCAATTCATTGTTGATAGTGGGAGCCAAAAGAACCTCATTTCAGCAGAGGTCGTGAAGAGTTTGGGCCTACCGACTACACCACACCCATAGCCGTATAGTATCGAGCGACTTCACCAAGGACGAGATCTCTGAGTTCACCAGCAGTGCCACTTTCCCTACAGCATCAAGCCCTTCACAGAAGAGGTATTGTGTGATGTTGCACCTCTGGATGTTTGTGATGTATTATTTGGCTAGCCATACTTGTGGAGGTGACATGCTGTGTATGAGTCAATGCTGTGTATGAGTGAAGGCCTCGCGTTGTTATTATTACTTTGGGTGATTCATTATATAAGATACCGGAGGTAGCCCCACCTACTGCCACCTCTTTGATCTCTGCTAAGAAATGCAGCAAGATCGTCTCCCAAACTAGGAAATTTATTTTCTGTCTAGTTCGCTCCCAAAGTAAGGGGAATTTCGTAGCCACATCCATGACCCCCGTGAAGTGTTCCTCCATGCAACAGTAGCAAAAAATGGATACGGTCGTGACAGAACAGAGGAACAACTTCTCCTCATCCACAGGGGTACCACACAAGTTTCAGGTGGGCGAAAAAGTTCGGTTGCATCTGCAGAAAGAACGCCTGACAAGAGCCCATCAGAAGCTCAAACCACTCCGACATGGTCCTTACAACATTACCAAGGTTGTGGGAAACAATGCTTTGGAGCACAACATTCCTCCATTCCTTCACTTGCACCAACTGCTCAATGTGGAACGCCCTCGACCATGCTTCCCACCATTATTGGACACATCAGAGATTGCAGAACAACTCACTAGGGACCAAGCTCAACAGATGGAGGAACTCAACGCAATGGGGACCATTGTTTCCTAAGGGGGAGGAATGATCCAGGTGGATGTTGGTGGCCACCCACCTATCCCCCTCGGACCCCCACAAGTGTCTCTTTCAGTTTTTTAGATTCCATAATTGTAGCCCAATTTACTATCTTTAGCAATTTTTCGGGTCTTGAACTTCTAGAGTCGTTTTGAGGCCCTAAATGACTTTTTTTGGGAAATCTGGGAGCAACATGGGTCCATGGACCGATGTTTCTCTTCCCAAAGTTGTAGTGCTCAGATAGATATTTCTAACGAGCTATTGTACGTGTAAAATGAGGATCGGGGGCCAAAGTTACGACCCCGGGAATTTGATGTACCAACTTACCCAAAATGGTGCCCACAATTTGTTGTTTCATCTTCTAGGGTTAGGTTTTGGGATGTTAAGGGTTTTCCATTATTTCTCAATAATAAATAGGCCTTCAAGCCTCATTGTAACAGAGTTCAGAGGCATGTCGTTGCCACATCTCTTCTCAAGAGATAAGCTACCATCACCCTAGCTGGTTTATTTCCATTTCTGTTTGTAAGCATATTTTAGTATTTTACATTAATGAAATGAAGTATTATTTCTGCTGCACCTTTGTGCTTATGGTTATCTCTGTAATTTGTTGCGTTCCTATTTAAATCCAGATCACTCATTGAAAAGGAAGTAAAAATGATGTATGATGCACAGATCATAGCACCCATTAGATATTCAGATTGGGTCTCTAGGTTGGTCACTACTAGAAAGAAAACAAGAGAAATCAGGCTTTGTGTTGATTTCAGAAACTTGAACAAAGTGTCACTGAAAGAAAGCTATCCTCTCCCAAAAATGGACTACATTCTTCAGAGGGTAGTAGGCTCATCCATAATTTCATTACTTGATGGATTTTCTTGATACAACCAAATCTTAGTTCAACCAGAGGACCAAGCAAAGACTAAACTTACTACTCCTTGGGGTACTTTCATGTATTTGAAGATGAATTTTGGATTAATGAATGGAGGAGCAACATTTCAAAGAGATATGGACATAGCTTTTGCCAAAGAAATCCATGAATTTCTAGTTGTTTACCAAGATGACATTATAATCTTTTCTAATTAGATAACAGACATCTAGATCACTTAAGAAGAGTTTTCATTAAATGCAGAAAATTTGGTATTTCCTTAAATCCCAAAAAGGAACTCTTTGGTCTAGAAGAAGGTAAACTCTTGGGACACATAATATACAAAATTAGACTAGATCCAGCTAGAATAGACGCAATCTTAACCATCACTTATCCTAGAAACATCAAAGAATTACAGTAATTTTTAGGCAAAATAATTTTTCTTAGGAGATTCATTTCAAACTTAGCATAATTAATTAGAGAACTAAATAACATGTTAAGGAAAGATTCAACACTTAAGTGGACAGTAGAGGCTAAACAGTCTTTTGAGGCAATCAAAGAAGCCCTTACCAAAACTCCAGTACTCATAAGTTCTGATTTCCAAAAAGATTTTATAATTCTTTCTTTTGCTTCAGAACATACTATTGCAGCAATCTTGTTGCAAAAAGAATGATCAAGGATGTGAGCAACCTATTGCATTTTTCAGTAAATCCTTAAGAGATGCCACATTAAAGTACAACATAATGGAAAAGCAAGCACTAGATTTAGTGAAAGCTATTAAAGATTTCAGAGTATACATATTATATTCACACATCATTGCTTATGTTCCAAATTCAGTAGTAAAGGACATTCTGACACAGGATGGGCCTAAAGGAAATACAGGAAAATGGATTGCCACTATTTTGGAATATGACATAGAAATAAAGCCTACAAAACTTATCAAAGGCCAAGGTTTAGCTAAACTCATGGTTGAATCGAACTGTTAGGCCTTAGATATAAATTTCATTGGTGCCCTAGATGATCAGGAAGAGATGGAAACTCCACAGATCAGTGAACCTTTTACATATTTGTTTTACTAAACTTACAAGCTCCTCTTGGCTTATCTAGAACTAAAGCTAGATTTTTGAAAATGAAATCAATGAAATATTGTATCATAGATAATGCTTTATTTTGGAAATATAATGGTGGCATTCTATTAAATTTCTTATTGAGAGATGACGCTGACAAAGTTATGTAAGAATTTCATGCTGAAGATTGTGGAGGACACGTATATTAGAAACCAACTGTTGACAAGATTTTAAGGGCAGGTTTTTATTTGCCCTCCCTTTTTTCAGAAGTCAAGAAACATGTGACTTCATGTCACAAGTGCCAAATATTTGAGGGTAAAAGGAAGATTTTACCTTTACCTCTCAAACCCATATCCACAGAAGTTCCATTTCAACAATGGGGTTTAGACTTCATTGGTGAAATTCACTTATCCTCCTCAACACAACATAAATGGATTTTGACAACCACTGATTACTTTACTAAATGGATAGAATCCATCCCTTCTAGACAAGCCACAGACTCTGTCATTATCTCATTCCTTGAAAACAATATCCTTTCAAGATTTGGATGCCCACAAAAGCTCATTACTGATAATGCAGCTACTTTCAAATCAAAGAAAATGGTAGACTTTTGTAACAGATATCACATTACCCTTGGCCATTCCACTGCCTATTACCCTCAAGGTAATGGACTTGCAAAATACTCAAACAAATGCCTTGTTAATATCATTAAGAAACTGCAAGAAAACAACAAGAAGACATGGAACAAAAAGCTGGTAAATGCCTTATGGGAAGATAGACTAGCTACCAAAAAGTCCATTGGTACATCTCCTTATCAGTTAGTATATGGAATGGATGTTGTTTTTCCATCCTCTTTAGGAGTGACAGTGATGAAGATCATTCAAGAGTTGTAGGTAGAACCAAATGATATCCAAAGGAGGATAAATCAGACAATACACTTGCAACAAACCAGAGAAGAAGTATATGTCAAAACACAAGTGATCAAGGATAAAATCAAAAAGATTTTTGACGAAAAGACCAAAGCTGATGATTTTTACATATGTGAAAAAGTACTTAAATGGGATTCTAGAAGAGAAGATAAGGGAAAACATGGCAAATTTGATTTCCTATGGCAAGGCCCTTATATCATTTATGGTTACAAAGGTAACAATGCATTTTTCTTGAGAGAGTTAGATGGAACAGATCTACCAGGAGGACCTGTCAATGGTAGAATGCTAAAGCATTACTTATCCACAGATTAACAATAGTTCACTTTACTTTACTCATTGGATATAACATTGCAGATTTTAGATTGGATTGGATGGTAATCGTTTGATGTTGAAGCCCGGAGAGAAGGCCCCGATCTTTGAAAGGTTTACCATCACAAGTATGAATAAAGAATAATCACAAAAGAGCAGTTTACAAGCTAACAAAGTCAAAATTTCAAAGGCTACTGATCTTAAAGTTCTTGAAATTTCACCAGGAAATGCCCTCCCCATGTGGAGCCATTGTTAGAGTCCTATAATAATATGATTCGTAATTTTGAATTGCCTATGGTTAGCCTTCTAATATTGTACATACTTTTGCTTTCTGCAAAATGTTTTCCATATTAAAATTAAAAAATGTAAAAAGGGTATGTCCTAAAAGAATAATCAAAGGAAAAAAAGAAAGAAAAAGGATGAAAAAAGTGAAAAATATGAACCTCAAAAAGAAATAAAACAGGTCATGAAAGTGTGCAAATTCAAATGCCACTACTTTTTACTTTACTATGCAAAATAAGATTATGTGCAACTTGTCAGAAATGCCACAATCCATGATGGTCAAATAGCTTAATCTTGACTCATTCATGCTTTAAATTTCATGTTGATAAATAGAGAATAAAGATCTAGCCAAACTATTTAACCTTGGCATATCAGTAGTTAGGTAGAGAATAAAAATGAACTCATCTATTTAATCTGAGCCATTGGAAGTTATAAGGTTCGAATTAGATAATTTGCTTATCAAAAGAAAATGAAATAAAGGGCCAACAAGCTCAAATGCACCCATTGAATTGAATAAAAAATGTTAGGGTAAATAAAGGGTAGGTAGAAGGAGTTTTGAAAAATGCACAAGGTTATTAAGCCAAAAAACACATTTATTATGCTTAATCCTATGTTTCATGTGCAGGAGGAATTGTGAGAAAGAAAGGACATTCACCAAGTTTGTTTACTAATTTCTCCTCGTTTCACTACACCCCCACATACTTATTTACTAATTTCCCCCATTGTCCCTTCATTACTTATAAATACCCTTTTCCCCTCATTTTGACCTTTACCCCTTGGTTTCACACATTTCCCTAGAAATTACCCTTCAAAAATCACCCCTTTCCTAAAAATCCCTTTCCCCAGTGTGAAACCCATTCCCCATGTCAGGCGGAAAGAGTCGATAGTGCGGACACAACCAACCTCCCTAGGAGCCTAAGACTCTCTAGTGACAAACAAGACAAACAAGAGCAATCCTTCTCTAAACATGCATTTACTATATAAGAAATCAAGTGTTTAGATCCTACCTGTAGTCCAATGCTATTGTAGCAGTCCAGCCTCATTGATCCGGATGAGCTCCTCCTTCACTTTGAAACCTGCATCCACTAACAATCAAACGATTAAATAGCACTTGATAATCTCATAGAATAAAACATATTTAACACATAGACCAAGGAGTACATGAAACAACTCATAAATAACAAGTTATTGAGAAGAATGGACTCATTTGCATTAATAGGAAACAAAAGGAACAAATACAACCTGAGCCTTGGTGTTGTGCAAGTCCCTCCCAGGGTCCATCAAGAGTTCTCCTTTACTTTGACAAAGCTCACCCACTTCCAAATAGAACAAGCAAAGATGGCAATCTCTCCTCACAAGCTTCTAAATGGGAGTCCTAATTCCTGTAGCATCTACCCTTAGAAATGTATAGCTTCCAACCTCCTCTCCTTCTGGCCCAATGCCTGTATTTATAGTGCTCAAGAGGAAGTTAATCAGGTCCACCATCAATGGGATAATCCCCTCTTTGGATGGGATAGCTCCCTTATTGATGGGATAAGTTCCTCTTTGGTAGGGGTACATGAACCATCTGGAGGCGCTCAATACACGTCGAACAACCTTCTAGAATGCTCTAGAAATGACCACAAGTAACTTTTTAAAGATGAAACTTGCGCATCTTGACCTTTACAGGGGGACGCACCTGCCCCTTTACATACAGAGCGTCCAAAGACGCAGCTTTTGTGAACATTGGGTGCGTACCCGCAGGTAAGGTTGAGAGAACCTGCGTACCCAGAGATAAATACATTTATAAAGACTTTCTCTCTTTTGGAGTTTGACATGGAGAGCAGAGGCATAAGACTTGCCTAAGAGGATAGCATGACTGTTGATAGAGCCATACTAACTATAAATAGCCATGGTGACATTTTTTAGTGTAACAGATTGCCCCCTAAAGTGCGAAGCCTATAATAGATTAGGGTTTGTATTATCTAGGAAGGGTGAAGCACTTTATCATTTCAAGGATTATCTCGTGGAGAGCCTGGTCAGAACCTGCAATTTTCAACACAAAATACATGTATAAGATTATATCATCACTGAGGTAGGCATTCCCATACTCAGATTAAAACTTTAACTAACAGACTAACTACTCTGATATAGGAATGATCTTGCAGTACATCATAATCATAGACTTTTGTAGACACAGTATGGGCGCAGCCATCTGTTTATGATTAGTCTACTTAGATAATGAATACAAAACTCCTCGCAGCCTGGATGGTGGAAACTAGATCCAGGGTCTTCATTTCTACTTCCCGAATTGGTACGATTCTAGCCATGCAAATAAATGAGTTGATGTTGAACATGGTAGAAACCACTTGATTACCAGTCGATGATGTAAACTGTTAACAAGCGTGAGAGAGACCACCAGTAATGTCAATGGTTCTCAAAGTACCCAGTACAATCCATGAGATGTGAATGCATGAGTTGATGTCGAACATTTCACGGAATCCTTCGATCGAAAGTCAATGATGTAAACTGACGTCAAAGGCGAGAAACCTGCCATTGATGCATTCAGACTTCAAGGTACTGACGATTTCTAAGTCATCTCTCTAGATAATGTGCTGATGTCGATAGAAAGCGACCCGTTGCAGGCAAGCCCGCAACACGAAATCATTGTTCAAGTTGAAGAAATGTTGCTGTAAGGACTGACTCAGGGATGGTCAAACAGATGACAAGTATTTTGCAGATGAAAGTTTTGCTTGCAGACCTCTTGAACACATAACGACACGACAGATGGCTTGGTGATGAATAACTCAAAGTTAATCCCCGGAACCCGGTTAAAGACTTTCAAAGTGGTTTGATCAACTGTGAGGTAAAGGATTTCCCAACCCAGGTGAATGAAAAGTGTCGTGTTCAAGAGTGGTAATAAAGTTTCTTCTGAGACAAAAGGTAACAAATAGGCTCATTCTTCTCTCTTTTCCCCCACCATTTCTGGCAAGTACCTCTTTATTTTTAACAAGCTTGAGGAGGATAACATATGCTTGATTATAAGCTCATCCTTCGGATGAGTCCAACCTAGTTTTGATTCGAACCCTAGGAAGGAGTGGTTCGTTCCCGTTTGTAATTGAACAGGTCCTTTACTGTGAAATGTTTAACGAGCCCAGTATAGGAGAAACTCGGCGTTTTTCAATTTTAGAGAGTCTGAAAAACTTAAGAAGACTCCAAGTTGAACTTTTTCGTAGATTTGTGTCCCTCAAGCCCGAAAAAGTATAAAATAATACCTGGGGGAACCGCTTGATCTTGCGACCAAGGAGTACTTTCATAATTAGTGCCACTGACCTGAAAAGTAAAAAGTGATCAAGGACACGTCGTTTTATTTCTATATCGAGTTTGAAACGACAAAAACCCGGCAATCTTTTCCTGATTTTACGGTCAGAAAAGAGCTATAAGGGGACCGTCTTTTAATTCCATTTTAACGAGTGTAAAAGAAACGCTCGACAATCTTTTCATTTTTTAGGAGTCAGAAAAGGGCTTAAAAGATGACTCTGATATTTTGGTTCGTGAAAAATGACAATTTTCCCTCTAAATCCCTTTGTCCTGCACAAAAACGACACATTACTCATACCTGTTTAAGATAGGCAAAAATACATCGAAAAACATCCTTCCATGGTGAAAAATGAACAAATTCATCCAAAAAACCTATAAAAAGACTTTTTACCATGTCATTTTTACCATTTTACTGTTGAGGTTGAAAAAAAGGGCTTTTGGCAAGAAACTTCCCGTGGTCGCTGCGGAAAATCCGACTGTCAGAATCGAACGCCGTCTCTTCCAGGTATTTTACAACATCCTACTCTTCAATTTCATCCGATTAAAATTGTATTTTAGGTTTTAGTTTTGATTTTTGGGGGGTTTTGGGTTTCAAAATGCGCTCTGCGGTGGACGCAGGTGCCCTTCGGGTGACCTGCGTCCCCCGACTTTTTCCTGTACAGGAAAAAGGTCGGGGGACGCAGCCCACCTTCAGGCCAGCTGCGTCCCGACGCCCTGTGTTCTAAACGCGGGGTGCGTCCTCCGCAAAACGCGGAATTTGAAACCCCAAACTCCAAAATCAACCATTAAAAATTTCCCAAATTAATTCTAATCTCTGTTTCTTCGTGTGTAGGGCACTTACCATGCTGGATTGGAGAGAAAGAGAGCACGAGGAGGTTGATGAAGCTGCAATCGAACATCAACCTTCCATTGATGCCCTAAAAGCATGCGGGTTATATAAATACTGGGCCATACCTGGCATGAGGGCTCAGGTAAGATTCTTGGAATGGCTGGTTGAGAGATGGAACGTTCAAGAGCAATGCTTTTACATCGGAGGGCACCAGCTCGAGATAGAGCCCTCTGACATATACTTTCTCACTGGCTTGCCGAATAGAGGTGAGCAACTCAATCTAGCCGGGACTAGGCCGGGTGGCCAATCCCTTGCTAGTCTCCGGGCAGATTGGTGCACACCCAATGCACACCATGCGAAAAGCGTGGAAATCAAACACATCTCTCTGCGTGAACTCAAAGTTATAGCTTTCACGGTTACCAGAATTTGCGGCGCAGCCTCTTTACATATTGCTTCCGGGTCCCAAATGCGGATGGCGATTGACTGTTACCAAGGCACCATTTTCAACTGGTGTGACGCTGTGTCGGCTAATATGAAAAGCCAACTAACTAGGGCAAAGAACGGAGGACTGAAGACCTTTGGATATGGGCCTCTAGTCGTGAGCTTTGCCTTAGAGAGAGTTCCGATGCTGATCCCTCAGCAACTCACTATTGATATCTTGGGTCCTCGGGAGCCAAAGCTGATACGATGGGTTATGGTGATGGCCCGGCATCCTGACGAGGGCGCGGCGATTGTTCGATTCTCTGATAGTTATTTTCACTGGTTAGAGGACCAGGTTTTTTCGATCCAGGACTTTCCGTATGCCGGAGTAGATTTTCGACATGATCCGGACATGGTTCTTCCACAGGGAGAACAATGGGATGACAGAGGTACTTTATTTTTCACAAGTTTTCAAATTATATATATTTTTTGTTTTTTATATCTATCATCTCAAAACTGACAGTAAAAAGTTTTAAAATGCAGATGTTGGTCCACAGCGCCCAGCCAACCTCCGGCCTTTTGAGAGGAGACATCCAGTTGCATTGGTACCGGTCCCACAGGATGCGGCTGCAGAGTCACTAGCTGAGTTGGAGCAGGATCTAGAGCGTCTGACGGTGGATATGCTTGAGACTACCATAGATGATATTCCTATCAGACTTCAGCGCTATGTAGTCGCAGTCCCTGGACCGTTTAGGAGATTTTTGTGTAAGGTAGCCCGTGCAGTGGTGTCGTATAGGGAGCACCACCAGTGATTGACTAGTCACTTTTGTAGACACATATGACATTTTTGGCTTTTTGTACTTATCATTTTTGCCGATCATAAGGTGTTTTTCAACCTATGATCGAAGACGATGTATATTTTTTGACACACTCCTATCTATATATATATCACTATTACCGGCTTATCTTGTTTAACATATGTGATGAAATGTTTTTAAATTTACTTGCATGATTATCGTAAATGTCTGTCGAACATTCGAGAAGCAATTGCATCTGCTAATGTATTTAAAGACCTTGGAATATGCTGATATTCAATGTAATCAAATTCACGTTCCAAGAGATGCACTCTCAAAAACAACCTTAATAACACAGGATTTCTAATGGCATAAACTCTATTAAGCTGTAATACAACAAGTTCAGAATCTAACCTCACTATCAAACGTCGAATTCCAAATGAAATAGATTCGGATAATAATTCAACCACTGCACTGTATTCTGCAATGTTGTTCGTTGTTTGACCGAGGCTTACCCCATGCATAGAAACTAACTCGTCAGAGGGCGAATAGATAACCCAAGCTGCGGAAGAGATATTCCATGTACTACGACAAGCACCATCAGCAAATCCAATGTATGTTTGGAGAGGCGTCGACATCTGCAATATCAAGAGTAAAACCAAGATAAGCCAGAATAACGACGAAAAACACACTCTCTAAGCTAAGCACACTGACTAACTAACAAACATACTAGCTAGAAAGAAAACCTAACCTAATCTAAAAATTTCTCCATACCCATCATTTAAGCATAATACCTCTTTAGGTAAAGTCCATTTCTGGGTTTACCCAAAGAGTCCCCATCAAAATCAACCAGCTCATAAGCCCCTTTTGCTAGCTTTCGCTTTACAATGTAGGGTCCATGCCACATAGGAACGAATTTTCCAGCACCTAGCTTATCGTTAGCTTGATCATATAATAGCACTAGGTCTCCCTCCGAAAAACTTCGAGGGGTCACATTTCTATCATACTGAGCTTTCATTCGCTTCGCGTGAGTCTCGATTGCCAATGTAGCGTCACGTCGAGTCTCATCTAATTTAGCTAAGTACAATAAACGTTTCTCCTCTTCGGAAGTAGCTGGAAGTAATTCGACAGCCATTTGAAGTGATGGGATTTCGCATTCAACGGGTAACACAGCTTCCAAGCCATAAACTAGCTGGAAAGGGGTGAACCCTGTTGAATTTTTCACTGAGGTTCGGTATGCCCATAGCGCTGAAAATAACATGTTGTGCCAATTCGACCGATGAATACCAATGGTTCATCGGATCATGATAACTAGAACTTTGTTGATAGACTCAACCAAACCGTTGGCTTGCAGATAATAAGGAGTAGAGCTATCGTGGCGCAAACCAAGCTGGCTTGTAAGCTCAGTCATCATGATGTTTCGAAAATGGCTCCCATGGTCAGTAATGATTGCTTGTGGGACACCAAACCTAGTTATAATATGATTGAATATGAAAACTGCAGCTGTTTTGCCGCTTGCATTGAATGTAGGCATCGCCTCGGCTCATTTAGTAAAATAATCTACCGCGAGGATGATATACGCATGCCCCCCGGCCGAGTGAGGGTTACAAGTAATAAAGTCGATACCCCATTTGGCGAATGGACCAACGGCAATTATAGGGTGGAGAGGAGCAGGTGGTGCGCGCATCTTGCGATCAAACACTTGACAGTTGTGGCACTTCCGGACTGCAATGATACAATCTTTAAACATAGACGGCCAGAAATAGCCAGCGCGCAACACCTTCTGAGCTGTGGCATACCCAGACATATGACCGCCACATGCTCCAGAGTGACAATCATTCAAAACCCTCTCAGCCTCTTCGTGAGTTAAACAACGTCAAAAAACTAAGTCTGCCCCCCGGCGATAAAGTGTATCTCCAATAATTTTGTATTGCTGGGATTGAAACCGAATTTTTCGACGTTCCGCCTTGGAAGCTTCAGGCCGAAAGGTTTGGGTTTGGAGATAAATGATTATATCCCCGTACCACGGATCTACAGTACTAATAAGAAACAAAGATTCGTCCGCAATGGACTCTTCTGCCACAGTCTCTGTGTCAGCACGCGGGAAATCACACATCAATTCCGCAAAAACTAAGGATTTCTTAGACTTGGACTTCTCAAACTCCAAGTCGAACTCTTGCAGGATAACGATCCATTTAGAGTACTTGCCCCCTAGCAGTTGTTTTGTCAAAATATAAATCATAGGGTTGCAATCCGAAATAACTGTAGTTTTACGAAGAAGAATGTAGTGACGAAAACGCTGGACAGCTTGAACGGCTGCCAGGGCCAATTTCTCCACATGCGAATATTTTAACTCAGTGGGATTTAAGGTCCTACTAAGATAATATATCACATGTTCCGCTCCGAATTCATCTTCTTGAACTAACACCATTCCAATGGTGGAATGCGAAGCTGCGAGGTATAAGAAGTAGTCTTGGTTGTAGCTGGGAGGATGCAACAACGGTGCATGGGTCAACACGTGTTTAAGTGCATCAAAAGATTGTTGGGCAATCTCGTCTCAAAAGAATTGTGCGTTCTGTTTCAACAACCGTGTAAAACCTTTAGTGACCTCGGCGTAGTTTAGTGACCATGGTGACATTTTTTTGTGTAACACCCCATTACAAATATTACTTTCCCCCCTTATTAATTTCCCTATTCCCTTTCAAAACCCGCAAAAAATCCCTTATCCTAAGTTTTTATGCCTCCTCATTATGTAATTAACGTCCCACTTCATATTTCCCTAATACCCTTTTTAACCCACCAACCCTTGGTGTAGTTAAAGAAAACCTCTCCATATAACCCATGGTCCCACCTTATTAACCCGCAGTTTATATTAAAAAACCCCCCTTTTGTTGGTTAATTAATTACAATTTGTTGTAATTAAATCTCGAGCCCCACCAACCACTTTCCCAATTCCATTCATGCAACTCAACTATGTGATAACCCTCTGATCTCCTACCCCCAAATCTGATGGTGTACAACCATATCGTGTGGATTCATCGTCCAACCGATAATGGCCCGAGAGCACATGAGATTTGTGGTTTTACCTAGGCATTGTTCTGCTATGTGGCGGCACCAGGTTAGATCGCGTGCTCGTGAAAAATATTGTCTGCCCTCCAAAAGTGGTGTGATGGTCCAGAAAAACACCTCCCCGCTTAAACCAAAACCTGCCCACTATTCATTTAATTTTTTCCGTGCCAAAATGTGACCCTTACCTATTAAAAGGCCGAAAAAGCCCCAAATTGCTCTTTTCGCTCGTTTTTCACTGCAAACTGCTGCTTAGCCATTTCAACACCTTAAACATCTACGACCAAATTTGACCACTTTCTTCCACTTGAAGATGCTCTAGATACCCAATTGAAATAGCCAGTTGACAGTTGAAGCCTCAATACCTTCTGTAATTACCACAGAACCTAGTTTGCACGCCAAATCACCAATTTCCAAGTATTCTTGGAAAAAACCAACGGCCCTTGAATTTGAAAACACATAGTTTAAATTGAAAGGTTAATTAACTGAATTAATTAAAGAAACTTTCCTAAATTGAAAAGAAACCTACTATACACCCAAACCCTATTTCACATATTGTGACTACCCTCCCACTGTTCCAAAACCTCTAAACCTCATTCCTGAAACCACTAAAAGCCTAATTCAAATCTGTAAACCCAATTATGGCTTCCCAAACCTCTCTAGACATGAGATCTCTGCAAACCCCTCACCTGAACATTGACCACCTTTCCTTAACAGACCGAGACTTTCAAATTAAGGAAACTGCTTCCCCTGCCTACCTTCTAAAGCTCCATTGCTGGAGTAAGGACAATTTTTTAAAGCAGAACGATGATATTCACCTTTGGGAGTCCAACTTGCCCAATTATTTGTTCCCAGAAGTACACTCATTCCCAAAAATCATTCACTTCTATCATTGTTTCTACATTCCCAGACAAAGAGCCATTATCACCCTTGACTAGCAAGTTTTGTTCACCATCACTGTAGAATCCATTAACCAAATGTTGCAGGTCCAACCAAGCCCAAATGAGATCCCACTTTCTATTAAAGGCTTGCTGGACCTCTATACCAAGTTAGACTTTCCCAGAATAACCCAAATTTTCCAAACTTTCATCATAGAGGAGTGTCATACTCCTACAAAAAGTCCTCCATATGCTGCCACCATTTTTCCTGAGAGAGGCAGACAAATCATAACCATGCTCTCCTGCATTCTACGATACACTACAAATGAACATGTGGATGAGGTTGTCCTTGCTTTCCTCTCTATCTTTGCCCAGACAAGCCTCCCACTGCAATTTACAACTATCCTCAGTTCATAGCAGATAAGATGCATGAACAATTCATCAGACTACCAAGTGAGAGAGTTTTCAAGTATTCTTCAGTTTTATTTCATATGTTCTTGTACTACCAATCAGACAAATTCCCTGTCAACATTTAGAAATTGGACGTCAAAGGCAATCCAAGATCAGTCATATATTGGACACCATTGATCCAAAAGTACTCCACTATATTTACTTACAAACACTTCATTGATTCAATTGTTCATCATGTTATGAATATGCTAACCAGTAGCCATCATCCGAATATCAGTCAGGAAATCAAAAGGGTTTTACAGTTGGCCAAGAACCACAAAGTGAGAGACTGGTATCTATACCAAGACCACACAAAGATTAGGATATATGGATGCCACAAATACCTCCCCATGAGGTTATTTGTATTAGAGTACTTTAGGAATATTATAAACTCTGATGAGGTTAATTTCTTGGCAGCCAAGAAGAAGACCCAATTTAAAATGAAAAACCAATTGGGCCACTTTATTTGTAATAATAGGGAAGCTGGATCAGAGTCTGATAGTATTCTACAAGAGATGAAATTCAAAAACAGTTTTATGTGGCAATATGACCCTCATGGAGTCATAAATAAACTAAGGCTCAAGGTCAAATTGGGCCCTTTCATTCATCATCCCAGGCTAGACATAGAGAGATTTGCAAACCAATCAAAATGGTTGGAAAACACTTTGATAAACATGGACAATATTGTAGTTGATGTAGGGAATACATTAATTGATGTAGAAAAACAGATTGATACATTTTCCTTCCTACAGGTTCCAGAACTAGGAGAACCAATGAATATTCTTCTTATTTTACAAACTCCAACCAATGAAGATAGAAATGCAAAGAGAACTAGGGAAGAAGGTTCTAGTTCAACTATGGAGACCACAAGTGAATAGTTTGAGACCAGTTACAGGAAGATGCCCAAGCTTAACCTTGTAACTAAACAAGAAGACACCATTGACTCGGTGGAAGTCACTGACACTGCTATAATGGTGTAAATGAGCAAAGGCACAACAACTTCAGCAAAAACACACCAGCCCTCAACATCAAACACTCAAATTATTGAGAGACAGCTCAATGTTGAGGTCTCTTCATTCACCAGGTCTGTGGATAAAGAGAAGGATATCAAAGATAGATACAAGGAAATTAAGTTGAGGAATGAGAGGTTGAAGGCTGAGGCTTATTCCCGATACTTCAAGAAGACACCTGCAAATCAAAATAGGTTGATTTCAGCCTTTGACATCAAAACAGGAAGATGCATATGTCATTCATGAAACGTATAGTCGAGTACCCAAAAACATCAGTAGACTATAGGAAAATAGATTTTGAGGTTTTGGCCAGGGATGTTCATCCCATTAACCATATTGAGTTTCACAAGCAGGTAGGTGAGATGATCTATTCCACCTTGATAGGAAAAGCTATGACTGCACACAAACTACAAAGTTCATTAGATAAAATCACTACACAGTACAAGCTGGAAATACCTCCTCATAGGCCAAGGACAATAGAATCAAGTCACTGGAAGACTTGTTAATTGAGCTAGGACATTATCCCAATGATATCAAGGCTACTGAGAAGTTGATAAAGAAAAAGAATGAGGACATTGTTGCTCTCAAAAAACAACTCAAATTGCCTCATTCAGAGCACCCACAAACAAAAGATGTCTTAGAAAGAAAAGCACATCAGGAGGAAATGATGGACTTGGTTTTGCAACTTAATGATCAATTAAAAGAGATGGAGAAGGAGTTCGACAGCTTGATACAGCTGAAACAGGCCAGCCTTGAGACTGCCCCTGCCACTGTCATTCCAACAGTCACCACAGCAGTACCATCCACCTTGGCAGCTTCATTAGCTCCTACAACTCCATTGGCTATAGCCCTCCCAGCTTGCACATCATCTACATTAGCAATAGGTTCGACGTCAGCAACAGCCCAACTAGGTGATGAGGCTAGTAAATTGGTCAAGGGAATGGAAGATATGTCCATTCAGACCAAAAAGATAAACAAGCTTAAGGAAAAGATAACCAGTATAGAGAATGATAACAAGCTTGCATAGATTATTCACAAAGAAGAAGTACAGAAGTCAACCAGGATGAATGAGAGGATAAAGAGCTTAGAGAAAGAGCTAACATTAAAGGAGCCACTTGGCCAAGATAAGGAGCAGTTATGGGCCAATATCATTGACTCTGTCAATGATATTTGGTCATCCATTCAAGTAATTTTTGAACAAAGTGACTTAGTAAAAGAGGCTACAAAATCCATTCAGAGAGTTAAGGAAGAACTGGGAGACATGCCAGAGGAGGCCACTAGAATAATTCATTTCCTTAACTCCAAAAAAAAATATGAATTGCAGGAGCTAGGCACAGCTGATGGGACAACCACAATACTAGAAGTAAAAATAGTTCTCACCAAGAGGAATTTGATGATGAACCTGGAAAACAAATTCCAAACCATGCAGTTGGCTATAGACAGGTTCATGGTTAAGTTTGATGCTCTGAGGTAGAAAGGTTTGCCTAATCCCTTGGTGATAAATGATAAATTGATGCCACAAGAAGACTACAACAGAAGAATCAGAGAGGTGGCCAGAGATCAGGTAAATACTTCTTCTATGAAGGGGATGCCTACTGGAAAGGTATTATATCACACATTTGAGAACTTGTTTTACCTCCAGCATGAGGTAAAACACCTTTTTGTAAATAAACCCACTTTTACCAAGTACACAGAAGAAGATGAAATCTATAGGAAGATGGTAAATATTCAATTACCAGATGCAGACACGTGGGAGAAATTGAATGATTTATTGTAGAAATACACAATCAAAATGTAAAAATATACAGTCAGGTGAAAACAACACAGTAAAAGGAAAATGATAGATCATCCAGGTAAAATAGTATCAATTGAAAGTGTATCAGTTGAAAGGTAAAAGTACAAAGAACAGCCAGCGTGAAGACAAAGAGTAAGGCAGAGAACAAATAGCAAAATATCAGAGCATAAAGATAGCACAACCTAATAAATAGGGACAACATACAATAGTTGAACATCTATCTCTATCTTCTTGCATGAAGATATTTCTTTCTCCTCAATTAATTCCCAAGATAGTTTGGGATATTTTGTAAACTATTTTTGTATAAATACTTCATAAATCGAAGTATTGAGGGTGGATTGCTATACATTTGTAGAGTTATATTGATCAGAAACTTGAGGGTTATTGTACCAATTTTTTCAAGTCAGTAGACTGGACTAAGTAATAAAGATATTGTACTACATGATTCATCTGTTGAGCTATTACAGTGAAGTATTTTTTTTGTCAATTTTTTTATTTTATTATGTATCTCAGAAACTTAAACGTTATCTAAAGTGAATGAATTAACTAGAAATTTATTTCAGAATTTGTTTAAGGACACTCTTTCTTGAACAGTTAATCATTTCTATGTTTTCTTCTGATATCCGTATCTGAGAATCCTTAATTTCTCTCCCATCCCAATTGACCTCTTTCACTTCTTTCATAATCTGGTCTAAGGAACCCTTAATTGCTCCTTTAATCTGATTGAAAACCACTTCACCATCTAGCCTTAAGATCTGAAATAACTCAGCTACCTTGCCCTGTAGACACTATTTTTAGAACTTGATCTAGTCATGTTTGCTTGACATTTGACCCCATAGCCCAATGGTAAAATACATCCCTCTATCCATCTAAGTAAGTGATCCCACCACCAAATAAAAACCAAAACCCAAGTACAATCATAACTAGCCTAAAATCAATTAACTAAACAAAGTTAAATCATAAAGAGAGAGCCCTCTCTGAGCATTAGGAAGGCTAGATCCTAATCTCCAAAGTAGGTTTGTGGTTACCTCTATCATTTATTTCCTAACAACTCAAGAGAAATTTTGGAGTGATAACACAATCTATGGATTTACATTCGCTTCTTTGGCAAAGAACGATACCCATGTTATGTTTGATTTGAAACCTTCTTTTGCTCCTATATTTATATCATCTCATTTGAAAACCATGGTTTAGGATTCTGTCTTTCTTACAACCCTATCCATTGAATTCCCCTTTCTGCTAGAACATTGTTGCCTAGGATTCTATTTATTATAGCCCTATGCATCTATTTCTCTCCCTCCTTTCCTCCTCTCCACCACCAATACAACTTCAGTTTAAGCTGTCTCATTTTTGTGTGTGGGCCACCAGAAGGAGAATTCATTTCTCTTTGAGATTACCCAAATACCCCCCATCATTTGGATCCATGAGTTGGCTTGAATCTTCCTCTTTGAAAGCTTATTGAACCAATTCCCTCCTTTTATTTTCTTTTATTTACGTGAAACTTGGAATGTTAGAACCCCTCACATATATCCTTACAACCACTCCACTATTTAAAATGTCCTAGGAACTGGTCCACAATCAACCCATAGGTTGTATCTAGGGAGCTTTCCTAGCCTCCTGTTGCACTTGTGCTGCATGGTTCAATATTTAGCCACAACATCCTCTGGCACCATTGTTAGGGAACATATTAGAATATTTTTCCTTGGGTATGAAAAACATTTCATTTCCTTTGTTAGGTGAGAAAAGGAAGTGTGGGTTGAAGATCTCTCACTTGGCAACTCCGCTGTCAATTTTATGGTAAACATCCTAGCGACTGTTGGCATTATGACGCAGGTTTGGCACTATGGCACAGGTGTTGTCCTTGATGGCAACTCACTCTGGTGACAGATCTCAGTTCAGGCTCTCAGAATGAAGGAAAAATATATATACGCAGGTTCATAGTGACCAAACCACGTATACACGCGAGTTAGACGTTCCAAAGACGCGTATGTGTATACACACACTTTCACGCAAGGAAAAGCACGTACATGTGGGAGAACTTATGTTTGGTCCGTGGTATTTAGTCCTTGGTATTTGAACCTATGGTTTTGGACCGTGGTATTGTGAAAGGCCTAAGACTATAAAAGAGGAAGGAGATCATTAGGCAAGGTCACGATCTGAATTATTGAATATCTGATAAAGTGCTAGATCTGGAATATTGGTGATTGGGGTTATGGTTTAGAGCTAGATCTGAACGAAGGAGGAACCTAAGCGCAAAGAAAAGGATAAGTTCTATTTATGGGTCAAAATCTTAAGGCTTGAGTAATAGTATCTTTGTATGATTTTGATCTGTTATATGTGGCGCACGCTTGATCTATAAATCTGATAATCTAGGTTAACTAATGTTTGAATATTTGAAGAAGTGAATTATCTTTATAGATCTATACGCAGGTTCAGTGAAGCGAAGGCGCGTATACACGTTGTTTCTGTAAGTCAAAAGTGCGTATACGCAGGTTGGTCTTAACACAGAAGCGTATGCACGTAGGTTTTTGAATATTGAAGTAGCGTACGTCTCTTAAATTATGTTCTAGCTGCTTCTATTGATTACTGCAGTGATCTGGGTTCAGAATTGGTGTATGGTTACTGTTACTGTGTTCTGGGTACAACTGTCAGAGAAGTGTCTATTTGATTCAGTTTTAATTGGTGAAAAGGAGATTGTTTGATGCATAAATTCTTGATGTTTGATTGATGTTATTCATGGATCCAGTATGAAAATTTATGAAACGAGGTCCCTGGAAGAAAGAGAAGGTTGTAGCCTTCTGTAGGTCAGCACCTACGTACTAGCACCTAAACTAGTACAAGAGCTAAGGGGGTTGTAGCTCCCTTCCAGGAGAAGCTAGAGAACGAGAGAAGGTCGTAGCCTTCTACAGGTAGTAGCCTGCGTACTAGTATAAGTCTACACCAATACAGAAACATTATAAAAGAAGTTTATAATTAAAAGAAGATAGAGATGAATTGCAGCAGGTGGTTTTCACCCACATTGGGTTTCCACCCTATATCTTGTGTTCTTGTGTGTGATTGTCTTCTGCTTTGTTTTACTGTTCCTGGTTACTGTTTATATGATTCTGATACACAGATTAATGATCAACATCTGTAGAATAAATTAAATTATAAGTCTGCATGGTATACGTTGGTTTCCTTATCTGTAGTTGTGTATATACGCGGTTTTTCCTAACTGAAGTAGCGTATATGATCTGGGTGTGAAAAAGAAAATACTTGACTAGATAAAACTGATTCACCCCCCCACCCTCTCAGTATTATTTCCAACAATTGGTATCATAGCCAGGTCCTTCATAAGAAGCTTGATTGCTTGAAGGAAGATCTGTCATCATGAGAAACTACGAGAGAGAAGCATCGATCAGGGCACCAATTTTTGATGGGACCAACTTCGTCTATTGGAAGGTAAGAATCACAACCTATCTTCAATCTCTCGGTACAGAAGTCTGGGATATCATAGATACAGGGTACACATTTCCATCAGTAACTCCTACAGATCCGGCTGGTAAGAAGCAGTATGAAACAAATGCAAAAGGCTGCCAATACTCTATTAGGAAGTCTATCTCAAATAAAATTCGTCAAGGTTATGCAATTCAAAACTAAAAAAGAAATATGGGACAAGATCATTCTAAGCTATGAAGGAGATGAACAGGTAAAACGAGCAAAACTTCAAACCCTCAGAATTCAGTATGAAAATCTCAGAATGCACAATGATGAAAGTGTGTCTAACCATTTCCTACGTATATATGAGATTGTTAATTGTATGAAAAACTTGGGTGAAGAAATAAAAGAGGTTGTTTTGGTTGAAAAGGTTCTAAGATCTTTGTCTTCTAAGTTTGAATCAAAAGTTTCTGCAATAGAAGAAAAATAGAATCTACAGAGCATTACCATGTCGCAGCTACACGGAATTCTAACTGCTTATGAAATGAGGAAAGGGGGACCATTAGACAGAAGAGAAGCCACATTCAAGGCCTCAGGAAAAGGAGATTCCTATGACTCAGGACATATGTCAGAAGAAGAGGAAGAATTGAATTTTGTCAAAAACCTTCAACGGGGCGCTGGAAGATTCAGAGGTAAGTTACCTTTCAAATGTTTTGCTTGTGGAAGAGTCGGTCACTATGCTGCTAAGTGTCCTCATAAAGATAGGCTTGACAAAGGTAAGGAACAAGTTAGATGGAATAGAAAACAAAATATAAATAAGAAAAGCTATTACACTAATGAAGACAGTGATGGAATTTCAAATAATGATGAAGATGAACAAGGCAATAATTATAGACTTTTAATGGATTTTGAAGATGATGATTTCTTGGATGCTATAGATAAAGAAGGTCTTTATGAAGAGATTTCTAAACTCAAAATTTGTCTAGAAGAGAAAAATATGATTATAGATACTCTGCAATTCCAACTTGCTGAAAGGGAAAAACATCATGAAAAGTTAGAATGTGAAATTGTGGGACTTAGAAAAGAGATTGAGAAAACAAAAGCACTTAATCTTAGATTTGTTAAAGGATCTGAAACTTTAGATGAGATTATCAAAGTGCAGCGTTCTCCTCTAATCAAGACAGGTCTGGGATATAATGAAGAAGCATCTCAAGCACAGAAGCCATCCACCTCCAAAAGTTATCTTGATGCAGCAAGGAAAAGTGAACAAGTTGACAATCGATAGAAAAGGCACAATGCTGCTCACCAGGTAAATCAGGGACATTTTACTTCAAGAATGAACAGAGATCACCAAGTAAATCAGGGGCAATCTACCTCAAGGATAAACAGAAGCTACAACAAACCACAGGTAAATCATTCTCAATTTTCCCCAAGAATGGATGTCAATGAAAACTACAATCATTTGGTCCGTAGGGTTGATAATCGCAGGAATTTCTTCAATGGCCAATGTTTCTCTTGTCATAACTTTGGACACAAAGCAGCTCAATGTGTTGCCTACAAAACTATCATGACTAGAGAATCTCAAAAACAGAGGAGTATGACTGGGATCATGAAAGGACATACAATAACTTTTATTCTCTTGAAAATGAAATAGAATGTTCTATTTGTAACAACTTCGGTCATGAAGATTCTGAATGCAGGAGCAAGTTTCGGCAGACAACTCAGAAGGAGCAAGCCTCAAGTACCAAAACATGGAGAATGAAAGAACCGCAACCAGAAATATGTGGTATAGCCTTATATGCAGAAGGGCAGGAAAATCAATGGTACATCGACAATGGATGTTCGAAACATATGACAGGTGATAAAGAAAAACTTCAGTCATATAGTGCCTTAGAAAAGGAGAAGAAGGTCTCATTTGGAAATGACACCCCTGCACTCATAAAAGGTAAAGGTTCTGTTCTTTTAAAAGAAAAGGTCAAAGCAGGAAATGTTATGTATGTTGATGGCTTAAAGCATAATCTATTGAGTGTCAGTCAAATGTGTGATCAAGGAAATGAGGTGATATTTCGATCAAATGGTTGTATTGTTCGTGAGCTTGATACATGAGAAACAGTGATCAAAGGCATAAGGACTCCAAATAATCTATACATTCTCAAAGGAGGACAACAACAATGCTATCTGAGCAAGAATGATGAACACTGGCTATGGCACCGAAGATTGGGGCATCTAAGCTTCTCACAGATAAGGAAAGCATGCAAATACCAGGCAGTTTGTGGTCTTCCAGACATCAGAATTCCAGACAATACAATATGCAAATCATGTCAGTTTGGTAAGCAAACCAGAACCAACTTCCCTGAGAAGGAAGGGTCAGCTAGCAGGCCACTTGAACTCGTCCATACTGATGTATGTGGTCCATCTAGGAAAAGGTCACCTCGAGGAGAAGAATACTTTATATTATTTATTGACGACTTTTCCAGGATGTGTTGGATAGGACTTATGAAGCACAAAGACGAAGCCTTCGAAAAATTCAAATCTTTCAAAGCCTTGGTTGAAAACGAATCAGATCACAAAATCAAATGCCTCAGGTCTGATCGAGGAGGAGAATTTACCTCGAATGAATTTTTCGATTTTTGTGAAGAACATGGAATAAGAAGGGAATTCTCTACAGCTAGGACTCCTCAGCAAAATGGAGTAGTGGAAAGGATGAACAGAACGGTTCAACAAATGGCTCGTGCTATGCTTGATGAGTCTGGAACTCCCGCAACCTTCTAGGGTGAAGCTACATTTGTAGCAGTTACTATTCTCAACAAGACAAACGTCTGGGTAAACAGCACTCAGACTCCTCACGAACTATGGTATGGTAAGACTCCCATGGTAAAATACTTCAAAATTTTTGGAAGCAAATGCTACATCAAAAATACTAATGAAAATCTTGGCAAGTTTGAACCTAGAGCAGATGAAGGCAATCTCCTTGGTTACTGTCCCCACAGCAAAGCATACAAGTGTCACAATAAAAGACTTGGAAGAATTGTTGACAACATTGATGTAGTGGTTGACGAAGAAGGAAACATTCCTAGGCAAGTAATTTCCGAAAATTTTGAAGATGATGAGGACTATGCTTCAATATCAAATCAGACTTATGATGAAGAAGAAGCTCAAGAGGCACCAAAAGAACAGATAAGGATAGAAGATAAGACTCCATCTAGATACGTACAAAAGAATCATCCAGAAACTCAAATTCTGGGGTAGAAAGAGGCAGGTATACAAACAAGAATAACAATTGCAGAAGCTTCAAGCTATTTGGCAATGCTCTCCTCCACTAAACCACAAAATTTAAGAGAGGCATGCAAAGATGAATGCTGGGTCAAGGCAATGGATGAAGAACTTGAGCAGATTGAAAAGAATAACACTTGGGAGTTGGTTCCTAGACCAAAAGATAAGAATGTCATAGGGACAAAATGGGTATTCAAAAACAAGTTGAATGAAAATGGGGAAGTTATTAGAAACAAAGCCAGACTTGTTTGTAAAGGGTATGCTCAACAAGAAGGAATCGACTTTGAAGAAAGTTTTGCTCCCGTTGCTAGACTTGAGGCCATCAGAATGTTCCTTTCTCTCTCTAGTTTTCAAAAGTTCAAAGTATTTCAAATGGACGTGAAATCTACCTTTCTGAATGGAGACTTAGAAGAAGAAGTGTACATTGAGCAACCAGATGGTTTCATCCTTGGAAATGATCCAAAACTTGTATGCAGACTTAAGAAGGCTCTCTATGGTCTTAAACAGGCTCCAAGGGCTTGGTATCATCATCTGGAAAAATACCTTCATCAACAAGGTTTTTCAAAAGGATCAGTAGATAGCAATCTTTATATAAAAATTGAAAATGACAAATTGCTAATACTTGTTGTGTATGTTGATGATATCATCTTTGGTAGTAATGAAGAAGCCATGAGTCAAAACTTTGCCTTGGTGATGCAGAAAGAATTCGAAATGTCCTTTCTTGGAGAGCTGACATATTTTCTTGGTTTACAAATCCAACAAAATGAAGACGGTATCTTTTTATCTCAAACCAAGTACCTCAAGTAGATCTTGAAGAAATATGGCATGGAAGATTCAAAACCAGTATGTACCCCTATGGTCACAGGATGCAGCCTCAGTGCAAATGATGAATCAGCAGCAGTGCATCAACCAACCTACAGATCCATGATTGGAAGTCTGCTCTACTTAACAGGTACCCAACCAGACATCATGCATGCAGTGGGAATGGTTGGAAGATTTCAGGCAAATCCAAAGGAAACTCATCTTCAGGAAGTGAAGAGAATTTTCAAGTATCTTCAAGGAACTCAAAACTATGGCTTATGGTATCCTAGAGATACAGATCTCACACTTCATGCTTATACAGATGCAGATTGGGCTGGAAGCGTGGATGACAGAAAAAGCACTAGTGGTGGTGCATTCTTTATGGGTTCCAGATTAGTATTTTGGTTCAACAAGAAGCAAATTTCAATTGCATTATCTACAGCTGAAGCAGAATATGTGGCTGCTGCATCTTGTTGCACACAACTTCTTTGGATGATGCAAACTTTGCAGGATTTTCAAATCACTTGTACTCCACCTATCTCCATCTTATGTGATAATACAAGTGCAATCAACATTTCAAAGAATCCTATCATGCATTCAAATACCAAGCACATACCTATCAAATATCATTTTCTTCAGGAGCAAGTGCTTGAACAAAAGGTCAAGTTGGAGTATGTTCCCTCTAAGGAACAAGTTGCTGATATACTCACCAAACCACTGCCCAGGGAAACATTTGAATACCTCAGACATAAGCTCGGAGTAGTTGATGCATCATCTTGCTGTTGAAACATGTCTGTTTCAGAGAAATGTGGTTGTACGCGAGTTGCATGAGGAGGATCCACGTACATACACCGATTTATGTAGATACAGTTGCGTATATGGTGGTTTGAAGGAAATCAGTGGGGACAGACTCTGGTTGAAGAGAGTCTGATATGGGTCTGACAGAGACCATCTGGCACAGGTTCAGGGGGAGCAGATAAACTTCTAATAATGCATTGTTGGCATTACATTAGAAGCTCTTGGTTTGAGTACACAAGCTGTTTTGGGTTCAGGTGGATCAGCTGCAGAAGGAGAACAGAAGGAGAACATGGTTGTTGATCTGAATAGTGCTACTGATATTAGTTATTGGTGACTTTCATAGTCTTGCTCTAGATATTTCATCTCTATGCCATGTATATCTTTTATTATTATCAAGGTCATGTAATGGCCTATTTTGGTTTCCCCACTATGCTTGGGATGAATGATGTAATGCACTTGGTTATCATATGTAAATTTCTGACGTATCCCCACTTGGTTGGGTGGATGATCCCCACATGGTTGGGTGATAGATGTATGTATAGAGTCTTTGATGATAGGAAGGTTAGTTATGATGTATGAGTCATGGTTCTTCTTGAAGAACATCTTTTTGCAAATCTTGCCTACAGTTATGGGGAGCATGGCCAGCACAGCAGAGCAGAGATTTCAGCATGTACTCAGGGGGAGCATAACCCTTTGCCCTTGATGACAAAGGGGGAGAATGACTTTGAGGATCTTGGGGTTGCCATGAAGTCCAATGGGGGAGATTGTTGGCATTATGACACTGGTTTGGCACTATGGCACAGGTGTTTTCCTTGATGGCAACTCACTTTGGTGACAGATCTCAGTTCAGGCTCTCAGAATGAAGGAAAAATATATATACGCAGGTTCATTGTGACCAAGCCGCGTATACACGTAGGTTAGACATTCGAAAGACGCGTATGCGTATACACGCACTTTCATGCAAGGAAAAGTGCATACATGTGGGAGAACTTATGTTTGGTCCATGGTATTTAGTCCTTGGTATTTGAACCTATGGTTTTGGACCGTGGTATTGTGAAAGGCCTAAGACTATAAAAGAGGAAGGAGATCATTAGGCAAGGTCATGATCTGAATTATTGAATATCTGATAAAGTGCTAGATCTGGAATACTAGTGATTGGGGTTATGGTGCAGAGTTGGATCTGAACGAAGGAGGAACCTAAGCACAAAGAAAAGGATAAGTTCTATTGATGGGTCAAAATCTTAAGGCTTGAGTAACAGTATCTTTGTATGATTTTGATCTGTTATATGTGGCGCACGCTTGATCTATAAATCTGATAATCTGGGTTAACTAATGTCTGAATATTTGGAGTGAATTATCTTTATATATCTGTACGCAGGTTCAGTGAACCGAAGGCGCGTATACACGCTTTTTCTATAAGTCAAAAGTGCGTATACGCAGGTTGGTCTTAACACAGAAGCGTATGCACGGAGGTTTCTATATATTGAAGTAGCGTACGTCTCTTAAATTATGTTCTAGCTACTTTTGTTGATTACTACAGTGATCTGGGTTCAGAATTGGTGTATGTTTATTGTTACTATGTTCTGGGTACAACTGTCAGAGAAGTGTCTATTTGATTCAGTTTTAATTGGTGAAAAGGAGATTGTTTGATGCAGAAATTCTTGATGTTTGATTGATGTTATTCATGGATCCAGTATGAAAATTTATGAAACGAGGTCCCTGGAAGAAAGAGAAGGTTGTAACCTTCTGTAGGTTAGCACCTATGTACTAGCACCTGAACTAGTACAAGAGCTAAGGGGGTCATAGCTCCCTTCCAGAAGAAGCTGGAGAATGAGAGAAGGTCGTAGCCTTCTGCAGGTAGAAGCCTGCGTACTGGTATAAGTTTGCACCAATACAGAAACATTGTAAAAGAAGTTTCTAATTAAAAGAAGATAGAGACGAATTGCAGCAGGTGGTTTTAACCCACATTGGGTTTCCACCTTATATCTTGTGTTCTTGTGTGTGATTGTCTTCTACTCTATTTTACTGTTCCTGGTTACTGTTTATATGATTTTGATACACAGATTAATGATCAACATATGTAGAATAAATTAAATTATAAGTCTACATGGTATACGCTGGTTTCCTTATCTGTAGTTGCGTATATACGCGGTTTTTCCTAACTGAAGTAGCGTATATGATCTGGGTGTGAAAAAGAAAATAATTGACTAGATAATACTGATTCACCCCCCCCCCAGTATTATTTCCAATAGCGACTCCACTGTTCATACCTCTATTTGATCATCATGGCTTTCAAGCAGCCCGATACTCACTCTGATGCTATAATAGCCGAAGCTTTCCCTATTTTTGAAACTTAAATCACTCATATAGCGATTTTTTTGAGATGGCCTTTCTTGCATTTCTGGCCAACCAATTTTCCCCACTATATTTTTCTTCCATTGCTGATTTTCCCAATCATGTCCCTACATATCATGAGTGGGATAACTACTTTCCTAGATTCAGTGGGAACTTAGAGAGGTGACCTGACCAGCACCTCAAAGACTTTCATGAATGCATGGGGCAATAAGGTATTCTTCTTGAAGATGTACAAATGAAGTTATTCAAATAGTATTTAGAGGGGGATGCTAGAGTCTCGTACAGAACAATACCTCATGGCAACATATCTTCCCTAAAATGTTTTCATATAGAATTCGATCAATATTTCAAAATATTTTATCCATTGAATGCTTTATTTGAATATTTTTGCACACCCATTAATGATGAAGACATTCTAGAGGTTAATGACCCTACTAAAGATGTATGTGAGAGCCCATCCCAAGAAGATATCCACTCGCATCCAGATGCATCACCACATGAGCAAGAAAGAGAAGAAGGAAACACCGCTAAGCTGCAAATAAACTCTCAAGGGGTTTGTTCAGTGGATTCTAATGTTTCTCCTTCTTCTGATAAATACGACTCTGGTGGAGAGTCAAGTGATGCAGAGACTCCACAATGTTTCCAGTCAGGGGAAGTTGCGCAAGAAGAGGAGGTTGATCAGGAGGTCAACAAAGAGGCTCTAGCTCACAATGCACACTCTTCAAATGGAGAACATGACCAATACCCTCCTCCAATTTGTGATTCAAATTATTCAGAGGAGGAAGAGATTGTCGCAGAAGCTCAAAAGGAGTTGTTTGCTAGCAAGTGGAGAAAAAGCTCCCAACAACAACCTTTTATTGAAAAGGCCAAAGCTGAAGAGCTGGATAATGTTTGCGGTTGCCATGACCAAAAATAAATCGTCCATCAGACTGCATGTGAAGAAGAGGCTACTGCAAACATTCCTTTTCTATTTCATGACCTTGTGGCTGAATACATGAACCTATTCATAAGCCATCAACAGAGGTCATTTCAAGAGCATGTATCAGGTTCCATATTTTCAGATATTTCACGTTGCATGCCTATTTTAATTTTTCTTTTTTAGTAGTATGAAGGCATGTGGTCCATAACGCTTATGTTGGCGTGGTTCTATTGGAAAATTGAACATACTTAGCTGAATTAAGTTCTATGCATAAGTAGTATTGTACATAAATAAGTTCAGGAGCTAAGCATTTACTTTTCAGTTGTTAGAAGTTTATTTCTACATTTTAGATAGAGGAGGAAGGTCCCATGGAGATTTTTTTGATTACAAAGATGCATTTATTACTGAATCCATGCCCAATGGTGAGGGAGGTTGGTCTGTGGGTTCCCAACACCTTGCAAGCAAGGCACTATCCCCAGTAGGAGTCAATGTTTTCACTCACTGCTTAATAAGTCTTCAGTTCCTTAAAAAGTAAAAAAATAATGAATTTTGATGCCAATTTTTGAGCGACATAAACTATTAGAGCCATATTAGACCCTCTCCATTGCATCATGCTCAGAAAAATATTTCCGATGGTATATGGAAGTCCAAAAATAGACTCCTAGAGCATAAATTAAAGCATGTTGAAGAATGCCCTTGAAAAGCTCAGAAAACCCAAAAAATGGCTAAGTCTGAGGAGACAAACGCAATCGGGACCCAAGCAGACCTGGGCACAGAGCACATTGCATATTGGTAGATCGACGAGTTTCATACTTAATAGACCTCATAGGGGGGTGATCTCGTGGTATAATGTAACATGGTTGGGGACTAACTGAAAAATATAACAAAGGAAAAGGCGTGCAAAACAGGGCAGGCGGACCCCCTTTCTCTCTCCTCCGTGGGGACCACGTGTCACACTACCCATAGTCTTGCATCCTGCATACCAGTGAGGTCCTGGAGCACATTCTTAAGGATTATTAGCAGTTCAAAGCGCCAACTGTCGATATCACGTCCCGCATCTCGGCGCCCCCACAGTCTCGTAGTTATTGCAAACTCCAAAACCATCGCAAGGACTGATATGCAATATAAGGCTGTATCAACGGGGAGGGGCCGATTTCGATTTGCGGAAAAGGTCACCAAACCAAGGATCAAACCACTCCTTCTCTCTCGTCCATGTTGCGCAATCCTGCATTATCACATATCGTTGGGGTTTGAGTCCCAAAACAACAAAGGTAGGATGATATCGCGATATGGACCAAAATCGCCGAGGAAGGCTAATTTTTAAATATAAAGGAAATCATGGAAAAATAGGGCTCGGAGGGCCTCTTTCTCTCTCCTCCAGGGGGCCACTTGGCAGCCACTAATTGGTTCACTGAGCTTACATGGAATCTGACGTTAGAAATAACATGACAAGTACGGAAGATGGCGTGGCGGAGGACACATGTCACTAATTTTTCATGTTTTCAAGGGTCCTATGGGGTTGTTTCTAGATGCCACGTGTCACCACTTACAGGATGACATGTGGCAGTGATGACATCAGTGATGATGCAGCAGTGATGACATCAGTGGTGACATGGCATTGATGATGTTGATAGGTTCATCGCAATCGGTGATCGAGCAATGTAAAGCTTCTCTTCTATTGTGTTTCCTCTCCGGCTGTGATTGCGATAAGGAAAGGGACCCCCCCGGATGTGATAGGGAATACTTTTTATTGTATAAAGACCTTACATTCGGACTATCGACCCACTCCAAAGAAAAGGGTAAGATGCCTTCTCCTCCAACATGCGATTGTGATATGCGGGCACTACCTCTTGATGCGATAAAGGATTAAGACATGGTTTATAGGGACCTCACATCCAGACTGTCGACCTGCACCAAGGAAAAAGCGTCGAGCCATGTAAAATAGTGTTGAAGTGCTGATATACGGGATTTGCGATAACAAAGGAAGAGGCCCCAGATATAATATTTCATAAGCCACATTTCTTAAAGTTTTTCCATCCAGGATATTGCCTGATGCAGCGTAAGAGGCAATTCAAGTTATAAAGGAAAAAGCTCCCCCCCCGCACGGTTGTTTGAAGCCTTGGTGCTCAAAGACTAAACCCCTAGTCCCAGCCCTGGTTATATTGAATAACGTCACACAGGGGTTGTAACAAGGGGGCTAAGGGGAGAAATAAAAAATGTCGCATATTTCGCTTGTTTTAAATGATTAAAAGACCCATGGCGATGGTGTGCTGAGAGCGCCATTACATAGATTTTAAATGGGTAGATGGGCCGACAATTGTGATAGTTAATGGAGCATGGCACGACTATAGAGCAGTATGGGGTGAACTCAGAAGACTTAATGGCACGACATGGTGTCCCATCCCTCTACACAGAGAATTATTGCTTGGGCACATGCCTTTCCCACTCCTCTTCCTACTCCATCGAACAGGTCACTCAGGAAGTTAAGGCAGAAGAGACAAAAGCAGGCCGAGCAACATGGGAAACACACTGCGACAGAGATAAGACCTATTCTGGAGCTCTCACAAAGATAGCAGATGACCCCTCCTCCATTCTTCCTCATATTCCTCCTTGACTTTCTATATTTTCTATTTGCAATAAAGGGATTCGATCTTTGTTGTAATTTATAGGTAGCAGAGTCTTACAAGGAAGACAGCTAGTCTAGTATGGCAGTTGGAGCCTTGGCTCTTAGATATTTTTGTAATTCCATCTCCCCCTCCTCTTATAAATACGGTGAAGAAATATTAAACCAATGTTCCAGATTCTTAGACCCGCGAGGGCTGAACTCTGTGTTTCCATTTTGGTTCAATATGTTTTTATGGGACTTCACTAATATCATGGTTGAGTGTATGGACTGGTTATTGGACCCTTTGGGATAAATGGTGTTTCCTTGTTGATTCCAAGAATGATTAATGTGCAGCAAGTTCCTCTTGGTAATCTCATTTCACATGTGTTTTTCTTTCTTTGAAATAGTGTAATGAACACAGTTGGTTCCTCTTCAATCTATGGATTTATCTTAGCTGCTTTGGCAAAGAACGATACCCATGTTATGTTTGATCTGAAACCTTATTTTGCTCCTCTATTTCTATCATCTCATTGGAAAACCATGGTTTAGGATTCTGTCTTGCTTACAACCCTATCCATTGAATTCCCCTTTCTGCTGGAACATTGCTACCTAGGATTCTATTTGTTACAACCCTATGCATCTATTTCTCTCCCTCCTTTCCTCCTCTCCACCATCAATACAACTTCAGTTTAAGCTGTCTCATTTTCATGTGTCAGCCACCAGAAGGAGAAGTCATTTCTCTTTGAGATTGCCCAAATACCCCCTAGCATTTGGATCCATGAGTTGGCCTGAATCTTCCTCTTTGAAAGCTTATTGAACCAAGCCCCTCCTTTTATTTTCTTTTATTTATGTGACAATTGGAGTGTTGCAACCCCTCACATATAACCTTACAAACACTCCTCTATTTAAGATGTCCTAGGTACTGGTCTACAATCAACCCATAGGCTATCTCTAGGGAGCTTTCCTAGCCTCATGCTGCACTTGTGCTACATGGTGCAAGATTTAGCCACAACAACAATAGTGAAGGGAATACGAATATTAAAACTGTATGATTATAGTCCCATAACCCACTATATCACCAGAACAAAAATAACAAAAAAATAGGCAAGAAATTTTAGAGGAACGGAGGCTAATCCATCTCAAGAACCCACTCATTGAACCTTGAGATTATATGCTAGCTTGTTGAATACCTGTTTTAGAAAAATTGTCGGAATCCATGTTTCTTTCCATGTAAATGTGAGAGAGAAATTTTATGAAAAACTAATTTGATGTAAAGGATATCATCTAAAATAGGAATCAAAATTATATTTTGACATCTCTACTCATTGTTTGTCCATTTTATCACATTCATGGAGCCGCCAAATATTTGGGCTAAATCAATGTCCAACTGCCTTAACCAGCACAAAAGAATCTTTGAAGATTTTAGTTCGGCATAATTATTATTCCTAGTACCAAGTCCCATTGATGACTTAAAGGAAGTTTGATCACTTAAATGGATGATAATCTGAACCCCACAAGAACCCTGTGCATCCGAAGCCCCATAAAAATAATCCCAACGGATATCAGGCCTGATGAATTCAGCCACCTATAGGTCGAGCTAGCAAGACAGGAATGATATAAGGAATCAATGCAAAAATAGAAGCAGCTTGTGTTGCAGTAAGAAATGGATTAGAAGCATTGTCTTTAAAAATACTAGAGTTTCGGGCCAGCCAAACCCCCCAATAAACAATTGGAGGAATGTTTCTATATTGAGGTTTTGAAACACCAGACCACCACTAATGCCAAGCATCCTCCAAAGAGACCCCAACCCATTGAGAAACCAAACCCACATTTTTTAAAAAGAAAACCCAAATACTTTTTGTAACTGGACATAATAGAAACAGATGAGTAGAGGATTCATCACTGGTTTTGTAGAGAGGACATCTTCCTAGCCCATGCTTGTTCCTTTTTTGAATATTATCCTAAGAGGGAATTTTGTTCCTGATAATGCACCAAAAGAAAAACCTAGATCTTCTCGGGCAACTAACATTCCATATGGACTTAAACCACCATCTACTTGGGTCTCCAATCCTCCTATTCATTTGTAAAATGTAGCCAAATTTTGAAGCATAAAAACCACTTAGAGAGAATACCCAACGGAGTTCATCATGCTTTTGTTTTATACGAACATTTGTGTGTTCGAGTTCTAGCAAATTGGTCTTCCATATATCCACCCACCTGGGCTCAAGAGCTAAATCCTTGGCACTCTGCCACCCCTGAAATGATAAGGATGTCGTGACCTCGTTTTTAATTTGATTTAAAGTGAAAATTCCCCTCGCCACGAGAGAATCATGTAACTCTCTTGGAAGAATGAATGACTTATTGTCGCCAACCCATGGATCCACACCCACCCAGACATTAGAACTATTACTAACTGGACAAGAAAGACAGTCCCTAATAATTTTAAAAGAATCCATTGTTTCCTTCAAGATGACCAATGAGTTCCTAGTATTCCTTTCCCGTGACCTCATCCAGTCCATCAAATCCAGTGGATCAATATATTTCCCCTTTATCACCAAAGTCCATAAGTTTTTCTTGGTTAGGAGGTTCCAACCAGATTTTGCTACCACGGATCGAGAAGAACAAAGGAATATCCTTAATGCCCCAATGCCCTTTGTCTTTTGGGCAAGCAATGCTCTCCCATGCTGCACATGGAAGAACCTCTTCATCCTTTGCACTTGCCAAAACAAAATGACCACAGATCTTTCTGATTTTTGAAAAGATGCCTTTTAGAACCCACGATAGAGAAATCCAGTAAAGAGGAATGGCGTGTAAAACTAATTTGATTTGAACCAAACGGCTAGCACAAGATAACCATTTAAAGCTCCAATGCTTAACCTACTTGTTGATTTTTGAGACCAACCATTTCTAGTCTGAGGATTTATAGGAACTTGGATTCAAATGAAATCCCAGGTAATTGAGGCTCTCCATAATAGTTTTGACATAGAAGGGAAAGATAACACGAGCCCTATTTAGCTCCACCTTAGAGAGACCATGATGGGAAATGGAAGCCTTGTGAGAATTTATATTCATCCTAGTTTCTTTTCAAAAAATATTCAAAATGGAATGCAACTTTTTAAGATCACCCCTTGATCAATCACAGAAGAGTAAAATGTCATCCATAAAGAGAAGATGTTTCATGTAGATATTTATAGCAATTTCGATACCTTTTGTATTCAGCGCTTCTAATGGCATAATGTATCAATTTTCTCAAACCCTCAACTACAAAAAGAAACAAAAGAGGAGAAGAAGGGCAGCCCTGACGAAGAACCCTCTGACTAAAAAATAACGGGGAGTTGACCCCATTAATGAGGACAACAAAACTTACATTTGTTTAAAAACTCATAACCCAATTTATGAAATCAATATTGAAGCCCGGGTGGGCCATCAAAAGGCATAGAGAAATCTATCTAATATTGTCATAAACCTTATCATACATTTTTTATTATTTTTTTTGATGTTGTGTAGAGTTCTTGAGCCACCCCAATAACATAATGAATTTGTCTCCCTTCAAGAAACCCAAACTGCTCTTGTGATATGTTGTTTGAAAGAATTGGTTTGAGACGCCTAGCAATGGTTTTAGCAATTATTTTATATATACAATTGCATAGGGGTATAGGTCTAAAATCATCAAAACATTTGGGAGAATCAATCTTTGTAATTAGGGCAATGGTAGTAGAATTTAGAGGATTGTGAACAAAACCCCTACTCCTAGATTCTTCCACCAGTCCATCCACGACATCCCCCAATAACTCAAAAAAATGTTGAAATAATTCCATCGTTCAGCCGTGAGGACCCAAACCTTTTTATTTTTTCATGGAAAAGAGAACTCCTTCTACTTCCTCCTTTGTAACCAGGGCCATTAGGAATTCATTTGCATCCTCCTCAACGAACCTCGAGAAAACTTAACAAATTTAATTTAGATAAAATTAAATAATATATTATTAATTTTCATGTATGAATTTTGATAAAGAATATTAGCATTCCATTTCACCTGCAAAATTTTTATAGTTAATAAAAAATTATTCAAACTTCCATGCATTAATCATCTATTTTCCTCATTGAAATTATTATAATTGATAGATACAAAAGATTGGTTCTTATTGACTTATGTTTTAACAAACATAACTCTAATTGTGAAATTGACCATACTTATTTTTGAAAAGAACAAAGTAAATGACAAAATTATTGGCATGGAATAGCATTGATTCTTAGCAAAAAAATTCTAGGCTAATAACCAATTCATGTGCTTCTATTATTTTTCTTTCATGAAATCATTGATATAGCCACTCACTAAATGATGAAAAGTTTATTGGGAAAATGTTCATAAAATGTTTATTGGAAAAAAGTGCATAAGGATCGTACAACCAATGTTATGACATCATTCATAAATTTATGTCAATATAAAGTAGAATAAACTTTTAATGGGAAAATACATTTTACAAGTGCATTTACAAAACATACTAACTAATTCTTTTAATATATAGCAATTGTGATCATATATTTTCACTATTTTTTTACTAAGTGGCAGGGACAAGCTACTATGTAGAACTTGTTAATATTTAAATTGTTACATGTGAACACCATATTAAAAAATGAATAAATTACAAATCTACCTTAAAAAAATATGTTAATAGAATAAGAAATATATATATATATATATCTATATATATATATATATATATATATATATATATATATATATATATATATATATATATATATATATATATATATAGTTTTTTGTTATTAATATTTTTTAGATGGTATATATCAACTCTATAAAAAGAATGCAAAAGATTACACATATCCATTATAATGAAAAGTGAAAATATAAGGGCTTTTTTTTATTATATAAACTTAATATAAAATTATATTATTTAATATGGACATTGAAATATTTTATTTACTATTAACAGTAAAATATTTTTTTGTTATTATTTTTTTTTAATTTAACTATTACATGCCAACTAGACATAGAATGAATTAGATATCATGTAATATTAATTATATTATTTTTATATGTCATTTATCAACTTTATATTAATTAGTGCATTAAGTAGTGAATGAATTACGTCTCTCTTTAATATTAAAAAGTAAATTATTATTTTTATTTATTTTGGATTACTTTATCTCGATATAAGGTGGATCTAAAATTAAGGTGGAAATTGAAGTATTTTATTTATGGTTACAACTGATTTTTTAATTACTATTGTTTTTAATTTTTTTGTTATGAGTATCATTACTCCCTACCAAGGCAGAGCAATCGATTTTCCTATTGATCACTATTAGTTTTGCATTTATAAATAATTAAAGTAATTTTTTACTTTGTTAGCATTTAATTGGCTTAAAAATTTGTGTGTCTTATTTCAGTGTTTTGGACATCTCTTCCATGTCCTAAGAACACGCCATTTTTCACAAGGATAACCAATTTTTAGAGGATATTATAATCTGATTAAAAATTTGATACATATATGAGCATATGTTATTAACCTGACAGTTAAAATCTTCCCAATTTTATAACCAAATCGTACCAGAGGTCGTTACTTCATTAATGTAACTGAAATTTGATTTCTTTCATGTCAATCATGAAGCCAAGGGCTTTAATCGAAAGTTTGAAACAACATCAGAAACTAAGAAAGTCTCCCTATAAGCTCGTTACCAATATAGCCCTTAGTTCTCACAGGCTTATGAAGAGTTTGTGATCATACTGTTGGAAATAATACTGAGAGGGGGGGTGAATCAGTATTATTAAAACAATAAAACTTTTTCATTTCCATACTTAGATACATATACGCTACTTCAATTAAGGGAACCCGCATGTATACACAACTGTGTCTAATGCAACTAGCGTATATCCAGAATACTTATGATTCAGTTAATCCATTAAATGTTGATCTTTAGTTAGTGCATCAGAACTTTATTAACCATATGTACAGTAAGCAGGTGCAGTAAAACAGAACAGATCATCACACACAAGAAGCACACATGAACACCATGACATAAGGTGGAAACCCAATGTGGGTGAAAACCACCTGCTGCAAGTCGTCTCTATCTTCTTTTAACAAGAAACTTCATTTTACAATAGTTCTGTACTAGTGCAGTCTTATACCAGTACGCAGGCTTCTACCTACAGAGAGCTACAACCCTCTCTCGTTTTCCAGACTCTCCTGGATGGGAGCTACAACCCCCTTAGCTCTTGTACTAGCGGATCCATTTACTAGTACGTAGGTGTCTGCCTACCAAATGATCAAATCTTCACTCGTTCTCTAGCTGCTACTAGAAGGGAGCTACCACCCCCTTTGCTCTTGTACTAACTGATGTACTAGTACGTAGGTGCCAGCCTACAATCTCCTTTCATCCTCCAGGGACCACATTTCATACATTTTCAGACTGGATACTCCTGAAGCACAACACCATAATATGAAGGCCACGTTTCATCCAATTTTCATACTGGACCCATCAATATCATTAAAGCACAAAAACAATCAATACTAGCATCATCAATCTCTGAATCACCCAATACTAAATCACTGAGACCCTGTCAACAAAATGCAGTCACCAGAACACACAGAGCAGAACACTGAACTCTGCAACAATATTCAGAACCAACTGTATCATCAAAATCATGCATCAAAGTGCATACGCTACTTGGAAGTGCTGAACCAGCGTGTATACGCAACTTCACCAAAGTGAACCAGCGTATATATCATCAATTACTTACTTATAACTTGATGCACTTCTTGACTTTAGACATATCAAGATTATTACATATGCAAGGATATTATGTGTGTTAGCAACCAGATCTAGTCCATCAGATCACATAAATATGAGTCATTATGATCCTGATCCATTATTAGATCTCATCCATCACCACTGAAGCTAAACACAATCAACCAAACTGAATATGTAGAATACTGACACCATTAAACAGTCATCAGAACTCATCAACAACCAGAACCACCTGTAACTTCAATCATCTAGCTCAAATGGTATACGCTACTACAATGAACCAAACCCACGTACATACGCGCTTTCACCAAAGCCAACCCACGTACGGATCTTTAAATATTCAATCATGACTTGCAACTATTTCAAACTTAAATTATACCCAGTTCAGAACATTACATGCATCAGAATACAGATCTAGAATAAGCATAATCAACCATATAGAGATAGTTCATTTCAAACCATTTGATCCCGATCTATGCTTAGATCTTGTTCTCCATCAACCGATGAGATCCCTCCTTAGCTCAGATCAATAAATGCATCATAAACCCATATCCTGCATACTGGATCTCATCCTTCATCAGATATTCAAGAATTTTTCGATACACTTGCCTAATGATCTTCTTCTCCTTTTATAGTCTCAGGCCTTGCTCAATACCATGGTCCAAAACCATAACAAACCAATACCATGGAGCCAAAACCCAATGTACGTGCCTTCTCTTGCATGAAAGTTCGTGTATACGCATATGCACCTTTTGATCAATGATCACGTGTGTATATGCGTCTCTGTCATGATGAACCCACGTATATATATTTTCTCTTCATTCTTGTAGTCTGATCATCAAATCCTTGCTACTGACTTGTTGTACTATGATCTGTCATCTGTGTGATTTTCCATCAAGGACAACACTTGTCTCATAATGCCAACAATCTCCCCCTTTGGACTTGATGGCAAAGCTAACTTGCCATACTGAGAACTGTCATCTAATTTCTTTGAGCTGTCCATGCATTCAGTCACATCTGATATCTCTTCTATAGATTCATCTAGTTATATGTAAGTGAGTTGTTCTTCTATGAGTGGGTTGCCATCAATTACAACACCTGCATCATAATGCCAACAATCTCCCCCTTTGGACTTGATGGAAACAACACCAAATCACTCTCCCCCTTTGACATCAAGGGCAAAGGGCGGACCAAGATATTCACTTTCCTTGATAAACATCCCGCTGACCATACTCCCCCTGAGTACCTACTGAAATTTCTGAATGAGCTCCCCCTTTGTATATGCCAAGGTGTACTAATCTGTCCATGCTCCCTTTGAGTACATGCTGAAGTCTCTGCTCTTGCTGAATTGTGATGTTCATGCTTCCCCTGTCTGTAAGCAAGGTCTGCAAAAAGATGTTATACAAGAACATGACTCGATACATCATAAGTGACCTTACTAGCACCATAAACTCATACATACATCCATCTCCCAACCTAGTGGGGATATACCAACATTGACTCATCCACCCAACCAAGTGGGGATACATCAAGGTTTACACATGATAACACAAGAGTATAACATCATCCATCCCAGGCATA
The DNA here is from genome assembly GCA_031772625.1 of Pinus tabuliformis. NCBI lineage: Eukaryota > Viridiplantae > Streptophyta > Pinopsida > Pinales > Pinaceae > Pinus > Pinus tabuliformis. The sequence goes on along the minus strand of CM062811.1, from coordinate 930,688,844 downwards.
GTGGGGAAACCAACATAGGCCATTACATGACCTTGATAATAAAAGAAATACATGACTGAAATATTTCATCATCCTTCCTATGCATAGTGGGGGTACAAATTACATCATATGACCAGAAGAGATTTCATCAAATGGCTACAATAGATAGAGACACACTATTACATCATGAGTCTTGATATGACCTTTACAAAACATCTAAATAAGACCATGATAGTCATCAACAACTATCATACATAATGTATGGTCTGCTCCATAAGCACCTGTCAACAACATCTAGACCAGCAATCATGTTCTCCCTCTGCACCTGTTCCAGATGGTCTCTATCAGACCCATAACAGAATTTTCTCATCCCGAGACTGGCCCACTGGTTTCCAAAATATACGCGACTGTATCCACTGAGCATGCGTATATACGCGGATGTCCCTCACAAAACTCGTGTACAACCATTTCCAGATCAACAACCTGTAGATGTCCTGTGACAGGGTATGTATGCATATAGATATCAACTCATCATCATAAAATCATTCACATTATATCATATGTGTAAAACACCATAGCCATCTTATCAACAAGATCATCCATATATCATCACTTGGGAATATCTGCATCAATCAACATATGTAAGTATCAACCTATCAACATATAGGTAAGAAATCATCATCATCATGTCTCCAACAATGCAACTTTGAGTAATCATTCATGTATTCAGTGCTATGTATCTTGAGCTCAAGATCTTTTGTCAAGGCTCCTTTATATCATCAACTTCAATAATCCTCATCCACATGAGCACCAAGAACTATAGGAATCCTACATCATAACTGTATTGTATGATATTTATGCATATGATGATAACAGCATATGAGTGACTCATCATCAAGTAATGAAGTTGTGTATTCAAGCTCTGTACTTCTCCTTATCCTTATGAAGATCACCATGTAAGCATCATATATGCACCATCTAAGAATCAATCCACAAATATGATCTGAACATCAACTATGTAACCCCAAGAATCATATGAGATTTTATTATGGACAACTCATAACCACATCATAGCAAGATATATCATTTAGCCATATACGCATCATCACCACGGACTATTAACCATAATGCCAACAATGCATTATTAAAGGCATATGCTCCCCCTCAATCCTGTGTCATCTGTTTACTGTTAGATCTGATCATGCATATATCAGCAATAAGCATCAAGTTAGGATCAAAACACTTCTAAACATCTTACAAGTATCAAGGCATTTCCACACATCCTCAGTAGACTGTAACTATTAACCAATAGAGAAAATAATGGACTGAATCATATCAGACCCCTTTTCTAAGCCTGTCCCCATTGCTTTTCCTCAAGCTGACATATACGCGACTTTGTAGTGTATAACTCGCATATATACATGACTTCCCTTTATGAAACTTGCATATGGGATTTAGGACACTGAAGTTTTACACTTTTAGTTCCCCCTGAGTTTGTGATGTCTGTGTTGTGCTGTGCCTGTGCGGTGCCACATCTTTATGACGGAACTTCCTTCTTTTTCCATATCTTCAAGCATGATGATGTTTTCTCCTTTTGGTATGGTGCACGTACTTTGTTCCTGCATTCCTTTGCTATATGTCCAAGCTTGTTACAGGCATGACATCTTACCTGTTTCATATTCCTTCTGTAGCAATCAACAGCTTTGTGACCAAACATATTGCAAGAGAAACAATATCCCTTAAAGTACCTGGATCGTGATGATCTTTCTGTGTGATGGCCTTGAACCATTCTTCTTCTGCATCTGGCTGCAACATGTCCAAGATTATGACATACATAACATTCAATATTATTCATTGGAGGAGTAAAAGATTTTCTTTGAAGAATTTCTTTCCTTGGTTGTTGATGGGGTCAACCTTTCATCTCCTTGTTGAGCATTTCAGATTTTGCATTAGAGTTCCTTGTCTTATTTCCTGAACTAGATTCACCTTCAATAGATTCATGAAATCGAAGACCAGTTTTGATAGCATGAGACCTTTGACTACTAAGAATATCATCCAAGATCTTAGTACTATCTTGAGATCGTAAGAGCTTATCCTTTTCTTCTAATTTATCATTTAGAATATTTATCTCAACCTGAAGTTGCTCTTCCCTTTCAAGATGCTACTTCTTTATGTTTTCTTCAACTTTTCTTTCTTCTTCCAACGGATGTCTTAGTCCAAGAACTACGTTTTCTTGTTTTTCAAAAGCTTGGAGTAGTTCTTTATTCGGCTTCTTTGATTCTTCAAGATCTTCCTTTAGCGAGAGGATCGTAGCTTCAAGTCTTTCATAGTAACTGGATCTAACTCTGAGTTTCTTGATAGTTGTGCTTCTTTCATTTACTTCATTTCTTAATGATGTCACTTCATCCTGCAACTTTTGACATTGATTTTCCTTGTCCTTGAGTAACTTCCTTACCTTGTTTCCTTCCTCTAGTTGAGCTTTTAGTTTGGTAACTTCTTCTTTGAAAGCACATTCCCTTTTGTTCAATAGATCTTGTTGTTCTCTAATTTTGTCTGTAAGCCTTCTAAATACTACCTCTATTTGATATCTTTCTTGCTCACCCATAAGAGAAAATTCAGTTGCTTCGCTATCACTTTCATCATCTTCGCATGGATGGAAACCAGAGGATAAAAAATTCATACCTGATAGATCTTTTTCATCTTCATTCTGAAGTGATTCTGAACTTGAAGTGCTTCTTCCACATAATCCCCAATCGATTCTCCCACTGTCATAAACTTTCTGAGATGTCTTCTTGTTCTTAGGTGCTTTCTTCTTAAGCTTCTTTCCCATTGTTCCATGGATCTCCTTCAAGCGATCACGCTTCTACCAAAGGACCTGCTCTGATACCAATTGTTGGAAATAATACTGAGAAGGGGGGGGGGGGGGGGGGGTGAATCAGTATTATTAAATCAATAAAACTTTTTCATTTCCATACTTAGATACATATACGCTACTTCAATTAAGGGAACCCGCATGTATACACAACTGTGTCTAATGCAACTACCGTATATCCAGAATACTTATGATTCGGTTAATCCATTAAATGTTTATCTTTAGTTAGTGCATCAGAAATTTATTAACCATATGTACAGTAAGTAGGTGCAGTAAAACAGAACAGATCGTCACACACAAGAAGCACGCATGAACACCATGATATAAGGCGGAAACCCAATGTGGGTGAAAACCACCTGCTGCAAGTCGTCTCTATCTTCTTTTAATAAGAAACTTCATTTTACAATAGTTTTGTACTGGTGCAGTCTTATACCAGTACGCAGGCTTCTACCTGCAAAGAGCTACAACCCTCTCTCATTTTCCAGACTCTCCTGGATGGGAGCTACAACCCCCTTAGCTCTTGTACTAGCGGATCCATTTAATAGTACGTAGGTGTCTGCCTATCGAATGCTCCAATCTTCACTCGTTCTCTAGTTGAGCTACCACCCCCTTTGCTCTTGTACTAACTGATGTACTAGTACGTAGGTGCCGACCTACAATCTCCTTTCATCCTCCAGGGACCACATTTCATACATTTTCAGATTGGATACTCCTGAAGCACAACACTATAATCTGAAGGCCACGTTTCATCCAATTTTCGGATTGGACCCATTAATATCATTGAAGCACAAAAACAATCAATACTAGCATCATCAATCTCTGAATCACCCAATACTGAATCACTAAGACCCTGTCAACAAAATGCAGTCACCAGAACACATAGAGTAGAACACTGAACTCTACAACAATATTCAGAACCAACTGTATCATCAAAATCATGCATCAAAGTGCGTATGCTACTTGGAAGTGTTGAACCAGCGTGTATACGCAACTTCACCAAAGTGAACCAACGTATATATCATCAATTACTTAGTTATAACTTGATGCACTTCCTGACTTCAGACATATCCAGATTATTACATATGCAAGGATATTATGTGTGTTAGCAACCAGATCTAGTCCATCAGATCACATAAATATGAGTCATTATGATCATGATGCGTTATTAGATCTCATCCATCACCACTAAAGCTAAACACAATCAACCAAACTTAATATGTAGAATACTGACACCATTAAACAATCATCAGAACTCATCAACAACCAGAACCACCTGTAACTTCAATCATCATAGCTCAAATGGTATACACTACTACAATGAACCAAACCCGCGTACATACGTGCTTTCACCAAAGCCAACCCGCGTACAGATCTATAAATATTCAATCATGACTTGCAGCTATTTTAAACTTAAATTATACCCAGTTAAGAACATTACATGCGTCAGAATACAGATCTAGAATAAGCATAATCAACCATATAGAGATAGTTCATTTCAAACCATTTGATCTCGATCTATGCTTAGATCTTGTTCTCCATCAATCGATGAGATCCCTCCTTAGCTCAAATCAAGCAATGCATCATAAATCCATATCCTGCATACTGGATCTCATCCTTTGTCAGATATTCAAGACTTTTTCGATACACTTGCCTAATGATCTTCTTCTCCTTTTATAGTCTTAGGCCTTGCTGAATACCATGGTCCAAAACCATAACAAACCAATACCATGGACCCAAAACCCAATGTACGCACCTTCTCTTGCATGAAAGTGCCTGTATACACATACGCGTCTTTTGATCGATGATCATGCGTGTATATGCGTCTCTGTCACGATGAACCCGCGTATATATATTTTCTCTTCATTCTTGTAGTCTAATCGTCAAATCCTTGCTGCTGACTTCTTGTACTATGATCTATCATCTGTGTGATTTGCCATCAAGGACAACACTTGTCTCATAATGCCAACAATCTCCCCCTTTGGACTTGATGGCAAAGCTAACTTGCCATACTGAGAACTGTCATCTAATTTCTTTGAGCTGTCCATGCTTTCAGTCACATCTGATATCTCTTCTGTAGATTCATCTAGTTATATGTAAGTGAGTTGTTCTTCTATGAGTGGGTTGCCATCAAGTACAACACATGCATCATAATGCCAACACATACATATATCGTGGTCATGTAACTGTATTATTTGAAGAATAAGGTTTTAATAGAAATAAAGGCTAAAAAACACCCTTCTTACAGAGAGAATTCAAAAAGTTCCATGGAGCAGGGAAATTCCAAATTCCAAATTCCATAGGGGTTTCATGGGTTTTATTTTTCATTTTTCTATTTCGTTTTTGTTCTATAGTTTCAAACTTTCGAATTCCTTGGGAGAGTTTGCATACTTTTATTGTTCAAAATGCTACAGTTATGCATTTTCATTATATCATTATTTTCCTTCAAGTACGAACTAGTTTGTTTATTTTTTATTGCTTGCAGTTTTTGGATACTTTAATTATGTAGATGGTCGCTTAATTGGGCTCACATATTTCATACATATTTATCATAAATTAAGGTTACAGTATGGGACTGATGGATTATGGAGGCTTTGCAAGTCTTCTTTAGAAATATTTAATTAAGTTGATGCAGTATGTATAATAATATTTTCCCCATTTTTAAGCACCTAACTTTGAGGCATCTTGGGCTATCTTCTCAATATAAATCTTTGTATTTCTCATGAATACCATCTTTAGTCCCTCCTTTTACTCAAAATATTGTCACCATGACTATTTGTAGTCAATATGGGTCTATCATCATTCATATTGTCCTCCTTAGCAAGTATCAAACCTCAGCTCTTCATGTCAAGCTTTGAAAATGAGAATAAGACCTTAAAAATCAATAAAGCTCTGGTTCCGCACTTTCTCTCACTATTGCCTGCGGTCCCGCACCCCCTGTTCATGTTACCTGTGGACCTGCCTGTGGTGTCTCTAAAGGAGTGGGTGAGGACCCCTGTGAAAGTCAAAAAGGCGCAAGTTTATTCTTAAAAGCTCACTTTGGGTTAATTCTAGATGATTCTAGAAGGAATCTTGACGTGGATGGTTCGCTCCTAGGTGGTTCATGCATCCCAAAAGTGAAGGAGCTAATCCCTTGATGAGAGGAGCTTATCCATTTGAAGGAGGGCTTTATCCATTTGAAGGTGGACCTAGTAACTTCCCTCCATTGCACTATAAATTAAGGCATTGGGCTGGTTGCTGGGGAGGTTAGAAGCTGAACATTTTTGAAGGTAAATGCTGTTGGAATTGAGACTTCCTAGTTAAGCTTGAGAGGAGAGATCAAATACCTTTTGGCTTCATTAGGAAGAGAGTGAAACTTGTCAAAGTAGACGAGACTTCTTGCTGGACCTGGGAGGAGCTTGTACAACATCAAGGCATAAGGTTGTAAAGTTCTTCTTTGATTTAAGTTAATACAATCAGATTCATTTTTCTCAACAAATTGTCTTATGTGATTTGTTTCATGAATTCCTTGATCATCATGATAAGTACGCTTTATTATATTGGCTTTTCAGGTGCTATTTAATTTTTGTGCTTGTTTGTGTTTGCAGATTCTCTACAAGGGAGCTCATTTGGATCAACGGAGCGAGGCTTCCAAAACTTGCATTGGACCCAAGGTAGGCCTAAAACACTTGTTTGCCTTTATTTATAAATTGCATATTTAGAGAAAGATAGAATTTGTTTGGTTTGCTTGTCGCTAGATATCATTAGATACTAGGGAGGTCGGTCTTGTCCGCAAGAATGACTTATTCGGCCGAAAAAATGGCGACTCCACTGGGGACTTGATTTTTTGATTTGCTTTTACTTTGACTTGAGAAACTGTGTTTTTGTTTCTGTTTTTGGCTTGATGTGTGTGGGATTGGGTAGATTTAGTAGATCTTGAATTATTTTTTGTTTTTCATACTTTTGGGAGAGGACCGCACCCTCTTCTTGTAACATGGTGGTGACCTATCCGCACTTTTTCTTTACACACAGAGCGGTCCCGCACCTGTGCGAACTGCGGCCCTGCGGACCCTGTCAAAATTTTGAAAAACTTAAGATTTTCTCTTTCTGTCAGCTTAGGATTTGTTTAGGTGTTTTTGGCCTCTGCCTAGATCTGCACGTGACTTGTCAGGAAATTTTCTTAGGTTAATTCCATTGGCATAATGGTTTTAGGTGAAATTCCTAGAAGTTTTGGTTGTTGGGCTTGATTTTCATTTTGGTCTTGTAGTAGCTCAGAGCTTAGAAGCCTCAGATCACCTTGGTTTTTATTGGCCTTATTATGAGTCTGACCATTTCCAAAATCTGCCTTTTTTGAGGAATCCATCTTGTGTTTCTCTTTGCAAAACTTTGAAAGTACTTGTGTTAAAAGTTTTGGATTTCATTTTTAGAAAAGAAAACAAAAATTTGTTGTTTTTTGACTGATTTGTGATTCTGGACAAATTAGTCCTTAGTTTGCTTATAGCTAAGTAAAACATCCTTGAAAAGAAATCTTGTAAGCTTTTACTTCAAATAGTTTTTAGAATTTATAGATCTCAAGATTAGATTTTTCCATAGTTTTGAGTGTTTTATAAAAAAAAAAAAAAATCTCTTTTGAAAAAGTTTGTTTTTGTAGTATTTGAGTGTTTGAAAGAAAAGGGACATTTTCGTGAGCATAACTAGTTGTCTCATTTTTGAGTGTATTGGAAAAGACAAAAAGCTCTTCTTTTGATTTGTTTGTTAAGGAAATATTTGTTTTTACAAGCATTTGCATTCTCAGCTCTTTCCTAGCTAGAAATTCATTGAAGGGAAAGGATTGCTTATCATCTTAAGTGCATTTTTTAGTGATTTAGAGTCGAGTCTTCACACCATAAAATTCATCTCCGCACCTTTTGACTTAAGAAAAAACCAATAAAAATAACGCTTAAAGTAAAATCTATCTAGTAATCTTTTTATTTCTAGGGCTCTATATCACCAACATAGCTTAGGCTAGTATCTTGGAGTAGGGAGTAATTAACTCTCCAAGATAGTAAAACAAACAAGTAGATGTATCTTGCGGTAGGAGATAAAATCCAGTTGTTACATCTATGCTCTGGGAAAGCTCCTCTTAAGGGAGAAGCACAAGATCATATCTGAACTAGTGTGGGAATCAATCTTTCCTCATTGGGAACGATAAAAGATATTCACGTATTAAAAATGGTAAACCTCAGATTAACCATTGTTGAGGAGCCTGGGGTCACTTGTTGGTAAACCTTGGATTATGTCAAGGAGCCTTCAAGAGGATTGAGCTTGTTACTATGCCCTTGCGTGCGTATCAGATCGTAGACTGTTCCCCCAGGTATATTTGTTTCCGTTGGTAACCATAGTGACCATATTCTATAGGATTCGTTCCTAAGGTGACGGTGGAGGGAAGATCCCACTGTACCTGGAGCAGACGTCGGCTAGACTCACTTGGATTTTCTGTGGGGTTCTCTTCACTCGAGACGGTTTAGTGGAGAAACTTGTGCCAGTCTATTCATTAAGCAGGTTGCCGGGGTAACTGTTCCAACCGCCATTTCTGTATTGAATTCTGCGACGTTGGATTTCATCACCAACTAGTGTTTTCGGTACGGAAAGTTACTATTTGTGTGTGGTTTGATCTCCTAGATTCTTTAGGTATGTGATTTAAAATTTTTTGGTTCTTTAGAGGCTTTAGGTGGTTTTCATTGAGATTTTTCTTTGTTTGCGTGTGAAGTAGTTAAAATATTTAATCGTGGCTGAATTACCGAGGAAGTCCCGTAGACTTCGGGGCCAACCTCCTGAGTTTTCACCGAGCCAGCCTGAAGGGTTACGAGCCCTTGTAACTCCTAGAGACAGTAGAGTTGGGTCACCTGAAGAAGGAGAGTCTTCATTGGTTGTACATCCTGATTATCAAGCTCTAGTAACAGATTATAATCCGCAATCTATTTCATTTTCTGAAATTACTGGTAGTTTTTCATCTACTAGTGATTTAGGTGAGTAACTTGAAATATCTGAACCTGAAACTAAATTTGCTGCTACTCCAACTTCAGGATTTGCTTCTCCAACTTCCAGTGGTCCTGGTTCACCCAGGGTAGAAAGAGTAATTACCGAAAATCTTCCTTCTGGACTTATATCTATTGAAGAACTTGCTACTCCGGAAGAAGGTAACCCTATCCCTGAAAATCAACCATCTATAGAACTTAGGGAGCGTGAATCGATCTTTTACAGTCCACCTAGGAGCAATGCTTGGTATCTTTCATTGACCAATTTTTTGGAAAACCCGGGACTAAGTTTTTCACCACCTCACATTCCTTTTCACCCAACACCTAGGGGTTATTATCCTCTGTTAAATATGTCAAGACAGTCGTCCATGTTTTCTCAAACTCCAGAAACCTTTTTATATTGCGGTCCTTCTGTTCCCTCTGGGTATCGGTCACTTACTGGTACATTTTCGGGAGCATCTCCTCAACCAATTGAACAAGGGTTATTAATTGGTAATAACGGAACTAAGCCGTTGAGTGTAGAAGATATTCTTATGATGTCAGGTACTATTCCTAATCTGCAACCTCAAGGTGGCCAGTTACCGCTTGGGGTGTAGCCTCAAAGTCCTCAATTATCACCTGGGGGGCAACCTTAAGGCACCCAATTTCCACCTGGGGGGCAACCTCAAGGACATTACATACCTACAGGACAATACGTTCCTCAAGGTCAACCCTAGACTCAGTATGTACCTCAAGGTCAACCCCAGTATCAATATGTACCTCAAGGTCAACCCTAGTATCAGTACGTGCCTCAAGGTTATCAACCTCAAGGTCAGTACCCAACCCAAGGTTTCCAATCACCTTCCAGTCAATCATTTGTCCAAGGAGTTGGAAATGTACCTTATTATCAACCCTACCCTCAACCCAGTTATGGTCCTCAATATTCTCAATCTGCTATGGGTTCGTACCTCGGAATGAACTTAGTGTGGGATCCATCTCAATCTCAACAGATTTTGTAGCTGAATGTGCAATTGTCATGTCAATCTGGACAACCCTTGGTTTCTGGTTCACCCCAGCAACCTATCCAGTCTACTATTCAAACTTTTGCACCTTCTGTAGTTTGTCAGCCTGGGCCTAGTACGCCTTGTACTCCGCCTCAAACGACTGCTACAACTGCTGCAACATCTGTTCAATCTACCCCACCTACTTCTGGAGTATCGACAGCTTCGGTTTCTACTGTCCCTATATCAACTCCTCAGACATCTTTACCTCAGTCTGGATTCACAATTCAGACTTCGGTTCAAATGCCTGTAGGACAACCTGGTCCAAGTACGGTTGTCACAAGTCAGCCTCAATTTACTTATCAACTGTACCAGGGATAGTACCAATTCAGTCCTGTTGTGCAACAGCCAGTCTATCAGTATCAATCGTACCCTGGATATACATATCAGCAACCTCAACAGCCCCAGAACGGTCTGGTTAATCCTAGTTTTCTGGGAGGATATAATATCCCAAATGCGATTCCAATTCCTAGTTATCCTGGATATCCTCCTCCTAGGGCTGGTCTCATGACCCAAGATTTCAGGGACCCTAATCGTCAGTTACCATTCATTGCAACTTTGGACTTGCCTGACTTGTCGCGCCTTACGAACAATCCAATTAACTATCTTCTGTTTTGGCCGCCAATGCTGAATAAGTTGCCTAGTGATATTCCTAAGTTTGAAGGAAAATCAGGAGAGGACACGTCGAACCATGTGATGACTTATCACCTCTGGTGTGCGTCTAACTCCATTTCAAATGATTCAATCCGTCTAAGGCTTTTTCAGCGCACTTTAATTGGTATGCGGCCAAGTGGTACATTGAGTTACCGCGAGCCACTTTTTATAACTTTAGTCACTTAGCTACTTCGTTTTTAACTCATTTTCAGTTGCTAGTCAGATATGACAATGGTACGGAATTATTAACTTCATTAAAACAGTCAACGTCCACTTACATTTCAGATCACATTCATGAATGGAGATGTCGACGACATTTAGTGAAAGTTTTTATCCCGGATCAAATCTTAGCTGAATGGTTTTTAAAATCTTTACTACCGAAGATCACTGAGGATGTAGCTAAGGCAGGAGTCGTTACTAAAGAGCAAGTAATTTCTCAAGCTCAGTACCTTGACTTAGTTTATACGCAGTTAGGTACGTTACACGAGAAAATCCCCGACCTTCCTAAACAAAATCAAATAACTGCAGTTCCTTCAAGGTCTCATGCCACTGATGGTATGATTGGTACGGTTAATACTAAGAGTAAGAAGAAGTCTTCCAAGAATTCTTCTCCCATCATAAATTTACCAGATTCCCCGACAGGAGATTCTTCCGTGGAAATTTCTGTCGATATTCATGTTGTAGAGTCATCTACAGCCAAATCAAAATCCGGCGGTAAAAAGAAAGGGAAGAAGAAAAATAAAACAGATAAAAATTCAAAAGAGAAACCAGAAAAAATGGAATCAACTGATGAGAAACGCAAACCTCATTATCCTTGTCTCATTTGTGACGAAGAGCATTTTACAAGAGACCGCCTTCATCACGCTGAGGTTGCGAAAATCGTCAAAGGTTCCCAAATGCCTGTTGTTTTGAAGGCTCGTTTTCCTAGTCAAGACAGTAAGATGATAGGTTCTTCCTCAAATGCCTCCGAAGAACCCATAATGATGATATCCCATGTTAGGATTGCGACTCGATCACAAGATTATGGAAGCAAAAGTTTTGTTGATGGTAAGGAAGCAGAATCTTCTCATTCGAACCCATCAACTTCAACTCCCGGTTCTGATCCACTATAGATCGAGAAACCTAACCCAGACTTAGTAATCAAATCGCCCGCCAAGGGTATGCTTCGAAATTCAGCTTTCAATCCACATGCGAGAGCGGCTCAGAACTATAACATTTTTGAAGATTTGGCTATTTCACCTTCAGCAATGTCGGCTTTGGAAGTGCTGCAATCATGTCCAGCACAGTGTAAATTGCTATTGTCGGCTATAGGAACTATTGACGTTTAGGAATCGAACCTTATAATTTTCGATCTAGAAAATAATACACCATGCTTACCTCATCAAATGGCTTTCCAGATTCCAGTGTTAGTCAAAAACATACCTTGTTATAGGACTGTGATTGATGAGGGAGCCTCAACATGTATTATGTCGATCTAGTGTTGGAGATCGCTTGGTTCTCCTACGCTTAATAAATCCCTCACGATTCTAAAGGCCTTTGATGGCTGTGGGTTCCATCCTTTTGACATTCTACAGGATTTACCTATAGGGGTTGAAGGCAAAACTGTTAATCTAGATGTGGAGGTGGTTGATGCCCCTCTAGATTACAACCTTCTCTTGGGTCGTAGTTGGTCTTACGCTATGACAGCTGTTGTTTCATCGGTCTTTTGGCTTATAAAGTTACCTCATAATGGAAAGATCGTAACTATATACCAGCTGACTTACATTTCATCTGACCCAGCCTCTTCTGAAAGTATTCAGCATGTCGGCAAAACAACTATCCCTTATAAGGATGTTGGAGTAGGACTAGTTAAAGATTCTGGTTTACTAGGAACTTTTCCTTTTCCTCCTATCAACGCATCATCTTCTACTGCAACCATTCATATGATTTCGTCAGACACTATTGTTTATGATGATCCTTGGATCGTACCTTCCGAATCTGAGATAGATTCATTTGGTGACATTATGCCTTTGAGTCCATATGAAATTCCGTATCAAGCCACGCAGTTGTTTTCCAACCCTTCTTCAACCAAAATTGGCTTAATGAATGTGGTCCATGAGGAATCACTTTCAACATCAAACCTAGATTCAACAACGTTTTCCGAACGTTTTCACACTGATGAGAAAATTCGTGAAATCCTATGTGTCAATGATTTACCATGGGAAGATCTTGATCATAGATCTTCGTTTTTACCTGAGATTGATCGCTTTGAAAATGATTTTTCATTCATTTTTACGACTGAATATGTCAAGGAACCTTAGAATCCAATGAAAAATCCTGATTCTGAGTTAAATTTGGGAAACATTTCTAGAACTGTTCCTATTGATATTTTGGTTAAGCCTGGAATTTTTGAAAACATTCATATAGGTGCCTCTTGTACGGAAGATGAAATTCAAACATATAAGGCCCTATTCCAAGAATTCCGCGACGTGTTTTCCTGGTCATATGAGGAAATGCCAAGAATTGACCCAACAATTTTTGTTCATGAAATCAAAACCTACCCGGATGCTAAACCCGACCGGCAATGTTTGTGTCAGATCCACCCGTGAAAAGCTGTTGCCATTAAAGCAAAAGTTGAAAAATTACTCAAAGCAGGTTTCATTTATCCGATTCCGTTAACGGATTGGGTATCGAATATTGTTCCTGTTAACAAAAAGCAAGGAACAATAAGAATATGTATCGATTATAGGGATATTAATCGAGCCTGTCCAAAAGACAATTACCCAACTCCCTATATCGATCAAATCATTGATGATTGTGCTGGAAGTGAAATATTCTCCTTCATGGATGGTTTTTCCAGATACAACCAAATAAATATTCTACCTGCTGATCAACCAAAAACGGCTTTCATTTGTCCATGGGGGACATTTGCTTATTGCAAATTACCTTTTGGGCTCAAGAATGCTGGGGCAACTTTTCAAAGAGCCATGTCTTACGCGTTTCATGACATCAAGCACATTGTGCAACCTTATCTTGATGATTTACCTGCTCATTCATTACATCGAGCTGATCATCTCATCTATTTACAAGCAATCTTTATGAGGTGTAGGCATTATCGAATTAGGCTGAATCCACACAAGTGTGTTTTCTGTATAGAAACGAGTCGGTTATTGGGGATTTTTGTTTCGAAAGTCGACATTTGTGTCGATCCCTCGAAGGTTGAAGCTATTTTCAAATTGCCTCCTCCTTCGAGTCTTCGCCAACTCCAAATTTTGCAAGGGAAAGCAAACTTTTTACGACTATTCATTCCTAACTACACTGAGATCACAAAAGGTTTTACCCGGTTTTTGAGACAGAATACTCCATTCTTTTGGGATGAGATAGCTGATAAATCTTTTGATGCACTAAAACACGCGTTGACCCATGCACCGTTACTGCATCCTCCCAACTACAACCAAGACTACTTCTTATATCTCGTCGCCTCGCATTCCACCATTGGAATGGTGTTAGTTCAGGAAGATGAATTCGGTAGTGAACATGTGATATATTACCTTAGTCGAACTTTAAATCAAACTAAGCTAAAATATTCACATGTGGAGAAATTGGCATTGGCAGCTGTTCAAGTTGTCCAACGTTTTCGTCATTACATTTTACTACGCAAAACTACAGTAATTTCTGATTGCAACCCTATGATCTATATTTTGACCAAAAAATTGCTAGGGGGCAAGTACTCCAAATGGATTGTGATCCTGCAGGAGTTTGACTTGGAATTTGAAAAGTCTAAGTCGAAGAAATCTTTAGTTTTTGCGGAGTTAATCTGTGACTTCCTGTGTGCTGACACGGAAACTATGGCAGAGGAGCCCATTGCAGATGAATCCTTGTTTCTAATTAGCACTTTAGATCCATGGTATGGAGATATCATCGTTTATCTCCAGACCCAATCCTTTCAGCCAGAAGTTTCAAGATCAGAGCGTCGAAAAATACGATTCCAGTCCCAACAATTCAAAATTATTGGAGATACACTTTATCGTCGTGGGGCGGACTCTGTTTTTGGACGTTATTTAACTCATGAGGAAGCTGAAAGGGTTCTAAATGACTGTCACTCTAGAGCATGTGGAGGTCATATGTCTGGGTTTTCCACAGCCCAAATGATATTGCGCGCTGGCTATTTCTGGCCGTCTTTGTTTAAAGATTGTATTAACGCGGTCCGAAAATGCCCCAACTGCCAAATTTTTGATCGAAAGATGTGTGCTCCACCTGCTCCTCTCCACCCTATAATTGTCGTCGGTCCTTTTGCGAAATGGGGTATCGATTTTATTACATGTAACCCTCACTCGGGTGGGAGGCATGCGTATATCATCCTTGCGGTAGATTATTTTACCAAGTGGGCCAAGGCGATGCCTACATTTGAGGCAGATGGCAAAACTGCTGCGATTTTCGTGTTCAATCATATAATCACTAGGTTTGGTGTTCCACAAGCGATTTTCACTGATCATGGGCGTCATTTTCGAAACATTATGATGACTGAACTTACAGACCAACTTGGCTTGCGTCATGACAGTTCAACTCCATATTATCCATAGGTTAATGGTCTGGTTGAAGCCATCAACAAAGTTCTAGTCATCATGATCCGATGAATCATTGGGATTCATAGGTCGAATTGGCATAACATGCTATTTTCAGCGCTTTGGGCGTATCGAACCTCAGTAAAAACATCAACTGGTTTCACTCCTTTCCAACTAATTTATGGTCTGGAAGCTGTGTTACCCATTGAATGCAAAATCTCGTCATTGCAAATGGCCATCGAATTACTTCCAACCACTTCCGAAGAGGAAAAACGTTTGTTATACTTGGCTCAGCTAGATGAGAATCGACATGATGCTGCATTAGCAATCGAAACTCATGCCAAACGTATTAAAGCTCAGTATGATCGAAATGTTACCCCTCGAAATTTTTTGGAAGGAGACCTAGTCTTATTGTACGATCAAGCAAATGATAAATTGGCGCCGGAAAATTCATACCCATGTGGCATGGTCCTTATGTTGTTAAGCATAAGCTAGCAAAAGGGGCCTATGAATTGGTAGACTTTGACGGGGTCTCTTTAGGTAAACCCAGAAATGGTCTTTACCTGAAGAGGTATTATGCTTAAATCTGGGTGTGGAGATTTTTAGTTAGGTTTATTTTTCTTTCTAGCTGGTATGTTTTAGATTAAAAAGTGTGCTTAGCTTAGAGAGTGTTTTTTGTCATTATTCCTGCTTATCTTGATTTTACTCTTGATATTGCAGATGTCGACGCCTCTCCAAACATACATTGGTTTTGCTGATGGTGCTTGTCGTAATACACGGAACATTTCTTCCGCAACTTGGGTTATTTATTCGCCCTCTGACGAGTTGGTATCTATGCATGGGGTAAGCCTCGGTCAAACAACAAACAACATTGCTGAGTATAGTGCAGTGATTGAGTTATTATCTGAATCTATTTCATTTGGGATTCGGAGTTTGATAATGAGGTTAGATTCTGAACTCGTTGTATTACAGCTTAATAGAGTATATGCCATTAGAAATCCAGTGTTATTGAGATTATTTTTGAGAGTTCGTCTCTTGGAACATGAATTTGACTATATTGAATATCAGCATATTCCAAGATATTTAAATACATTAGAAGATGCAATTGCTTCTCGAATGTTAAGTAGACATTTGCAATAATCATACAAGTAAATTTAAAAACATTCCATAACATGTTTTACAAGATAAGCTGGTAATAATGATAAAGTATAGCATAGAAGTGTGTCAAATATACATCGTTCTCGATCATAGGTTGAAAAACACCTTATGATCAGCAAAAATGATAGTACAAAAAGCAAAAAATGTCATATGTGTCTACAATAGGCGATCATCCTATCACTGGTGATGATCACGACAAGAAACCACTGTACAGACCACCTTACAAAGGAACCTCCTGAAAGGTCCTGGGACCCCAATCACATAGCGCTATAGCCTAAGAGGAATGTCATCTATGCTAGTCTCCAGAATGTCTATCGTCAAATGCTCTAGATGGCTCTACAATTCGGCCAAGGTCTCTGTGGATTCGTCCTGTGGGGCTAGCGCTGCTGCAGTTGGTTGTTTCCTCTCATAGGGCCGGAGAGTGGCTGGTCACCGTGGACCTACATCTACATTTGAAACTTTTACTATCAATTTTGGGATGAAATAAAAACAAAAAAAAATTAAATTAGAAAATGTTGAAACTGATTTTACCTGAGTCATCCCATTGCTCTCCTGGTGGAAGAGCCATGTCTGGGTCACCGCAATAATCTACCCCAGCGTAAGGAAAATCCTAACTAGCAAAAACTTGGTTCTCCAACCAATGGAAATACTCAGGAGTGAATCGAACGACTTCTGTCCCCTCCTCAGGATGACGGGCCATAACTGCAACCCAACGCATCAGTTTGGGCTCTCAGGGAAGTCCAGCTCCAACAGTGAAATGTTGTGGGACCAACATTGGGACCCTCTCCAGAACAAAGCTCACGACTAAAGCACCATATCCAAAGGTCTTCAGTTGGCCTTTTGTATTAGCCAACACAGCATTGCACCAGTTGAAGATGGTGCCTCGAAAGCAATCTACTGCCATCTGCATCTGGGATCCAGTGGCTATATGTAGTGCTGCGCTTCCACAGAGCCTGGTAACAGTAAACGCAATCACTTTCAGTTCAGGAAGGGATATGGTTTTGATATCTATCCCTTTGTCTCTAGTCTGGTCGTTGCAAAACTCTAGCCAGAGGCTATCGACAGATTGGCCACCTGGCCTAGTCCCGAATAGAGTCAAGTGTTCACCTCTCTTAGGCAAACCAGTCAAGAAGTAAATGTCTTCCAGCTCCATTTCGAGTTGGTGACCACCAATAAAGAAGCACTGGTCCTGTATGTTCCACCTGTCTACCAGCCACTGCAAAAAATCCACCTGGGCCCTCATGCCAGGTATGGCCCAGAATTTGTATAAGCCGCATGCCTTCAATGCATCAATCGAAGGTTGATGATTTATCGTGGCGCGATCTACATCCTCGTGCTCCTGTTCTCGCCAATCAAGCATGATGTATACCCTACATTCAATAAAAAGAGAATTAGAATATCTAAAAGCAAAATTTTTGGGTGAAATTTGAGAAATTTAGGTTTAAAAACCTTTGCTGCAGGGACAGCACCCTCTCTGTTAGAGACAGTGCTTGGGTCCGCCCTTTTCCTTCACGGCAGGTGCGGACCCCTGACTGTTTTCCTTTTACGAAAAAGTCGGGGTCCGTAGGTTACCTATGCTATGCCCACGGACCCCCGCGCGCGGGTTTCTAACCTAAAAATCCCTTAAAAAATGAAATGAAAGCCTAAAAACAACTTTGAAATGGATGAAATGAAAGAGCAGGATGATGTAGATTACCTAGAGCAAATGGCGTTTGATTCCAAGGGACAGATTTTCCGCAATCTTCACGGGAAGTTCCTGACCAAAAGCTCTCTTTTCTCACTATGAAGTCAAACAGTAAAAATAATTTACAAAAGCCCTTTTTATAAGTTTTTTTGAATAAATGAGTTTTTAATTTGTTTATTTTTCACTTTAAAGAGGTAACTTTTGCAGCATTTTTAACCATTTTAAACAAGTATGAGTAATGTTTGAGTTTTTGTGCAGGATAATGGATTTTTTAGGCAAAATTGGTCATTTTCGAAGAAAAACATTAGAGTCACCTTTAAGCTCTTTTTAGACTCCTAAAACATGAAAAGATCACCGAGTTTTTCTTTTTAAACTCATTAAAACGGAACTAAAAAGACGGTCCACTTACAGCCCTTTTCTAACCGTAAAAACATGAAAAGATTGCCGGATTTTTGTCGTTTCAAATTTGATATTGGTTATAAAATGATGTGTCATTGATCACTTTTTTACTTTTTTGAACCAGAGGCACTAATTATGAAAAGTACTGCTTGGTCATAATGACCAAGCGGTTCTCTCAAGTATTATTTTATACTTTTTCGGGCTTGGGAGACACAAATTTACGAAAAAGGACAGCCATGGAGTCTTCTTAAGTTTTTTCAGACTCTCTAAAATTGAAAAACGCCGAGTTTCTCCTATACTGGACTCGTTAAAATTTAACAGTAAAGGACCTGTTCAATTAAAAACAGGAACAGGCCACTCCTTCTTAGGGTTCGAATTTAAACTAAGTTGGACTCATCCGAAGGATGAGCTTATAATCAAGCAAATGTTATCCTCCTCAAGCTTGTCAAAAATAAAAAGGTACTTGCCAGAAATGGTGGGGGAAAAGAGAGAAAAATGAGCCTGTTTGTAATACTTTAAACCACTCTTGAACACGACACTTTTATTCACCTGGGTTGGGAAATACTTTGCCTAATAGTTGATCAAACCATATTGAAATTCTTCAGCCGGTTTCTGGGTATTAACTTTGGGTCAATTGTCACCAAACCATTTTTTGTGTCGTTATGTGTTCAAGAGGTCAGTGCAAATAAACCATTCATCTGCAAAATATCTGTCATCCATCTTGACCATCCCTAAGACAATCCTTGCAGCTAAATTTCTTCAAACTTGATCTATGATTTCGTGTTGTGGGCTTGCCTACGACGGATAGCTTTCTATCGACTTCAGCTCATTATCTAGAAAGATGATCTAGGAATCTTTAGTACCTTGGGATCTGCATGCCTCAATGGCAGGTTTCTCACCTTCGACAATAGGTTGCATCATTGACCTTTGATCAAAGGATTCCGTGACATGTTCGACGTCAACACATCTATTCACATTTCATGGATTGTACTGAGTACTTTGAGAGCCATTGACATTACTGGTGGTTTCTCTCACACTTGTTAACAGTTTACATCATTGACTGATAATCAAGTGGTTTCTACCATGTTCGACTTCGACACATTCATTCACATGGTTTGAATCGTACTATTTTGGAAAGTAGAAATCAAGACCCTGGATCTAGTTTCCACCATCCAGGCTGCGAGGAATTTTGTATTCATTATACAGTGGACTATTCATAAACAGATGGTTGCGTCCATACTGTGTCTACATGTGTCTATACTTGTGATATATTACAAGATCATTCCTATATCAGAGCAGTAGTTAGTTTTCTATTCAGTTTTGATCTGAGTATGGGAATGCCTACCTCAGCGATGATATGATGTCATATATATATTTTGCATTGAATGTTTTTATAGGTTCCAACTGGGCTCTCCACAAGATGATACTCGAAATGATAAAGTACTTCACTCTTCTTAGATGATAAATGAAATCCCCGTCTACTACAGACTTCGCACTTTAGGGGGAAATCTGTTACACAAAATATTGTCACCATGACGATTTGCAGTCAGTATGGGTCTATCATCATTCATAATTTCCTCCTTAGCAAGTCTCAAACCTCAGCTCTTCATGTCAAGCTTTGAAAATGAGAAAATGACCTTAAAAATCAATAAAGCTCTAGTTCCACACTTTCTTTCACTATTGCCTGCAGTCCTGCACCCCCTGTTCATGTTACCTATGGACCTGCCCACTCTATCTCTAAAGGAGTGGGTGCGGACCCCTGTGAAAGTCAAAAAGGCGCAAGTTTATTCTTAAAAACTCACTTTGGGTTAATTCTAGATGATTCTAGAAGGAATCTTGACGTGGATGGTTCGCTCCTAGGTGGTTCATGCATCCCAAAAGTGAAGGAGCTAATCCCTTGATGAGAGAAGCTTATCCCTTTGAAGGAGGGCTTTATCCCTTTGAAGGTGGACCTAGTAACTTCCCTCCATTGCACTATAAATTAAGGCATTGGGCTGGTTGCTGGGGAGGTTAGAGGCTAAACATTTTTTAGGGTAAATGCTATTGGAATTGAGACTTCCTAGTTGTTGTGGGGAAAAGTATCCAACACGGAATGACCCTATCCCACTCTAAGGGTGACAGTTCCTTAGCAACAGCTGAAAGCAAAGCTATCTAAAGTTTCTTCTTTATGACATGCAAGAGATAAAAGGAAGAGATCCACTCACCGATGTCTTGTGCAAATGGTCGATCCAATCTCCTTTGATTGCCGCTTGCTCCCAGCTCCAAGTCTTTTCACGGGCCCAGCTACACGAGATCCTGCAAATAAGACAAGAAAAGGAAACTACAAGAAGCATGCATTCATAATCGATTCAAGGATTAGCATAAATCAAAGACGCAAATAAGACAATACACTATTGAAACACATGCGAATAGAAGAAACCTCAAATGCTTTATTAATATATGGAAGTAAGGTTCAGGCGGTGATACAACCATGAGAGGTCCAATCCAGCATCACCTTCCCGACGGAGAGAAATCTCTTCTTCACCTCCCTCAAGCAATCACCCAATACTCTCAACTGTAAACCAACAGCAATTCTCTGCACAAAATTCCGGCCTCCAGATCCCATGGGATGAGATCCTTATATAGAGTTTTGGAGTGAAGATAAGTCAGCTTGATGTGTGACTTGTTGTCCTCTTCAACTCCAGTTGTTCTTCAGTCCTTCACTCAGAGTTTCTGCCTTCCACTTGGAGTTTTAGAACTTCTTAACTCATCATTAGGCGAATCTTCTGATCCAAGTGTCAATTTAGAAGCTTCCTGGGCACTGGCACATTGAGAAAAGATTCCTCCACATGTCCAAGTATGCTCAGCGCAGGTATCCTTTGTCCTACTTGCTCTGCAACGCAGGTAGCCTTTGTTGTACCTGCTATGCAGCGTAGATGCCTAGTGGAGCAGCTGCAATGATCCAAAACTGACCTGTTTTTGAGTGTTTTTAGTGGAGAACTGAACTGTAGTGTTGTGGTTTGCTGACCTTGT
This sequence comes from Pinus tabuliformis, assembly GCA_031772625.1. Taxonomy (NCBI): domain Eukaryota; kingdom Viridiplantae; phylum Streptophyta; class Pinopsida; order Pinales; family Pinaceae; genus Pinus; species Pinus tabuliformis. The sequence goes on along the minus strand of CM062811.1, from coordinate 930,667,509 downwards.
TCCTCTAGGGGTAGGAACAACATGTTTAGGGACTTTGGATCCCTCAGATTATTGACATTTCATGCTCTATGCTGTTAGGCACAAAAATGTCTATAACAGTTGCCCCCTAAAGTATGAGGTCATTTATCGGGTGAAATGCTTTATTAGGAGGATCCGAAGTTCATTCAATCGTCGGGAGGTGACCTGTAACAAAATACAATACAATACATTATCTTTTCATACTTTCTTTTCATGATCTAGCTGATGCGGGCATTTCCCATGCTCAGCTTTATAAATACATTTGCTGTACATAAACAGACGATCGTCTGATAATAGACTGATAATTCTCTGCTTTTAATTATCATCCTTTTAGTAGGATGACCATCTGCTGCACATGTCTATGTTTTTATCTCCTGAATATATATCGCAGCCCGGATGGATGAAACTAGATCCGGGGTCTTCAAACTTCCGATCTTCACACTAAGTACAAGTCGATCCATGTGAGAATTTCTTGAAGTCGAACATGGAAAGACATCGCTTGATTACCAGTCAATAATGTAAACCGTTTAACAAGCGCGAGAGGAATCACCGATAATGATGATGACCCTCAAGGTACTACAGCACAATTCACGTGGTGTGAATATAGGATCTGACGTCGAACACCACGCAAAGTCTTCCGGTCGAAGGTCATTAATGTATACCTATCGCCGGAGGTGAGAAACTTGCCATTGAGGCATGCAAGCTTCAAAGTACTGAGGGGGTGTTCCTAGATCAACTTCTTGGATAATGAGCTGATGTCGACAAGAAGCGATCCGTCAAAGGAGGGCCTTAATGAATCCCACATCAGTGACACGGAACGGAGCTACTGATGATGGTGAAAACGATCTGTGAAATATGATTCAGGGTGGCAGTCATGGAAGGATGAAAGATGATGTATGGTAGTGGATGGGACCCGGTTGACACTTTCTGAATGACATCTCTTGAACATATAACGACACTGATGTGATGGATCGGTAGCATTACCCCATGTATGGATGGTATGGCGAGACCATGGTGAAGGGACCGGTAAATGATAATAACCTAACCCGATATTTACGGAGGCAAAAGTGTCATGTTCAAGAGCGACCTGCTACCATTAAGCTTTGAGGTTCTTCCCAATTTTTCCCCAGTCATTACTGACTAGTACCTCTTTATTTTTGTCAAGCTTGAGGAGGATAACATATGCTTGATCTATAACCTGCCCTTTGGGCAAGCCCATCGCTACGTTTTTAATGAGCTTAGCGATAGGGAAACTCGTTCTCATCTAAAGACAAGTTTGTCGCTATCTAATATTTTTAACGAGCCCAGCGACAACGAAAACTCGATCCTTTTCATTTTTAGAGAGTCTGAAAAGGGTACATAAAGTGGAATCCAGGGGTCCTTTTTCGTCATCTAATCCCTTAAGTCCGAAAGAGTATAAAACAATACAGAAGGGATGAATGTTCGATATCTTTATCGAGCCGAACTAGACAAGCGCTCGATCTTTTTGTGCAATAATCCCTCAGGTCCAAAAAAGATTAAAATCTAGAGGAGGGATAGCTCTTCCGGTCCTTTTAACGAGTTGGAAGGCCAAAACTCAGCAAACTTTTCACATTTTACGAGTCATTGAAAAGAGCTCAAAGAAGACTCGTCTTTTGAGGAACGAGTGATAAACAGGGATAGCAGCAGATTCCAGGTACAGGTTGGAATTTTCCAATCACGGCAGTATTACAAGGATGGCTAGGTGAAATCACTCTTCGCAGATGTTCCTAAAAATAGGTAAACAATCAAGTGGAGGTGAATGATCGGCCAAATGAAAGGTGGAGGTGATGGTGCACAAACACGACCAAGGCTTTTATGGCTGATGATTTTAAGGTCTCAAATGGTTATTTACCGGTTCATTTTTTCCAGTGAGCTTGAACTCTGGGGGAAGCTTGCTCACAAGCTTAACATTTATTTTTTAACGAGCATGAACTTCCGCATTAAAACTGCTCGGGTCTTGCGTTTATTTTTTAACGAGCATGAACTTTGCCAAAACTGCTCGTTTTTTACCAGTCATAAAGTAGGAAGGTCTCATGGAAGATCGCTATTTTTTAAGGAGCTTCATCTTCCTACGTATTGCTCCATACCCTCTCTTTGTGCAAGCTGGGTATCGGCCCATCCTACGGGTTCGAGGGGTTAGTCCTACCTAAAACTAAAAAGCCACCCGCGCTTGCATTCCAAGAGGTTTGCATGCCCCTAGGTGTAAGTCTAAATTCAAGGTCGCCCCTACTTATCCGTCAAAAACCTTTTTTTTCAACAGGTGAGGCTTACCTCTTTCACGTTACCCAAAGATTGTTCTGCTAATCTTTCAAACAGAAACTTTCTTCGGCGATGTCTATCATTAGGTTATCCAAAGATGGTTACAATCTGTGGCAACAACAGCGTCTCTATCTTTGGGGGGCTGCCCCTACTTATCCTTTAAAACATTTGTTTTAATGGGTGAGGCTGGCCTTTTACCCAAAGCCGGTACCTACTTGCTGCCACAAACGGATCCCCTTCTTTGGTAGAGCCTACCTATTTAGACAAAGGTGAATGACGTGACTAACGCCAGACACTTAACTTTAACAAGAGAATCTTATTCCAGAACAACCTCACCCCTAACAGCCCCTTCTGAGAGTCCAACTCTCTCTTTGTCTTCTTGTCCTTCTTCTCCACGAAGATGGCTCAGAGGAAGATTCACAAAGATGAAGGAGGGGGACGGGGTACGGACTAGTCATATTCTTCCGCGGAAATTCTACTTTACACGTAAGGTTTTTTCTGCCTCCATAGCAGACCAGGATGCATGCCCCCTGGGCTCCTGCGTTCCTTTCCCGAATCACTCGCATTCATCAGGAAGAAGAACCGGGGGAAGAGACCTTTCTTGATCAAAGAGATCATTTAGGGTACGTATGTGACTATTGGCAATGTGTGATCCCGGAAATGAAAGTTGGTCTACGAGCTTGACCATTCTTCCTTCGTATGGAAAACACATTATTCGAAAGAGTGAGGAGACTATCGCTTCCATGCAATATATGTAGTCTCGTCCAAGGAGTAGGTTATAATCCAAGGGTCCTTGGACGACCATCAAATTCATCTTGACAGCCTTCCCTTTCAAGGTAATAGGCACATTAGGCAGAATCCCTAATGGTCGACTGGTTCCTTTGTCAAAACCCGAGAGATGCCTTGTCTCGGGAAAAAGCGTCGGGCAACCCAGTGCTTTCCAAGAAATAGAGGACAGGATACTCACAGATGCCCCTTCATCAATGATAGTTTCAGCCATCACCATTTTGTATATTTGGACTATAATTCTAAATGGTATACTGGCTGGTAACCGGGGTCTGCCTAGTTGGTTCCAATCAAAGGACACAACCAGGTTGCTTGGTGGTGGGACCGAATATACGGCCGGGTATGATCCTGACGAAGCTCCTTCCTGCGATAAAGGAGTGGGCACCTTGCCCTGATGTTCATTAGAATCGGTGTTGATGAAAAGAATATGGACGGTGTCATCCTTATTCTCTTCGGTAGGGGTGTCAACTGAAGATGAATCCTCAGTGACTATGGTATTTGAAGATGAAACTTCTGAAGGGAGAACTAGGTCAACTGCCGTTTCGACCTTTGGACTTCTGTCCGGTCCGGATTCAGTAGGTTCACTTTCAGTGACTGACACTTCAGCTGGCCCTCTGAGCAAGACAGCTGTATTTTCGACCAACGAAGGACCTGGCGCGAGTTTTTGATATCTAGGAGGGAGTAGCACCGGTGGCACTGGTTGATCTTCCAAAACTCTCTTTGCCTCATCTAAGAAGGGACAACGGCGAAGGGTGTGATCGCCTTCACACAGTTCGCAGGGGAATCTCATCCCTCTTCGTCGTCTGCGACCTTCACTTTCGTTGGTCGACGGTAAGCATTCAACCTGGTTGTCAGAGGTTGACGCTTCCGAATCGTGCAAACGAGGGGACCAGTCCCTTAGTATCCGGGGAATACTGGGACAATCACTGTGGGGGTGGTTCCCTCTACATATGACACATGGCGACTTGGGCCCGGTCCGTGCTGTGTGTGGGTTTTCGTTAGATACCTTCTGCTTGCCCCCAGGCACCTTTGGCTCCTTCTGCTTCTTTTCTTTCTTCTTCTTTTCCTTCTTCTTTTCTATGGGAGCCGCGCTTTTGGCAGCTTGACCTTTTGAAGGAGAAGGATCGGAGGAAGGCTCATAAGAAGTGGAAGGCTGGAGGGTAGTTCTAGACTGGTCTAACTGTTGACTCGACTGTTCAGGAACCGTGGTGGTCTGAACTACAGCGGTTGAGAATAGCCAAATTGGCAGGCCAATTGTTAGTCCTGGAAGCGACAATGTGGCCATGTGGGGCGCACCAACTTCTCCCCAAGAGGAGAAAGGGCTAGGGGTCCCCCCCTGTGGGATCCCTTGGTTGGTGTGTTCCATGTTCTCAACTTCAAAGATCAACGTAGGAATCAAGGGTAAATATGTTCCGTTTAAGATGAATTTTATATGACGACGCTTTAGACACAACTTGCTTTTTCAATTTTTAAGAGTCGAGAAAAAGCTAAAGATGACTCTAGTCTCCTTCGATGTATTAACGAGCCCGAAGTGACAAATGCTCGGATGGACTTTTTCAGTTATAGAGTTTGAAAAAGGCCAAAAGAAACTACTCTGGAGTTCTAGGCAGAGGGTGTGCCAAACCTTTCGCGAAACCACAGAATACGTTTTACGGTACGAGTGGTCGATCTTCGTGAATGCTGTGTTCACTGCATCGCGATCAGTAGGGCGGCAGACACGGTTTCCTATGGATAAAGGCTTTGTTCCTATAGGGGTCCCCCAATATACGCGACGGTACGCGGGGGCACAAATCCGTATTAGCGCTCTCGTCCCTCGGGAGGAATCACCCACCTTCGTAGAGATCGATAGTCACTATGTTTAACGACGCCGGTTCACGTCTCTACCTAGACCTCTAATGTGTGTCATTATATTTCAATGCGTTGTTAGATAAATTCAGTTCTTTTTAGGTTGATCTTGCTTAGCAGTTTGCCTTTGTGGATCACCACGTGATGTATGAGACAACTCCTAAATGAAGTCTAAGAATGATAAGCAAGCTTTTTCAATTCTTTCAACTTATGAAAACCTTAACTACTGAAGGAAAAGAAAGACATCATCTTTTCAAACAGATCATAGAGCACTCACTGATGCACTTTTCCTAAATCGACATGCAAACTGTCAAAATGCACATGCACAATGCAAGAATTTCTTTTCTTCTCTCTTAATGTTTGGTGTATGACAAAAAGAAAGCTGTTGTACGATTTCGAATTCAACTTCAAGCGAAAGCAAACAAGTATTTGTCCAATAATCAAAAGAACACCTTAAGATTCACTCGTTTCAAACACAAGAAATACTGAAATTCGAACCATATAACGAAAGCAAATGCTCAAGCAGCTATGAACAGCAATAAACTAACTCTTAGAATCACAACGACACTTTCTCACAGGTCTAGTTTCAAGAGGTCATAGCAAGACTAGTTTACTTTCGCTATGGGAAACTGTGAATGAAAGCAAGAAATACAATAAGAACAATCACGGTTTCTTCATACAACTGAGGCGGAATAAGGGCAAAGAGAAGTGGTTTCAGCTGGGTATACAGGTCGACAACAGGCTGCAAAAACAATACTGAAAACTGGGCAACAGGCAGTGGGGAATCCAAATTGCACAAGGCAAAACTGGATCAGCGCAGGTGCTGCACTGTGAATCTGAGATGCAGCGCAGGTAGCCCCTTCGGGACCTGCGTTGCAGTGCAGGTAGACTTTGTTGCAGCTGCACTGATGAGACAACTCACGTCTCTCTCAGATTCCGGGTCACAGTTTGCTAAAAAATGAGCGGTTTTTGGCCAAATCAGAAGCTATCAGACAAGTATATACTAGAGGATGATTGAGGAAGATGAACACTATCACAAAGAGCTAAAAAGAGGCCTTGTGGATCAGCTTTTTAAATCATGAACATGCCCAGCACTGGGCTAGAGTAGCTGCCCTCTACTTTGCATTCGAAAGATTCGAATGCAGTTCGATTCGGTACTCCCTTTGTTCAAGAGATAAATAGCAAGAATACACAAGCTACCAACAAGACACGCTCCCCAGCGGAGTCACCAGTCTGTTGTGGGGAAAAGTATCCAACACGGAATGACCCTATCCCACTCTAAGGGTGACAGTTCCTTAGCAACAGCTGAAAGCAAAGCTATCTAAAGTTTCTTCTTTATGACATGCAAGAGATAAAAGGAAGAGATCCACTCACCGATGTCTTGCGCAAATGGTCGATCCAATCTCCTTTGATTGCCGCTTGCTCCCAGCTCCAAGTCTTTTCACGGGCCCAGCTACACGAGATCCTGCAAATAAGACAAGAAAAGGAAACTACAAGAAGCATGCATTCATAATCGATTCAAGGATTAGCATAAATCAAAGACGCAAATAAGACAATACACTATTGAAACACATGCGAATAGAAGAAACCTCAAATGCTTTATTAATATATGGAAGTAAGGTTCAGGCGGTGATACAACCATGAGAGGTCCAATCCAGCATCACCTTCCCGACGGAGAGAAATCTCTTCTTCACCTCCCTCAAGCAATCACCCAATACTCTCAACTGTAAACCAACAACAATTCTCTGCACAAAATTCCGGCCTCCAGATCCCATGGGATGAGATCCTTATATAGAGTTTTGGAGTGAAGATAAGTCAGCTTGATGTGTGACTTGTTGTCCTCTTCAACTCCAGTTGTTCTTTAGTCCTTCACTCAGAGTTTCTGCCTTCCACTTGGAGTTTTAGAACTTCTTAACTCATCATTAGGCGAATCTTCTGATCCAAGTGTCAATTTAGAAGCTTCCTGGGCACTGGCACATTGAGAAAAGATTCCTCCACATGTCCAAGTACGCTCAGCGCAGGTAGCCTTTGTCCTACTTGCTCTGCAACGCAGGTAGCCTTTGTTGTACCTGCTATGCAACGCAGATGCCTAGTGGAGCAGCTGTAATGATCCAAAACTGACCTGTTTTTGAGTGTTTTTAGTGGAGAACTGAACTGTAGTGTTGTGGTTTGCTGACCTTGTTCCTCTAGGGGTAGGAACAACATGTTTAGGGACTTTGGATCCCTCAGATTATTGACATTTCATGCTCTATGCTGTTAGGCACAAAAATGTCTATAACACTAGTTAAGCTTGAGAGGAGAGATCACATACCTTTTGGCTTCATTGGGAAGAGAGTGAAACTTGTCAAAGTAGAGGAGACTTCTTGCTGGACCCTGGGAGGAGCTTGTACAACATCAAGGCATAAGGTTGTAAAGTTCTTCTTTGATTTAAGTTAATACAATCAGATTCATTTTTCTCAACAAATTGTCTTATGTGATTTGTTTCATGAATTCCTTGATCATCATGATAAGTATGCTTTATTATACTGGCTTTTCAGGTGCTATTTAATTTGTGTGCTTGCTTGTGTTTGCAGATTCTCTATAAGGGATCTCATTTGGATCAACGGAGCAAGGCTTCCACAAACTTGCATTGGACCCAAGGTAGGCCTAAAACACTTGTTTGCCTTTATTTATAAATTGCATATTTAGAGAAAGATAGAATTTGTTTGGTTTGCTTGTCGCTAGATATCATTAGATACTAGGGAGGTCGGTCTTGTCCACAAGAACGACTTATCCGGCCGACACCTCCTAAATCCTCATGGAATAATGGAAAAACCTTGTCAAGATACAAAGCCCAAAAATAGTCTAAGGTAAATTGGTTATTTTAACTTCAATTCTATTTAATTAATAATTTTTTTTTTTTTAATAATTTGAACGAGTCAAGAACATTGCAACATCTCTTCTATAGTAGGCTGGGGAGTACCTTGGCACAGTTAAAAATTAAGCATTACAAATAATTATCTTAGTACTTGATTAGCACAATCATATAAATTAAATGGATAGTATTAAACACAAAGACACTTCATAGCGAAAAAGTATATTATAATTTTAAATTAAATTATTACTAGTTAGAAAAAGAACTAATATATGAGTTGGACATATATACATTTAAAAAAACCTAGTACAACAAAAATAAGTAACGCACAACTTAGTCCCTACCACTCAAGTTAAAATTTATGTTATGGGAAAAAATTTATACAAAATTATAATCTATATTGGTCAATCTTAGCTAAATTAACAAGTGTTGCAAGGCGACGTAGTCCCTGCCACTTTAGTGGATGTTATATTTTTATAAAAATTATAAATTGATATATGAAGTGGAAAATTTAATTGCCTACTTATTTATTATTCATTTTTTATGCAAATACACGCTTAAATTAACTTTTCCACTTCATATATCAATTTGCAATGTTTCTAAGAACATAACATCCACTTAAGTGGCAGGACTATGTTGCGATACTTGTTTTTATATTGGTGTGCAAACATTATCGTCATTCAATAATAGATATGTTTAACCATTGTTGATTTAGTATAAGCATTCAATATTTAATCTTATAATAGTTACTATGAAGTGCCATTCTCATTTTGAAATTTGTTCACAATTATTTAAAATTTGTATTTGATATTTATTTTAATATTTAAACTTTGAAGTTAATATTTATTTTAATATTTCTTTCATTTAAATGACAAGAACTCTAAAAAACCCTAGTTGGTATTTCTGTAAGCCCTAAGCCTTGTGTTTGAATTCTCATCTCAAACTGCTTTTCCTATGGCTAGTGCTAACAGAAGGAGTGGTAGTCTTTCTTACAATGAGATTGTTTCCGAGGAAATAATCCTAGAACAACCTGTGACTTTTATCCCCAATTGTTCAAATCCTAAGATGGACATAGACCAGCAAGTCCAAAGCCAGTCGACGAACATGCTAGGAAATAGAGACTAGGAAGTTTCTTTCCCAAAGCAATTATTGACCCTAAGTTTGAGGTCTATTCAAATCAGATCGACGAATACATATAGTGTATGTAATATCATGCACTTATAGGAATTTTTTTGGTCATAAGGTCATCTGAAAAGGAATTATCCCACTGGATTTATAAAAAATGGAAACCAAAAGGATATAATAAGCTTGAATTGGGAGCTAAGAGTTTTTTCATGATTGTCTTCACCAGTCATCAGAATTGGGTATTCAAGAATCAGACATACTTTTTTAATTCATTTTCACTTTATATGATTACAGGATCAGAGTTTCATTCCCAACAAGGAGGATTTCATGGAGCCTTCACTATGGATTAGGATATATTCTGCTAGGCCCCTATACTACTAGTGTAACCCCTTATTGTTATTAGTACAACCCACTTATTATATTGATGTACCCATGTGGTGCCCATATTGTTACTATTGTGCCACATAGAAGCCCACTATTGTTATTATTGTGCCCTTACATTATTATTGTTATGTCGGCTCTGATTAGGTTATAACCCCTTAGACTCCTATATATAGAAAGGAGGTATTTTCATTTGTATCATCCAAGAATTGTTCATTTCTGTAATGTAAAGGAGGTTTCCCCCTCGAAGAGTCTGAATTCTAAGACGTTGATCTATCTTTTCTATCCTTTCTTGAGTTGGTTTCATAACATTTGGTATCAGAGCTTTCGATTCTAGGGTTTAGCTGCTCCAAACAGGTCATCGTGGCATTTTCGCTATAAATTGTTTTCTGCGATGTTTCAGAAGTTGCAAAAAAGACCCATTTGAGAAGAAATCACGTTGAACCTCGGGTCCGAATTTCAGAGCCGTTCACGCTATATTTGTGGAGATATGATCTGAGGAAGTTGGTCTTTTTGCAGACTCCTGAATTACATTCCAAACAGGTGACTTGGGGAAAAGCATCATAACTTTCTCTCTGGGGATCGGATTGAAATTTCATAAGAAGTTACAGAAAGAGGATGGATTTTAGTTTCTTGTATGCATTTTTTCAGATCCAAAGGTCGAAACAGTGACTCTTGGCAAGTCGTACAAGTTCGCTCTACTGAACTAGTCTATAATCAAGTCACTGTGGGAGATTTGACTTAACTCTTCCTTGGAGAATCCAATTGGGATCAGACTGGTGGAATTGTAAATAGGACATAGAGGGATACTACATGTCGCAATTTCAGAACTTAAAGATCAGAAAGTACAGAGTTACATTCGTTTCAAGATCGAGCTCCTAAAATCAATAAAAGGCAAGATGAGGAAGTTTGATGGCAAGGATCCGGTAAATTGGATACTTTAGATGGAGCAATATTTTGATCTACATGGTGTACCACTGTTACAAAAGGTATGTATTGATTCTTCATATTTAGAACCGGATCAATTTTTATGGTATGAAGGGCTTTGTTCTCATAAACAACTTGTTACATGGTCAATTTTCACGGAGGAAATGATAGCACATTATGAGGATACAAAGAGCAACACCTTCTTTAGAGCAACACCACAACAGTTGGAAAGAGTAAAAGGGCTTTGTGACATAGTGGAAAGCACAATTATGGAAACCAGGAAGCATACCCCTCACAACTATAAAGATGGAAGTGTTGTTTCTCCCAGCCTTCCACAACCTACAAGGGTTACACCACAACATTTATAAGAAAAAAGAGAAAAAGGACTTTGTTACAATTGTGATAGCAAATGCACTAAAGGTCATAAGTGTGCTGAGAAGAAATTATTTTACATAGAATATGAAGAGGAGGAAGAAAAGGATCAAGAAACATCAAAAGAAGAGGATATACACCAGGACCCCACCCTAGAGAAAGAAGAAATGAATCAGACCATATCTTGTAAAGCATTGGCAAGAATTACCACTCCTCAAACTCTCAAGATAGAAGGACATATAAAGAAGAAAAAGGTGCAAGAAGTGAAAGATCACATCAAGAAAGAAGAAATGAATCCAACCATATCTTGTAATTCATTGGTTGAAATTACCACTCCTCAAACTATCAAGATAGGAGGACATATCAAGAAGAAAAATGTTCAAGAAGTGGAAGATTACATCGAGCATCAAGAAATGAATCCGACCATATATTGTAAAGGATTGGAAGAAATTACCACTCCTAAAACTCTAGAGATAGAAGGACATATCAAGAAGAAAAAGGTTCAAGCAGAGAAATATCACATCGAGCATCAACAACAAGTTCTCCAACTTCTAAAGGATAACGCCACTTCAGTGAAAAATCAAACAAAACAACAGGTAGATCAACATTGTAGTGAAAAATGTTTTGATGTAGGTGATTAGGTATTTTTACTGCTACATCTCAAGCAAGCTATTTATGAGAAGGAAATGTTGGCAATACTACATGCACTTAAAAAATGGCGACCTTACCGAATGGGAAGACTCTTCAAGGATGAGGATGTGGAAGCATTGTTTTGTGCTATTTCTATTATCCAACCAGATTGGATAAACGAAGCAAGGGATGAATGGAAGAAGGACGAAGAAGTATGGCCACTTATTCAAAAGTTGCAAAAGATCCCAATTCAAACAATATTGCCAGAAATTGAAGAGGAAGGAAAAATCATATTGGAACCTGGAGCAGTCACAGAAACAAGAACCCGACAGCTACGAAATCAATCAATTTCAGAGTAGCTCATCAAGTGGAAAAACTTACCCATTGAAGATTCCACATGGGAGGACAAGAATTTTATACAGAAGCATCAAGAACTACTCAAGCGTTGAGGAAAATGCTTTTTGAAGGAGAGGGGCATGTTAGGCTCCTATACTACTAGTGTAACCCCTTATTGTTATTAGTACAACCCACTTATTATATTGATGTACCCATGTAGTGCCCATATTGTTACTATTGTGCCACATAGAAGCCCACTATTGTTATTATTGTGCCCTTACATTATTATTGTTATGTCGGCTCTAATTAGGTTATAACCCCTTAGACTCCTATATATAGAAATGAGGTATTTTCATTTGTATCATCCAAGAATTGTTCATTTATGTAATGTAAAGGAGGTTTCCCCCTCGAAGAGGCTGAATTCTAAGACGTTGATCTATCTTTTCTATCCTTTCTTGAGCTGGTTTCATAACATATTCCTTACTACAAAAGTTTTGGGATGAGGAGACTGTGGATAGGGTAGGAAATTTTCTAGGGCATTTTGTGAAATATATGAAGCGACTAAGCAGGAAAGGTATATATCATATGCCTACATATGTGTGTACATGAAAATTTCTCAGCTCCTCTTGGAATATATATATATCCAGGATGAACTCTAGAAATAGATGTGTGGCTATAAGCACATTCCTTTTCAGTGTCGGAGGTGTTATAAATACATCCACTTGTACCATGATTTCCCCATAGTAACCCAACATGAGACCCCTAGATTTCCCCTAAATTAAAAAAATGATGGATTTACTTTGGTGGGGTGTAATAGGTGGAACCCTTAACCCCCCCCCACCCCCAATTCCAAGACCCTTCAATAAAAAAGGGGTGGAATAAAACAAATATGAGCCACTCGTTTCATTAAAGGCTACCTAGTACCGAAGAAAACACCTTTGAGAAACTGACTGATGTTGATATGAAATACCCAATGGGTCCTTCATCCTCTATGGATAATCCACCATCATCTACAATAAACCCATCACCCCATCCTGTAATCCGCTCATCTTCCAATCCACATTCCCATAAATCCTCTTTCAAGATGCCCCTCTCCCCCATCATCCTTCACACCATCCCCGAGGGAGATAATTATTTTCTAGAACAAGCAGAGGACATGGATTTGGATGTGCTCAAATTTCCAAAAATAAAAAATGTGTGGAAATGGAAAGACCATTTCAGTATTTTGAAACATCAATTCCATATACTAGGATGTGCATATCTGAAATATAATCAGGTCACATCCCGATCTAAGTCGGGTGCTGGGAAAAATGGACCTTTGGGAGTCCAAACACATTCATTGAAATAAACAACAAAGCTTCATAGGGAGGAGAAAAAAGAGACCAAAAAAGAAACCTTCATTTGTTGAACAAATTTGGAGGCACTTTGGTGAATTTAGAACGAGTTAGGGCTATCACGAAGGCACTTAGTGGATCCAGCAAGTCTCAAATATGAAAATAATCTCATGGAATACGAGGGGAATTAGTAGAAAAGGAAAGAAAAGGCTCATCAGAACCCTTAACCCCACCCCCCCCCCCCCCCACACCCCCAATTCCAAGACCCTTCAATAAAAAAAGGGGTGGAATAAAACAAATATGAGCCACTTGTTTCATTAAAGGCTACCTAGTACCGAAGAAAACACCTTTGAGAAACTGACTGATGTTGATATGAAATACCCAATGGGTCCTTCATCCTCTATGGATAATCCACCATCATCTACAATAACCCCACCACCCCATCCTGTAATCTGCTCATCTTCCAATCCACATTCCCATAAATCCTCTTTCAAGATGCCCCTCTCCCCCGTCATCCTTCACACCATCCCCGAGGGAGATAATTATTTTCTAGAACAAGCAGAGGACATGGATTTGGATGTGCTCAAATTTCCAGAAATAAAAAATGTGTGGAAATGGAAAGACCATTTCAGTCTTTTGAAACATCAATTCCATATACTAGGATGTGCATATCTGAAATATAATCAGGCCACATCCCGATCTAAGTCAGGTGCTGGGAAAAATGGACCTTTGGGAGTCCAAACAAATTCATTGAAATAAACAACAAAGATGCATAGGGAGGAGAAAAAAGAAACCAAAAAAGAAACCTACATTTGTTGAACAAATTTAGAGGCACTTTGGTGAATTTAGAACGAGTTAGGGCTATCACGAAGGCACTTAGTGGATCCAACAAGTCTCAAATATGAAAATAATCTCATGGAATACGAGGGGAATTAGTAGAAAAGGAAAGAAATGGCTCATCAGAAATAAATGATATGGGGAGAAACAATCCATAATGATGATCCAAGAAACCAAATATTAAGTGATGTTTTATCCAAAATAACTAGAAATTAGAGATGCAAATTTCAAGTAGCGCCCCTAGATTCCAAAGGATATTCTAGAGGCTTGGAATTTTTTGGGTTGATGAAGATATTAAATTTAGAAACATGTTTCCCTCACTTTTCATCCTAACTATGTAGTTCTAGATAGTTTACTTTCAAGGGCATTGTTGTATCCCTATGTTAAAAATCTGCAACTGCGGTAAAATTTCACTTTGGATAGATCACCTAATAGAGATAACGATTTCATTGAATTCCTCTTTTCAAGAGGACCAAAATTGACCTGAAGATCACTCAAATAGGATAAGGGAAAGTGTAGTTATGAAGAAAATCCCACATGTTCACATTTGATAAGGTTGGCCCTAAAGCAAAGTGGACCACCCTGAAAGGCTATAAATACAAGTTCCCTATACCTCATTTGGACACAATGATTAGACACTCTTCTATCTTTTTATTGGCTCACAAAGGTTTTAGGCTCGTCCATGGAGAATCAGGTTCACTCTAAGGTGAAATTGCAAGGTCTGAAGCTCGCACCTTTAATTTAAGGTTTTTGTCCCCAGATGCAGCCATGAAACAGGAAGGATTCGACTGTAGTCACATGTATAGAAGCTCATCCATGTGACTGGAGCCTTCCAATCACAGAGACAACTCTCCATCCATGTGACTGGGGCTTTATGGTTTTTGTAGTCCAAATCTGACCCCAATCACTTGCATGCTAGACTTCAGGGAGCGAATGGGAAAGATATACTTGCTCGCATGATACCTTCTCTATGCGCCTGAGATCTAAAATATGAAATCTAAGTCTTCTGAATATTTCTCTGAGTGACCACAGGGTTCGGTAGTTGACTGCAGATAGTGAGAGTACATTACAATCTTCATAATCAAAGTTTTAAGCATATACATTGTTGGGTTCTGTTATCACCAAAATAGGACCCTGATAGGCTGCTGATCAGACTATCTCAGTGTAACTATTTCAAACCAATCTTTTAGCTAAGGCTTAGCCTCCTTAGCCTGAGAGGTCTCTCTCAAAGGGTTAATGATATTGATTAAATATATGGATAGATGGCTAACTCTATGGTTTGTGATTTTATATGTTTGTAGATTGGAAGATGGAGACTTGCTACCATTGGGCTATGGAGTCAGTGACAGAGATAAGGATAACAAATAGCTCTTCTTATAAAACTGAGGCTTGTATATACTTCAATGAAAGAGTGACACATTCAAGAAAGTCTCAATAACTTGAAGTTCATAGGAGTCAGAGCATGTGGGCATGAATTCTGAGTAATGATACATCAAGGTATTCAAAAGGAAAGAATTTAAAGTGATAGATCAGAGTTTAATACCTACATGGAAGTCAGGGCATTCAGAATTTAAACATTCAGAACATAAACTCATATGGGACCACACAGTTTATGAATGTATACAGGAAGTCAGAGCACATTCAGTGAATTCTGAGTGATTATACATCCATACCACTGTAAGAATTAAGGAAAGGACAACATCACATATTCTGAACATAAAAAATCCTTCATGAATCCTGAGAAGTAAGCATTAAGACTATGGAAGTAAAGCATTTCAAAGATAAAAGATGAAGCTCACTGAAGTACACTAAGAATCTCAGCTTCAGAAAAGTCCAACTGCTTTTGTATATATCAATCCCTGCATATCATTTACAAAAGTAGTCTTTTTCTCTAACATTTTCCAACCCTTTGCTAATTCGACCTCTTGCTCTATATAAAGCATTTACAATTAGGATTCCATCATCCCTCATCAAGAGAATTCGAATTTGCCATCAGTGACACCTATTCTAACCATAAAACAAACCATTAATTAGAACTAGCTGTTAACTAGGAGTGCTAGTGACCTAATACAACTAGGAGTGTAACTCATTATTATGATTACAACAACCTTATCTAAGCATTTAAAGCATTCTTTGACAGCTTCAACCTCATGAATTCTAATTTTATGAAGCCTCCCACGTGGTCACCCAACTGCTAATGACAAACCCTAGAAATTAGGGAACATGTTTCCCTGTTTTTAGGTTTAGATCCTTGAAAATTGGCACGTGGGACAAAGCCTTTATGTCTTCATCCATGACACATTTTATGAAACTGAAGGAGGTTTTTGTAGCCCATGTTTTCTAGAACAAAAACCTCTCCTGGTTTTTGAAACAATTTCTCCAGCTGTTCAGAAACTGTCCTTGAAAAACACGTGGCAAACAGGAAAAATCCGTTTTCTGAAATTAGGGTCTCAATGAAATCTTAGTATATCCCAACTGAAAACACTTATGAATAAAGTGAGATAGTTTATTGTAGCTGAAAATTGTATGAAGAGAAACCTCCCTCAGAATTCCAAAATACGTCTTCCTGTAACCAAAAACTGATCTTGAAAAAGACTGCTAAAACCAGTAGACAAAGCTTGACTTTCAGCAGTTTCGTAGCGCAAGTTTAACCATAAATTCCTCCCACCTCAGAACGAATTTGAAGAAACTGAAAGAGGTTTTTGTAGTGCAGCATGTTAGAAAGAAAAACCTCTTTCATTTTGAAAAATTAAGTTCTCGGCTGCTCAGGAAAGCTTTTGGAAGTTAACTAGTAAAAACAGTTTTTCTGCTAAAACAGGCTGCTACAGGGGTTTCGTAGCGCGCTACGAAAACACTGATTTCATAGCTAGTTTTAAAATTTCTCCAAAATGATGTGAGATATGACTTATAAACACATGGTGAGGCTTCTAGGACATGGAATGAGGCTGTCAAACTTTATTTGAAGATGGACATGAGACTCTAACCCTATGACTTAGACTCTAAAACATAAAAATGACTTCACCATGACTTGACCATGACTGATACAAGAATTGAGAAACCATGTAAGTTGTCCAAATTTTTTAAGGAAGTTTTACAGTGATAACAGTGGCTCCACTAGGGATAGTGTGCCCTTGTGGTACATTAAGAACCTGTAGCTCCAGTGCCGCTATCCATCCTCTAGAAGAAAACTTTGAACTTCTGCCCAATTTGCTCCTCAAGCCTTGAATGATTTTTTGTAAGAAGAATTCAAACTGTACCTACTGAAATAGATGCTCAGTCAACCTACCCTGAGCTTATTTTCACATTCCTACCTACCCTATCAGCTGCAATCTCCACTTGTAACTCAAGGAACATGAAACTTCCAATAAAGCCAATCAATTGTCCTTTCTGATATAGGAGGCTCTTGACTGCATTCGACCTCAAAATAACCATGATAGTGAGATGACCAAATCAACTTATAATGTACCTGATCTTCATAATGCAAATGAAAATGAAATACTGGTGTGCAAAACTTTGCCATGTATTCACTTATAGGGTCAAAGAAGACATGATTATTTTGATGATCATCATAACACTCTAAATCTTCAGACAACTGATTTTCAACCACACAAGACCCCTTTGATGTACTATCCAACTGCCTTTCTGCATGATGCCCACAAACAATGTAATTTTCCTCACTATTGTGATCATTCTTTGATGTAAGCTGCTGCAAGGAATCACAAAAATGAACAACCTTTTCTTCTGCCTGAGGATTATAAGAAATTTCTTCCAGTATTTCTTCTTGGTGTTTGCAATCAATTTCATATTCTTTATGATCAAAAGACTGACAAATCTGTTGCATCTTTTCATTCATATCAAAGGATGAAACATGGTTTTCACAAATAAACCCTTGTTGATCTTCATGCTGCATTTCATGAGATGTTATACTTTCTTCTTGGTGCCGAAATGCATTGTTATGAAGAGCCTCTAAAATTTCTTCATCCATAAATTCATCATCATCATAACAATCCTCCAAATATTGAATAAAACTCGTAGAATGTTTACAACAATCTTTGACCAGCAATAAGGAGGGATGACACTCTTTATACATGTCATAGAACACATCATGGAAATCAGCAAGAGAATATAATGAACCATTTTCCAAACTTTTATACCAAGACCATGCTTTTCCTTCTAAAGTGGTCATAAACATCCTCATGAGACAATCCTCAGGAAAGTGAACCTTAAGACTGCGTACATGCATATGAAACCTAACCAAATGAAGAGCAGCATTGTCTTTCTTTTCATCATTGAATATCGGAAGATCCTCTAACCAATCAACCTTTGGCATAGGATTTGGAAAACCAGGGATATGAGACCAATTCATAGGAGCATACCTGGCATTCATTCTTGCAGTGGAACTCATCTTGAAACTTCATCAAGCTACTGATCTTCTAGCATTGGAGTCACCTTCCAATTTTTTATTTGATGTGTGGAGTCGCCAAGGTAGTTTTGCAGCCTCAAAAAGATGTCTGAGCTCCTGCTACCTTCAGAAGTTCAACCTCTTAATTTCGAGAATGAATAGACTTCAGGCTCCTGGCAGACGCACCAAAATGTTATCACCAAAATAGGACCCTGATAGGCTGCTGATCAGACTATCTCAGTGTAACTATTTCAAAACAATCTTTTAGCTAAGGCTTAGCCTCCTTAGCCTGAGAGGGCTCTCTCAAAGGGTTAATGATATTGATTAAAGATATGGATAGATGGCTAACTCTATGGTTTGTGATTTTATATGTTTGTAGATTGGAAGATGGAGACTTGCTACCATTGGGCTATGGAGTCAGTGACAGAGATAAGGATAACAGATAGCTCTTCTTATAAAACTGAGGCTTGTATATACTTCAATGAAAGAGTGACACATTCAAGAAAGTCTCAATAACTTGAAGTTCATAGGAGTCAGAGCATGTGGGAATGAATTCTGAGTAATGATACATCAAGGTATTCAAAAGGAAAGAATTTAAAGTGATAGATCAGAGTTTAATACCTACATGGAAGTCAGGGCATTCAGCATTTAAACATTCAGAACATAAACTCATATGGGACCACACAATTTATGAATGTATACAGGAAGTCAGAGCACATTCAGTGAATTCTGAGTGATTATACATCCATACCACTGTAAGAATTAAGGAAAGGACAACATCACATATTCTGAACATAAAAAATCCTTCATGAATCCTGAGAAGTAAGCATTAAGACTATGGAAGTAAAGCATTTCAAAGATAAAATATGAAGCTCACTGAAGTACACTAAGAATCTCAGCTTCAGAAAAGTCCAACTGCTTCTGTATATATCAATCCCTGCATATCATTTACAAAAGTAGTCTTTTTCTCTAACATTTTCCAACCCTTTGCTAATTCGATCTATTGCTCTATATAAAGCATTTAAAATTAGGATTCCATCATCCCTCATCAAGAGAATTCGAATTTGCCATCAGTGACACCTATTCTAACCATAAAACAAACCATTAATTAGAACTAGCTGTTAACTAGGAGTGCTAGTGACCTAATACAACTAGGAGTGTAACTCATTATTATGATTACAAAAACCTTATCTAAGCATTTAAAGCATTCTTTGACAGCTGCAACCTCATGAAGTCTAATTTGATGAAGCCTCCCACGTGGTCACCCAACTGCTGATGACAAACCCTAGAAATTAGGGAACATGTTTCCCTGTTTTTAGGTTTAGATCCTTGAAAATTGGCACGTGGGACAGAGCCTTTATCTCTTCATCCATGACACATTTTATGAAACTGAAGGAGGTTTTTGTAGCCCATGTTTTCCAGAACAAAAACCTCTCCTGGTGTTTGAAAAAATTTCTCCAGCTATCCAGAACCTGTCCTTGAAAAACACATGGCAAACAGGAAAAATCCGTTTTCTGAAATTAGGGTCTCAATGAAAGCTTAGTATATCCCAACGGAAAACACTTATGAATAAAGTGAGATATGTTATTGTAGCTGGACATTTTATGAAGAGAAACCTCCCTCAGAATTCCAAAATACGTCTTCCTGTAACCAAAAACTGATCTTGAAAAAGACTGCTAAAACCAGTAGACAAAGCTTGACTTTCAGCAGTTTCGTAGCGCAAGTTTAACCATAAATTCCTCCCACCTCAGAACGAATTTGAAGAAACTGAAAGAGGTTTTTGTAGTGCAGCATGTTAGGAAGAAAAGCCTCTTTCAGTTTGCAAAATTAAGTTCTCGGCTGCTCAGGAAAGCTTTTGGAAGTTAACTAGTAAAAACAGTTTTTCTGCTAAAACAGACTGCTACAGGGGTTTCGTAGCGCGCTACGAAAACACTGATTTCATAGCTAGTTTTAAAATTTCTCCAAAATGATTTGAGATATGACTTCTAAAAACATGGTGAGGCTTCTAGGACATGGAATGAGGCTGTCAAACTTTATTTGAAGATGGACATGAGACTCTAACCCTATGACTTAGACTCTAAAACATAAAAATGACTTCACCATGACTTGACCATAACTGATACAAGAATTGAGAAACCATGTAAGTTGTCCAAATTTTTTAAGGAAGTTTTACAGTGATAACAGGTTCATTTCATGGGTTTTATACACGTTTTGTTGGTTAGTTGCATATATGAAGATATGGACCATCTTACTCTCTTTCGCTGACTTATTTGATGACAATATAAGAAGAATAATTTGCAAGGGTTTCCCCCATATTGGGTTTTTCCCTAGTCTCCAACCAATCCTTGTGTCTCTATGTGTGAATGCTTTTCTTCTATTGTTCCTTTATGTTTTGTTTCACTGATGATGATGATATTGTTCTTTCTACATAGTTTCATATGATGATGAATAATGATGTAAATATGAATAATGTTATGATGTTTTCGGGTTAACTTAATGTGTTAATGAAGAAACAAAATTATCAATGCAAAGAACGATATAGCCCTATAAAGAATTAACATGGATCAAAGATAGGCTGAAGAAAAGTCATAGAGATCACCCCCATGGAGACACATTTAATGGAAGCAAGAGAAGATGGAACAGACATAAAAGAATTATAGGGTTTGAAGATAAACTTAGGAAATTTGTGTATTAGGGTTTAATGGATATAATAAGGTTAGGGTTTGAGATAAACCCTGGTTTATGGAAAAGATATGAGATATGAAATCTAGCACGATCAATGTGAATATGCTCAATCACTTATGATAGATTTGATGAAGCCCTAGATGGGATAGTCTCTAGTAGGCCTGGTTGTTGATAAAGTTGGTTGAAATATTGAAGGCAACATTGTTATATGGACAATGGATAGTGATGGCTCTTGAAGGTTGGTTCAAGAGGGAGAGGATCACCTCTCATTGAAGATAAGTATCTCTTGACTTATGATCCTCCTTTATGTCTTTACTTTTGTTTAGAATTATAGATTTGATTATTGTTTTGATCATTAATTATACTTTATGCATGTATAATTGAGTATATGGGTGTTTCTAAACTCCTTAATGAGATGTGATAAGTGGATCCTTCTTGAGGATCATTTGAGATGCAGGAAAGAAAAGCTAGAGTTGGAAAAGGCAAGGAGGTACATGATGAAAAGATGATTAAGTGCTACATGCTGCCTATGTCAAATGAAAAGGACATAGTTACCAATGAAACGACAACTATTACCTAAGAACGAGAACTCTAACCCAAAAACCCAAAAGAAACATGAAAAACAACCCAAAAACGAAAATTGTGTATGCGAGAACGATGTTTTTTTAGGGTAAATTTTCAGCATTGTTTTTAAATGGAAGTAAAACCCAATTTTTTTTCAAAATGGATGAAAAAAAAATCCTCAAAACAATAAGTGTTGATGATGGAACAACAACAACAAAAAATCAGGTTACAATTTTGACACTTTTTGTAGAAAATCTGTTGGTAGGTTAACCCAATAATGCAATATAAATCAAAGCAGAATACTATAACCTACTTCTACTATCACTTTGTGGAAGCTTAAAGATTGAGGAACAATATAAATAGAAGAAGAAGAATCAATGGCACAATAAACATGAAAATATTTTTGCAAAGCCTCATCTAAAAACCCCACACTGTTGTATTATCATACAGGTGGAAATACATAGGAATTATACAAAGCCTTAGCTCTCACAGCTAGCAAGCTCTCAGTACAATCCTCACAGATGCTCACATGCAATCTTGGCTTCTCTCCAGCCTTCCTCTCTACCCTCCAAGCTCCCATTTCCTTGCATTGTTCCTTGTGGATGATTAGCCTTGAACCAAGTGGAAAAACTCTTATTACGAAGTGGAAAACTTCCTTCAAAACTACACAATCCTCAAGGATAAATCCTTGACTACATGCATGAGTTTTCTCCATGAGAAAACACATGCAACTGATAGTACATTGTCCTTGACTTTAATCTCAACCGGGTCTTTCTCAGAATAGACATGCATGAGTTTCTGATGAGGGAATCTTCAGTTAACTGGAGTAGCATTAGTTGAGCGCATGCATGCATCAACTGACTGTTAACTCATTATTAGTTCCTCAAACAATTTGGAACTAATTTAACTAGACTTAACTCAGTAAACTGATTTAACTAATTACAACTCAAATATAACTCAATCTTATCTCCTTAATTTAAGGGATAACTCTTTCATGACTTCAAAAAGACTTCTAACTTGAATTTCTCCAACTAATTAATTTAAAATTAATTAATTAATTATTTCCAAGTAGCTGTTAAGACTAAATTCAATTTTAATTCACAATTTAATTCAAGGACAAATTAAATTGGAATATTCTTGTTGCCATATTTCAACACTCTGTTATGAAACGGATGAATGGAAGAAGAACGAAGAAGTATGGCCATTTATTCAAAAGTTGCAAAAGATCCCAATTCAAACAATATTGCTAGAAATTGAAGAGGAAGGAAAAATCATATTGGAACTTGGAGCAGTCATAGAAACAAGAACCCAACAGCTACGAAATCGATCAATTTTAGAGTATCTCATCAAGTGGAAGAACTTACCCGTTGAAGATTCCACATGGGAGGACAAGAATTTTATATAGAAGCATCAAGAACTACTCAAGCGTTGAGGACAACGCTTTTTGAAGGAGAGGGGCATGTTAGGCCCCTATACTACTAGTGTAACCCCTTATTGTTATTAGTATAACCCACTTATTATATTGATGTACCCATGTAGTGCCCATATTGTTACTATTATGCCACATAGAAGCCCACCATTGTTACTGTTGTGCCCTACAATATTATTGTTATGTAGGCTTTGATTGTATTGGGACCACTTAGACTCCTATATATAGAAAGGAGGTATTTTCATTTGTATCATCCAAGAATTGTTCATTTATGGAATGTAAAGGAGGTTGCCCCCTCGAAGAGGCTGAATTCTAAGGCGTGCATCTCTCTTTTCTATCTTTTTGTGAGCTAGTTTCATAACACACTCCCTCTCAAAAAGAAAGGGATTATCTACCACCCCGATCATGTCTCTATGGAACTTGAATTTACAATTTGACAAAATGTCAAAATGTTAGCATCTTGCTCCTCTATCGAAATATACTGCAGCAACATGATCTTCCTTGCTACACAGTCTCTGAGATGATAATATCGGATGTCGATGTGCTTGGACCTATCATGAAATACTAGATTCTTAGAGAGTTTGATACAACTCTGATTATCACAATAGATCACAGTTGGATGCATCCTCTGATCAAACAAACCAACTAGGATTTTCCGCATCCAGATGGCCTCACATGTTGCCTGACTTGCAGCCATGTATTCTGCCTCTATAGAGCTAAGTGCAATCGACCTCTGTTTCCCACTGTACCAAGAAACTGCCACTGACCCAAGGTTGAAAATCCCTCCTGATGTACTCTTTCGATCTGATGGACTCCCTACCCAATTTGCATCAGTGAAGCACTGTAGCTTCACTCCCTTTATCCATATGTACCATAATTCATACTGAGATGTGCCTCTGAGGTATCTCAATACATGCTTTTCCACCTTCCAAAACATCTTGGTAGGATGAACCATCGCTTGACTCAGCTGGTTCACTGCATAGCACAAATCTGGTCGTGTGTTCACTACGTACATTAGTGAACCCAAAAGCTGCCTGTACACAGTAGCCTCTACCACTTCTCTTGAAGTAGCAACTTCCTGCCTCTAGTTACCTGCTAGAGGAGTCTGCATGGGCTTGCACTTCTCCATGTGGAATCTCCTGAGTATCTCATTGGCATACTTACCTTGAGACACAAACAACTCCCCATCCTTCTACCACACTTCCATGCTAAGGAAGTAACGCATGAGACCCATGTCATTCATATCGAATACGATCAACTGATCATCACCAGTCAATATGAGACCATCAACATAAAGTATGATGATCAACAACTTACCTTTCACCACGATGTGGTACAGGTTCACATCTGCTTCACTCTTTGTGAAGCCCAACCTGGTGAAGTAGTTGTCTATCCTGGTGTACCAATCATGAGGTGATTTCTTCAGCCCATACAATGCTATCTTGAGTTGTCACACATGTGACTCACAATCAAAGGTTTCAAAACCTTTCGGCTATTCTATGTACACCTCTTCCTCAATCTGGCCATTAAGGAATGTAGTCTTCACATCCATCTTTTGGATCTTCCTACCCATCTGTATTGATAGTGCCAACATAGATCTGATAGATGAGTACCTTGCAACAGGAGAAAAAGTCTCATCATAGTCAATCCCCTCGACCTGTGAAAACCAACGGGTAACAAATCTTGCCTTATGCTTCTCCACACTACCACCAACAGCTTGCTTTACCTTGTAAAGCCATCGGGAACTCACAACTGACTTGTTCTCCGATCTTAGAACCACGTCCCAAACACTATTATGAACTATGGAGTCATACTCCACCATAGCATCAACCCAAATCGACTACTAAACTGCTTCCTCAAAGGAAGATGGCTCGGTCTCAACACATTCCCCAGCAAGGGCTATGTATCCAGTGTACCTCTCAGGTGACCTCCTCTATATGCGCTGAGAAGATGGTGCTCCCACATTCTCTCTCACATCCTCCAACAATCTGTCAGCTTCTCTTGTGTGCTTCTGTCCATCTCTAGAAGACTCTACTTGAGTGGATGTCTCCACTCTTGGAACCTCTACATGTGGCTACTCTGCATTAGTCTAAGGCTCCTCCTCCTTAGGAACCAACAATCCCTCCATAGCCTATAGTTGGAGCTCCGTCTCAAGGGAAACTTGCATGGCCTTCTACTCATGAAACTTGAGATCTCTGCGAAGCACTGTCCTCCGACTGGTAGGCAAGTACACCCGATAGTTGTGAGGTGTATCAATGTACCCCACAAATATCCCCAACTCTACTATCAGCTCAATTTTCTTTTGTGCATCCTTTGTCACATGGCAATATATCGATGAGCCAAAGATCTTGAAGTGACCCACATCTGGTCTCTTACCCAAGAAAGCTTCCTCTGGTGTCTTCATCCCAAGTATGTGATGCAATATTTTATTCTGCAAATAGACCGTTGTGTTGCATGCCTCAGCCCACAAGTGAAGTGGTAGGCCTTGGTCACGTAGCATTGTCCGTGCTGCCCCTACAATAGTTTTGTTCTTCCTCTCGGCCACCCCATTCTACTGTGGGTTATGAGGTGTCGTCAACTCTCATTTAATTCCTTTCGTTGCACAGAAGTCC
Organism: Pinus tabuliformis; assembly: GCA_031772625.1. Classification (NCBI taxonomy): domain Eukaryota; kingdom Viridiplantae; phylum Streptophyta; class Pinopsida; order Pinales; family Pinaceae; genus Pinus; species Pinus tabuliformis. Next base: position 930,642,092 of record CM062811.1, on the reverse strand, counting down.
TTAAACTCTTGAGAGACATATTCTCCACCGTTGTTGCTTCTCAAGGCCTTGATCTTCTTCCCTGAATCTTTCTCAACCAAAGCTTTGAACTCACAAAACTTTGTGAAGGTTTGGTCCTTCTTCTGCATGAAATAAATCCAGCATTTACGAGAATAGTCATCAATGAAAATCACATAATACCTTTACTTTGCTGTGGATGCCATCGAGAATGGTCTACACACATTAGTATGAACTCGCTCTAAGATAGCCTCTACTCGACTATCTCGATCATGAAAGGAAGACTTGGTGTACTTTCCTAAGGTACAACCTTTGCATGTGTTGACTTGCTCAAGTTTACCTTTGGGAAGTCTTGTAGATATCTGCTACATTTTCTTGAAAGCCCCATGATGCAAATGGCCCAACTTCCTATGCCACAACTCGGCAATGTCTTGGCTTTGCACCAATTCTTCTTTCTTACTCAATGTTGCACAATAATCTACCTCTAGTTTATAGGGATTCTTCACCCGAATCCCTATCCTCTTGGTCTGACTCGTGGCTGTGTGTTAGGAATGTCTTTCCCTGACTGAAGGAAACATCATAGCCTTTGCCCTCCAACATCGCAACTGATACCAAGTTCCTCTTCAGTCCAAGCACATACATCACATCTATCAAGGTGAGAGGAGCTCCATGCTCCCTCTGAAAAGCAACCGTGCCCACTCTTGAAACACTATACCTTCTGTCATCACCCATCTCTATGCGCATCTTGAGGTCTTTCTCCTCCAAGGCACTAAATAAATTTTTATCACCGGTCATGTAGAATGAGGCTCCACTGTCAAGATACCAGACATAACCCATCATCGATGACACCATGCATGCATTGAGGGTAAAGTCCATTTCGAACTGAGAGGCTAATGCCTCACCTTCTGATCCTTCTGAGGATCCCTTCTTAATTTTTTGATGGGAAATTAGTCGCATAATGTCCCATCTTGTGATAATTAAAGCATCTTACTTTAGACATGTCACCCTTCTTCCCTCCATGAGAAGAATTTGTTTTGAAATGGGAAGCCTTCCCCTTCCCTTTCCTTTCCTTACTTGCTAAGGCTAGATTTTCTTCATCATCATTCTTGGATGAAGAACCATCTCGTGTGCTCCTCCTGATCTCCTCCTGCATAAAATTTGACCACAGTGGTTCCCAATCCGACAATTTCTTCCTTCCATTCACAGAGTCCTGGTAGCTATTCCAACTCTTTGGAAGCCCAAGCAGAGTGAGGCTCACCATATCATCATCAGTAATAGTGATTCCCACACTACCAAGCTCATCTCTGCAGGTGGTGAGCTTGTTCAGATATGTGGAAATATTATTGCCCTTCTCCATCTTGATTCTTCGAAGCTTATCCTTGAGCGCCAATTTCCTTTGGTCGCTAATGTTCTGGTAGAGGTCATTCAATGTATTCCACATTGAAAATGTAGTATCCTTCCCATGGAGACTTGACACAATATGGTCTCAAACTCCCTCCAGGATGATCCATCTCACCTTCGCCACACACTTCTTCCACTCAGGCAACTCTTGTGAATTAGTTGAAGCTGGCTTTGGGATTTCTTGATCAATGATTTCCTTCAAGCAATTATCTTCTAATACAACCTCCATTCTATCTTTCCATGTTATGTAATTCGAGCTAACTTCCAAGGTATACTCGAGTCTCAAACCATAGAATGCCATTGGCCAACCTTGAAGTATGATATGAATTTGATTTGCACGTGCAATCCCAAACTTCAAACTTCAAATTATCTTCTCAGTATATTGTTCACAACTCAAATACCATGTAGAATATTTCTACAAATCCAGCTCTGATACCATGTAGAAAATCTGTTGGTAGGTTAACCCGATAATGCAATATAAATCAAAGCAGAATACTATAACCTACTTCTACTATCAATTTGCGGAAGCTTAAAGATTGAGCTGAACAATATAACTAGAAGAAGAAGAATTAATGGCACAAGACACACGAAAATACTTTTGGGGAACGCCTCAGCTAAAAACCCCACACCATTGTATTAACATATAGGCGGAAATACATAGGATTTATACAAAGCCTTAGCTCTCATAGCTAGCTAGCTCTCAGTACAATCCTCATAGATGCTCACAGGAAATCTTGGATTCTCTCCAGCCTTCGTCTCTGCCCTCCAAGCTCCTATTTCCTTGCATTGTTCCTTGTGGATGATTAGCCTTCAACCAAGTGGAAAACCTCTTATTACCAAGTGGAAAACTTCCTTCAAAACTGCACAATCCTCAAGGATAAATCCTTGACAGCATGCATGAGTTATCTCCATGAGAAAACACATGTAATTGATAGTACATTGTCCGTGACTTTAATCTCAACTGGGTCTTTCTCAGAATAAACATGCATGAGTTTTTGATGAGGGAATCTTCAGTTAACTGGAGTAGCATTAGTTGAGTGCATGCATGCATCAACTGACTGTTAACTCATTATTAGTTCCTCAAACAGTTTGGAACTAATTTAACTGGATTTAACTTAGTAAAATGAGTTAACTAATTACAACTCAAATATAACTCAATCTTATCTCCTTAATTTAAGGGATAACTCTTGCATGACTTCAGAAAGACTTCTAACTTGAATATCTCCAACTAATTAATTTAAAATAAATTAATTAATTATTTCCAAGTAGTTGTTAAGACTAAATTCGATTTTAATTCACAATTTAATTCAAGGACAAATTAAATTGTAATATTCTTGTTGCCATATTTCAACAATTTTTAGCACTGCAATTAAAGATAAAATATCGGGACTTTGAAAAACATTAAAATTCCAACAATTCTCGGATAATGATGTTAAAGATAAAATATCATGTCTCAAAGCCTTATAATTCCAACAATTTCCATCCATTTTGTTAAAAATAAAATATATTGACTCTAAAAAACCCTAAAATTATAATTTTTTTGAACAATAGCATTAAAGATAAAATATCATAACCTAGAAAAATCTTAAGATTTTGACAAATTTTCAACCATGGAATTAAAAACCTTAAGTTTTTAACATATTTCAACAATGAAATTACAGATAAATTATAAGACTAAATTTATTTTTAAAAATGAACAAATAAATAAAAGATTCATTATTACAAGAGTAATTTTTATTTTAAAGGCTAAAACTATAGCTCTTTTCAAATCTTAGCCTAAGACAACTTATCCTATTGCAACAAAAACCTAAAAATCAACCATCAAAACTAAGTGTCCCCTATTAATGAGACATAAAAATTTCAACATTTTTAAAACTATCTTATACCAAATGATAACAATAAATAATAATGAAATATCACTGCATAATTTTGAAAAGCAACATTAATTTCTAATATTTCTTTACTTTTAATCAAACTATCAACTTTGGTAGATTGAATATAACATAAATTATTTTTTTAATTCATTATTGCATTCACGAGGGATTCACTTAGTGAACCTCTGACATATCATGTGCATAGTGGCATATTAAAAAATACCCTAAATTTGACTACATATTGGAAAATCCCTCTAAAAATCACATTATTTAGCCACTTAAATATGAACCCAATACAACTTCCCAATTTAAACAACCCCTACTTTCACTAGATATTGTAGGTATCCATTTTTTCATTAACCCTTTTTTATACCCCTTTATATTTTTTCGTTAACTTTAAGTTCCATTTTTTTATATTTGCCAATATAAAACCCCTTTACCCTCATATATCCCCCAATATATTGTCATTTTTTCCTCAAAATATATCCCCCAATATAAACCCACGTAGTATGATATTGCTTCCAATGAAGCCCTCGTGATTGCATTGTGGATATTCTAAAGAGATGAATTCTTCATAATTAACACATATAATCCAAAAAACATAGAATTTACTCATAACTTCATGTAATATCATATGGAAGTCAAAATCTTTATTTCAAGTTACCATGCAAACATCATTTACATAAATGTCTTAGACATTCATTCAAAATCACCCATAGGTTGTTGAACACCATCAGGATCTACATCTTCATATGAATGACTGGATGCAGATGAAAATGACCTATATTCTTGTCTTTCATCAACTAGATCCCCATCTGAGTCAACATGCATGCCTGCCATTTCAGGTTTCAAAATTCTTGTAGATCTACGACTAGGTTTAGCAGACTCCCATCTCAACATTGTTTCTTCTAGTAGCAACTTCTTCAACATCTCTATGGTCCTAAAGAGAAGAGTTCCTCCATTTGTTAAATTAAATTTATAGAAAAATATGTCAACATCCTCCCATTTTAATAGGTTTTTGTGGTGACGATTTATATTTGTACCCTTCTCTTTCTTCCATTTTTTTTATCAACTACCATCTCTAGCTTGTACACACCATTGAATGGGTGGGTATTTGTGGCATACCAATGTACTTCAACAACTATGGTATCTTAATTTTCTTTAATGACCTTTATAACCTTGGCAACCCAAAATGGATCGTTGTAGTGTTTTCTTCTCAAAGATGTACGAAGAGAACCCAGTTAAGATTGTGGATGACAAACAATCTCAACAATATAAATGGTTGCTAAACATTGTAGATTTGCAGCAACTAATAGAAACAAAATATGCCAAAGTCTGGATCTATGCCACAATCATAGTTAAACAACAAAAATAAAGAGTAATAACTCCAATCATCCAATGGAAACCAAATATACAAAGAATAGTTTTATTATAACACCTATGAAGGGAAAATATAAATGTTACCAGTCCCCCCTCTATGGGATGGGTTCTTGGCTATCCTCAAACGTCTTCAACTTTTGCAGAGTCTCTCTCCTCTATAATGTGTAAACCCAACAAAAATATGGTGTGCGACAATGCAAATAATTAGAGTTACAACAGTGAGTGCAACAATGAAAATAATCAAAAGTGAATAATGAATGGAAAAGCCTTCTATTTATTACAAAATATTGGGTTATCCTTATTAATGAGCAATAATAAAAAATTATTGATCCCATTCTTGGAATAACCACTTGGAATATTTTATTATATTTGGTTAGGAGGAAAAAGTATTTAAACTTTTATTTAGAAATCATAAATAAATAAATAAATAAATTATTTATTTATCATCACAAGGAATTAGTTGAAGAATAATAAACAAATAATGATTTACTTAATTATTCTTAAGGGATTTAGTCAAATTTGACAAAGAATAGTAAATGAACAATGGTTTAATTAATTATTCCTAGAATAAAATCAAACAAACAATGATTTATTTAACTATTCTTCATGGGTTTAACTATAAATGACTTAACAAAGGTGGTTTATTAAGTAATTTCCCACAGTGAAAGAAATTTTATTATGGAAAAATTGGCTTTACATGTTGTACTTCGATCCATCTAGTAAATTAGGCTAGATGATCAATTTTTGATGATAAAATATTTCCCCCAAACGTACGAGTGTTAGGAGAAAAATGTATGACCGAAGTACATTGTAAAGACACAATCACTAGACAACATAGGGGAGTCAGAGAGAGAGAGAGAGAGAGAGACCAATGAAGCTAAATTGAAAGAGGATAGGGACAGAGGGGGTGAGACTAATGCAAGTCTCCTTTTATGTTGTGGTACTGGACCTCAATGAGGCGGGGGAGGCATACCCATACCCACCGAGATAACTTAGTACAAAAATAATGGTTCAGCCAGAAATATAAAACTGAGAAATGAAGCACATGCTGAATAGTACATGACATGTTGGCATAACAAAGCCAGAAAATAATACAATGTGTCCCATATACATAATGCACCTGGAAAAATATGAGCTAGGACTGAATATAGTAATATCATAGTACATGAGATACAAAGGGCCTTCCCTCAAGAAATGGGTGGGAGGGAGGGTAAAACAACCAGAGAAGCGCTGCTAAATAGTGAAGGGCTCTGCAAAACTGAACGAATCATCTGAAGGAGGCATGCATGTTATGAACATTGCAGTCGGTAGGAATCAAACCCATCAACTCTGCGGAACTGCATCTGAGGTTGTAGCATCATAGGAATGCATCCGTGTATGTGGGGGGCTACCTGAAGGGACACCTCCTGATGAGGTCTGAAACATCTCACACACAAAGCCGGGAATCACTAGTGTAATCTGCTACATCACTGGACCATCAAGTGTATGAATCATGAACATGAAATGACCAAGTCAAAGGGAAATAATGAGACCCTCTGCTCGATATGAGGTGCCGAACAAAAATGGAAGTTGGAACCAAGATACACCACCATATAAGTCATTCTTTTGGAATAAATGAGCTAATGTCGACATAATAGGGCCCGTGATAGGTGAGGTAATGAGGATCCTCAACTAAGGCATGAGGGAAAATAGTAATGTGACTGATGGACTGACACTAGGGATAATGGGGAAAAGTGGGACTGAGGGACAAACAAACGACTACCCTTGTCAAAGCATAAAGTGCATGGTTGACCTGGCAGCAACTGACTCAACTCCGGAGGGGATGGGGACAGTATGACTGGAGGCCAAAATGGGCAACACAAGATGAACGGTATGAAAATATGGATGGAATACTATGACATGATATAATGGGACATGAAATAGACTCCAAGAATGTAAGGGTGACTCATCGTGGATGCTTTGAACAAGGGTGACTTGATGACACTGCCACACGGACTACGCCCGGTGGGGACCATCGAAACACAAGTAAATGTTGGTTACTCACGACGAATGTTGAAATATGGTATGAAAAGTATTAAGAGGAGGTGGACCTCAAAGTACAAGTGTATTTTTATGATGAAATTCGATTTTGAGAGGTGACGAAGTGACCTTTCTAGGAAAATTGGTTTCCTGGTGAAGTGTCAAATCATCAAAATCTAAGGAAGACTCATTATATAGCTCGATGAGAGCTTTCTAAAGGTGCTGACAGTATGTCGAACTGAGCTATGTTCTAGTCACAATGGGTGACAAAAAAATTGAGGATTTTTCTATGAAAGGACGTTTTCCCTCCAATTTGGATTCATTTGCTAAGTGAGCTGTGGTGAATTTGGAGAGGAGGAAGAGGCCCTAAATCTTATGGAGATAATAGAGGACAAACCGACCATTGGAATCATGATTTGCGACTTTCAAGAAAGTGGCCTTACTTGTCTAAATATGGCCTTAATGCTTCTTGGAACGATGGTTCCTGGTGAAGAATTAAGGGAAGAGGAAAACAAGAATGAACTATTAGAGGCGGTCTAGAATCATCCTCGCCCACTAAGTCAAACATAGGGACTGGTTGGTATAGAGTAGAATATTTGAAGATATGGTATCAAACATCTACGATATGCGATGTGCATATGGATCGCTAGAGAGGCCGGTAGGAGAAACTATCCAAGGAATGGGAGGATAATCAACCATACCTAGATTCAGTGGGATCTAGGATGAGACTTAATTGAGAAGATGACCAGGGGAAAACCATGATGCCCCCCAGCATGGGATATTTCCTGCAAGCCTATGTGACGGAGGGGACGGATCTGGTATGCAAAGGTAGGAATCATGCCCCCTAGCAGGAGGAGTTTGTGGAGCGCCATTATGTTTTGAGTGCTTAAAAAAGGGATTCAAACATTTTGACCCAACTTTGCACGAGATCCTCCAAAGGATGATAATGGGATGTAGGGGCATATGTGCACCCCCCCTGTATGCTATGGGTGTACTAGATGTATTTAGAGTGGTGGACTCCAAATATGGGAGGAAGTACGCACGTTGGTGCATATCATTCCAAGGATAATTAGGGGTAGTCATGATTTCCATGATGTCCTCATTGGAATGGAAGATGGGGGTACGGGAGGAAGATTGACTACATGATTTGACATAGATACATGTTGCATCATCCTGAGAAATAAGGTTCACATACGCATCATCTTGAATGGTAGATGATGAGATGGTAGATGGAGGATCTATAAATGTTGAGACCTGGGATTCTATCGAAAGGTGTTCAATAGAAGTGCATGCAAAAACCTCAGAAAGGTTTGGTCATGAGGAACTCAAGGATGACAAAAGGTAAAGGACATGGCCCGTGGATTCCGTCACCTCGCCATTGGGGGGAGGATCATGATGGTGGGACCAGAGTCCCCCCTGTTCTAGTTTAGTGGTACTAGAATCCATGAGTAGAGGATTAGGTGTTCCACTGCGAGTGGTCTCATATTCACGAAGTGCCTGAAGGCAATCACAAAATTTGTCGAGACGAGGGCAACAATGGGAATAGTGACCATGATGATCACAGAGGGCACAAGGGTGATTTGTGTGTAATTTTCTGAGTTTCTTGGGTGGGCCTGACAAGTTAACATGAACTTCTGGGATATTTGAGCCAGGGAACGCTTCATGAACCAAAGGTTTGAGTTGAGGAAATTCAGGACAATTATTGGTGGCGTGCCCAACAACTTTACACAATTCACATAGAGGTGACGAATTTGGGGCTTTAGGGGCTAGAGGAGCTTGGGGAGCCTTTTCCTTATGTTATTTCTTCTTAGTTTTGCCCCATGTCCGGAGGATTTTACAATAGGAGTGGGTTCCTGTTGAGTTTGTGATGGAACTGAAGCAACAACAGGGGCTGTGGGGACTGGTTGAACCGGGTTCAAAGCATGATAAGGTCTTAGCTGACCAGGAAGAATTCTTGCAGGGGGATCAATGTACCATACTGGATCCCCAAAGTCATGAAAGGAAGGATTAGTGAAGCCATGACAAGGAAAAAAATATTCCCGGAGGGGGAAATAAGAAAGGTATCTGGCCTATAGAGTAATGTTCCAGTGAAATAGTTCTTGGATGGTTGAGACCTAGAGGAACAGTTCTGGGTGGAAACATAGGAGAGACACCCATAAACAGAGGAGATCCTGGGGTTGGATCTAAAGGGCTCAGCGAGGATGGCAACAGTAGGGTGTTGAGGAGTTAGTTGTTGATCACGTGTACCGAGCTGCTTGAGAGCAGCTCGTGAAGTTTGTAACATGCAAACACTCATAGAGTTAGGCTTTGAAATGGGAGGGGGAGGACCAGGGAAAGTACCCAACAATGAGGAATCTTTATAGACTCCAGGTGAAACACCAGTGATGACTGTTTATTTGAAATTGACGAGATAATGGACTCGGGGGAGGTCATGGATGTTGGCTCGTAGTAAGTCAACTAATCGATGGTAACGATCTTCCCTTCATCGGGAAAGAACATCTTGCATAACACCACAAACACGACTGCTGACATGGAATATGTGTAACTATGACCTAAGAGAATATTGTAATCTAAAGGGGAGCCAATGACTTCAATGTTAACATGGACAGTCTTTCCCGCAAGAGTCACTAGATAATTGCGGTACATGCCAAGGGGCTGGGAAGAGTGTCCATCCCAAGCTTGCAAAGTGATGGTAGAGGGGGAAAACTCAGGTGAATTAAGTTGTTTCCAAATAACAGTTGACATCACACAGGTGGAGGCACCTTCGTCAATAATGCATCGGGAGATGATGGCATTATGAACTCGGACTAGTATCTGGAAAGCAACAGAAGAAGGCAATGGGGGATGTTCTGATGTACCAACAGGGAATACAATCAAATGATCATCAGAAGGATCTATTGCACCCAAGGTAGTTAGTAGAGCTTTCTTTTGAGATGGGCACGAATAGAGGACTTCCAGTGTCGACATGGCAGCAGGTGATTGTGCCAAGTCATCTACTATATTGTATGTATGGGCAACTCGGTTAGAAGCTGCATTACGGTATAATGGTCCCTTTTCGATCTTGGGAATGGCCTCAACTTTAGGTTGAGGGATCTGTAATGGGCCATTTGGTGTTGTAAGAGGCTCAGCAAATTCTTTGGTTTTGGACTCAGTGGCAAACAAAATCGATGGATTTTCATATTGACGCGACCGAGTTTGCAGGTTGATATGGGAGGGGTTAACCTCATCAGAATTCATCATAAGGATCTAGTAGTCAATAGGACCAGAAGGTTTGGGGGGATGGGCTACTTGACGTGGTTGAGGTTGAGTAGCAACAAATCCTTGCTGAGGGAAAGGATTTGTGAGCACTGCCAATTGAGATAGTGCAGGATTCTGAGGCACTTTTTGACCTCTAGAAGTTGCTTCATCTTCCCAAATTTGGTGCATCTGGGGTAAGAGGGGACACTCATGTGTATAACGGCCATGTACACCACAACATGCACAAGGATTTTTCATACGAATAGCCTTGTTTTTCTTGTGCTGATTGCCATGTTGCTGGTTGTTGATGTTAGGTTGGTTCCCCTAGGGTTCACTAGGTTGATTACCCTGATTACCCTGGTTACCCTTGTTACCCTTCTGCTTATTATTTTTCTTTTAATTTGGGGGATTGGTTGTACTCTGCTATGCAAACACTTGACCTTGAGGGGGCAATGGTTGTTGGGGCTGAGGATGCATGGGAACCTGTGATGCTAATGATTGAGGGGCTAGAGCACTAGGCTATGCAGAAGGAGGAGTAACAGTTTGGTAGATGGATTGGGGCCCTAAAAACATGTTGCTAGCAGGAGGGGCATAAGTGTTGGAGGAACTGGTGCCCCCCTCCGGATAGCCATAACTTTGCTGAGTATACGACGAAGAGTGTGAAAGGGCTCCAATGATACTGTCGGCGACGTGAGATGTCCCTGGTGCATTGGCACTTCCAGGATGAGGGAGGTCTGGAATGATGGTACAGACATAACCAGATTGTGCATAAATTAGGTCATATCTCATAGCAGTTTGGAGATATTTTTCCTCGGTCTGAGGAAAATGGGACATGCAATATTTTCCAATGGGTGCTAAAAGGCTTTGAAGAAACCAATATAGATATACATGGTCTTCAAAAGGCGGGGCACGACATGTGCTCCTCCTTCGATGCCACTCTTGAACATGGTCAGAAAGGCGAGTGGTAGAGGACTAGCGGAACAAGGTCAATAGCTTCGTACCAGTGTTGTACCAGAGAGGTAATTGGAAATATGAGATGAATTATTTAGCAAGTGTTGTAAAAACGAAATGAGATGCGGAGGCCTGGTCTACATACCATTTTGTAGTGTCTCCAGTAAGTGTGCGTTGGAAAATCCTAAGATGAATGGAGTCATCGGTAATGGAGTTGGACGAACACCACATGTGGAAGGATAGAACATCGTTGGTAGGATCCTCTCCAGCAATACCCTCAAACTTTGGAATGTCTGAGGGAATTTTAGTCGGCGTAGAAGGCCAACCAACATCATGGTGTATGGGGTCGCCTATCAATTGGTTAAAATTTGGTAGACTTAACCCAGCCATACAGGGGAGCATGGGGGTTGCTAAAACAGTTCCTGAGACTGTTTTGCTTGATGTGACCACCAAGATAGAACTGGAGCGAACAACAAGTTGGGTTACTACACCAATTGTGGGTCTAGACATGGTGACGATATGCGGTGAAGGAGGCTTAGACTCAGATGAGGAATCGGTTGAACAAGTAGAAGATTCAGTGTGGGGACTTAGAGGGCTATGAACATGAATCCAGTGAGGATGAGTAATGTTCCCAAGTGGAAACTAGGGTGAAGGCCTAATAGTCTCCATAACAAATGCCTTGGTGGCGCAATGGTGGTAAGACACACGTGACACGAAAAATGGTGAAGGGAAATCAACAATATGCCTTTATCTTAACGAGGGGAGATAAATTTATTATGTTAAGTCTTGGCTTGACAGTGTAAACCAAGCACCATTTTCTTAAGGTGTGCTTGTGTGTGCGAGTGTATTTATTGATTAAGCCAAGATCATGTTGGTAGAAAATAAAAAAAGCTTGAATTGAGGCTTCTGTGATCCATATCAAATTTTTGAGATAGGTTTTCGTCGATAATCACATCAAAATTCATATGTGATTATCGCCGAAAACCTGTCTCAAAGAAAAAAAGCTTGCTTAAAATAAATTGAAATTAAAAACAAAAAATGAAAAGAAAAACAATTAACTAAACCCCACCCAAATAGGGTTTCAAACACTATGCTGCTTAGTGGCTAAATCGACAGACAATACACTAAAATAGTGAAGAGATCTAAATGTCTATGTGGCTGGGATCAAGTGACACTAACTTGCTAGAAATTGGTGCAGCAACAGCAAAAAACAATAGAGGAAGATTGTTGCAAAAATTTAGGGAGATGGGTGAAACACCTAAGGAAACGATGGGACCCTAAGGCCAATGATCAAACAAGTTTAAATGTGAAACTATGGATGGTGATGACCTGTATTTACAGATTTGAAACAAAAAGGTACAGATCTAGAAAATTTGGCTGAAAGCGTACAAAAACTCAGACTACTCACTCAACAAAACTCCTCCTAGAAAGGTGGAAGCGTACTAAAATCCCTAGGGGAGGTTGGATTCTACTTCGACAAGTAAATCAGAGTGGATCAAGGCCTAAGCAGGATGAGACAGAGGTCATACAACTCAACAAACAAATCTCTGCAAAACCCCGAAACAGATATGAGAAAAATCCTAAAACCTAGAAATCATAGGTACTAACCTGTTTTCTTGTAGGGATCACACTTTTGGGTTGATAAGTGCACTATGGCCTCTAGATTGCACTTTTTGGGCCAAAAAGTGCGATTTCTACTCTGTGGATCTTGGTCAAAAAATCTCGGAAAAATGTGTCACCTTTGTCGCGGCTAGTTCCTGTGACCTGCGGAAATAACCAGAAAGCTTGCGAAAGTTGGAAATTTAACATACCTAGGGTTTAAAAACTAGGAACCATTTAAAAAAAACAAAAAAAAAAATACCTAAGCTGAAAACCAAAGGTCACCCAGGTTTTTGGATCTGAAGTATAAAACCTAGTGGATTCGCCAATTTTATTGTAGTGTTTTCTTCTCAAAGATGTACGAAAATAACCCACTTAATATTGTGGTTGACAAACAATCTCAACAATATAAATGGCTGCTAAACATTGTAGATCTGCAACAACTAATAGAAACAAAACCTTCCAAATTATGGATCTATGCCACAATCATAGTTAAATAAAAAAAAAGAAAGAGTAATAACTCCAATCATCCAATTGAAACTAGATATACAAAGAATAGTTTTATTATAACACCTGTGAAGGGAACAAATAATTGTTACCAGTCCCCCTCTATGGGATGGGTTCTTTCCTATCCTCAAATGTCTTCACCTTGTGTAGAGTCTCTCCCCTCTATAATGTGTAAACCCAACAAAAATATGGTGTGCGACAATGAAAATAATCAGAGTTACAACAATGAGTGCAACAATGAAAATAATGAAAAGTGAATAATGAATGGAAACCCTTCTATTTATAACAAAATATTGAGCTATCCTCGAATAATGAGCAATAATAAAATATTATTGATTCCATTCTTGGAATAACCACTTGGAATATTTTATTATATTTGGTTAGGAGGGAAAAAGTATTTAAACTTTTATTTAGAAATAATAAATAAATAAATGATTTATTTATCATCTCAAGGAATTAGTTGAATAATAATAAACAAATAATGATTTATTTAATTATTCTTAAGGGATTTAGTCAAATTTGACAAAGAATAATAATTAATTAGTGATTAATTAATTATTCTTAGAAAAAAATAAGATAAATAATGATTTATCTATTTATTTTTCATGATTGGGTCAAATATGACAAGGAATAATAATTGAAAAATGGTTTAATTAATTATTCCTAGAATAAAATCAAATAAATAGTGATTTATTTAATTATTTTTCATGGGTTCAACTATAACTTACTTAACAAAGGTGGTTTATTAAGTAATTTCTCGCAATGAAAGGAATTTTATTATGGAAAAATTGGCTTTACATGGTGTACTTCGATCCATCTAGTAAATTAGGTTAGCTGATAAAATTTTTGGTGAGAACATGGATATCCAAGTGGATCTCCATCTGCTAATACTACTGTCATGCAACCCTCCTTAACATCGTGCATAGAACCCTTGTAAAGGTCTTCCATGGCTTCACATTGTGTACATGATCTTCTATAACCAATATCGATTTATCCTTCCTCTACCCATGGAGAATTAATAATGCCTTGAGATTGTTGTTGTTCAACAATGTGCCTTTCCTCCTATTCATTTGGCATATTTTGTGGCCAAATAAATGGAGTCTTCAAAAGTGTATCTTCATTTCTTTATCTTGAAATGATATCACTTTGATTATTGAAAAAAAATCCCATCAAACTAAATCAGCAACATTAAAGTACTCATATGTATCTCTAATACATCTTTTAATTTCTTCTAGGTATTCAGAATAATTTATCACTCTCTTATGCCTTCATCATTATGAAGTTCAACAAATGATTGTAATAATAATATATTTGATGCAAATATTGGATGATCTAGAATGAACTTTAAAAATTCTAAACCTGATGAAGGCCCCCTTCTGCAACAGTTGAATACTTCTTGCCCCATATAAGTGTTTTCCCATCAATTTTTTTTATAGGAAATTGATTCAGGAAGCTAATGTCATTAATATGTTCAATGCATTTCTCTTCACCATACAATCCTAGAATAAACCATCGCATGTCAATGGTTTCTTCCAACACATCAAAATAGGCTCTGGAATGTATGATTTCTTAATACATTCAATTAATGATGGTAGACTCCCAACATCCTTCCACCTCAATGTTACTGAAAAATGACTAAACATATGATCAATATGGTCATGAGTGTGACCAAAAAGAAGGAAACCAACCTTTACCTTTTCAAAAATTCCCAATTCAACAAGCATGTTTATATATCCAAAAGTAACTTGATTTTTGTTTTCACAGCTTGTGTTGTCTAATTGTAGATACAAAATTTCAGGAAGAATACCATACCAATGAGAAACCTCATCATGGATTATAGTTGTGGTCATATTTGCATCATTATGAATATTTGGAGTTGTGAAGTAAACCCTTGACAAAATCTTCCCATTAAAGACCATACAACCAACCTAGTGAAACTAAATAAAATTTTCCTCCAGTAAATTTTTTGGTGCATGGAAAAAATGTGGCATAAGTGTTTTGTTTTGGTATTTCACTTGTTTGCTGATTGTGATGCTCTTGAAGTGCTTTGACAATGTAATCCACACATAAAATAAAGGGAACCTATTAATAAATATATTTTCATAGTTGATAACTACCCAATTTTTAAAAATAATGTTATGAATGCATGCCTCTTTTTTCCCCTTGACATTTATCCCTTTTTTGTTTAAGAGACGTGTATTGAAAAACCCTATCCTTGTCTTCTTAGGAATACGAACATTGTTGAATTTGTTCTTCCATATCCTTGTAAATTTGAATATGTAATAAAATACCATCTCCTTCAACACCTTATGCATATTCTTTGTATAAGTTTTATATTTCTCGTCTTGATAAATTATATGGAATATGTATTGTGTCTTTATTTGGCATACACTCTCTGTGAAAATAATTCCTTCATCCATGAAATTGCAGTAATTTTCAATGGCCCAACCTCTCTTTTATAACCTACTTTTGAATAAAATGTAGGATCCTTTTCCAGTCTTTCTTGGATTCTTGACAAACAAAAATTATTAATTGAATGCAACATTTTGGAAGTCTTTCTATAGAGCAATACATTCCCAATATGATAATCATAACCTCCTAGTGTAGATTGCATGCAACCCACTAAATATGAATTTTGCATGGTTTTATTCATTGACAAATATCTCTTCCTTTGCTCCAAAGAAAACTTGAAATTCATATGTTTCAAGCAATCCTTTTGACGACATTCACTTGAAATCAGATCACCGATATAACTTGTATTTTTGAGATATTTTGTCCTAAACCTTTTATAACCATAATATTTAGGATTGATATGAAAAGGTCTACTCCTATTCCTAGATACAATATTTTCTTGCAATGTCTCCATCATTTCATTATTCTCTGTAAAATAAGTTTCATCATCGTTACGAGGAATATTATCCTCACTATGATCATTCTGAACATAGTTAGAAAATTCATCAACATCATTGCTTGGAAAATATTCATTACCATCCTCACCTGAAGGAAATTCTTCACTACCAACATCTTCGCTTCTGAAATCCCGACTGAGACAAAAGTCTTCACCATCTTCATTCGTGTTTTTGAAATCCTCCCTTGGAGGATTCAATTCGTCATCACCAATAGTGCCTTTGAAACACTTAGATAAAATTCACTATTCACATCTGTGCCTCTAAAATTATCATTTACAAGAAACTCTTCATCCTTCCCTTCATAACTAGTGCTCACATAATCCTTAGGATTAGGACTAAGTCAAAAATATGACTCTCTATTCATAGTTAAATTATCATTGGCAGGAAATTCTTCATCCCCCCCTTCATTAGTGGTGGTCTCATAATCCTTGGGATTAGGACTCAGTGGAAATTTTGAATTTATATTTAATGGAAATTATTCATCCTCCCCTTTATCAGTGGTTCTCTCACAATCCTTAGGATTATGATAAGTGGAAATGTTGAATATATATTTATTGGAAATTTTTTGTCGTCCCCCTCCCCTTCCTCAGTGGTGCTCTCATAATCCTTATGATTAGGACTATGTGGAAAATTTGACTCTGGAAATTCCTCATCCCCCCTTCATCAGTGGTTCTCTCATGATCCTTAGGATTAGGACTAAGTGGAAAATTTGACTCTCCATCTACTATAAATTCTTCATCCTGCCCTTCGTCAGTGATGCTCTCATAATCCTTAGGATTAGGACTAAGTGGAAAAATTGACTCTCTATACACAGGAAATTACTTTTGTTGCCCATCATCAATGCTACACTCATAATTCTTAGGATTAAGACCAAGTGGAAATATCTTCTCTCTATTCATAGTGAAATAATTGTTGTTATGTTCATAAAATTAATAGATTTGTTGCATGACAAAGATGCTGATGCTAAACAAAGAAAAACTTCACTATCAAAAGAATCCATGACCTTCAACCAGAAGATGTCAAATGATACAAATGCACTCTCTCCCAATGAACATTTATAGCTTAAAGATTGAAAATTTCACTCTAAAGTTTTCCCCCTAAATTTTTTGCCGAAATTTTTCCCTCTAAAGTTTCCCCCCAAAAACGCTTGCCAAAAATTTTCCCTCAAAAATTTCTTTTGAAATATTTCCCTCCAAAATTTTCATCTAAAATTTACTTGAAAACATATTACTAAACTTTTGGTCTTGAAACATTTCACCCTACTTTCTATTCAAAATACCGACAAAAAATTCTGTCTAATTCATTCCTCTGAAATTAAAATAATTCTTCTATTTAAATTAATTAAAATTGACTACATAACTAAATTAATTTTTATAATTAATATTTTATTTTTTATCCCACAATGAATAAAAGTTAATCTAAACCTATAATATTAACTATATATTAATTTTTTTAATTTTAATTTTAATCCCACATTCGAGAAACGCTAAAGCAATCCCACAATCTTCGCTATATAATAACATTCATTGTTTCTATTCGTCACATCACATCAAGTCTTCTCAGTTTTGTTAAACATTTTGGAGCAATTTTGTGGAGGACATGCATTGCCATCGACAACAAATTCAACGGGAGTTTTTCTTATTTGAAAGGTTATTTTTCCTTTTATTTTGACTATTTAAAGAGGAATTTGTGGAAAATTTATTGGTTTATGGTCTTTATGCTCCAATTTGTTTTTTAATTCTTTTTCTTTTTTTTTAAGTTGTTTTTGCACTATCATATTTTATGGGAAAAACCACATAGAAAACAATTTTTTTTATATATTTTTATAGAGAAGAAGACGAAAAAAAGACTCAAATTTGTAGATTTTTAGGAGACAAATTAATAAAAAAAGTACAATTTTAGGGCTTTGAAATAAAAAACAGGTGTTAAATTTGATATTTTTTTAAACAATGGTGGTTTTTTGCCACATTGGGTTTCAAACTCAAAATCTTGGTGTTCTAATGTGTTGCTCTATGCTTATATGTGATGATTTATTATGCTCTTTACTACATAATATATGTCTGATGAAATTAATTATAAGCCACTGGTTAAAGATAAAGATCTAATGGAATTTAAGAAGAATTAATTTAATTGATATATGATGTTTGCTTTCACTGAAGTCACATACATATGTTGGTTTTTGAAATGAAATTAGCTTACATAAATCCAAATATGAAATGAAAAAGTTAAAGTGGTTTTAAAAATACTAATTCAACCCCCCTCCCTCTCTCAGTATTTTTCCCAACAGAGGTGTACCCTAACATTCTTGATAGCATCAAGGATTTTATTAGTCTCGACTACTTTTCTATTGGCCTATGGATGATATGGTCTTGTTACCCTATGCTTGATCTTGTAATTCTCGATGAGTTCCGTAATGAACCTTGAAGTACACTATGACCCTCCATTAGTCACTATATCTTAGGTATTCCAAACCTAGTGAAATTTATTTATGGAGAAATTTCATTATTTCCTATTCAATTTCCACTAGGTATGATTTAGCTTCCATCCAGATTGTAACATAATCCATGCAAAATAGGGTGTAGGTGTTCTAATGGGAAGGGGATTTATTTGTCCCCCAAAATCAATGGCGCATCTATCAAAGGGTTCCAACACCAGTTAACATTGCAACGACATCTCATCTATCTGTACAAGTCTACCCATATGCTGGTAGCCATCACATCTCTTCATGTATGCCTTGGAATCCTTGAAAATACAAGGAAAATAATACTCCTAATTGAGAACCTTGTACCCTATTATTTTATCAGCAAAGTGGCCCCTACATGGGCCATCCTGACAATATTTTAGTATTTCATGGACCTCATATTCTTGTACACATATTATGATAATAAAGTTAGATCCTATGCAGAAAAGACAACAATAAACCTATGAGAATTTTCCACTTCGTCTAATGATCCTTTGTCATTTTTTTAGAGATAGGTGTTGCATAACCTTGTCTACAACCAAGTAGTTAGCAATATCTACGAACAATGGAAATTTAATAGATACTGAAAAAATATGTTCATTTGGAAATGAACGTTCCACTAGGGGCTCATTTTCATTAGATGTTAAATTATAAATAAAATCAACAACTACATTATCCATCCCAGGTTTATTTAATATGGTAATATCAAATTCTTGCAATAAAAGAAAACATCTAGTAACTCTTCCATTAGTGGTTAGTTTCTTATTTAAGTACTTAATAGTAACATGAACCATACATAAGATTATCGAGCATCCTATAATATAGTGTCTAAAATTGTTTATGGCATGAATAATGATAAGAAATTCCTTCTCAATCGCTGTGTAGTTTGGTTTTTCGATGAGAAGTTTTTGTTGATGAATTATATTACGTACATATTGTTATTTTTTCATTTCCCTACTATAGATCCAATAGAAATATATGACACATCTGCAAAGATGTTAAATGGGAGACATTAATTGGGCCCTCTCAAAATAGGAGCTTGTGACACTTTATAATTTAGCTCCTCAAAGGAATGATGACAGCTACCTATCCACAAAAACTCAACCATTTTGTTAAGTAATGAAAATAGTGGATGAGCTATCAATAAAAGATCTTCCATCAAGTGATTATAGTAGACAACATTATCTAGTAAACTTCATACTTCTCTTTGTGATCATGGAACAATAAAATTTAGTATTATGTACATTTTTTCCATATCCACCTGGATGCCTTTAGCTAATATATGATTCCCTAATACAATTCGATCATTTAATGCTATCTTGAACTTCTTATTACTCAAAATAATGCTATTTTCCTTACACCTTATGAAATTTTTCCTTTGATTATCAAGGGCTTCATCAAACTCATTGTCGTAAGGGGTTAAATCATCCATGTATATTTTTGCACAATCATGGATAAGGTCAAAAAATATACCAATTGATACTCTTTGAAAGGTGTTTGAAGTGTTCCATAATCTAAATAGATGGACATGATAATAAAATGTAACCCATGGATAGGTGAACATGGTTTTGTATTGGTCCTTAGGAGCAACTTGTATTTGATTGTAACCATTTAATCCATCAAGGAAGGAAAATTACTTTTTTCCTGCAAGTGTATCTAGAACTTGGTTGATCAACAGAAGAGGGATATGATCCTTGTCTATTGAATTATTGAGTTCTCTATAATCCACGTGGATCCTCGACTTTCCATTCTTTTTTGGGACTATGACAAGAGGGGAGACCTATTGGCTATTGGAAACTAGATATATGATTTATCTATGAGGAATTTTTGTAGTTCCTCTTTTACAATTTCCATTAGTGTGGAATTCATCCAACATTGAGGTTTTTGAATAGATCAAGGTCCTTCCTTAATCTAAATGTGATGTGTAGACAAGTTAGTATGGATCCCATTCATGTATAAATAATTCCATGTGAATGAATCATTGTGCCTTTTCAATAATTTAATCAGCCACTCCTTTTTCTCTTATGTCTATACTAAATTAATTTCATGGTTTTAACAAGGTTGATTTCAATTTTCTTTGAAGTTGACACTTGGTCTTCTTAAACTAAGGACTAATGTTTCAGAATTGAAGAACTTGTGGTGGATAAAGAAGCCTAAACATGAGGCACATAATGTGGTTAGGAGCATGTGTGTTATAGTGTGAGGAGGAGTAGGGGCAGAAAATAAAATTATTGATTTCCTCATCCTCAATCCCCTCCATAATGTTAAGAAATTTTTCAATTGTGAGGACATGATGAGCTACCTTGTCCTCATCAATATCCTCTCCAATAGCCTAGAAATATGTTTCAAGGTCTATAATAGGCTTGGAAGGAGCATATAAGGTTATCTATTTAATCGAGATGTCATGCAAAATTGTCATACTCCCTTATATATAACCAACATATATTTCTAAAGGTATAACACTCCCTCCCACCAATTTAGAATCTTACGCTGATAGGAGGTGTCACTTTTAATTAACTCGACCTCCATGGTCTCCTAATGGAAATGGTATTCCAAAATTACTTCTTCACCAATGTTTTTGAGATTAACATTGGAAAAAACCATTATATCCAGCTTGTCGAGAGACATTTGACAATATAAATTTCACCCCATTCCAATCTTCATATTGAAAGTTATGACCTTACAAAAATAAACTAGTTAACTCTTACCACATCAGTGCTGCAAGATGTTGCCACATGGCATCCTCACATTACCCATGTGGTCCTTCCACATTGTCCACAATGATCACATGGCATTCGCATAGCCATAGACATTCACCAGTGGTACTTTTCACTTCATCTTAATATGTGGGTCGCACATATACTAAACCTTTTGGGCAATGCAAGAAAATTACCTTTTATCTAGCCATAAGTGATATCAGATTTTGAATAAGGTTTGCACAAGGAAAACCTCCTGAACCCCTAGATCCCTGGATACATTCGAATCATTGTATCTCCTTGGCCATATCGAAAACTAACCCCGTTCTAAGGTTCGATGCATTCATGCCTTTTCCACATCCTTGGATGTCATGGATTCCTAGGTACATTTGTCTCTCATGATGACATATAACTTTGTGCCAAAAAATTATTAAATGGCCCCACTTCCAAGCTTCACACGATGTCTAACCCATGGGAAAATATGGCTGGAATCCTTCAACTCCTAAATGTGTCCCACCTCAGATTTAAGCCAATTTACTCACTCTTTGCTTTAGTTATTTCTACTAGTCAAAACTTGACACTTCCACAAAAGTACACAAGCGCAAATGGCCCAAATTTTGAACTCCTAGATGCACCTGCCAAACTTGAAAAGCATGTCTAGCCCAAATATGAGAAGAGGCTATATGACACTTAGACTTAGCACTTTGAAAGCTTTAGGGGCTTTACCCAAAATTTCCTCAAAGCCTAGAATTACCTGGAATGCTAGTTTTGTAGGAATGAAAATCACCATTCCAACATTAATGACATATATACCTTTTAATGACCATGATACGATAAATGAATCTACCATCAAGTCTATTGATAGGAACTGAAACAAGCCAAACCATAATTGCACTACCCTTCATCTCAACACAACAATAACAAAATATCCTAAACCAGAATGGGTATTTCACATTATCAAAGCTACTAATAAATCATACATTGCAACATAAAGATAATCAACAACCTTAATTAGGAAAGAACACATGGTCATGGAAAAACAAGGAAATCCATACATTATAACAACTAACTAAACATATCTAGTATACATATAAGACCGTGTAAATAGATTTGTAGATTAGGAACACATTCACAACACAAGTTATGTAATTCCTTCCAAGCATGATCACATTCACATAAGCATATCATTGTAAATAAATAGGAGTAATATGTTCCTCTAATAACTGAATGTTGATATATTCATTGTCATAAACATAAAAAAACCTCATGCATTATCCATAGTACACACAAGTACATATAAGTTCACTGTATCTATACATCTTGAATTATTTACAACGGAGGAAGGGACTTCAACTCTCCACCCAACCTTAAGCTAGACACACTGCAATATTTCTTGCAGCTGACCACCCTCGAGCCAGATTTAGAATTCGAGTGAAGTGCTCAAGAGATATTTACATTAGTCTAGTTAACCAAATCACATGGGAATCTTGAGCACACATTGTCTCCGCTTGACAACCATGATTGTAGATCACATAGTGTCTCCACTCGTTAAGCACATCAAGGATTCAAAGAACACAAATTTCCACCTTCAATACCCTGCAAGAGTCTAGAGCACACAGTGGCTCCATCAATCAAATACTACAAGAGTATAAAGCCCTTGGTATCTCCACTTTATTCGCACTACAGGAACCCATAGCCCACAAGTCCCTCCACCATCTACCTTACAGGAATCCAGATCACAGAGTGTCTCCACCTGATAAGCTTCTATGGGAATCTAGAGTCCACCCTTGTAATACCCCTACTTGACCTTGGTGATGTAAATATCAGGTACATGTGAAATTTAGGTTGGTCAACTGAAAGATGTATAAATTGATCAGGTTGGTGAGTTGAAGCATATTTTGGGGGCTTGCATTCCCATGTAAATATGTTTATATATTTTTGGGGGTCATTGAGCTCGGGGACATATGCCTTTATAGGTTGTGAGTTTGGGGAGTCTAAAATGGTAATCATGATGTAAATTTTGTACATTATCAATAAAGTAAGATGGCTACAGAACACCTCCATGGAAAATACTATGGGGGGTTTTGAAACTCCATGGAAAGAGGGAAACAATTCAAGTGTGATGATGTCTTGGTGAAAAGGAACTAATGCCCATGTAGCTTTATGAGGTGTCGTGTGGTAATAAAAAACCATGCATATAAAAGTGAATGGTTTTGCCTTGAAAGGAATTTTTGGCAATTATTTAGTGATCATTTATGGATGCATTCTTGTGAGCCTTGGAGGCAGGGGAATATGGCTAGGGAGTGGAGTTAGTAGATTCACTTTAGTAGCCATGGAGTTCTGGTGTAACTTAGTTTGGTGACTAGTTGATGAGTATGGAGTTCAAGGATCTGTAATTGACTAGTGTTGTTTGGTTTGGCATGGAAGGGTACCTGGAAGCCCCAAATAGAAATGAGAGATTATGGAAGCCATATAGTTGAGACCGCCCCATCAAATAGTGAAGTGCCCTAGAATGTGGTGGCACGAGACCCGAGGGATGGTTAGGTGCAGCGAAGGGGTGCACCACTTAGGCATAGGTTGATGGAGGGAATGAGCCTATGGTTGGATGTTTAGGATACTAGGGTTGGTTCCTTGGTCAGTGTTTGATTTCCAGTACTTGGTGTATAGAATTTTTCCCATGGATTGGAGGCCCCAGCTCAAGGTTGACCTATGATTGAAAGATTATGAAATGCATGCTGTATGGAGGGGTGGAACTTGGAAGGTATGTTTCCATTTGGTATTATATTTCAAAAAAGTGTCCATGATTATTGTACTTTGTTTATGTTCCACACTTTCTTTTAAACCCTAGTCTAGATTTGGTAATTGTGTGTATTTATTTCATTATGCATGATTTATCTAATGTGTATAATTACTAATTTTATGTGTTATTAAATGCATAATTAATGAATGGTACATAATGTTCGGGAATTGCATGAACTACACATGTAACTATGCATTCTATAATTTAATGAATTGAATCCAGGTACAAGTACATACCATGGAAAAAATGGTATAGTTAAATTGGTAGAAACACAAAGTATTAATTTCACATAAATGACCAATTTTGGACTAGTGTGACCAGGGGTGTTCTAAAAATGAACCAGGGTTTGGAAATGTACAAGCCTTTTGATGCATCCATTGTAAAATTTGGAGTACCATATTTTGGTTGTGTGGTAGTTTTTCCCAACAAGGGGATGGGGATGTTATATAGTGGTATCAGATCTGAAGTTGCATCACTAGGCTTGCTTGGAACGAAAAGTGTTAAATGAAAATGTTTATGAGTTACCCACTAACTGATTGACAAAATTCAAAAATGGTGGGAATAGTGGAAATTCCCCCAAAAGTTTGAGAATGGATACCATGAAAGGGCACCTAGCCTTATTTTAAAGGGTGTTCTAGTTTGTAAATTAGAGGTTTGTGGGTGAAATTTAGCCATAAAGGGATAAATTCACACAATACAGTCATATAGGGGTGTCAGGAAATTTCTCGTCAACATGGTTGTGGGAATTACTATCATATCATGGCTAAATCACTGTCAAAGGTAGGGTTTCAGGTGGTAATTAAGGTAGTTATCAGACCTATGGTTACAAGGTGGTGATTATGGTAATTGTGAAAAATTTGGTAGAACCATAACTAAGGGAAAACCTATAAATTCATGTTGGTTGAATAAGGTAGAAAATTCCTGTGTTTGGTGGCAAGATTTGGGTTAGTCCTAGAAAGTATGAGAATCCAAATGTTTGGGGTTAATAGTGATAGTTTTATTACCATTAGGTCGTATTTGGTTCAAAGACCTAGATCTGGGGCCCACATCAGAACATAGGTCTGGGATCTTGAGGTTTTTAACAATCAATCACACTTGGATGCATGGTAGTCTAGAGGGCCATATGTAGTCTAACCCAAGAGCATGGATAATAGTAGTCAAGAGGCTCAGATATGGGCTAGGTTTGAGTGTGCCACAAAAATGCTAGTGTGGAGTTGTGAAGGTTTGATACCTCACATGGAGCATGAGTGAATGAGAGCAGACAAGCCTAAATGTGGGCTAGGTCCAGATTCTGCACATGATGAAGAATGGTTTAGGGCTCCGGGGCAAAGACATCAATTTAGATAATAAATCATAAGAATGGTAGGATATATGAAAATTCCTTATAACATAAAAATAAAAAATAAAAAAATAGTGCAAGCTATGGGACAGACTTGTGGGCCTACAAAGAATGGTGACATGGTAACTGCCCTGGAAGGGAAAGTTCATAACAATTGCAAAAGGTGGAAGTGGAACACTCGCTTGGTTGTGACCACTCAGCCCCTACCACATGAAAGATACATGTGAATGGTTAAGGCCAACGTAGGGTCGACATGGAAAAAGATGACTTTCATGGATGTATAGTGTAAAAGAGGTCAAGAAAGTCAATTCACATTCAACGTGAACAAATGAAAAGGTGAGTTGGTATAGGGGTTACCAACAAATGAAGGAAGGAAGAAAAAAAACATTGGGGTATTGATATAGCTGACTACTGTTATAGTACAATTATAGTTATAATACATCATTACAAGAAAATTTGATTGATTCATGGGATCAAAACAATTGAAATCTTATCTAGTTCCTCCAAAAATCCATCAAGTTTTTAGGTCAACTGCCTATAGTGCATTTTGAGGCCTTAACCTATGCTTTTAGGTTGCAGAACCCTTTGGAAACTATTTTATTGATGGTATAAGTAGTTTCTATTAAAGGAGAAAGACTTAGAAGAGAGTTTTTAATGATATATTACAATTACAAATTATAGTTGATATGAAGGATTTAAGACAGAAACAATATGAAGGAAAAATGGGGTAAATTGGAACTTTAAAAGGGAAAAGCTTCACAATCAAGGCTCACATTTGGGAATTGAAGTAGTCAATGGAAATATATGGGAGTGTAGAAACCGCCATGGAGTCATATTTGAAATTTTGATATGCTACTACTTGGAAAATTGAAAATAGTGTGTTGTCATAGAATATGCAAATTAGTGTAAATAGACCAAAACTTTCCAAGTCCATAAACATCAGCTTAAAAGTCAAAATTGAGAAAAAAAAAAAAAAACAGTAAAACGAAATTTGTTTAGGAGCATAATATTTATATCAACCAAAAATTTATCTTAGGATTTAAATATTTTGTGAAATTGTCATAATAAATTTATAAGAGTTATAAGGAAAAATTTGTGATTGACACGTCAAATTTTTTGAGGGCATAACTTTTAGATTATGTATCAAAATTGAGAAATTAGATAGTCAATAGAAAGCTATTGACAATAGAAATAAACTAATGAAATTAGAATTTTGAGTTTGGGAAAATGTTTTGTGAAAATTCCACAAGAAAACTGCAAGAGGTAAAATGGGAAAAAAACCAAAATGAGGATCTGAAGTGCAAAAGATGATCAAGAATCCTATAGCCAAGAAACGAAGATCAGAGCTATGAATTTCAGCATGGGAAATGCTGATATAAACGTATATTTGCATGGAAATAGATGATAGATATTTGGAATAAACTATGAGAAAGCTCAAAAGAGAGGGGCTCAGCTGCAAAGTTGACAATGAGAGATTGATGAGAGAGAAGCATTAGATTAAATCTCAAATTTTTCAGATTGTAAATAAATTGCATAGGAAATTGAAGTAGTCATATGATTCGAGTTAATTAGGAGAACATGATTCATGGGTTAAAGGAAGAGGTGCTATCAATTTAAGGCATTCTAGGAGTGTTTCCCCAAAACAATTCCATACATCATGAAGGGCCACTTAGAGGGCTTATGCTCCATTAGAATCAGGTAGTAGCGCAAGCATATCACTAGTAAGAAAGTAAAGGAGAATGTTTGACCAAATAATTTTCAAGGAGAACTTGGGAAAATTAAACCTCCCATTGTTAACAAGGATCTTAAGAAAGGAGAGGAAGTTGAGGCTTGGTTAATGGAAATTAGGAAGTAGCTAAAGCTATATAGTTTTTCCACTAATTTGGAAGGCTGAATTGCCATCTATCATCTGAAAGAAAAGGAAAATTTGTAGTCAGAATAACTCAAGGAAGTGAAGCACTTTGATCAGAGGAAAATTACATGGAGGAAATTTACGAAACATTTTCAAAGGAAATACTTAGATAAGTGTTATTATGAGAGGAAAATGCAGGAAATTTTCAAGCTCAAGTTGGGGAACATGACCATGGAGGGGTATGGTTGAAATTCTACTAAGCTATTGAAGGAATTTTTAGCTATGTTTATTGGGATTCAGGGATCACCTCCAAGGAGAGATATGGACTTGTCCATTGATTTGATACCTAGAGCTTATTTGGTATATAAATAACCTTATAGGATGAGCACACCAGAGCTCAATGAATTGCAGCTACAATAGGAGGACTCGTTAAAGAAAATATACATACAACCCAGTGTATCACCTTGGGGTGCTCTAGTTCTTTTTGTCAAAAATAAAGATGGTACATTGTGGCTATGTATTAATTTCGATAATTGAATAAAGCTATAATTAAAAATAAATACACTTTGTGAAGATAGATGATTTATTTGATTAGCTCTAGGGAGATAAGTATTTTCCAAAATTGACTTGATATTTGGGTATCACCAGTTGTAGATTAAATAAGAGAATATCAACAAAACAACATTTTGAAATTGTTATGTTCATTATGAGTTCATAGTGGTGCCTTTTGGATTCTCCAATGCACCAAGATTTTTTATGTGCCTAATGAATGGAATCTTCAAAAATTATTTCGATAAATTTGATATTGTTTTCCTGGATGATATACTGATATATTTTAAGTCTAAAGAAGAGCATGAACAACATTTGAGGCTAGTTATATAGGTGCTCATAGAGCATCAATTATATGCCAAGATGACTAAATTCTCATTTTACCAAAGGAAAATACATTAACTGGGTCATAATATTTATGATGATGGAATAGAAGTAGATCTAGAAAAGATTAAGGCCATCAAAGAATGACTAATCCCCAAAAGTGTAAAAGAGGTGAGGCCTTTTATGGGCCTAGCTAGTCATTACAAAAGATTTATTCAATGTATTCAAAGCATTAGGGGAATTTTGAGGTCTAGAATGGGCCTCCTAAAGAAAATATCTAAATAATAGTTAAAATAATAAAATAAGACATGAATTTTTAAAGAAAAAAGAAAGGAAACTATTTTCCTTATTGTATTTTCAAATTATGTCATTGTAGCTTCACCCAAATTTGAAGATGATGAGCGCCAGTATTGCAGCAAGGATGTTGCAACTCCTGGGGTACCAACTTTACTTATCAACATGGGGTTCGTACAAACTTGGAGGTGACAGTGCTATATGCACAAGTAGATGTGAAGGTCCTGCCTGTTGTCATTGTTCATCTGGTGAGAGACTCGAGGGGTTCCAACCCAAACTTCTATAGGGTCAGAAGAAGATTGATTCATTGATGGAAGAAGAGAAAATCTATTCTAAGAGAGCTACTCTACTATAGTAATAAAGAACACAACATGTAATTCTAAATCACACCATATCCTAATTAACCATTTAAACACTTATGCTAAGCAGAATTGCTAAATCAACACTATCCTAATGCTACTATCTAAGTTACAGAAGTAAAGAGCATCAAACCAAAGTAATGTGTAAGCAAGGAAACTAAACTAAATCTATTTTCACTCTTTTTTGGTTTTTTTGGTAAAATCAAGCATGCAATTTAAGTGTTCTTGTAGACTTGACAGGCGGATGGAAGGTGGTTGAGGATGGCTATAAGGTATATGGAATGGCAACGTTTAAATGATATGCAGAACAAAGTTCGGAAAGAGTCAAGTGGAAGAGCAATCGAAGATCAAAATCAGCAAAAGGAAGATGTAATGAAACAACAGTGCACAAGAACCATTGGATCAGTTGGGAATAGTATTAACGGGAGATGAACGGTGGAGATATTACCGTAGGAGATTACATGAATAGATGGATGAACAGGATTAACGGGAGATGAATGGCAGAGATCTTATCACACAGGATTACATAAATAGATGGATGGATTGATCAACGAACATGATTAACAAAAGATGAGAGGTGGAGATCTTATCACGGAGATTAAGTGAATAGATGGATGGACCACATCAATTCACATGTCGACAGAAGGGGGGAAAACGTGTGAAATGATGGAGCGATCTTCATAGGTGGTAAGCAGTTTCTCGCACGCCTTCAAAGTTGTAAGTGCAATTCCTAAATTTTACGCGATTAACTTAAGTGAGTGACACGTAGCACGAGAAAAACACTTTTCTCGCATGCTCTCAATCAGATATTGGTCGTGCAAAAATTTGTGCGATAGTCGTTGGATCATGCAGGATTGATCAACGGTGGAGATTGGCCAAGCTAGTTGGTGATAGGGTGACTCAATGGCCGTTGGATCAAGTGAAACAGATCAACGGTGGAGATGTGGAGCACCTAAAGTCAAACGTTGAAATGAATATAGGTGGTAAGCAGTATCTCGTGCACCCTAAGAGCTGTAAGTTGTATTTATAAATTTCACGTGATTAGCCTAAGTGAGTGACACGTAGCATTGGAAAACCACTTTTCTCCTCTTAGTTGGGTATTGGTCGTGCAATAATTCATGTGATATTGCACGATAGCCATTGGATCATGCAGGATTGATCAATGGTGGAGATCGACCAAGCTAGTTGGTGAGCGGATGACACACTAGCTGTTGGATCAAGAAAAACAGATTGACAGTGGAGATTTGGAGCACCTAAAGTCAAACGTTGAAATGAATATGCGACACGTAGTTAATGACAATTGGTTAGATTTGTTATGGATCAGACAGTAAGGAGATCTACGGGTATAATCTGATTAAGACATGATTTATTGGCTTCCGCATATATTATGCATGAAGAAAGTGCTGAAGGAAATGAGAATATGAGTGAGATCTTATTATAGAAAGATAACGATGAAATGAACCAAGTATTGAATCAAGACAACAAACTCCAAAGCTCATGCGAGAACTTGAAATTTGTGTTTTTGGGGTTGCTGAAGGGTCTCTTCCTCAAGTCATGGTCTTAGAGGGAGGAGGTGAAGTTGAGACACCTGCTTACAACCTTATGGTGATATTTTCCCCCTTGCTAACCTGCTAATTGAAAGAAGGCACAAATGGAAGCAAACTAAAACATAACGAATCTATGCTACAATGTTGTAATGGAAATGTGACTACTTAAGAAAATGAGCGATTAAACCATGAATCTATGTGCTACACTACTGAAATGGAAATGCAACTATTTAAGCAAATGAACGATTAAATCATGAATCTATGCTAGCATACATGTAGAATAAAGAGGAGCCTTAGCTTCTAGGGTTGGGCCCTAACCCAAGAGATTTAGCCCTCTGAGTTAACTCAGTGTTGGCTCAAAACAAAACTCATTCTTATTATCAAAACAATGGATTACATCAAAAACTGTCACAAGTCTTGCACCTTGAAAATAGAATAAAGTTTTACAATCAAAAGTCTAAATCCTACTAAGTTCCTAGGCCTCTCTACTTATACGTCTGAAGTCTCCAACGAACTCCTTAAAATTAGGGAGGCTCGGCTGCCAAACTCGAGATAAACTAGTGCTTTGACTTTCACTTGCTCGGTTGCCTTCTAGTCCTCATGAATTGGCTATTTTAACTTCGAGCTAATGGAGGAATATTCGAATGGAGGGGTAGTAAATGAGGAGGATTTACCTCCTATAATTCCTTTCCCTTGTCTCATTCTATTTTTGACCAAGGTCTTTGCCAAAATTCCTTACTTTTATCCTTTATTTCTGCATTAAATGCACATTAGACCACAAAGAAAAATATCCAACTCTAACTCATCTCATAAACAAAATATAATCAAAATTATGCAGTAAATTGTGAGAATAGTTGGTTTGACTAAGCTAGGAGGTGAATTAAGGCCCATATAATTACCCAATGATGAGGCTCATCATCACCCCCTTACTGAAAGTGTTTCTCATCCTCTGAGAAAATTAGTCAATGTCCATGTCCTTCATGGCTCTATAGCCTCTCTGGCATCCCATGCCTTTGTTGTGGTCTCTCCTTCTTGTTCGTAGAAGCCTTCTTTCCTTTCTACTTCTTCCCACTGCCTCTTTTCCTCTTCTTCTTTTCTCCCTTCTAGCATCCTTAGGAGTAGTGATGGACTGAGTTTTAGGCCTATCCATTTGACCTTCAACCTTTGCATTGATTTCTTATACATAAGTGTCCTGTTGAGTGCCTCTCTCAACTTTTGAGGGGAGTGTTGTGTGGAAGTTTGTTCCATCTTCTTGCATAGGCATGTATGTTATCATCTCCTAGTAGCCTAATCATATCCTCAAAATGTGAAATTGCTTGCTCTTGGGCAACAAGATATCTAGGTGCCAGCTGAGGATCATTTGCAATTAGATTATGGTTGCTGATTAGGGCCATGGGATTTGATTGTTCAAATCTGATGAAAAGAGGTTCATTTTCATCTCTGGCCAATATTCTTTTCATCTTTGCAGCCCTTGACTCCTCATGGTTCATCCATGATGCCAAAGCCATTAATTGTAGATCTCCCAGATCGGCATTGGGATCCCAAACATTCATGTCTGTGAGGGCCATGTTGTGCAAGTAAAACTCAGCCATTTTGGCCCTATCCTCTAGTCTACTTTGATCAAAAAGATCAATAAACTGCCTATAGTCCTGAAATGCAATGGTTCCCCTTTGTGCTAATGTTTTAATCTAAAATTTCAGCCATTTTTCTCTGAGGTAAAGAGCATAGGATTTAGCTGGCATCCTACACTGGATGGACTCCAAGGAGAGGTTGGCCATACATGCTAGTTGGTTTTCTCTTTCCTACAGATGTCCTCTCAGCCATGCATTTTCCCTCTCAAGTTGATCTCTCATTATTACTTCTCTATCCCTTAAGCCACTTAGCTCTTTGCCCATTTCCTTGAGCTTCGTTTCAATACCTCCTTCCTCTTTGTTTTTCTTATCTTATTACTCTTGATGTTCTTTCTCATCTCCATCAGTTTCTTCCTTCGTTTCTTCCTCTGTTTAAGCATCCTCCTCCTTCTCTTCTCCTGCTTCAATGTGTTCCTTTGTATTAGTTTTTTCTTCATCCATCTCATCC
The DNA here is from genome assembly GCA_031772625.1 of Pinus tabuliformis. Taxonomy (NCBI): domain Eukaryota; kingdom Viridiplantae; phylum Streptophyta; class Pinopsida; order Pinales; family Pinaceae; genus Pinus; species Pinus tabuliformis. The sequence continues at coordinate 930,609,918 of CM062811.1, read as the reverse complement.
CCATCTAGCTCTGTATATTCTTCTTCTTGTTTTTCCTCCTCCTCACTGACAGAAGGACTAACATCATAGGTGAGGGTTTTGATGTCATCCTCTGTTGGTAAGTCTCTGAAGATTGATCATGTTATAAGGATCCTGAGGTGTTGGAGGGAATCTTCAATGAGGATCATGATCAACCCATTGTGAGCCAATTGTTGGGAATTCCCTTCCTTTACTTTGTTGCTAGAGTCTATGAGTGATTGCATCAAGAAATAGGGTATGCTGAGTCTTTGAACTGATGTTTCTACCCCAAATCTTAATTCTTCAAGCATCCTAAAATGGTAGCCATAAACAACACTATATCTATGGAATGGCAGATGAGGTGACAGGGTACGATGAATGAGGTGGACGGTAATGAATGAGGGAGGTGGGTGATGTGGAGGAGATGAGATGGAGTGGAGAAATTGGGGTGGCCCACTGCGGGGGTAGGGAGTGTACGGGATGTTCATCAGGTTTGAACCCCCACCACCCCCCCTCCCCCACAACAATCTCAGGCTGTAGATCTCGGTCAAACACCTTGACGTCATGGTCAACAGCGGGGGTTGATCCTCAGTTATAACTCATGCTCGTTGCTCCCTCGCAGAGCACTTTATCTGCCTCTCAAACCCACACTTACTTAAATCTTGTGCTATCGCTCGAACTTTAATATGGGTCGGGGCCCCACCTTACATCGGATTTGAATGCCATAAAAAATAAATCATTGTTTTCGAACTCTTTCATTCTCTTTTGATTTTAAAAAGAATTTCCTTTTTTCCACCTAACTGTCTGCTTTGTCAAAATTGGCCAACTTAACTGGCCACCTTTTCACTTATAAACCAACTACCTCGTAACCCTTACAACTTTTGATCACATGATGCATATGAGTGAGTGAGCGGGATACCTACATGTGGTCTTAATTCCATGCTGCAATTGTCAAAGATCAAAGGTGTTGTGTTGTTTATTTGCTACATGGTCATTCTTCTTCCTCCTCCGCTACCTAGAGCTCCCGGATCATCTTAGTGAGGACCTATAGTTGATGATTTATATTCTATGGGATAGACTTCTACAGGACCTAACCAACCTACCATTAACCCTCAGATTTCTTCCTGTATGTTTTCCGGGCCACTGTAGTTCCTACAGGATCATCTTGTAGAAAACACAGCCTTCACCTAAATTGAAGCAATGAAGTGAAAAAAGAAATGGAATTAATGGAGGGATGCATGGTAAGGAGTGGAGGAGATGAATATATGTGAGGCAGGGTTCCCTTTGGATCTTCTCTTTTCTCCTTGATTGTCTTTCTCACCCACCTGCAAATAACAATTATGTCTTTTTCTTCTTCTTTTTTTGAAAAACACCTAGGCTGCCTCAGAGAGGTTTTCACCCTAGATATTTCCCCTGGCCGCCTCAAGGAAGGTTTTCACCCAGGGATATTCTTATTCTTCTTTCTATTTTTTCTCATCCTTGGGCTGCCTCATGAGGCTTTCAACACAAAGATGGGACTCAAGTGCCTCATGGAGGTTTTCACCTGATACTTTTTTATTTTATTTATTTATTTTTTTTCAATGACCTGATGAGGGAGGAGCTGGAAATTTCTCCACCATCATCATTGAATTGTTGATATTGTCAATTAACTCTTTCTTTGATAAAGGCCTCTTGTACATTTTCAATCGGTGTCCATTAACAAGCAATGGAATGGTTTCTTCATCTATAGTTCTGATTTTCACTGAACCATTATCATGGCATCTTTCCACCACATAAGGTCTAATCCATCTTGTCCTTATCTTGCCCTTGAAGTCTTTATACCTACAATCATATAACAATTCCCAATCGCCCTCTTGAAATTGCTTCTCCTTAATATGTTTATCATGCCATATCTTCCTCTGAAGCTGAACTATCTCTGTATGTAGGAGGGCTTTCATTCTGAATTCATCCAAGCCATTCAAATGGAACAATATTTCTTTCTTTGCATGACGGAGATCCAAATCTAGTTGGGCTTCCCTCCTCAATGTGTTATATTCAAAATCAATGGACAGCAAAGCCTTTTTCCCATAGACTAGCTCATAGGGTGTAAATCTAGTGGTGGTCTTCCATGTTGTATTATAGGCCCAGGTGGCCTCAACTAGTCTCTCTGCCAAATCCTTCCTGTTGTTGCTTACTACCTTGGTTAAGATTCTCTCCAGTGCCCTTTTGGCCACCTCCACTTGCCCATTAGCTTGTGGATGATAAGAAGTGGAGGTCGTATTCTTGATTTTGTGATAGATGAGTAGTTCTTCAATCATGTTAGAGGTAAACTGGCTGCCTTGGTCTGTGACTAGCTCTCTAGGGTACCCAAATTTTTAGAATACATTCTCCCTTAGCAACTCAACCACCTTCTCTTCTGTTGCTGCCTTAATTGCCTTGGTTTCAACCCACTTAGTCAAATAATCAATGCACACAATAATGTATTGTTTTTGTTTTGAAGGAGGGTTGATAGGCCCAATGAAGTCCATGCCCCACTTGTCAAATGGCTCGAAAGTCACTTGAGGTTGTAGGGGAATTTCATCTCTTGGAGTAGGCTTTCCCATCCTCTGGCATCGATCACGGTGACTAATGTACCTTTTCACATCCTGATCAAGAGTGGGCCAATAATAGCTTGCTTTTAACACTTTGAATGTTGTCCTCTTTGCTGCAAAATGACCTCCACAAGGCCCATCATGACAGGTCAGAAGGATGTCAAAAACTTCCTCTTCCCTTACACACCTTCTCAAGATTTGATCTGGGCCAAGTTTGAAAAGATTGCCCCCAATCCAGGTGAAGGGGGCACTTTTCCTGACTATCTTTCTCTTTTCTTTGGAGGGCAAGTTTGGTGGGAACTGTGTTGATACCAAATAGTTTGTTATATCAGCAAACCATGGGGAGAGAACTGAAATAGCAAACAAGTGCTTGTCTAGTAACTGGTCATCCACCATTCCTTCTTCACCTGTAGGCATATTCATCCTAGATAGAAAGTCTACAACAACATTTTACTTAACAGACTTATCAACAATAGTTAGATCAAACTGCTGTAATAAAAGAAACCATGTTATAATTCTAGCATTCACATCTGGTTTGTTCATTAAATATTTGATTGCAGCATGGTCAGTATGCACAAATGTTTGGTAGCCTGTAATGTAATGCCTAAATTTTTTTAATGAATGCACAACATCTAGGAGTTCCTTTTTGTTCATAGTATATTTTAACTTGGACTTCGACTGGTTCTTACTGATAAAATAGATGGCATAGGGAAATTTCTTCTCTAGCTAACCTAAGGCTACTCCTATGGCTTTGTGTGAGGCATAAGCGTGAATATGAAAAGGGAGGGCCCAGTTTGGGCCTCGAAGAATTGGTGCAGTGGTTAACTTACCCTTTAAAATGTATAAGGCCTCTTGATAGTTTTCAACCATATAAACTTAGAATCTTTGGCCAAAAACCCAATTAAAGGAGAGGCCAACTTGCTAAAGTCCTTTATGAACCTTCGGTAGTATCTAGCTAACCCCAAGGAACTCCTGACATCCCTCTGCTTTTGTGGAGGTGGGACCCTTTGGATGATTTCTATTTTGTTTGGGTCCACCTGTAGTCCTTGCTGAGATATTAAATGACCTAGCACGGTCCCTTCAGTCATTAAGAATTCAAATTTTTGTGGACTGATAGACAGGTCCATTTCAATGCATTTGTGCAATACTTTACCTAGGTTAGTCAGGACTTCTTGAAAATCATAGCCATAAGGTGTAAGTTCATCCATATAAATTTCCACCAAATCATGTACTAATTCGGCGAAAATACTCAAGATTGCTCTCTGGAAACTGGCAGGAGAATCACATAGGCCAAAAGAAAGGACCCCATAGGAAAAAGTACCCTAAGGACAGGTGAATGTGGTCTTATCCTGGTTTTCTAGGCAGATTTGGATTTGGTTGTACCCACTTAATCCATCTAGGAAAGAAAAGAACTTCTTCCCTGCCAGGCCATCTAGCACTTGGTCAATGAAGGGTATGGGAAAATGATCCTTCTTTGTGGCTTTGTTCAACTCCCTATAATCGACACAAATCCTCCACTTACAATTTTTCTTGGGAACTAACAGTAAAGGAGAGACCCACTCATTGTCAGAGATAGGGTAAATGAATCTAGTAGTTTTTGCAGTTCTTCTTTGACTATATCTTTAAGAGTTGTATTCATCTTCCTTTGTGGTTGTTGGACTGGCTTGCAACCTTCTTTGATGTATACGTGATGAGTACACACTAAGGGGTGTACTCCCTTCATTTCCTTGTAACTCCAAGTGAAGGCTTCTAGGTTTTCTCTCAACATGTTGTATAGCTTTTCCTCTTCGAGAGGAGAAAGAGATGGATTAATTTTCAAAGTTTTATTTGGGCCAAATTCTATGGTTTTGACACGGAGTTGGTTGGAATTGGCCAAGCATAAGTCAATTGGATTATTTTTCTGGGTTTCCCTTACTTCTTCTTCTAATGGTAATGAACTAGGAGTTGGACTTTGGAGTAGGTGTTCAATTAAGTCATCCTCATCTTGTTATCGTCCTCCTATGGTTGCTTCCAAAGCATAAAGTTGGGCTGAATAAGCCTCATCTTCTTCCTCCTCCTCCAACCATAAAGGTAAATCATGCTCTGGAGAAGGTTGAGCGAGAGGGTATAGGAATAGCTGCATGGACATATGCCCATTCTTGATGGTCATATTCCCAACTCTACAGCTAATGTAAGCATCGGCTGTGGCCAACCATGGCCTACCAAGGATGAGAGGGTAACCAGTAAGCTTAGACTTAGGTTGGAGAACTAGAAAATCTGCAGGGTACTCCCAAGAGTCAATGGAGGCCGTCACATCCTCCACAATTCCCTCAGGGGTGACTGTGGAATGGTTTGCAAGTTGCAGAATTGTTGTGGTCTTCCTCAATGACCCTTGGAGGTTGAGCTTGAGCATGGTTTCCTTGGTCATCACATTAATGGCAGCCCCAAGATCGATTAGAGTGTGTGGTACAATGGTGCCATTGATGTGTACATCTACTACAAGGCTTCTAGGGTCCAAATATTTCAGACATATTACTTGCCCCAGCATTAAGTCAGACAACTACCCAATGACATTAATGGTAGGGGCATCCATTTTTCTTCTTCCTAGATGCTTAAAGAATTTCTCCTTAATCAAATTAGTATAAATGGGAACATCTTTTATTTCCTGGAGAAGGGGAATCATTACACATAGATTTTTCAATTCTCCGAGAAGTTCAGTATCTTCTGGGGTAGGGTAGAGTGGTTGGGCTAATCTCTCAGGAAAGGGTAGATTTACTTTAAGGTTTCTTTCCTCTTTTTCTTCCTCAACCTCCCTATGTGGAGAGGGAGGTTGGTTATCTGGGAGGATTCTCCCAGATCTTAGGTTGATCTCCTGGATTTCTATAGCATAAGCTGGGTATGATGTCTCTCCACTATATACTTGTTGCGCCTGCCTATTTTTCGGGTTAGGATTTGGCTGGGCAGGCATCTAGGGTTGCTTGGGTGGAGCAGAGTGTGAGATTTGTGGTTGGGTATGTGGTGGAGGCAATAGATCTAGAGCATTGTTGTATTGGGGCCTCCACCCTTGGAGTGGGGTATTCCACTAAGGTTTTGGCAGAACATAAGGTTGAAATTACTGGCTGGCTGGCTGGGAATGATACTAAGATGCATAGGTCTAAGGAGGGGGTGTAGACCAGGAAGGATGAGCAGGGGGTCCCCAAGAAGGTATAGTTGTGGTTTGGTTGGGGTTGTAATATGCATGGGATGACCCTTGCATACCCTACTAGTATGGTCAAGCCCCAAGAGGTCTCCTTTGGTTGATGTAACAAAGCTTCTTAGTGATCCCTTCAGCTCCTTGATATACAGATTTGAGTCCCGATGAAAAAGGGCACTTGTCTGTGGAGTGGTTTTCTTCACAGACCGAGTAAATCTCAATGCAGTTCAATGGACATTCGTTTCTAGGATGCCTCTTGGTGCATCTAGGACAAAAGATGGCCAAGGCTCTCTCTGCTTCCTCTTGCTTCCCTTTGATGTTCATGGTATCCAATTGCAAGGCAAGGGTTTGCAACATCTCACTTTTGAAATCTTCCAACATATTTCCAATTTCACCTTTGATGGATGAGTTGGAAGATGCTGTACTAGCCATAGGTTGACTACTCCTACCCTTTTTCTTGGTTACCCTAGAATGGTTTCTAAAGATTGCCTTGATATCCTCATAGGGTAATTGGTAGATATCTCCTCCTACTAACAAATGTAAGGTATCCAGAAGTTCTTCCCTTACTCCTATAAGTAGGACTAGCTTTAGTGACTCGAGGTCAAGTGTGCACCTAGCCCTTTTGTAATTGAGTTAGAATATTTCTTCGTAGTCTTTTAAGGATTCATCCTAGCCCATGGTCATCCTGAAAATATCTTTTTTAGTATCCTTTGACCTATAGTAGTCCCTATATTTTTTGTTAAAATCTTGCTACATCTGAGCCCACGTTGTGATGCTATCTCCAAGTAAACCCATGAACCAATGCAATCTTGCATCCTTTAGGGTAGATGGAAATAGTTTTAACTTTTGCTCATCATCTGTATAGTCATAGGTTCAGCATATAACAGTAAAATCAAATAGGAAAGTGTCGGGGTCCTCTGTGGTCAGGCCATGGAAATGAGGCAGAGCAGAGGGGCTTATATTCTTCATCTTAGTGTCCCCATTGGTTTCCCTGATGGGGAAGGCACCCTCAATTCTCTCTTTATCTCCTCTGTCATTTCGGTTTTCAGCCATTGGTTCAATAGGAATGGGTTCTTCTTCTTCTTCTTCCCCTATAGATTCTTCAAATATGTCAGGTTGCTCACCTAAGGGTTCCTCCAGTTCACAACCACCGAAGAAGAAAGAAGGTTGGCTGTTGGATGAAGTGGGGGTATTTGGCAAGAATTTCCCTAAATTGTCCCTATTCCTACAAGGCATGAAAGAAAATGTTTTTGGGTTGGCTTTTATAAGATTTTTTTAAGCTGGAAAGTACTTTGTAGAAATGAAATTGTTGATTAAATCAAAACTACTGACACAAAGAAAAGTTACATGCTGAATTGAAATTCTACTTGTAGAATGGAAAGGAAAGAAAATAATGACAACTGAAAGAAAGGAAGCAGAAAAATTGAAGATTAGAAATAGAAGAAAAGAAAGCAGACTATAAATAGAAGAAAAGAAAGAAATAATCACATTCTACTCAGACACCTCCCCGACAACGACACCAAAAGGTGATGAGTGCCAGTATTGCAGCAAGGATGCTGCAACTCCTGGGCAACCAGCTTCACTTATCAACCTGGGCTTCATACAAACTTGGATGTGACAGTCCTATGTGCACAAGTAGAAGAGAAGGTCTTGTCTATTGTCACAGTTCATCTGTCAAGAGACCTCAGGGGTTCCAAGCCAAACTTCTATAGGGTTAGAAGAAGCTTGATTCTTTAATAGAAGAAGAGAAAATCTATTCTAAGAGAGCCACTCTACTGCAGTAATGAATAACACAACATGTAATGCTAAATCACACCATATCCTAATTAACCATTTAAACAACTATGCTAAGCAGAATTGCTAAATCAACACTATCCTAATGCTGCTATCTAAGTTACAGAAGTAAAGAGCATCAAACCAAAGTAATGTGTAAGCAAGGAAACTAAACTAAATCTATTTTCACTCTTTTTTGGTTTTTTTGGTAAAATCAAGCATGTATTTAAGTGTTATTGTAGAAGTGATAGGCGGATGGAAGGTGGTTGAGGATGGCTAGAAGGTCTATGGAGTGGTAGTGTTTAAATGATATGCAAAACAAAGTTCGAAAGGAGTCAATCGAAAGATAAATCGAAGATCGAAATCAGCGAAAAGAAGATGTAATGAAGCAGCAGTGCACAGGAACCATTGGATTAGTTGGGAATAGTATTAACGGGAGATGAGCGGTGGAGATCCTACCGAAAAATATTACGCGAATAGATGGAAAAACAAGATTAATGGGAGATGAATGGCAAAGATCTTATCGCAAGGGATTAAGTGAACAGATGGATCGATCGATCAACGAATAGGATTAACGAAAGATGAGTGATGGAGATCTTATCGCGGAGATTAAGTGAATAGATGGATGGACCACATCAAGTCACGTGTCGGTAGAAGGGGGGAAAACATGCAGAATGATGGAGTGGTCTTCGTAGGTGGTAAGCAGTTTCTCACGCGCCCTCAAAGCTCTAAGTGGAATTCCTAAATTTTACGTGATTAGCCTAAGTGAGTGACTCGTAGCATGAGAAAACCACTTTTCTCGCGTGCTCTCAGTTGGATATCGGTCGTGTAAGAATTCACACAAGATTGTGTGATATCCATTGGATCATGCGGGATTGATCAATGGTGGGATCGACCAAGCTAGTTGGCGATCGGGTAGCACGATGGTTGTTGGATCAAACGAAATAGATCAATGGTGGAGATGTGAAGCGCCTAAATTCAAACATTGAAATGAATATAGGTGGTAAATAGTATCTCGTGCACTATAAGAGCTGTAAGCTGTATTACTAAATTTCACGTGATTAGCCTAAGTGAGTGACACATAGCATGGGAAAACCACTTTTCTCACATGCTCTCGGTCTGGTATCGGTCATGCAATAATTCACACCAGATTGCATGATAGTCATTGGATCATGCAGGATTGATCAATGGTGGAGGTCGGCCAAGCTATTTTGCGAGCAGGTGATGCAATAGCCGTTGGATCAAGCAAAATAGAACGACGATGGAGATTTGGAGCGCCTAAAGTCAAATGTTGAAATGAATATGTGACATGTGATTAACGGCGATTGGTCAGGTTTGTTATGGACCTGACATAAGGAGATCTACAAGTATAATCTGATTAAGATGTGATTTATTGGCTTCCACATATATTATGCATGAAGAAAGTGCTGAAGGAAATGAGAATATGACTGAGATCTTATTACAGAAAGATAACGATGAAATGAACCAAGTACTGAATCAAGATGAAAAACTCCAAAGCTCATGCGAGAAATAGAAATGTGTGTTTTTGGGGTTGCTGAAGAGTCTCTTGCTCAAGTCATGGTCCTGGAGGGAGGAGGTGAGGAAGAGATACCTGTTGAAAACCTTATGGTGATCTTTTTCTCCTTGCTAACCTGTTAATTGAAAGAAGGCACAAATGGAAGTAAACTAAAACATAACCAATCTACGCTACACTGTTGTAATGGAAATGCAACTACTTAAGCAAATGAATGATTAAAACATGAACCTATGCACTAAACTGTTGTAACGGAAATACAACTATTTAAGCAAATGAATGATTAAACCATGAATCTATGCTAACATACATGTACAATAAAGAAGAGCCTTATTTTCTAGGGTTGGGTCGTAACCCAAGAGATTCATCCCTCTAAGTTAACTCAGTGCTGGTGGTGAGCTCTAGTATTGCAGAAATAATGCTACAACTCCTGGGACTCCCTTCTTTACTTTTATCAACCCGTTAGTTTGTAACAAACTTGGAGGCGACAGTGGTGTATGCACAAGTACTAGCTCTTGCTGCAGCTGTCACTTGGTCAGCTGGCACAAGTCCGCTAGGGACTCAAGCCAACTTCTATGAGCTCTGGGAAGAAGCTTTTTAACCGATGGACGAAAGCTACTTTAAAGAAGGTTGACCTACTTGCAGAAAGACAGTGAAAAGCTAAAAGAAAACGCAAACCCTAGAAAACCCTAATTATACCAGCTACCCCTACTGATGCAAGGAAGAGAATGCAAGCTACTGAAGGAAATGCCATTGACTTCTAGGAAGGTAAATACATGTATCTAAGCTACTTCTACAGTAACATCTGAAAGAAATATCTTTTTGTATTTTTGAATATGTTGCCAGAGTTATTATGCATATGATTTGACTATTTTTGGTTGTGCAGAGGCGGATGGGCAAGAGGAAATGTTTGGAGGAGGTCAAGAAGGTTCAGAGAGGGCCTAAGGGGTCCCTAACACCCTTCCCTAGAGTTTCACCGAGTTTGGCTATCAAGAAACCTCATTCGTGAGCCTCTACAGGAAGTCTGCAGGGGTTCTACATGATGTCTGCGATTTTCTACAGGATGTCTGGAATTTTCTACAGGATGTTCAGAAATGAGGTTTTTGGTCGATGAATGGAGAGGGAAAGGTGAAGGAGTGAGTGTGGAGGTAGTGTGAGGGTTGGAAATGGTCTAGGACTCGGTGGATGGAGTTGTGGACAAGTGTGGATGGCTGTATTTGGTTCAAAGAAGACTAAAGCAATGTTACACACAAAACTAGGGTTATGGGAGAAAATGGCGAACAGGAGGCAAGGATGCTAAGTAGAGGGTGGAGTGGATGGTGTTGATGGTGAATGAACAGATGAAGGAGTGGTACAGGTACTCTGCAAGGCATTTTTTCCAACTGATCCAACGAAGACCTGTAAATTCAAAATCCTAATTACGATGACCTAAATCTGCTAGCTTCCAATAAAGAGAATGAATAGAAGTGTGACCTGCAAAGAAACCATGTATTCTAACTCATGCAACTAAGCAAATGAAAGTCTGGACTTGTAACCAACTTCTACACATGAAAATCAAACACTAGTGATTGCATGGCAAATCAAAATCAGTGTTTTTGTGGGCAGCAAAGTTATCCTGATCCCAGCTCCAGATCCTACTGAAGGAGAGGTGAAACCAGAGATGTTTGATGGCCCTTTTTCTTGAATATTTTTCTGTAAACAACCTATCAACTAAATCTGAGCATTCAAAAAGTCTTTCTAACCATTAACAGTGACCTAGTTAATCAACAAACTTTAACCTACTTAACAGAAATGTTTTTGCAAATGCATAAAGAACAACTAACAATACATAGAGGAGGCCTTAGCACTCGGGTTGGGCCCAACCCCAAGAGCTGCAAGCTCCTATAAAGAACTTAGATCTGATACCAAATGGAGCTGCTTATCATTAATCAAAAATAACCATCATAAGAAAGTTGTACAGCAATAGCTACAATAAAACAAGCTGAGCAAAATGACAGCACTATAGTGCGAAAATAATAATAGTTCCCAAAAGTAAACTACGAAGGTTGAGTCCTTCTTATTTGTAGAATACGAGGGGGGTAGCAGCCCTCCTAGATTCAAGGGACTCGGCTGTCCCAACTGCTAGTGAACAGTCACTCCTCCAAAAACTGCTTGGCTGCCTTTAAAATTCGTTTTGGTGGCTTGTGGAGCTCGGTGTTGAGGGTGGAGATTTCAAGGAAGGCCATTTAATGCAAGAGACAACCTCCCTACGAATCCTCACCTCAAGATTGGCTATCAGCTGACCCATGATTGCTTGGTTTTTGCTCCAAAATTTGTCCAAAAATCTTGAAATAACCACGTATTAGTCTCCTAGGTAGAGTGACCACCCTTATTCATTAAAATAACATAAACATACTAGAAAAACATGAATAATCTATGAAAAATGGAGGATTGAACAAGGACAATTAGACAAAATTAGCCCAATAGGTTACCCAATTTGGGGGCTCATCACCACCCCCCTGCTAAATTGGTTGCTCATCCTCTAAGCAACTAGTCGAGCTCATCATCCTTTATGGCTTTGATCGCCTCCCTCACGTCCCAAGCCTCTGCTGTGATATCCTCTTCCCGGTCGTGGAATCCTGCCTTCCTCTCCCCTTCCTCCCATTGTCTACCTTCCTCCTCTTCCTTCACTCCTAGCAATCTCAGAAGTAGAGGACTGAATTTCAAGCCAATCCAATTGGCCTGCAAGTTCTGGATCAACTGTTTGTAGAGAGGTACCCTTGCTAAGGCCTCCCTCATCCTAGTGGGAGAGTGGTATTCCCTTATCTTCAGGCTGTGAGGCATTGTGTTCCACCGCCTTGCGCAGGCATGCATACAGTTTTCTCCCAACAGTCTCTCCATGTCCTCAAAATGGGCAATGGCTTGAGCCTATTGCTCAATGTATTCCAGTAGATCTTGAGGAATGTTGGACAAGTGCTGGTGGATGCTTATCACTACTGATGGGTCATCTGGCTCTGCTCTGATCATGAGAGGTTCACTGAGCTCTCTGCCTATGATACTGCGAACCTCTGCTTCTCTCTTCTCCTCATGGCTCATCCAAGAGGCCATGGCCATAAGCTAGACATCCCCTATCACCGTGTTAGAATCCCATGCGTTCATGTCTGGAAGGGAAGAGTTTTGCAGGTAGAACTCTGATAATTTTTCCCTATCCTCGGATGAACTGCTGCCACATAGAGCTGCAAACTGATGATAATCTTGAAAAGGGGTGATGCCCCTTTGAGCCAAGGTATTGATTTGAAACTGTAACCATTGGTCCTTGAGGTAAAGGGCATAGGATTTGGCAAGCTGCCTGCACTGCAGAGCTTCCATTGCCGCTGGCCATGCAGTCCAGTTGGGCCTCCTTTTCTTGCAGCTGCTATTTTAGAGAATGTATATGTAATTCTTGTTCCTGTAGCTGCTGGTTCAGTGCCTCAATTTCAGTCTGTGTTCCTTCCTTTCTTTGCTATTCATGAGGGGTATCTATGGCTGTTGTGGGCCCCTCCTGTTGCTCTTGTTCCCCCAAGATGTGAGGCATGTCCTCCTTCCTTTGTCCCTGTGACTATAGCTATTGTTTGAGCTGCTCATTTTCTTCCTGTAGCCTGACCCACTGGATGCTTTCCACATGTCGTACCATAGCCAATTCTCTTCTGGCCTCTTTGATCTGCTCCTCCAGAGGACCTATATCTTCTACTCCCTTGGACTTAGTGATTTTCATCCAAGTGTGGGTCCTCACCCTCTCTTCCTCTAGTGCAAGGAAAAGTGGCACTGTGAATTTTTGAGGAATGATCCTTCCGGCCTCCAAGAAGTTATAATAGGAGCCCAAGCTGGGCTGGGGGCTAGGTTCCATAATGTGCTCTACATCTTCTTCCTTCTATGGTGATTTTGCTGCCTCACCTTCCATTTCTTCGGTCTCCTTCAGTCTAGCCAATGTTTCCTATAGAATGGTTTTAGCATCATGTAGTGAGGTTTTTGTGTCCAGCATTTTCATCCTCTCCCTCCAGGTGGATGTCTTCGGGCTTCCCTGCTCATAAGTGATGGCTACCTTGGAGGGGGACCTCTCCCTTGGTGTGGTAAGGGTGTCTACAATGGTGGTTGGTTCTTTGGATGGTCGTTGGGGTCTCCCGGTTTTAATTCTTACACTTCTTATTGCCTTAAAGTACAGGGGAGGCTCCCTCTTTTGCTTTTCCTTCTGCTTGGGGGATGTGCCTAGGGTGGCTAGCACAGTTGTTGCCTCCCTAGCTAAAATCTTGATCGATTTCTCCTTCTGCTGCCCTTTCCCCAGACTTCCTATAGAAAGTCCTGTAGTGGCCGTTTTCTGGCTTCCTGTAGAAGCAGTTTTCTGACTTCCTGTAGCAATAGTCTGTTGGCTTCCTGTAGAACCAGTTTTCCCTGATTTGGCTTGCTTGGCTAGGGGTGCCTTCTCTTTGCCTTGTGTTGTGGTTGCCTTGGGTGTGCCTTTACTTTTTTGTACCTTTTCAGTCCTCTCTGGTCGGGTTTGCAACCGCTTCTCCCTTGGCATTTGTGTTTTGACTCCACTCACAGCTTTGGCCTCTGCTGCTTGTCCCTTTTCTTGCTTTTCCTCTTGCCTTTCCTGTGGCTTTTCCTGTGATGGCCTGCCCTGGGTTTTCTTACCCTTAGCTTCCTTACCCTTAGTTTTCTTCTCTGCCTCAATATGATCCTTCTCCTCACTGCTGGATGAAGTGAGTTCTTCTGCCAGAGTCTGGATATCATCATTCTTGGTCATATTGCGGAAAATATCCCAGGAGATAGGGACGGTATAAGTATGGAGGGCATCTTCTACGAGGAGCTTGATAAGCCCATGATGAGCCAGTTGGTCTGGTGTCCCCACCTTTAGTTTTGTGCCACACTCAATCAATGACTACAGGAGGAAGTATGGGATGCTCAATTTTTGTTCTGAGGGCAAATCCATCTTATGCCTGAGCTCAGTTAACAAGTGGAAGTGATAACCATACACAATACTAAATCGCCCCTCACAGGTAATGTATTTCATAATTTGAAGGCTGACCTCACTCCAAAATGGCTGTAAGCCAGCTCTCGGACCCCATTTTTATCCTCTGAAAATTGTTCTTTTGGTAGGAAGGATTCCTTTTTTGCTTTTTGGCCCAATTTCCTTTCCTCTTTATCCCAGGGCATCCCCAATGGCAAATCAGTGAGCCGGCTAATGATTTGTGGGGTGAGTTTCAAGGTAAATCCCCTGAAATTTATTGTTGCCAATGTTTTTTACTTGGGCTGCAGGGACCTTAGGAACTCCTCTGTTATTTCATCATCGTGACCCTGAATTTTATCACAGAAGGTCATCCACTTTGCACGGGTAAACAGGTCTACCACCTCAGGAGTTTCTCTCAACTTCTTGGAATCCAAGGGTTCCTTTCTGATAAACCCTCCTGGCATGGTGAAAATACCCTGTTTTCGACTTGAGCTCTGGTTAGAATGGAAATTTGGATATGGTTTTCCTTCTTGGTTCTCAGGACAGGGTTTCTCCACTGTTTGTATCATCCCTTTTCACCAATGCTCTGGTTAAAATACTGCTGCCACCCAAAACTCGACTTGTCGAGAGGAATGAAGCTCTCACTAATAGAGTGCAGAGCAAATTTTCATACCAATCATATAATAGTCACAATTTTTTTTTATATGTGCATAGGTGAGCCTTTCAACGGTTTATCGTTCTAATGGAGAGAGTTTGTTAACAGGAAGCACGGAGGAGAATATGACGCAACACCATTCGAAAGAAATTCAGTGGATCGTATAAGAAAACCACCACTCTTGACTCACAGGCAAACTGGTTTCAATTTTCCCACTTTAAATAAGCTAATTCACCACCTTTCGAAAATTAAGCATGGGGATGGCATGTTCGGGCCTACCTCTCTTCGAGATTTCCAATTCTGACGCACAGACATGAGTTTCTCTGCTCCGGTAGCTTTCACTTTGCTTCCTGTAGAGTTCCTTCTTGTAGAGAGCTTCTGCTGCTTCTAGAGGACGTCACGGCGCTGCAGAGCAAGTCCGGGACACGGGAAGAGTTTGAACTGGGCCGAGAAACTCGGGCTAACGAACTGCAGAGGAGGAGGACGCTCACGTTGCTGCAAAACCGGTTGTGGCGTAAATGAAAATGGTTGATGTGTGTGCTCTGTCCGAATTATTTTGAAATACGGCGCAATTCATGGCGCGGGGGGTGAGGTGTCTAGGCCAAGCCATTAGACAACATCACGGCCATCATTCCTCGGCGTGTTTCTGACCGCCAATATCTATCTCCACCATTACCCGCCATCATTCCTGTCAGTCCGTCGATTTCACTGCAAATCTGCTGATTTCCCCGACTGGACACTTCCCACGTGTCGAGTCCATGTCCTTCCGGTGGAATCGAGCGTAACCATGCTCGTTCGGATCCCACGAGACAGTTCTACTGGTTGTGGGTGGCTAGTTGACTAGCCATTGCATTTGTTCAATCCGCACATTCACAGACATGCAAGTTTCATAGTATAGTTCATGTTAATTTGACGAAATAAGGTTAAGAACTTACCTGGGGTGACCGCAGACATGTTTCGCAGGTTTTTGGACGTGAAGCAATGGTTTTGCTCACTGTTGCTTCATGCACAGGCATGGTAATTCCCTCGTTCATTTGCTGATGCCAGATGCAAGGCTTTCAGGAACTGGTCCTTTGGTGGTGAAAGTTTCATGCACGGCCCTGTCTGTTCTCAGCTGTTGAGGAGGTGTTCATATTTGCGCGGAGCTGGTTGCATGCCTCTTGTGTTGATTTCAACTGCTCCTGACTCCATAGTGTGTATTCCAGGCAGATCAGCTACTACAGGATTCCCGTAGGACATCCTGTAGCTGCTTATCCTCCTGGGCTGCATGTTGAAACAGGCACGGCTACAGTCATGGATGAATGGCCCTCTTGGAGCTTTTGACAGGTATAGTGTGCGGGTCTTCATGTATTTGATTTGTCCCCTCGAAAAAAAATGGCGATCTGAGGAAAACATGACTTTTTTATTTATTGTGCAGGAGTATAGGACCAAATGGTGGTAATGGTAGTGGAAAGAGAGGAAACAGGTGATGGATGGGACAAAGGGGTGGCTGCAGGCCTCACCAACAAACTTCGAGTCTTAAATCCTCCTCCAGAATCGATTTTGGCTTGTCCAAAGATTCTACAGGATGTTTCCTGTAGAAATGCAGAACTTCCTGTAGAAAGCCCTGAAACTTCTTATAGGAGGTTGAATCTTGACCCAAATGTGTCTAAATCCTGGAAAAAGCGTGTGGCTAGGGAGGGAGTGATGGTGACGATGCCTGGTAGCTTGGGATGGACCCCTATCCTTGATTTGCACGACCCTCTTTATCTGCATTATATCCCTGCAACCTGCAATAATTTCAAAGATCAGACCTGTTTTTTTCTTTTTCTCCTTGTTTTTCTTTTTTTTCTCTTTTTTTTTGAGAGACAGCAGGGGCACCTCTATGAGGTTTTCACCCCCACTATCTGCCCTAGGCGCCTCAAAGAGGTCTTCACCCAAGGATCTTTTTCATTCCATTTCCTTATTTTTTGAGAGACAGTAGGGGCGCCTCCATGAGGTTTTCACCCTCACTGCCTGCCCTGGCCGCCTCAGAGAGGTTTTCGTCCAGGGATATTTTTATTCCTCTTTTTTTCTTTTTTTTTTTCTTTTTTTTATATTCAAGGGTTGGCTAGAATAGAAGCAGAACCCTGCTCTATTACCAGCACTGATGTTTCCCCAGTTTCAATGAATTCCTGCCTCGAGAGGGGTTTCTTGTAGATTTTCAGTCGATGTCCATTGACAAGCATGGGGATGGCCTCTTCATCAATGGTGCTGATAAGGACTGAACCATTGTCGTTACATTTCTCCATTGTATATGGTCCTAACCATCTTGTCCTCATCTTCCCTTTGAAATCCTTGTATCTTGAGTCATACAGCAGTGCCTAATCTCCCGGCTGGAATTGCTTTTCATTAAGGTGCCGGTCATGCCATATCTTCCTCTGAAGTTGAACTACTTCTGAGTGGAGGAGGGCTTGCATTCTTTGTTCATCTAATCCATTCAACTGCAATAATCTCTCGCGTTGAGCATGGCTGAGATCTAGGTCCATATGAGCTACCACCCTTAATGTATTGTACTCGAACTCTATGGACAACAAAGCTTTCTTCCCGTAGACCAGCTCATAAGGTGTGAAACCAGTTGTGGTCTTCCAAGTGGTGTTGTAGGCCCAGGTGGCCTCAACCAGGTGGTCTGCCCAATCCTTTCTACTGCTGCTCACAACCTTGGTCAAAATCCCTTCCAATGCTCGATTAGTGACTTCCACCTGCCCATTTGCTTGAGGATGATAGGGGGTGGAAGTCTTGTGCTTGATCTTATGATGAGCGAGCAAATCTTCAATCAGGTTGGAGGTGAACTGGCTTCCTTTATCTGTGACTAACTCTCTTGGGTAGCCAAACTTGTAGAAGATATTTTCCCTCGGAAACTCAGCCACCTTTTCTTTTGTTGCTGCTTTGATTGCCTTTGTTTCTGCCCACTTGGTCAGATAGTCGGTGCACACAATGATGTAAGACCGTTGCTTTGAAGGAGGGTTGATAGGACCCACAAAATCCATGCCCCACTTCTCAAATGGCTCGAAGGTCACTTGAGGTTGGAGAGGAATTTCATCTCTTGGAGTCAGTTTCCCCATCCTCTGACATCGGTAACACTGGCTGATGTATCTTCTGACATCTTGATGAAGAGTGGGCCAATAGTAGCATGCCTGTAGAATTTTGAAGGCAATCCTTTTTGCTGCAAAGTGGCCTCCACAAGGTCCATCATGATAGGTTAGGACGATGTCAAAGACTTCCTCCTCCCTAGCACAATGTCTCAAGATCTGATCTGGGCCAAGTTTAAATAGGTTGCCCCTGATCCAAGTGAACGGGGCACTCTTTCTTACAATTCTGCTCTTCTCCTTTGAGGACAAATGTAGAGGGAACTGTGCTGAGACCAAGTAATTAGCTATATCAGCAAACCATGGAGAGAGTATTGAGATAGAAACTAGATGTTCATCTGCCATCTGGTCATCCACTATTCCTTCTTCACCTACAGGCAAGTCCAATCTAGACAAGAAGTCAGCAACAACATTTTCCTTACCTAGCTTGTCGACAATCGTCAAATCAAATTGTTGTAACAAAAGTAACCATCTAATAATACAAACATTGACATCATGCTTATTCATTAAGTATCTAATCGCAGCATGATCAGTGTGTACAAATGTTTGATAACCGGTGATGTAGTGTCTGAACTTGTTTAGGGAATGGACTGCGGCCAGGAACTCTTTCTCAGTTACAGTATAGTTCATTTCTGCCTTGGACAGGTTTTTGCTAACGAATTATATGGCATAGGGGACTTTCTCCTCAATTTTTCCTAAGGCTACCCCTATGGCTTTGTTCGAGGCATCAGTGTGGATGTGGAAAGGTAGGGCCCAGTTTGGACCTCTCAAGATTGGGGCGGACACCAGTTTTTCTTTCAACTCATCCAGTGCCCCTTGACAGTTGTCAGTCCATTTAAACTCAAAATCTTTCCCTAAGAGTCCAAACAAAGGAAAGGCTAGCTTGCTGAAGTCTTTAATGAATCTTCGATAATATCCTTCTAAGCCTAGCAAACTTCGAACATCTCCTACCTTTTGAGGAGGTGGGACCTTTTGGATGATAGTAATTTTATTAGGATCTAGCTGTAATCCTTGGCGAGAAATGGTATGTCCTAGCACGGTCCCTTCAGTCATCATGAATTCACATTTTTCAGGACTGAGGGACAGGTTCATCTCAATGCACTTGGTTAGAACTTTTCCCAGATTGGTCGATGCTTCTTGGAAGTTGGACCCATAAGGAGTGAAGTCATCCATGTAGATTTCTACCGAATCATGGACCAACTCAGAAAAGATGCTCAATACTGCTCTCTAGAAAGTGGCAGGAGCGTTGCATAGCCCATAGGGAAGGACTTGATAGCCAAAGGTACCCCAAGGACAGGTGAAGGTGATTTTATCTTGGTCTTCCGGGTTGATTTGGATCTGGTTATACCCGCTGAACCCATCTAGGAAAGAGAAGAAATTCTTCCCTGCCAGTCCATCCAACACCTGATCTATGAAATGCAAAGGGAAGTGGTCTTTCTTAGTGGCTTTGTTAAGTTCTAGGTAATCTACACATATTATCCACTTCCCGTTCTTCTTGGGCACATGCACTAGAGGCGAAACCCACTCACTATAGGAGAAAGGATAGATGAATCCTGCATCCAACAATTTTTGCAATTCTTCTTTGACAATGTCCTTAAGGGCTGGATTCATTCTCCTCTGAGGCTACTTGACTGGTTTACAATCTTCTTTAATGTAGATGTGATGGGTACAGGCCGAAGGATGGACTCCTTTCATCTCCTTATAGTTCCAAGCGAAAGCATCTAAATTATTGTTCAGTAAGCTACACAGCTCCTTCTCCTGGGAAGGAGATAGGGAGGAGCTGATCTTTAAAGTTCTCTCGGGACCAAACTCCACATTCTTAACTCTGGGAGAGGTTGGATCAGTCACACAGAGGTCCACCGAGGTGCTGGCTTGGGTATCCTCCACCAATTCTTCTAAGGACAGTGCACTGGGAGGAGGACTTTGAATCAAAGCCTCAATCACATCATCTTCAATTTGAGGGCCTCCCCTAGTGGTTTCTACTGTGCACAATGGTGTAGAGTAGACCTCATCCTCATCTCCTACTTCCAACCAAAGTGGTAAATCATGTTCTAGCGGAGGCTGGGCAGGAGGGTATAGGACTAGCTGCTTGGACATAGGACCATTTTTGATGGTCATGTTTCCAGCTCGGCAACTGATGTAAGCATCCGCAGTGGCTAACCAAGGCCTTCCCAAAATGAGGGGGTATCCAGTAAGCTTTGCCTTTGGTTGAAGGACCAAGAAGTCCACAAGATACTCCCAAGAGTCAACAGAGACCAAGACATCCTCCACAATCCCTTCGGGAGTCACGGTGGAGCGGTCTGCCAGCTGCAGGACTGTCGAGGTCTTCCTTAAGGAACTCTGAAGGTTGAGTTTAAGCATGGTGTCCCTGGTCATCACATTAATGGCAGCACCTAGATCAATCAAGGTATGGGGGATAATGGTGCCATTGATCTGGACATCAACTACAAGACTCTCAGGGTTCAAATACTTTGGACAGATTACTTGCCCCAACATTAGATCAGACAGTTGTCCTATGACATTGATAGTCAAGGCATCTCTCTTTCTCCTGCCTGGGTGCTTGAAACACTTCTCCTTAATCAATTTGTTGTATATCGGTAGATCTTTGATGGCCTGGAGAAGGGGTATTTTCACACACAACTGTTTTAGTTCCCCCGAAAGTTCAGTCTCCTCTGGGTTTGGTTGTGTGGTTACTGTTAGTCGCTTGGGAAAGGGTGGAATGGCTTTGGGTTCACTTTCCTGTTTCTCTTCCTCATCCTCTGGGGGAGGAGGTTGGCGATCTGGAAGGGTCTTTCCTGATCGCAGGTTGATCTCTTGGATCTCCACAACATAGGTAGGACAAGTTGTCTCCCCAGTGTATACCTGTTGGGCCTGTCGGTTGTTGGGGTTTGGGTTCGGTTGGGTAGGCATCTGGGGTTGTCTTGGAGGAGTAGGAGGTAATGGTTGTGGTTGAGCCAGTGGTGGAGGTAGAATGGCGGGAGGAGAGTTGTATTGGGGCCTCCACCCCGGTTGAGGTGCATTCCACTGAGGTTGTGGCTGGACATGTGAGTGAAACGAATGAGCAGTGGGTTAAGTATAGTATTGAGGTGGATAAGACCACAGAGGAGGTGTAGACCAGGAAGGATGAGCAGGGTGACACCAAGAAGGCATGTGAGTAGATTGGTTGGGGCTATAATAAGCTTGGGATGTCCCTTGCATCCCCTGCTGGTAAGGTCTGGGTCCATGCGGTCTCCTTTGGTTGAGCAAGTAGAGAGGTTCAGTGGGTGCCTTAGTCCCTTGGTACATGGCTTTGAATCCGGGCAAGGTTGGGCATTGGTTTTTAGGGTGGTTCTCCTCACAAACGAAACATACCTCCACTGAGTGTAATGGACACTCGTTCTTAGGGTGCTTCCTCGTACATCTGGGACAGAAAATGGCCAAAGCCCTCTCAGCTTCCTCTTTCTTTTGTTGGATTCGAAAAGTATCAAGTTGCATGGCAATGGTCTGTCTCATCTCACTTTTGAGGTCTTCCATCTGATTAGCAAACTCATGCCTTGAGAAGGTAGTACTAGCTGAAAGTGGATTCCCCTTACCTCTTTTTCGGGCTGCCCTAGAGTGGTTTCTAAACACAATCTTGATGTCCTCATAAGGTAGTTGGTAAATATCTCCTCCAGATAGCATGTGAAGGTTATCTAGAAGGTCTTCAGGGACTCCTCGGAGCAGAACCAACTTTAGAGATTCAGGGTCAAGTGTGCACCTGGCCCGTTTATAGCTAATTTGGAACCTTTCCTCATAGTCCTCGAGAGACTCATCATTTCCCATGGTCATCTAAAAGATTTCCCCCTTGGTTTCCTTTGACCTATAGTAATATCGGTATTTGTTGTTAAAGGCTTGCTACATCTGAGCCCAAGTAGTGATACTTTTTCTAGGTAACCCCATGAACCAGCGTAATGCTGCATCCTTGAGGGTAGAGGGAAAGAGTTTCAACTTTTTCTCGTCTTCTGTATAGTCATAATTTCGACAAAGGACAACAAACTCAAACAGGAAGGTATCAGGGTCTTCAGTGGTCAATCCATCGAAATGAGGTAAGCCTGAGGGACTTATGTTCTTCATTTTCATGTCCCCATTAGTCTCTCGGATGGGGAAGGTACCTTCTATTCTCTCATCATAGTCTCTACCATTTCTGTTGTCAGCCATAGTCTCAAAAGGAATGTTTTCTTGCTCTTCTTCTGTTATAGGATCTTCGTATATCTCAGGAGGTTCACCTATAGATTCTTCTAGATCACTGCCACAAAAGAAGAGAGAAGGGTGACTTAGTGAAGTGGTGGGGGTGTTGGGTAGGAATTTTCCGGTATTATCTCTGTTCCTACGAGGCATGAAAGGACTTTTGGTTGTTTTTGCTTTTTTCTGCTTGTACCTGCAAAACTGAAACAGATGGAATTGCAACTAACTAAAATCTATCTTGCAAAAATGAAAATGCGGAATTGAGATGAAAGCAGGAAAAGACTAATCTATTTTGCTGAAATCAAATTGCAAGAAGGAAATACTAGACTACTCTTACAAAATTGAAATTCTATTTTACACTTGCGGAATTGAAATTCTATCTTACACTTGCAGAATTGAAAGGTTAATATACAAAAGCAGGAAATGTCTAGTTTACTTTTGCAGAAATGAAATTGCAGAATGGAAATGAAATAAACTACTTAGCAGAAGGCGAGAGTAGGAAAATAGAAGAAAAGCAGCAGTCACAAATACTATGACGCTTCCCCGGAAACGGCGCCAAAAAGAGGTGGTGAGCTCCAGTATTGCAGCAATAATGTCCTGGGACTCCCTTTTTTACTTTTATCAACCCGGTAGTTAGTAACAAACTTGGAAGCGATGGTGCTGTATGCACAAGTACTAGCTCTTGCCGCAGCTGTCACTTGGTCAGCTGGCACAAGTCCGCTAGGGGCTCAAGCCAACTTCTATGAGCTCTGAGAAGAAGCTTTTTAACCGATGGATGAAAGCTACTTTAAAGAAGGCTGACCTACTTGCAGAAAGACAGTGAAAAGCTAAAAGAAAACGCAAACCCTAGCAAACCCTGATTCTACCAGCTACCCCTACTGATGCAAGGAAGAGAATGCAAGCTACTGAAGGAAATGCCATTGACTTCTAGGAAGGTAAATACATGTATCTAAGCTACTTCTACAGTAACATCTGAAAGAAATATCTTTTTGTATTTTTGAATATGTTTCCAGAGTTATTATGCATATGATTTGACAGTTTTTGGCTATGCAGAGGTGGATGGGAAAGAGGAAATGTTTGGAGGAGGTTAGGAAGGTTCAGAGAGGGCCTAAGGGGTCCCTGACACCCTTCCCTAGAGTTTCACTGAGTTTGGCTATCAAGAAACCTCATTCGTGAGCCTCTACAGGAAGTCTGCAGGGGTTCTACAGGATGTCTGCGATTTTCTACAGGATGTCTGGAATTTTCTACAGGATGTTCAGAAATGAGGTTTTTGGTGGATGAATGGAGAGGGAAAGGTGAAGGAGTGAGTGTGGAGGTAGGGTGAGGATTGGAGATGGTCTAGGACTCGGTGGATGGAGTTGTGGACAGGTGTGGATGGCTGTATTTGGTTCAAAGAAGACTAAAGAAATGTTACACACAAAACTAGGGTTATGGGAGGAAATGGCGAACAGGAGGCAAGGATTCTAAGCAGAGGGTGGAGTGGATGGTGCTGATGGTGAATGAACAGATGAAGGAGTGGTACAAGTACTCTGCAAGGCGTTTTTTTCCAACTGATCCAACGAAGACCTGTAAATTCAAAATCCTAATTACGATGACCTAAGTCTGCTAGCTGCCAATAAAGAGAATGAATAGAAGTGTGACGTGCAATGAAACCATGTATTCTAACTCATGCAAATAAGAAAACGAAAGTATGGACTTGCAACCAACTTCTACACATGAAAATCAAACACTAGTGATTGCATGGCAAAGCAAAATCAGTGTTTTTGTGGGCAGCAAAGTTATCCTTATCCCAGCTCCAGATCCTACTGAAGGAGAGGTGAAACCAGAGATGTTTGATGGCCCTTTTTCTTGAAGATTTTTCTTTAAACAACCTATCAACTAAATCTGAGCATTCAAAAAGTCTTTCTAACCATTAACAGTGACCTAGTTAATCAGCAAACTTTAACCTACTTAACAGAAATGTTTTTGCAAATGCATAAAGAACAACTAGCAATACATAGAGGAGGCCTTAGCACTCGGGTTGGGCACAACCCCAAGAGCTACATGCTCCTATAAAGAACTCAGATCTGATACCAAATGGAGCTGCTTATCATTATTCAAAAATAACCATCATAAGAAAATTGTATAGCAGTAGCTACAATAAAACAAGCTGAGCAAAATGACAGAACTATAGTGCGAAAATAACAATAGTTCCCAAAAGTAAACTACGAAGGCTGAGGCCTTCCTTTTTGTACAATACGAGGGGGCTAGCAGCCCTCCTAAACTCAAGGGACTTGGCTGTCCCAACTACTAGTGAACAGTCACTCCTCCAAAAACTTCTTGGCTGCCTTTAAAACTCGTTTTGGTGGCCTATGGAGCTCGGTGTTGAGGGTGGAGATTTTGAGGAAGGCCATTTAATGCAAGAGACAACCTCCCTATGAATCCTCACCTCAAGCTTGGCTATCAGCTGACCCATGATTACTTGGTTTTTTCTCCAAAATTTGTCCAAAAATCCTGAAATAACCACGTATTAGTCTCCTAGGTAGAGTGACCACCCTTATTCGTTCAAATAACATAAACATAATAGAAAAACATGCATAATCTATGAAAAATGGAGGATTGAACAAGGAAAATTAGGCAAAATGAGCCCAATAGGTTACCCAATTTGGGGGCTCATCAGCTGGCTCAAAACAAAACTCATTCTTATTATCAAAACAAAGGATTACATCAAAAACTATCACAAGTCTTGCAGGTCGAAAATAGAGTAAAGTTTTACAATCAGAAGTTTGAATCCTACTAAGGTCCTAGGATTCTCTACTTATATGTCTAAAGTCTCCAATGACTTCCTAAAAATTAGGGAGGCTCGGCTCCCAAAATCGAGATAAACTGGTGCTTTGACTTTTACTTGCTTGGTTGACTTCTAGTCCTCATGAATTGGTTGTTTGCACTCCGAGCTGATGGAGAAATATTCGAATGGAGGGGTAGTAAATGAGGAGGATTTACCTCCTATAATTACTCTCCCTTGTCCCATTCGAGTTTTAACCAAGGTCTTTGCCAAAATTCCTTATTTTTATCCTTTAATTCTGCACTAAATGCACATTAGACCACAAAGAAAAATATCCAACTCTAACTCATCTCATAAACAAAATATAATCAAAAGTATGGAATAAGTTGTGTTGACACCTAATCATAGGGATTGGGTGAACAGTTGTAATTAGTGTAAATAAATAATAGAGTAAATGGAGAGTTGTCGGGAGATGAACTAAACAGTCACTCCCTCTTGTATGTAATAATGAACAACTTGAATGAATAATATGATTTGATTTGAGGAGTTACCTCTTGGCTTGACATGGTATCAGAGCTAGCGCTATCTTTGGCATTACAATTTGCCCTTGTAACTCCCTCCTGGCCTATGATCTACCTATTTTGAAGAACTAACACCTTTTTCATGCTCAAGAGGCCTTAACAGTGCACTGTCATATGATTTTCCTATTCCTACTAGTCGTGTGGAAACCAAGTATTGAATTCCATTTTTTTTCCATGGTGGCATCGGTCGGTTCTGCTTTAATGATCTCGAAGGAGCATAATCGCATTGGGCTTATTGTTCCTTAGGCAGACGAAAGAATAGTCAAGGGATTCTGAAGAAGGTACTCTAAAATACCTTGCCACATTGCTCTCCGTTGCCAGACCTCCGGTTGCTCATACCTCCCAATATACGCTACTATCCCCACACATATATGCAACCAGTATTTACATCTCCCAATATGCAACGTTGGCTCTCCATACATATACGCAGCTAGCAGCTCCCATCTGGCTTCAGTAATTCCGCCTGTTTTGTCACATTTACCTCTGCTTACACCATTGGCTCTCAAAAGGTGTTTTCTTTGGTAACAAGTTGTTGCAGGATTTTGGTTTAAGTCCTGTAGCTTATTAGTGCATGGAATCGGGTTATGATTTCGCCATGCTAAGAGTTTTGAGCGGTTTTGTATCTATAATCCACAGATTGTAACTCTGAGAATTTATTTTAACAGACAGTTTCCCAAAAGTTGGTTTGGGAAAATGTAGTTTAAATATGGCATATCAAAGGGTATTTTGATCTGGCTTGCGGGCCTGAAATGCCTCTGATATCTGAAGGTGAATGTTAGTTAGGTTCAGATTTACTTTCCCCAGCAATGTTCACACAGTGCAATAGTTCTCCTACGCATTGTTTCCCTCTCATAGGCCTATCGTAATACTCCTCTCTTTTCATTTAGATTGAATGCTTTTTGTTGATTTGGTACATTGCAGGAATTTTCTAGCTCGAGGTTCCATGGTTCTCTGAAGCTTTGTCCTATATATCAGAGTGTAATTGTTTTTTAAATATTTTGCACCAATGTGATGAAACCAGCTCACAAAAAGATAGAAAAGATAGTCGAACGCCTTATAATTCAGCCTCTTCAAGGGGGCAACCTCCTTTACATTACACAAATGAACAATTCTTCCATGATTCAAATGAAAAAACCTCCTCTCTAATATAGGAGTCTAAGGAGTCATAATATAACCCATCTGACCTAACAATAATAATATGAAGCCACAAAAATAACAATAGGGGGATTCTATCGGGCACAACAATAACAATATGGGGACAATAGGGGCACAACAATATTAATAAGGGATACAACTACAATAGTAATGGGGTAATCACTAGTATTATGGGGACCTAACATGCCCCTCTCCTTCAAAAAAGTGTTGTCCTCAACGCTTGAGCAGTTTTAGATGCTTCTGTATAAAATTCTCATCCTCCCATGTGGAATCTTTAGCGGATAAGTTCTTCCACTTCATTAGATACTCTGAAATTGATCGATTTAATATCTGTCGAGTTCTTGTTTCTGTGACTGCTTCTGGTTCCAATATAATTTTTCGTTCCTCGTCAAGTTCTGGCAATATTGTTTGAATTGGGAGCTTGTCACCTATAACCTTCTTTAAACACGAAACATGGAAAACTGGGTGCACTCGAAAAGCTGCAGGAAGCTCCAATTTGTATGCCATAGTACCAATCTTCTGCAACACCTTGTACGGACCATAATACTTTGGTGATAATTTATTATCCTTATTAGCTTGCTTGAGGGACATTTGTTTATATGGTTGTAGCTGTAGGAATACCCAATCATCTACATCAAAACTTCTTTCACTGCGATGTTGATTTGCCTGTTGTTTCATTCTATTCTGTGCCAACACGAGGTTATCCTTTAAGAGTTGGAGGACTTGTTGCCGATGTTCGATGTGATGTTCCACTGCTTGAACCTTAGAATTTTCTCTTAAATATGATGTGATGGATGGTGGCTGATATCCATAAAGTGCCATAAATGGGGTCATTTTTGTTGCTGTATGGAAGGAAGTGTTATACCACCATTTAGCCAGAGGCAACCATTTGACCCATTGTGTCTTTTTATCAGATACAAAGCAACAAAGATATCCTTCCAAACATTTGTTTATTATCTCAGTTTGCCCATTAGATTGAGGATGATAAGAGGAGTTATGAGCTAATTGAGTTCCAAGACAAGAAAATAATTTTGTCCAAAAATTTCCAGTCAAAATGGAATCTCTGTCACTTACAATAATCTTTGGATTTCCATGCAGATTTTGAATTGTTTCTATAAATGTAGTAGAAACTGTACTGGATTTAAATGGATGTGATAATGCACAAAAGTGTGCATACTTGGTAAGTCTGTTAACTACCACCATGATGACACTCTTTCCCTCAGATTTGGGTAAACCTGTGATAAAATCCATTGAAACCTGCTCCCAACATTGGCTTGGAATGGATAAAGGTTGTAATAGACCTAGGGTCTTAATTGTTTCAACTTTATTTTGTTGGAAAACCAAAAATTCTGCCACAAAATTTTGAATAACCGATTTAAGGCCATCCCAAAAAAATTCCTTCTTAATCCTGTGGTAAGTTTTTAAAAATCCTGAGTGCCCTCCTAAGGTAGAAGTGTGCAATTCCATAAGAATCTTTTGTTTGAGTTGGGAATTCTTACAGAGGTATAAGCGATCTTTGTACCATAACGAATCATTTTGCTAGCTAAATGTATCAGATGTACTGGAATCTTGTTGTAACTTTCGAATAAGTGCCCACACTTCTTCATCATTCTTCCATTCCTCCCTTGCTTCGTTTATCCAATCTGGTTGAATAATATAAATGGCACACAAAAATGCTTCCACATCCTCATCCTTTCTTGAGAGTGCATCTGCCACCACATTTTGGTTCCCTTTTTTGTAGATGATTTCAAAGTCATAACCCAACATCTTTGTGACCCACTTTTGTTGCTCTTTAGAGAATAATCTTTGTTCTAAAAAACATTTAAGGCTATCATGATCCGTGTTTACCTTGAAGTGTCTTCCCATTAGGTAGGGTCGCCATTTCTTAAGTGCATGTAGTATTGCCAACATTTCCTTCTCATAAATAGATTTGTGTAAAAAATTTCCCTTGATTGGACAACTTTCAAAAGCAATGGGTCTTTCATATTGCATTAAAACAACACCAATTCCATTTCCTAAAGCACCAAATTCCACAATAAAGGTTTTTGTGAAGTTTGGTGTAGCTAAGACTGATGCTTGGCACTTTGCCTCTTTAAGATGTTCAAAGGCCTTTGTTGCTTCTGGAGACCATGAAAATGCATCTTTCTTCAATAATGTTGTTAGAGGTGCTGCTATTCTCCTGTAATTCTTAACAAACTTGGGATAATACCCTGTCAACCTGAGAAATCCTCGCAGATGTTTTATGGATGTGGGGATTTTCCATTCCTTACTGGCTTTAATTTTGCTAGGGTCTACCTTAACTCCTCCATGAGATACAATATTACCCAGATATTCCACTTCTTGTACTTCAAAGAAACATTTGGATCTTTTTGCATATAATTGTTTCTCCTCCAATAGTTGTAGCACCCTGTCAACATGTTCAACATGATCCTTCCAAGACTTGTTGTAGATTAGTATATCATCAAAAAATACTAACACAAATTTTTTAAGGAAGGTTTGAAAATGGAATTCATCAAACCTTGAAATGTAGAAGGTGCATTGGTAAGGCCAAAAGGCATGACCAAAAATTCATAATGACCCTCATGAGTTCTAAATGCTATTTTCAGAATGTCTTTAGTCTTCATTCTGATTTGATGATATCCTTAACGAAGATCCAACTTGGTGAAGTAAATTGATCCATGCAATTCATCTAGTAATTTATCAATGACAGGAATGGGAAACTTATCTCTAATAGTGAGCTTGTTGAGCTCCCTATGATACGGACACATACGCCATGATCCATCCTTCTTGTGCACCAATACTACTGGAGCAGAGAAAGAACTTTGACTAGGTTGAATTATACCAGCCTCTAGCATTTCTGCAACCATACGTTCAATTTCACTCTTTTGGGCATAGGGATATCTGTACGGCCTGATGTTAGGAGGAACACTTCCTGGAATCAGATGAATAGCATGATCATGATCACGAATAGGTCAGAGACTTTTGGGAGTCTCAAATACGTTGGAATGATTTTCCAACACTTTTTGGAGATCTAGAGAAATAGATGATTCTAATGTGGAAACATCTAGCGAGCATAATTGTGCAATTACACCTCTTTGTTCATTTTTTAGAAGCTTTTTCATACTGTTAGATCTGATTACCTTTCCTGGTTTCCCTGCGATACCCCTTAATTCAAATTCCTTTCCTTTCGCAGAAAATTTCATGAAAATTTCTTGAAAATTAAAAGCTATTATAACCAAGGATTGTAGCCATTGGACTCCTAGTACAACATCAGCACCACCCATTGGAATGGAAAGCATTGGGCTAGTCAATACATATTCTCCCATGGATAGCTTGATATTATGGCACTTTCCAGAGCAATTTATCGTTCCTCCATTTGCAACCATCACTTGACACTCTGGTGATGGATATAGGAAGAAATTCAATTCTTTTGCTATCTTACAATGAATAAAATTGTGGGTACTTCCTGAATCAATCAACACTATTACCTTTTTCTTCTTGATTTGTCCTTCTATCTTGATGGTTTGAGGAGTGGTAATTCCAGCCAATGCATGACAAGATATGGTCAGATTCATTTCTTCTTTATCTAGGCTTTGTTCTTGGAGTATATCCTCTTCTTTTGACCTTTCTTTCTCCTTTTCTTCTTCCTCTTCACAATCTATGTAGAATAATTTATTCTTAGAACACTTTTGACCTTTAGTGTAATTGCTATCACAACTGTAACAAAGCCCTTTTGCTCTTTTTTCTTCCAATTGTTGTGGTGTCAACCTTATAGGTTGTGGAAGACTAGGGGCAATAACACTTCCATCTTTATAGTTGTGAGTGGTATGCTTCCTGGTTGCCATAATTTTGCTTTCCATTTTTCTTGCTAACCTGAATGCCTTCTTTAATGAATCAGGTTCCCAAAGGCGAACGTCATGTTGGATATTATCCTTTAAAGTCCCTATGAACACATCAATCCTATGCTCCTCTGGAATATTTTTTACCCTTGTTATCACTTAAGAATTCTAATTCCCAAATTGCTCACATCAGTTTGATGGTAAAGGTTCGGTGCTAGTCTAGGTTTAATTTTTTTTTTGTTTGCCTTAGAGTCTGAGTCTTAAGAGTCTTGGTGGTATGCTTAAATAAAGGTCAACTATTCATTCTTATTCATCACTGGTCTCATAACTCACACAATTTCCATATGTCATCTTTGTTCAAAGGTTATTGTGTGTTACAAAGCTTTGTAGGTGATTCCGTAGCGCATAAATCCTTTTAGGTGTTTTCGCAGCGCATAAATCCTTTTTAGGTGTTTTCGCAGCGCAACATGCTTTAGGTGATTTCGTAGCGCATAACCCAGCTTTTACACTGGCCGTGCTACGAAATCAGAGATTCGTGCAATCCGTAGAAAATGTTTCTTAACTGTCAGATTTGTCAAGTTCAGTTATGGTTGCATCATCCATTGTCAACTTATACAATTCACATATCATGTCCAATCACTTATATTCATTATTACTGTCGTTAGGTACCTTGGTACACTCAGATTGCAAGTTTCAAGAAGAACCAGACATTCACTGTCATAATTATGATTGTATTCGTGGCATGAGGAACAAATATGCAAGCGTTCAATTTGAATGCATTGTACATCAAGCGAGGTAGTTATCAGGCGAGGCAGTGATCAAGCGAGGCAGGGATCGAAGATTCAGTAGTGCTAGTATTTCAAACCTTCATTACACTGAAGTCTCATGGAAGGATCTCTAGAAAGAAAAGAGCACAGGTCAGGTAGATGTTTGAGGAACGAACCTAAAGGGGTAGACATTATCTTGAGGAACAGAGAAGTTGAGCATGCATTCAAGCAAGTTGGATGTTGGAATTTTTGAGAGAAACTCTAGGGAGGTCATGAGCAAATCACTAAGGAATTTGCCTTGAATTTCACAGAATTGAATTCAAAGGTTGTGACGCTTGAATTGCAAATCTCACCAGAGGTTATCCACAGTTACTGAGATTCCAAGGGGACAAGAAAGTTGGTTTAAAAATTTTAAATTTGATATGACCCCCTGCAAAGAATTTCTGAAGCCAGAGTTCATTGACTCAGATTTAAACAAGTCCGTGCCTAGAAATTATGTCAAGGACTCATATGCTAATCTGCTTACCTGCATACACAGGTACCTTACCTGTGAACGGAGATATAACAAGGTGTATTCATATCATTTCAAGCTTCTGCTACATTTCACAGGAAAGATCTCTCTTGATTTACCTTTCTACTTATTTTGTAGCCTCAGAAAAATGTGTGACAAGGTACAACTAAGGAAAGAAACCTGTGAGACCTCATTGTTTCACCATGGCTTAGTTAAGTTGATCGTTTTGCATGAACTCCAGAGAGTAGGTAGGGACTGGCCCATGTTTATGTTTATGTCTGGCTTTAAAAATGAAACTGGTCTCAATCCCCAAGCTGTGAAAAATTCTCCATCAACAACTTGTCATCATACAGAAAGATCCAAGAGATTCACCAAATTGAAAGCTAGGAAACAAGTAAGGGAGCCCGCCAGATCAATGGTTATCCAAGACACACCCCAGTAGTCCCTGAAAAAGAAAACTCAGGTCGAAGAAGGTAGACGTGAATCATCTGCAGGAGAAGTAGTCCAGAGAAGAATGACCAAGAGTCAATTAGCTAAGGAAAAAGGCAAGAAGGTGGTTGCTGAGGAAAGCCCTGTTTCAAAGGGAAACTTGAATGACTTACTGCAAGCCATTGATATTGAAGAATCTCCCCTGGTTCAAGTAGATTTGATAACATCAGGTAAAGACAAGACTAAAAGAACCAAAGCCTCGAAAAAGCTCAAGTTTGATGATCAGGTTGCTCAATTTGTCTTTAATACAAGAAGACCCATGACAAGGAATTTCAAACAGATACAGGAGATGCTGCCAGAAACAGGTGAAACAGAGGAGATCATAAAAACTCATGACAGACCTGTGACTTCATTACAATCATCATCACAGCTGCATAAAGAAGAAAAGGGAAAGGAAATCATCCCGCAAGAGGAATTTAGTGTTGAAGAATTGAAAAATAAGTTGAGGTTAGCTAATCTTGAGATTGCTAGATTGAAGAAAGCCTCTAGGAAGCATGCAATAAGGGAAGCTCATTTTAACAAAATGCAAGCTCTGTGGGAAGACAAAACAATCCAAATACCCGAGGTGGTCGACTGTAATGCACAATATTATACTTGGTCAGTCCCTACAATAAAGGAAGCGATGTTCATCAGGAGAGTTAATATGAAACTTACAGCTGGGAACAGGGTTATGAAGAGACAAATTGAAGAGTTGAAGCTACAGTTAAGCCAGCGGGAAAGATCTCCTTAAGGAAACTACACAGCAAGTAAGGTTATATTCAAAATTTTGATGATTTACCTTGTTACAGTTTCTTGAAGAATGATACATCTCTACTCAGTTTTGATAGCTTCAGGGCAATTGAAAGGGATATGTCAAGATAAAAGAGGCTCAAGTCAGTCAAATTTTGGGGTTAAACTGTGTTTTGTGATTACACAGCAGTTTCCTAGTGCGCTACGAAACTGCTGAAAAGGAACGCATAACGCACAACAGTTTCGTAGCGCACTACAAAACTACTGTAGCTGCATAATTAAAGCTCAGTCGGCCAAATTTTGAGGGACCAAGAGGACATTTTTGAAAGGAAACCTCAGAAAAGATCATTTACAATATGCAATAAATCAGCCACGGCAAAACAAGCCGAAAGAAGTTATACGAATTTTAAACTCTTTGTTATACAAATGATAGTATTGTAAATGACTTTTCAATCAACTTTAAAAAGGATTTTGTCATCACACATTTATATGGGTCAAGCTTACAACACATGAAGAACGTGGCACTCAAATAGATGGTTGGGTAATTAAAGAAGATCAACATGGTTAATTAAAGAAGATCAACAGGGCAGTTTCCTACTTATTAGCAGCAGTAAAGGGATAAGACATTGAGGACCAGTAAGGAGCTTCGAGCATCCACCACAGCTAAATTGAAGGAGATCACTTGTCAGAAAACGATATTTGATTGTAATTAATGCTATTATCAACATGATATGGAGTTAGACTCATAATTGTCTTAGGTTTCTAAAACGTCCAATTAGCAGTTTGTTGCATTTAATAAGTAGTTAAAATTTGAATAGGTGTCATAGCAAGCAAAATTCGAGTTCCCCTCATGCTGGAGGAGGAATCTCGAATTTGTAAAGAATTCTATATATAGCAAAAACAACAATGTACTTGAGGTTGGAAAATTTCAGAGAAATTGGAACTATTGTGCTATGTATATGACTCTGCTTTGATAATACAAGACTTGACTTTACTTCTCACGAATCAGAAGGAGTTTACTGTTCAGAATGTTGTGTATTATCTTCTCTTCAATATTTGCAGTGGTATAGATGTGTGATTACTTAGAAATCACTGGTTGTGCTCTAATTTCCTTCACATATTTATAAACTGTGTGCCCTAAATGTTTCTGGTGTGTTCTGAATGGTAGAAATCTAAATGCCCTGACTTCTATGTAAGGTTGATATCATTGTTATACTGAAACGATTATGACTCCATAAGCCCAATGGATACCTTTTAACTGTGTTTCAACCACTCTCATTTTTCTATCTTTGTTTCACAAGAGTTAGCCATCTTAATCATAATCAAAAACATTAATTCTTTGAGAGATCCCTCTCAGGTTGGGGAGGCTAAGCCTCAGCCTAAAGCATGTTTGAATAGTTACTTAAGGTCTTCCTAGTCAGCAGCCTTCTAGGGTCTGATTTTGAGATAACAACCCTTATGTTCAATTTTTGGAACTCCTCAATGTGCTCCATTATTGAACCCTTTTGTTTGAGACTTATCAATTGGCTAAAAAAAGTGTTGTTTTTTGTATCCTCATAATGTGCTATTAATTCTTCCGTAAAAATTGCCCAAGTGATAATTTGTTTACGAGAGCAAAGCCATTGATACCATAAAAACTTATTTGGTTCCAAATATAAAGTTGCAATACATACCTTTTGTGTGTTTTGCACATTATTGAGATTGAAAAATTGCTCCATTTGTAATATCCATGTTGAGAGATCCTTTCCATCAAACTTCCTCATATCAATTTTTGGAATATTGTGGGTCTTCAATCCAACATTACAGTCTATGAAATCATGATTTACATTTCTTTTGTTCTCATCATGAGTTTCCTTTACTACCCTTTCACCATTAGTAAGCATTTCTTGTAGAAACTTTGTCAAAACTGTCCTCAAATCTTCCATGCCTGTCTTCAATTCTTCCATGCCTATCTTTAAACAATCCATCTTAGCTTCTACGCCTTTCTTTAAACCATCCATCTTAGCTTCTACATCTTTCTTTAAAACATCCATCTTAGATTCTGTTACTTTTTGTGCAAGTGACACTTGTTGCACTTGGTCTCATAATTTTGATATATCATGTTGCATTTCTTCCTCTTCTTCATGATTCATGCTAGAGCTTTCAGGTTGCTTACTAGGTATTTGCATTTTCTTTCCTCGGGGCATCAATTACTGATAATAATGATTTACTATGCCCTATGAATTCCTTCAAACTAATTTTTCAAACCAATCTTATGCAAAAATTTAAAAAAACTACACACCTTTTTTCACTTTGTAGGAGTTTGATATTGAATCTGATGTATCTCTGTAATTTCAGATCATCCAGCTCTAAAATTGCAAATTGCGGTAGCCCTCTATGTCCTCTTTCCAATTCTGCCAGTTTAATCCAAATTGGATTCTCCAAAGAGTTATGCCAAATCTCCCACAGTGACCTGACTATAGACTAGTTCAGTAGAGTGAACTTGTATGATGTGCCACGAGTCACTGTTTCGACCTTTGGCTCTGAGAAATATATACAAGAAACTATAGTCCGTCCTCTTTTTGTACCTTCTTATGAAATTTCAATCCAATGCTCAGAGAGAAATTTATGATGATTTTCCCCAGGTCACCTGTTTGGACTGTAATTCAGGAGTCTACAGTAAGACCAACTTCCTTAGATCATATCTCCGCAAATATAGTGCAAAAATCTATGAAAGTAGGACTCGAGGTTCAGTGCGATTTCTTATCAAATGGGCTTTTTTTAAGCTTCTGAAATGTCACACAAAAAAATTTATAGCGAAAATTCCACGATGACCTATTTGGAGCAGCGAAACCCTAGAATCCAAAACTCTGATACCAAATGTTATGAAACTAGCTCACAAAAAGATAGAAAAGATAGTTGAACACCTTATAATTCAGCCTCTTCAAGGGGGCAACCTCCTTTAAATTACACAAATGAACAATTCTTCCATGATTCAAATGAAAAAACCTCCTCTCTATATATAGGAGTCTAAGGAGTCAGAATATAACCCAGCCGACCTAACAATAATAATATAAAGCAACAAAAATAACAATAGAGGGATTCTATAGGGCACAGTAATAACAATATGGGGACAATAGCGGCACAAAAATATTAATAAGGGATACAACTACAATAGTAATGGGGTAATCACTAGTATTATGGAGACCTAACAACCAGAACTATATTTTTCTCCACCAGAAGTACAATTTTATACATTCACAACAGAAGTATATTTTTTTACAGTTCACAGTTTTTTAAAATGCACTCATTAATATCTATTGTGGGAGTGGTCCTCAATGGGAAGGAAAATTATCCTGAGTGGTCTTGGAAAATCAAACACACTCTCATTTTTAATGAGCTATGGAAAGGAGTGTGTGTTGGAGATGGAGACAAAGAGCCAGAACAACCTACCTCAGACAAGGAATTAGCCATTTGGGAAAATAAGAACAACAAGGCTTATGCATTGATTTCAGCATTAGTAAATGAAGAGTTGAGTCACCATATTTCTCCATTTTCAAATGCTTTCGAAGCCTTACAAAAACCGAAGGAACTCTATGGCTCACACTCTGCACTTGAAGTTGTTCAACTCATGATTAAATTATTCACCCTGGAATTACAAAATGATGATCCTCTTGCTCTTGCATCATAAGTAAAATCTATTATGCATGATATAAAAGTCACTAATGTTCAACTGGAAATTCCTCTGATAGCTTTTCTCAAGGCACTTTATCCCACTTACTCAAATTATCTTGAGCCATTGCAAGCAAATGGAAACCTCAAAGATATTACCTTTGACTCCCTTGTGAAAACATTTGCTGAAAGAGAGAAAGCTTTTGGGAAGAATACAGCTCCTCAGTCTTCTGAATAGGTTGTGTGCCTTGCACATAGATAAAATAATCTTGCTCAAGACTCTTCTAGAGGAAGAGGTGGTCGAAAAGGAAGAGGAAGAAATTTCAGAGGTAGTGGGGGCAGACACTCTCAAGGAGAAAAGTCAGATTTGCACTGCATACGCTACAAAAGAGATGGATCACATGATGCATCCACACGCAAGTTGCCTTGGGACAGAATTAAGTAGGAAAGAAACCAACACAAAGGTAAAACTAATGACAAAGAGAAAGGTAAATCACCTAAATCTGCTCACTATTTTGTGGCACACAGTAATATTGGAGTAAATGAAGGCTTATTTAATTCTTCACTTGCTTCTTGGAAAAATGATTGGTTGCTTGATTCAGGAGCAACTTGCCACATGAATTTCAGAAGAGATTTTTTTGAAGAATTTATTGACAATGTTGGTGGAGCAGTATACTTTGCAGACAAATAGAAACTCAATCCATCAGGGCTTGGCACAATTAGGCTTAAATTGCTTGGTCTTCCAGACTTTCTTTTGCATCATGTTCTATATCTCCCACAGCTGAGGAGAAAATTGTTGTGCTTGGTCCACATCCACCAACAAGGACACTCCATTCATATTTTTGATGGCAAGCTTGAGGTAAGAAAAGTATCAAAACACTCACTTGTCATGACGGGGATAGAAGAAGAAAGGCTTCTCAAGCTGCAGGGTACCTCTGCTCGTGCACAAAATCTCTCATACAATTCTCATTATGAAGAAGGTACATTTCCATCAATTTTATTATGGCATGCTAGATTTGGACACTTGAACTATGATAGCCTCCGCTTGTTGAAGAAAAATAGTGTTACTGGTTTGCCTACAATTCCTAGGAAGCTTAAACAATGTGATGCTTGCATTCTAGGAAAGCATAGCAAACAGTCTTTTCATGATTCACATTCAAGAGCACATAGAAAACTTGAACTCGTTCATTTAGATTTATGTGGTCCAATGCCTATTCCTTCTGCAAATGGAAATAAATATATGATGACATTTATTGATGACTACACGATAATGTGTTGGGTTTATTTATTGAAGAACAAATCTGATGTGTTTCAAACATTCAAGAACTTTCATACATGGATTGAAAATGATGCACAATCTCATATTGGATCTATTCGCACTAATAATGGAAAAGAACACACTTCAAATGAATTTGAAAACTATCTTTGCCAACATGGGAACAAACATCAAACAACTGTGCCTTATAATCCCCAATAGAACGGAGTGGCTGAAAGAATGAATAAGACAATCTTAAATATGGTACACTCCATGATATTTTTCAAAAATGTAAAATTGATGTTTTGGGCTAATGCAGTTCTATGTGCTGTATATGTAAAGAATAGATGTCCATCTAATGCTATTAGAAACAAGACTCCTTATGAAATGTGGTATGGGCACATTCCTTCGGTAAAGCATCTCAGGGTCTTTGGTTCCACATGTTATGCCCTGATACCAAAGGTACATAGAAACAAACTTGGTGCAAGAAGTCGTAAGTGTATCTTCCTGGGGTATTCAAACACCTCCAAAGCATACCGTCTCTATAATGAAGTCAATAAAAAGTTTGTTGTATCTAGAGATGTAATCTTTCTTGAATCATCCAAAACTGACAATGTTGTTGAGCGACAACTTGATCACTTGGATAGATTCACAAATACAAAATCATTTCAAGAATTTGATAATTAGATTCCACATCTTGATGGGGTGATTCCTATACTAGATAAATCTATGGAATCTTCTTCTGAAGCACTCCCTCCCCTGCATGAAACTCCAACAACGGATGATACTTTGAGTGATGTGATTGACAGAATTGGGAGACTCAATCTTGATTCAGTCCCAACTCAATCAATGGAGCAGCCTGGACCATCTGAGAAACATCCCCCAAAGTGGCTAACAAAGACACTTGAAAGTGTTCATCCTGATGAGGTTGGAAAGATAGGAACTAGAAATTCAAACCGACAAAATGGAGGTGATGTAGATGACTCTGATTCACCTATTGATATGGATGTTTCTTATGATTGTGAATTGAATTTGTCTACAGATTTTGAACCAACTTCCTTCAAAGAGGTTGCTTCTCATGATGAATGGAAAGAAGCAATGAAAAAGGAGTATGATGCCTTAATAAGGAATAGCACTTGGAAGCTGGTTGATCCTCCATTAGGAACCAAACCAATTGGCTGCAAGTGGATCTACAAGAACAAGTATAAAGTTGATGGCTCACTTGACAAGCACAAAGCCAAGCTTGTGGCAAAAGGTTTTGCACAGAAGGAATGGGTCGACTATGAGGAGACTATTTCCCCCACAACAAAATGGGCTACCATCTAGACACTCTTTTCCCTAGTAGCTTAGAACGGTTGGAAAGTCCATCAAATGGATGTAAAAATTGCTTTCTTGAATGGAGATCTAAAAGAGAATGTTTTTATGTCCCAGCCGAAAGGATTTGCTGTAAAAGGACATGAACATAAAGTATGCAAACTTTTCAAATCCTTGTATGGCCTCAAACAAGTACCACAAACCTGGTATGAAAAACTAACTGAGCATCTTTTGAAACTCAATTTCAAACATTATGTTCTTGATCATGCAACTTTGTTTGTCAAGAAGGTTGGCAAAACAATTGTATACCTTGTGGTATTTGTAGATGATCTTTTGATGACAGGGAATAATGAGAGCTACATTGCATCCATAAAGAAGGAATTGAGGAAAGGTTTTGAAATTATTGATTTGGGCTATGTTCATTACTATCTTGGTATTGAAGTAACTCAACATCTGAAGTCCATATTCCTTTCTCAAAAGAAGTACATTGGAGATCTATTGAATAGGTTTGGCATGATTGAATGCAATCCTCTGACTACTCCAATGGAACAAAACTTAAAGCTCACATCCATTGAAGGAAAATAATTGTATAGACAGCTTGTAGGAAGTCTCAACTACCTAACTACTACTAGACCAGAAATATCATTTGCTATTGGAATCTTCTCCAGGTTTATGCAAAAGCCTTGTGAGGGACATTGGTCTACTGCAAAAAGAGTTCTAAAGTACTTGAAGGGAACTCAAGACTTAGGAATCACATATACACAGGTGGGCGACTTCAGCTTGATTGGATACTCTGGTTCAAACTTCGATGGAGATAAAGAAACTAGGGTATCTACTTCAGGTTATGCTATGAGTCTTGGATCAGGAGCTGTCTCCTAGAGATCACATAAACAATCAGTTTCAGCAGATTCCACAATAGAGGCAGAATATGTGGCAGCAGCTGACGCAATAAAAGAAATTGTGTGGCTCAGGAAAATTCTTGAAGATTTGCAGGTAAAAAAAGTACAATCAACTCCACTCATGATTGAGAATACCTCGACAATAAAGTTGGCCAAGAACCCAAGAACCCAAAGTTCCATGATCGAAAAAAGCACATCAATACAAAATATCATCTGATTCGACATCATGTTGAGGCCAGAACAATCCGTCTTCACCATTGTTCCACTAATGAGAAAATTGCAGACATATTCACCAAAGCACTTGGAAGAGAAAAGCTTGAAAGATTCAAAACGATGCTTGGACACACCAACATCCCTTCAGATTAAAGGGGGGAATGTTGACACCTAATCATAGGGATTGGGTGAACATTTGTAATTAGTGTAAATAAATAATAGAGTAAATGGAGAGTCATCGGGAAATGAACTGAACAGTCACACCCTTTTGCATATAATAATGAACAACCTGAATGAATAATACGATTTGATTTGAGGAGTTACCTCCTGGCCTGACAAGTTGTGAGAATAGTTGGTTTGACTAAGCTAGGAGGTGAATTAAGTCCCATATAATTACCCAATGATGAGGCTCATCAGAAGAGTGGAAACCCGTTGGATGCATAATTAAATTCCACATCCAATGAGTAGCCACTCTGCATACTTTCGAGTAGATCTACATAGAAAGAAATTTAAAATGCATGAAAAGGGTTTGTTTTTCATATATTCTCAATTTGTTTCTATGTGTATCTACTCATAAGTATGTAGAGTGGGTATTCATTGGATGTGGAATTTAATTCCCCATCCAACAGGTGTCCACTCTTGAAATTTGACTGAACATACAAAGATATGAGTTGAAAATATAATAATAAAAAGTAGTTTTCTTATTTTCCCTCCAAAATATCACCCCTAGTAATGACATCACCATCTTGATTCCTATTGGTTATTTTAAAGTTAATTTTGTGAGTACATTTTTAGTTTTGAGGTCCATTTTGTACCTCCAAATTCTCTAAATGGATAGCCCATCCCATCACTTCTTTGCAGAAGAAGGGTGTAAATTTTGAATGGTCACCTGTTGAGCTATGGACAAGGTATGTATATGCTATTTATTTCATCATTCTTTCCTTTAGTTATATCCCCTTTATATTCTAAAATGTTAATATATCAAAGGATTATGGTAAAAGCGAGGAAATTATCTATTATCAAAATTTAGCTGATTGATGTCCTTCTTCATGCAAGAAAAAGATGAAATGGGACAACTACCATTCCCTAATTGAGAAAAGGAAAAAGACAAAATGGAACAACTGTTGTTCCCTAACTAGGAAATAGCGTACAGGCAGCAAGCCAAGGATGGAGCGCATAGTTATGGATAAGAACAAAGGAAATCACAGCATCAGCGCAAGGAAGGAAAGCTAACTGAAGATGGAAGATTGCGCGAATCCCTCAGGATCTCTTGATCCTGAGGGATCGTTGTTACTATTTATCCTTCTTACCACTTGGCCATTATAAAAGGCAGTGATTGTAAAGAGAAAGGGGATTGGAGATTATTCGAGAATTACTATTGTATTTGTAACTTTGATCATCGACTCTCGTTGTTGAAACAGAGTACGAACTGGTTGTAACTATTTTGCAATGATTAATATATAAAGAAATTGTTGTTCCTTCTCATATACTGAAGTAATCTGGTGGTGTTCACTGGCGGCTAAGGGCCCAGCCCTAGTGGATTCACTTGCTATTCCTGTACCATTCTTTTATGATTTCTGTCGTGTGATGGTTTGGTTTGATTTCCACTTATTATAATCACATTGCTTTGCTATTTCGTATTTCCAGACTTAACGAAATTACTCTGTTTTACATGCTGTAGAAATATTGAGTTACATTGTTATTATCTCTGATCTAATTATCTGCTTCAGTATTCCATTATTGTTATTTCAGATTTAGTCATTTAGTCCAGCATTCTATTATTATTGTTTCCAATACAGTTATTTAGTTCAGTGTGCTATCTTGAGATTCTCTCCTGTAAAGAGTATTGACTACTGTTGTCTATGCTCTCAGACCGAGATCCCTGCTGTTCAGATTAGAAATTGTGTTTGGAAAATCAATCAGTTCAAAGAGAAATG
The DNA here is from genome assembly GCA_031772625.1 of Pinus tabuliformis. Classification (NCBI taxonomy): domain Eukaryota; kingdom Viridiplantae; phylum Streptophyta; class Pinopsida; order Pinales; family Pinaceae; genus Pinus; species Pinus tabuliformis. The sequence goes on along the minus strand of CM062811.1, from coordinate 930,567,837 downwards.
AGTTATTGTTACTGTATTCTTGACTGATACTTGAATGAATGCATGATTTGGTTTCATTAGTGAATTGAGCTTTCTTTTAATTGTAATTAGAGTCCTATAAGCTGCATCCATTTACTCTTGTATTAGAAAGAACTGTACTGCAATTTAGATGCATTACTCTTGAGTAAACAACCACCACAAACTGTGTACACTCTTGAAATAGAAAGTCTTACCTGGATTGATAACTAATGTGAAGATAATTAGGAGTTAAAAAGACACCTTTTATCACTCAACATTTTGGCACCATTGTCGGGGAGAGTGTAGCCATTTCTGAAGAGTAGTGTACATCTGATGCTTGTCTGTTAGGAGAGAATTGGGTATTAAAAACGGAAGGTAAGAACCTGCGTATAGAGCACATAAAATGCCTGCTCCCCCGCCCACTTTCCAGCAGAATTGTTAAGAATTTAGGGTAGAGGTAAATATTTGAATTGTACATATGACTAAAAAGAAAAAGCCTAAAAATAATCCAATTTCCCTACCTAAACCCAACAGATCTAAGGGACTGGTGACCATTGCATGATCAACTTTCATAGACGACATTATAAAGAAAGCCAAAAGCTGAATCTCAGCCCTCAGTAGGTCCTAGAAAAGTTGCTTCCAGACAACCTACTGACTCTCTTCGGGCCACAAGTTCACCATCTGTAGCCTTTGCTGAGGTACACAATAAAATAGAAGAGACTGGGCAGAGTTTTCAAGAAATTGAAAATTCTCGCACAATTTCTTTACAAGAAGGTAATTCTAGTAATCTCTGTGAAGGAGGAGGAGAAATCGAGGAGACATAGGAGCCAAGGTTGTTGTGGGGAAAAATGCCTATGCAGGACGATCCTGTCCAAGGTTGTTGTGTGTGACAGTGCCTTAGCAACAAACAGAGACAGCTATTCTAGTATTCTTCCTTTATGAATTAAGAATGAAGAGAGAGATGGATGGACTAACCGGTGTCTTCCGTTTGTCCCTCGATCCGGTTTCTCTTCTCTTGGAGAGTTCCCAGCTACTTGCCTTCTCGCTCGCCCAGCTTCAAGAGGTTTCTGCAAGATCACAAGAAGAGAACACTACACAAGACATGGATTCATATTCATAACTAGTTCAGGATTAGAAATAAACTAAACATACTAATGCAATCATACATCAAGAATACATCAGTATATAGGAGAAACCAAGATAGCTTTATTGATGAATAACAAGGTTCAGGAAGAGATACAACCCAGAGGGCTCCAATCCAGCATCTCCTTCCCAGCAAATGGAATTCCTATCTTCACCCCCTTCAAAGCATTAAGCACCCAATGATTCCAATCTCAAACCAACAACAATTCTTTGCAATAACAAAATTCCAGCCTCAGATCTCATGGAGGAGAGATCCATATATAGATGTTTGGAGAGAGGATGAGTCAGCTTGAGATCTGACTAGTGTCCTCTCCGTCTGTCAGTTCTTGATTCCACTTGGAGGTTCTTGCTTCCACTTGGAGATTTGGAACCTCTTACTCATCACCAGTCGAATTCCCTAAGACAAGTGTCATTGAGGAAGATTCTGGAAGCTTCCTGGGTCTTTGAAACCTCTTGGAATGAACTTGCCACATGTCAACTCTCGCTCAGCGCAAGTAGCCAGTGTTGCCTTTGACATTCAGTGCAGGTAGCCAGTGTTGGCTTTGACATTTAGCACAAACAGCTAGTGGAGCCACTGAAATGATCCTGAATTGACTTGTTTTTGAGCAGTTTCTGGTGGAGAACTTTTGTGAATTGCTGTGGTTTGTTAGCCTTGTTCCTCTAGGGGTAGGAACAACATGTTTAGGGACTTTGGATCCCTTAGATTATGGACATTTCATGCTCAATGCTGTAAGGCACAAAAATGTCTATAACAGTTGCCCCCTAAAGTATGAGGCAGTTTATCGGGTGAAATGCTTTATCAGGGGGATCCGAAGTTCATCCAATGCTGGGATGAGACCTGTAATAAGATACAATACAATACATTATTTTTCATACTGCTTTCATGATCTAGCTGAGGTGGGCATTCCCATGCTCAACTTTATAAATTCATTTTTCTGTACATAGAACAGACAATCGTCTGATGGTAGACTGATAATTTTGATGAAATTATCATCCTTTGAGTAGGATGATTATCTGCTGCAATGATGTACATGTCAATGTCTTTATTTTTCCTGAATATATATCGCAGCCCGGATCGATGAAACTAGATCCGGGGTCTTCAAACTCGTTCGATCTTCACTCTAAGTACAAGTCAATCCATGTGAGAAATGTTCTGAAGTCGAACATGGAAAGACATCGCTTGATTACCGGTCAATGATGTAAACCGTTAACAAGCACGAGAGGAATCACCAATAATGATAATGACCCTCAAGGTACTGCAGTACAATTCACGTGGTGTGAATAAAGGACTTGGCGTCGAACACCACGCAAAATCTTTCGGTCGAAGGTCATTGATGTATACCTGTCGCCGGAAGTGAGAAACTTGCCATTGAGGCATGCAAGCTTCAAAGTACTGAAGGGGTTGTTCCTAGATCAACTTCTTGGATAATGAGCTGATGTCGACAAGAAGCGATCCATCAAAGGAGGGCCTTAATGAATCCCACATCAGTGACACGGAACGGAGCTAATGACTTTGATGGAGGTGAAAACGATCTGTGACATATGATTCAGGGTGGCGGTCATGAAAGGATGAAAGATAATGTACGGCAGTGGATGGGACACGGTTTACTTTTCTGAACGACTTCTCTTGAACATATGGCGACACTGATGCGATGGATCGGTAGCATTACCCCAAATATGGATGGTATGGCGAGACCATAGTGATGTGACCGGTGAATGAAACAACCCAACCTGATTGTGGTACGGAGGAAAAGTGTCATGTTCAAGAGCGACTTGCTACCATCAAAGTTTTCTTGAGTTTCTCCCAATTTTTCCCTAGTCATTGCTGACCAATACCTCTTTATTTTTGTCAAGCTTGAGGAGGATAACATATGCTTGTTCTATAACCTGCCCTTCGGGCAAGCCCATCGCTATGTTTTAACGAGCCTAGCGATAGTGAAACTCGTTCTCGTCTAAAGACAAGTTTGTCACTATTTAATGATTTTAACGAGTCTAACGACAAGGATAACTCGGTCCTTTTCATTTTTAGAGAGTCTGAAAAGGTACATAAAGTTAACTCCAAAAGTCCTTTTTCGTCATCTAATCCCTTAAGTCCGAAAAAGTATAAAACAATACATAAGGGATGAGTTTTTGATAGTTTTAACGAGCCGAATAAAACAAGCGCTCGATCTTTTTGTGCAATAATCCCTCAGGTCCAAAAAGATTAAAATCTAGAGGAGGGATAGCACTTCCTGTCCCTTTAACGAGCTGGAAGGCCAAGGACTCAGCAATCTTTTCATATTTTATGAGTCAGATGAAAAGAGCTTAAAGAAGACTCGTCTTTTGAGGAACGAGTGATGAAACAGGTTAGCAGCTGATTCCAGGTACAGGTTGGAATTTTCCAATCACGACAGTGTCACAAGGATGGCTAGTGAAATCACTCTTCGCAGCTGTTCCTCAAAATGGGTAAACAAACATATGGAGGTGAACGATCAGCCAATGGAAAAGTGGAGGTGACGGGCAAACACGACCAAGGCTTTAATGGCTGATGATATTACATTCACAGTGGTTATTTACCGGGATAGTTCATTTTTTAACGAGCTTAAACGCGGGTGGAAACATTTGCTCAATCTTATGTTTATTTTTTAATGAGCATGAACTATGTGCTAAAACTGCTCGGATCTTGCGTTTATTTTTTAACGAGCATGAACTGTGTGCTAAAACTGCTCGATTACCCAGTCATATGATAAGAGTGTCTCATCAAGATTCTATTTTTTATGGGGCTTCATCTCACTAAGCTATGCCCCGCATCCTTTCTTTATGCAAGTTAGGAAACGACTAACCCAAAAAACAAATAAATAACCGCTCTTTGCTTGCACTCCAAAAGGTTTGCATGCCCCCAGGTATAAAGTATGATTTCAAGGTTACCTCTACTTCTTTTCCGTCAAAACAATTGTTTTAACGAGAGAGGCTTACCTCTTTCAGGTTACCCAAAGATTGTCTCGTTAATCTTCCAAACAAAACATTTCCTCGGTAATGTCTACCGAAATAGACAACGGTGAGCGACGATGCCTGCCAACTCACATAACTTTGACAAAAGAATCTTATTCTAGAATAACCCTCTTCCAGCATGGGTAGGGTACAGACTAGTCATATTCTCCCGCGGAAACCTACCCTATACCCAAAGTTTTCCTGCCGAAGCAGACCAGGATGCATGCCCCCTGGGTTCCAGTCATATCCTCCCGGATTACTCGCGCTCATCAGGAGGACGGACTGTGGGTTGAGACACTTCTTGCGTGAATAGACCATTTAGGGATGGTATGTGACTATTTGCGATGCGTGATCCGGGAAATGAAAGTTGGTCCACGAGCTTGACCATTCTTCCTTCATGCGGAAAACACATTACTCTAAAGAGTGAGGAGACGATGGCTCCCATGCAATATATATAGTCTCGTCCAAGGAGTAGGTTATAATCCAAGGGTCCTTGAACGACCATCACGTTCATTTGAACGGTCTCCCCTTTCAATGTTATGGGCACATTGGGGAGGATCCCTAAAGGTCGATTGGTTCCTTTATCAAAGCCTGATAGATTTCTCATTTCAGGCAAAAGCGCTGGCGAACCAAGCGCTTTCCAAGCAATAGAGGAAAGGATACTCACAGATGCCCCCTCATCAATGATAGTGCTAGCCATTACCATTCTGTATATTTGAACGATAATTCTGAATGATATGCTTGCTGGCAACCGGGGTCTGCCTAGTTGGTTCCAGTCGAACGAGACAACTAGGTTGCTTGGTGGTGGGACCGAATAGACGGCCGGGTATGACTCTGATGAAGTTCCTTCCTGCGATAAAGGAATGGGCAAATTGCCCCCTTGTTCGTCGGAGTCTGTGTTGATGAAGAGAATTTGGACGGTGTCGTCTTTATTCTCCTCTGTGATGGTATCATTCGAAGATAGAGCCTCTGAAGGCAAAACCGGGTCAACTGCTGCCTTAACCTTTTGACTTTCGTCAGGCATGGATCCAGACGGTTCATCTTCAATGATAGGTGCTTCGGCTAACCACCTGAGCGGGCCAGCCGGGTTCTCAACTAGTGAAGGACTTGGCAGGAGTTTTTGATATCCAGGAGGAAGTTGCGCTCGTAAAATCGGGCGATCTTCCAAAACTCTTTTGGCCTCATCTAAGAAGGGACAACGGTGGATGGCATGGTCACCTTCACACAGTTTGCAGGGAAATCTAGCTTTCCCTCTCTGTCCTGTGACTTCACTTTCACTAGTTGACGGTGAGCAGTCAACATGGCTATCAGAGGTTGACGCTACCGAATTGTGCAAACGAGCAGACCAGTCCCTTAGTATCCGAGGGATGCAGGGACAATCTCTGTGGAAGTGGTCTCCCTTGCATATGACACATGGCGATTTAGGCCTAGTCAGTGCTGTGTGTGGATTCTTGTCAGACGACACTTGTTTGCCCCCAGTCGCTTTTGGCTCCTTCTTCTTCTTCTCTTTCTTCTTCTTTTCCTTCTTCTCCTTAGGAACTTGGTTTTTTGTTTTACCAGTTCCGTCAAGCGAAGAGGAGGGAGGAGAGGAAGAGTTAGATGAAGTAGAAGGCTGGTTGGCAACTCTGGTCTGGTCTAACTGTTGACTCGACTGTTCAGGAATAGTGGTGTTCTGAATGACATTGGTTGAAAAGAGCCAGACCGGCAGGCCAATTGTCAGTCCTGGAAGTGACAATGTGGCCATATGGGGTGCACCAACATCTCCCCAAGAGGAGAAGGGACTAGGATTTCCACCAAGGGGAATTCCTTGGTTGGTGTGCTCCATTTTTTCAACCTAAAGATCAATGCAGGAATAGGGGTGATTGTTCCGTTTAAAATAAATTTTAACGACGCTTTAGACACAACTTGCTTTTTCAGTTTTAAAGAGTCGAGAAAAAGCTAAAGATGACTCTAGTCTCCTTCGATGTTTTAACAAGCCCGAAGTGACAAATGCTCGGATGGACTTTTTCCGTTATAGAGTCTGAAAAAGGCCAAAAGGAACTGCTCTGGAGTTCTAGGCAGAGGGTGTGCCAAACTTTTTGCAAAACCGCAGAATACTTTTTAGGGTACGGGCGGTCGATCTTCCTGAATGCTGTGTTCAGTGCATTGCGATCAGTAGGGCGGCCGACACGGCTTCCTAAGGATAAAGGTTTTATGCCTATAGGGGTCTCCCAATATATACGCGACGGTACGTGGGAGCACAATCCGTACTGGCGCTATCGTCCCTCAGGAGGAATCACCCACCATCCACGAGATCGACAGTCACCAGGCTTTACGATGTCGGAACACGTCTCTAGCCTAGACCTCTATGTTATGCGTTATGTTGCAAAGCGCTGTTAAGTTCATTCAATTTATTTTAGGTTGATCTTTTTAGAAGTTTGTCTTTCAAGGTTCACCACGAGATGTATGATACAATTCCTAAATGCAGTCTAAAGATGATAAGCAAGCTTTATATCTTTTCAACTTTGAAAATCCTAGCTACTAAGGGAAAAGAAAGACACCATCTTTTCTCAAAGAGCAATCAGCACACTCTAATGCACTTTTCCTAAATCAATCATGCAAACTATCAAGATGCAAATGCACAATGCAGGTGTTTGTTTTCCTCTTTCTTAGTATTGATGCCTACAAAGAAAGCTTTTTGTACAACTTTGAATTTGCTTTTAAATGACAAATACAAACAAGTTTACTTTTTCGAAATCAGAGAGGGTAGAAGAGATTACAACACTTAACGATTTTCGAAATGAATACTTGTTTTGACACTTAAAAGAGACAAACTCAAACCAAATGCAAAAGTAAATGTATAATCAACTGCAAACAACCAATGAACTCTCTCCTAAGATCACAATCAATAGATCTGAATCAAGGGCTACAGGATGATTATTTCACTCATGCAAAGGAAAACTGTAAATGACGCCACAAACACATAAAAACACTCACAGTCTTTTTGTACAAAAGGAGGCGGAATCTAAGCAGAGAAAAGGAGTTATCAGAATGTTACCTATGCTGGTTACAGGCTACAAAAATCAGAGATCAAAACAAGGCAAAACAGAGCAGAGAACCCCAGCTGCACAAGGCCAAACTGGTTCAGCGCAACCTCAACACAGGGGTTTTTACATTCAGCGTAGGTAGCCTTCACGGGACCTGCGTTGAAATGCAGAATCCCTTCACTGGGTCTGCACTGAAGGAGAAACTCTCGTTTCTCACTGGTTCTGGGTCACAGATTGCTATTTAATCCACTGTTTCAGGCCAAATAAAAGCAACAAGCAAGGTACAATCAAAGGGATGCTTTGAGGGAGTACTAAGATCTATCACAAAGGATCATCAAATCATTTGTGAGTCCATTGTTCAGATCATAGACAAGTCCAGTGATTGGATCAAAGCAGCAACTGTCTACTTTGCATCCGGGAATAGCAGATGCAGTTCGATTGTTGCTGTCGAGTCTATGAAACAAACAATGATAGAAACACAAATAAAATGACTAAACAAATCTCCCCAGCGGAGTCGCCAATTTGTTGTGGGGAAAAATGCCTATGCAGGACGATCCTATCCACCTAAGGTGTGACAGTGCCTTAGCAACAAACAGAGACAACTATTCTAGTATTATTCCTTTATGAATTAAGAATGAAGAGAGAGATGGATGGACTAACCGGTGTCTTCCGTTTGTCCCTCGATCCGGTTTCTCTTCTCTTGGAGAGTTCCCAGCTACTTGCCTTCTCGCTCGCCCAGCTTCAAGAGGTTTCTGCAAGATCACAAGAAGAGAACACTACACAAGACATGGATTCATATTCATAACTAGTTCAGGATTAGAAATAAACTAAACATACTAATGAAATCATACATCAAGAATACATCAGTATATAGGAGAAACCAAGATAGCTTTATTGATGAATAACAAGGTTCAGGAAGAGATACAACCCAGAGGGCTCCAATCCAGCATCTCCTTCCCAGCAAATGGAATTCCTATCTTCACCCCCTTCAAAGCATTAAGCACCCAATGATTCCAATCTCAAACCAACAGCAATTCTTTGCAATAACAAAATTCCAGCCTCAGATCTCATGGAGGAGAGATCCATATATATATGTTTGGAGAGAGGATGAGTCAACTTGAGATCTGTCTAGTGTCCTCTCCCTCTGTCAGTTCTTGATTCCACTTGGAGGTTCTTGCTTCCACTTGGAGATTTGGAACCTCTTACTCATCACCAGTCGAATTCCCTGAGGCAAGTGTCATTGAGGAAGATTCTGGAAGCTTCCTGGGTCTTTGACACCTCTTGGAATGAACTTGCCACATGTCAACTCTCGCTCAGCGCAAGTAGCCAGTGTTGCCTTTGACATTCAGCGTAGGTAGCCAGTGTTGGCTTTGACATTCAGCGCAAACAGCTAGTGGAGCCACTGAAATGATCATGAATTGACTTGTTTTTGAGCAGTTTCTGGTGGAGAACTTTTGTGAATTGTTGTGGTTTGTTAGCCTTGTTCCTCTAGGGGTAGGAACAACATGTTTAGGGACTTTGGATCCCTTAGATTATGGACATTTCATGCTCAATGCTGTAAGGCACAAAAATGTCTATAACAAAGGTCCCTTGAGGTAATAATTCAACCAAGAACACTTAGTACCCCAGATAAAGGGAGTGTCATTAAGTTCCTTCAAGAAGAAGCAAGGGAAACAAAGGAGCTAAGATCCCCTCAGGTGGTAGTTCAGCAAGGAACGCTTATTATTCCCGATCAGGGAAGCGCTGTTAAGCACGTTCCCATCCCTTCTAGTCATCCTAGGAATAATCCTCTAGAGATCCCAGAAGGGTATTGGAACATATTTGATCAAATGGCCCAGAACCAACAAACACCTCAGACCTCCACACTGCAGTATCCCATCGTTGACACAGCAGTCAACGCACCTATGAAAGCCATTCCTCTCTAGAATATTCCTACCTTTCATGGGCTGACATCAGAGGATCCAGACGCATTTTTGTTTGAGTTTGATGTATTGTGTCGGGGGTATGACTATACCACTGATCCCCAAAAACTAAATTTATTTCCCTCCACATTGAAAGGAGCAGCTTTACGATGGTTTATGGGATTAGGTGGAGGCACAATAAATGATTGGGATCAAATGAAAACCGCTTTCCTAAAAAAGTATCAAGACTATTGTAGATATAGGGAATTTAAAGACAAAATATTTCAGATGGTAGCAAGACCAAGTGAAACATTAGAAGAATATGTGGAATGATTTCAATATAACCTTCAGTGGTCGCCCTATGCAACTTTGCCTTTACCTAATAATGTGCTGAAAACTACACTAATTAAAGGGATGAAAGAACAATGGGTAGAAACATTGAATATTATGGGTAAAAGGGATATATATCAAGGAAATTTTGCTGACATCATTAATTTTTGTATCAGGTGTTCAAGAGGTAGCACAAGATTGAAGCCAACAGAACACAACATGATCAAAAGGGATAACAAAATCTCTGGTGGAGGTATAACTCGCGCAGAAATTGGAAATCTGCTAGAGGATTTCAAAATTGATATTGGGGACTCTGACAATGCAATTGGACATTATTCAAGCCAAACAAAAGCAAGAAGAATCAGAACAAAAATTGGTGATATTCTGTCCTAGATGCAAAAAGAAACAAAGCCACAAAGAGTGCCCACTGGATACAGTCCAAATTTGCACCATCTGTACGAAAGATCACGCCACAAAAAGCTGCCCATCACTCCCAGGATTGAAAGCAGTTTATAAAGAAGCAGAAGAAGAAATAGAATTGGTATACCTAATAAATCAGCACCGCCAGTGGAAAGCACGACCAACAGGTATGCCCATTGACCCATCCTCTTCTTTTCAACCTCCTCAGTATAGTGCTCAACAATACCCAGGAACCATGTGGCAGAACCAGCCATCTTTTTCAAATTGGTCACAACAACCATTCCCTATGCCACCCTAGCCCAACCAACTGAATCAAAATAATAATTGGCCAAATTCCTCTTACTTCCCACCATTTTGGCAAAATAATGCTTATCAATCTCAATGGCCACCCTCAACTTCACAGAATCAGAACTGGCAGTCAAGCTGGCAGAGACCTACAAATCAGCCAGCAGGAACAATCCTCCTACCTCAACCCACACTGCAAGCACCGTACACATTGCAACAGAACCCCTAGACCAACTTGAGACTGCAACTCCTAGTCCAACCCAACCCGAACCCCATGAATAAACCGGTTCAATATGTGAAAATTATTGAAGGTCTAAAACCAGAAACTGAGTTAAGGGAGTGCAATGACCTTCAATTAAGATCTGGGTGTATAATAGAATCAGAGGGGGATAAAAATATTCAAATTGAAAAATCTATTACCTATAGAACAAGAACCACGAGAAGAGAACATGATTAGACAGAAAACTGATGGACAAGTAAGCACCTCTTCTCCACCATTCCTAGAATGACTAATCATACCTCGGCCAATTGAACACCCTAATTTTGATCTTCTGGGAGAATTGAAAAATTTGTGTATAAAAATACCACTCCTCCAGGCTATTCAAGACATCCCAATTTATGCAAAAACCATCAAGGAATTATGTATGAAAAATCCATAGAGGAAGATAACAACAAATACAATTGTCCATGTAGTCGATACCTTATCTGATTTACTATCAGGAAGATAAAAACTTGTAAAATATGAGGACTTGGGAAATGTTATAGCCACAATGCAAATCAATGGATGCTCAATCCCCAATGCCTTAGTTGATTTAGGAGTAGCAATCAATATTCTTGCAACCACAACTTGTCAAAATATTGGCATTACAACATTGGATCCAACCACAACCTTGTTGGAATTGGCTGACCGATCGGTAGTCAAACCAGAAGGCACATTACATGATGTAATAGTGTCTGTAGACTCCTGGGAATACCCTGCATACTTTCTGATCATCAATCCTAGAAACCGACTCGATGGACACCCCTTAATTCTAGGTAGACCTTGGCTAGAAACTGTAGATGCTTACATTAGCTGTCGAACAGGCAGCATGACTATAGCAAGAGGAAGCAATGTAAATAATTTAGCCTTATATCCTCCAGCTCAGCCAAGTTTAACAATAATCAAAACCAGAAAACAACCTGTATCATACCTAACTGAAAACATTAGATCACCACTAACCATAGAAGATGCTCTCGAATTTAAATATCAAATAGAAGATGACATCATTAACACCTACATTAACCAACCAGAAGCCAGATCCCATCTAAAATGTCACATGATCGAAGCAGCATTCGATAGTGAAGAAGATCCCCTAAAAGATATTAACGATCAATCAATACCAACCACCTCTGTTTATAACAACAAAACCATAGAAATTGAACTGGGAAAAACTTTGAATATTAACAAAAACTTGACTACTGACCAAGAACAGAAACTTGTCCAACTCTTGAGAAAATATAAAGATGCCTTTGCATGGGATTACCCAGACATGAAAGGCATTGATCCCCAATTATGCACACACCACATTTATACAGAGAAGGATGCCAGGCCCATTCGACAACCTCAATGGAGGTTAAACCCTCATCTTAAAGATATTGTTAAAACTGAACTACAAAAATTGCTAGATGTCAACTTTATCTACCCAATATCTGATAGCAAGTGGGTCTCTCCATTAGTAGTGGTGCCAAAAAAGAATGGAAAGTGGCGGATATGTGTTGATTATAGAGAACTCAATAAAGCAACCCAGAAAGACCATTTCCCCCTTCCATTCATTGACCAAGTCTTGGACACACTGGCAAGAAAGAAATTATTTTCTTTCCTTGACGGCTTCAGCGAATATAATGAAATTCAAATTGCCCCTGAAGATCGGGATAAGACTGCCTTTACCTAACCTTGGGAAACATTTTCTTACAGGGTTTTACCCTTCAGGATGTGCAATGCACCTACCAAATTTCAGAGGGTTGTACTCAACATTGTTTCGGATTTAATAAATGAAGGGCTCGAAGTGTATATGGATGACTTCACACCTTATGGAGATGACTTCGAGCCAGCATTACAAACATTAGAAAAAGTGCTGCAAAGATGCATTGCCACCAAGCTCTGTTTAAGCCATGAAAAATGTCATATGATGATGACTGAGGGACTCATCTTGGGACATTATATCTCAGCAGCTGGAATACAGGTAGATCTAGCTAAAATTCAGATAATTCTTTTAATACCTACCCCTTCCACATAAACAAAGGTATGCAGTTTTTTGGGATTTTCTGGTTACTATAGAAGATTTATAAAGAATTTTTCTCAGATTGTTGCACCATTATATGCACTAATAGGAAATATTGATTTCATTTGGACAGATAAATGTGATAGCGCTTTTGAGGATTTAAAAAGGCTTGTATCAATAGCCCCAGTTCTAAGGGGCCCAAACTGGGATTTTCCATTCCAGATTTCATCTGATGCTTCAGACACAGCAATCGGAGCAGTTCTCGGCCAGGAAGAAGATAAAAAACCATATGCAATATATTATATTAGCAAAAATCTATCTCCTACTGAATTAAATTATACTGTGACTGAAAAAGAATTTTTAGTTGTAATATATGTTGTTAATAAATTCTAAAATTATATAACTGGATATCCTATAGTTTTATATACAGATCACTCTGCCATTAAATATCTAGTGAATAAACCTGTTACAAATGGAAGAGTGACAAGATGGTTGATTCTCTTGCAGAAATTTGACATCAAAATTAAGGATCAACCCAGAAAAGAAAACCCTGTAACTGATTTTCTCTCAGGAATGCCAAAGCCAGCTGACGCAGCAAAAGTTGAGGATCAATTTCTTGATGAAAATTTATTTGTTGTTACTGTCAAAATGCCATGGTATGCGGATGTTGCAAATTATTTGGCAGTAGGCAAATTACCCAAGCACATGACGCCTAATGAAAGAAAACAAATAGTGCAGTGCAGTACCTGATTCTCTTGGATATAAGGCTATTTATTCCATACAGGAGAAAATATGCACATTAGAAGATACGTCCAGGAAGATGAGTGTTTGACATTCTAAAAGCACGCCACGATGGGCCGTGCTACGGACATTTTGCAGACTGCAGAACTGGTCACAAAGTCTTACAAACAAGTTATTACTGGCCCAATATCTTTAAAGACGCTAAAAAGATCTTCCAAGCATGTGATAGCTGCCAAAGGGCGGGACGCCCTAGACAATCTGATGAGATGCCTCTGAACCCGCAATTAGTAATCGAGCCTTTTGAGTAGTGGGCGCTAGAATTTATTGGTCTTATTAACCCATCATCTAATCAAAAAACATACATACTGGTTGCAACATAATATGTTACTAAATGGGTCGAGGCAGAGGCGTTACCAAGGGCAACTGAGGATTCAGTGATACATTTTCTTTTCCAACTATTTGTGCGATATGGCCTACCGAGAGATATAATTACAGATGGAGGACCGCAATTCGTAGGCAACAAGATTGCTGCAACATTGAGAAATTATCATATCCTCCACAAAATTACAACTCCATACCACCCACAGGAAAATGGCCAAGTAGAAAGTACTAATAAGGTAATTGAGGCAATACTTACAAAGACAGTTGCATCACACAGACGTGACTGGGCTTCCAGATTGCCAGAAGCCTTGTGGGCATACCGCACAACATGGAGAAATACCATGGGATATTCACCATATCAATTAGTATTTGGTAAAGAACCCATCTTCCCAATCGAATTCGAAATTCAAACATTAAGAACAGCTCAGGAGGTGGGTTTGAATTTAAATGAAGCTCAGATCAATAGATTACAACAAATCAATGAATTAGATGAAATCAGGTTATCAGCTCTTCAGCACACTGCATTGATCCAACAACAAAGAGCGAAATGGCATGATGCCCTTATTAAGAAGAAGATCTTCCACGAGGGAGATTGGGCACTCCTATATGATTCTAGGTTTCAGGATTTCCCTAGAAAACTCTAGACCAGATGGTTGGGACCTTATGAGATACAAAAGGTGCATGATAATGGCACCATTACATTAGCAACCATTGATGGATCTGGCTATTCTTTTAAAGCGAATGGTCATCGAGTGCGACTTTATCGCAAACCGCTTACCAGGGAGTCCTTTTGCCAACAGTTACGGGAAGATTCCACCATGCAAATTCTCGCTGAGGAGGGTAACCCATCCTCAGCATCAATCCAGTGAATAATTCATTTGTTTTTTAATTTTGTATATAAACTTTTCTTTCTATTTGAATTTGCTTCTATAAATTGTAAATAAACTCTTTTTTTTGCTTTGGTTGTTCCATTTAAAGAACAACTGTTGTTCCCTCCTAAAGAACAGTTGTCGTTCCTCTAAAGGAACAACAATTTTGTGAACAGATTTTTGTGTTGTTCCATTTAAGGAACAGCTGTCGTTCCTGTTAAGGAATAGTAGCCGTTCCATTTAAGGAACAACAATTTTCTCTTTATTTGATTTTCGTGTTGTTCCATTTGAGGAACAACTGTTGTTCCTTCTAAGGAACAGCTATTGTTCCTTCTAAGGAACAGCTGCCATTCCATTTATGGAATAGCAACCCCCTGTATATACAATTTTTGTGCTATTTCATTTAAGGAACAACTGCTATTCCTCTTAAGGAACAACAGTCGTTCCATTTAAGGAACAACATTTTTGCATGTGTTTTCTTTTTTCTATTCCATCTAAGGAACAGTTGTTGTTCCTCTTAAGGAACAAAAGCCGTTCCATTTAAGGAACATTGGTTTCACGTGTTTTTCTTTCTTCCATTCCATTTAAGGAACAACAGTTTCACATGTTTGTCTTTTTGTTGTTCCATTTAAGGAACAGTTGTTGTTCCTCTTAAGGAACAACTATTGTTCCTCTTAAGGAACAACAGCCATTCCATTTAAGGAACAACAATTTCGTATGTTTCTTTGTGTTGTTCCATTTAAGGAATAGTTGTTGTTCCCTCTTAGGAATAGCAGCTGTTCCATTTAAGGAACATCAGTTACGTGCATTTCTTTTTGTTATTCCGTCTTAGGAACAACAGTTCCGTTTACATTCATTTTCGTTGTTCCGTTTAAGGAACAGTTGTTGTTCCCTTTAAAGGAACAACAACTATTCCATCTAAGGAACATCAATTTCATATGTGAGTGCTTTACGCTATTCCATTTAAGGAACAGTTGTTGTTCCTCCTAAGGAATAGCTTCCGTTCCTTCTAAGGAACAACAGTTTCATCATTATTTGCTTTTTGTTGTTCCTTCTAAGGAACAATAGTTTCGCTTGGGTTTGTTTTAATGTTGTCCCCCCTAAGGATCAACACTTTCGCTTGCGTCTGTTTTTCCACTATTCCTCTTAAGGAACAACTGTTGTTCCTCCTAAGGAATAGCAGTTTTGTGTGCAATTTTTTTGTCTTTTTGTTGTTCCTCCTAAGGAACAGTAGTTTCGTGTGCAGTTTTTGTTTTTTTGTTGTTCCTCCTAAGGAACAGCGGCGGTTCCTTTTAAGGAACAACACCTTTTTTTGTGTGTATTTTTTTGTTGTTCCTCCTAAAGAACAACACTCTTTTTGAGAGGTTTTTCTTTAGAAAATAAGCACCTTGGAAAAATTATTTTATTCTCTATCATCCTCTATAGGGCAAGAATACAAACATATATGTAAAGATACAAAATTTAAAGGTTACTGGAACAAGAAAATCAAAGAAAAATTATCATCTTTAATGAGATTGCTTTGTATTGATTAGAAAAGGGGAGGACACAACTATCTATATCACTTTGCTATCCTTATCTTCACTATAACTCAAATTGATTGATTACTTGTACCATGCTGGTTCTTCCCTAATCCCCGTAATTCTCTTTTCTTATTATCATCAAGTAAGAGTAAGGGCATATTTTCTTCTATTGATATGTTCAGAATTCTTCCACCATCCCTACTCTTAAGGAGTGCTGAGCCACTCTTTATATATAAATAGGAAGTGCTATATAAAAGAAAAGAAAAAGAAAGGAAAGAAATATATATATATATATATATATATATATATATATATATATATATATATATATATATGTTTACTAACAATTCTATGATTTTTCAGATAGAGGATAGGGGGTCTCATCATGAACCAGCCTACCATGATCATAAGGAAGCGGTGAAGTGGCATTCCCACTATGGCCACCATGCCAGGGATATGATCCAATGGACACATCAGAAAAATAAAAGTCCTTGGAATAGGAGGTCTCATCACGAGCTGGCCTGCCCACCTTTCACTCCTTCCTAGTGAATGGCATTGTGATCCATCTGGTTACCAAGCCAGCACAATGGCCTCCATTTTGACATCACAAGGCACTTTCCTAATTATACATAAAGGATCATGGTTCCAAAGGGTGAAAAAAGCAACTTTGTCAAGGTTATAAACACCTGTGGGAAACAGAAGCTCTGCTGATGGTATTGGAGTCATATTTTCAACATCAATAGTGATTATAACTCCCTTTTCTTATTTCTTTATCTTTATTACAGAAGAGATTATGTTCCTAATTCCTTTTTTTGAACCTTTATGCATGAGATATCGTTTAAAAAGTCAATCATAACGGTTTAAGTGGAATAATGACCACATAGCATCTCACCCATGTCAGATGTCCTTTCTCCCTTTTCGAATCACTCCATGGCATCTCCACATTTATTCATAATTTTCATTCTATGCATCGATTCCAGCAACCCGATATTTTTGTGATCTTATCATAAATATGTATACCTTGCCATTTTTTTTACTACTGTACGATTGCTGCCAGTACGTCGTTCCTTCATTTAACTGGTCGAAGGCGACCTCTCATTTTTTAGGGGGGCGCGGGTGACTTCCAAATCACTTTTGCATGCGTGTCAGTCTTTTATTTGGTTGTACCGGGCTACATGATATCCCATAATAGCAAGTTTTTAACGGTATCTATGTTAAAAAAGTATTATCCGATATTAACAACTTGTTGTTCCATTGCTGGCTCTGTGTATTGTTGTGTTACCTATGTTAAGCTAACAGTGTGCAGAATTCAGACAAAATGGGAGGACGATTAGTGCGCAGGGAGCCATAGATACTAGCTGTTTCCAATGTTGCCTGAGAAATTCTAGTACGGGCCAAATGGGTCACATATTTTACATGACTGCAGCAACCCAATGAAACTGTGGCTATCGAATTTTTACAGAATTTACAGGATGATCATTCTATAATAAGAGGAAGGTGAATGATAGTAATGGATACAGTAATAGCTAATTTGTCTAGATTACCAGCAGTTGGACCCATATGGATGCATAAAAAATTGAGGCTACAAGATGCCATTGTCGCCTTTCGGGATGAGGGACAGAACCTGATTGTCAAAGGCAAAGGAGTTCAACCTTCATCTCTGGGAGAACCATGGACAAAGCTGGCTAGAGTCGTTCAGAGCTATATCACATGCGACGAAAGAAAATATGTGGTAAGGCCACGCCACCTTAAATTATTAGCAATTCTAAAATAGAAATGTTCTGTAAACTTGCCTACATATTTGAATTTCTTGTTGCATGACGCTGCTCAAAGCATAAAGAAATCCCAACATATAGAGACTATTGTAAGTCATCATTGTTTAATTAGGTTGATTGTAAGCTACAACCTTGCCCAGTAGCAAACCAGTTGGGAAGAATTAGTGTTTACTATAGAGGGGGGGTTAGCCTTACCTACCCCAAAAAGGAAAAGGACTACTAGCACAACAAACAGACCACAAAAATGCAGACACTATGTCTAGACAAGCTTGGGAACAACTGAAAACCTCTAGGGTAGGAGAAGGCAACCCTTAGAATTATCTAGCCTTGAAAATTAGCAACCCTTACAACTAGAAGGAAGAGATAACTAAGAGTCAAAACTTGAGAAGGAAACAAAACATACTAGTGAAGAGGAGAGGGGTGAAACAGAACTTCCCTTAACTCCCAGCACAAGTCGGCCACAACATTTATTACATGATGTTGAATTGGCCCAAATTCTGGCCAATATGAGTGAATATACACAGCCCAAAAGCCTTCTCAACCTTAATGTTGAAGCAACACAATCGGAAGAAAACTCTGCTCACAATAGGAGCATATTAGAAAATATAAT
Organism: Pinus tabuliformis; assembly: GCA_031772625.1. Classification (NCBI taxonomy): domain Eukaryota; kingdom Viridiplantae; phylum Streptophyta; class Pinopsida; order Pinales; family Pinaceae; genus Pinus; species Pinus tabuliformis. The sequence continues at coordinate 930,549,608 of CM062811.1, read as the reverse complement.
TGGTGAAGAAGAAACAGGGGCAGAAGTTACTCAGGAAGAGGCAGACAAAAATAGGAGTACACAACTAGAAGAACCTAGTCCAGTCAATCTGAACATAGAAGATGTGGGCCAAATAAGAGAAATAGAAACCAGTCAGGGAAACGATACAGCCCTTAGAGAGCAAAGCCCAAGTGAGCAACTGAGTTTGTTAAGAACATAAATGGTTAGTGAAATGATTTTTCCTCCCAAAAAGAAGAAAAGCAAAATTGAAAGGTTTAGAAAGGAATAGCAGAGGCTGCAAAAATTAATTAAAAGACTTCGGCAAAAGATAAGGACATTAAAAAGGGGAAAAATTTCAAGCAGAACCCTGGAAATGGTGAACGCAGCCATTCAAACCGAATTTCATGACATAAGGGTTACTAGGACTCAAACTGAGCCCATATTCATTCAAATTGATAAGGAACAGCATGCAACTATTACAGAAGCGGCTGCCCAAATAGAGAATGTACATTTTTGTAATGTAGTTGTTCAAACAGAGGCAATACCCTCCAACAGCGCGGCCACCTAGACAGAAAGACCAACTGTCAATAATAAAAGAACACAGACTTTAAGCATTCCGTCCCATAATAAGAGTATGCAGACTATAGGTACTCAGTCTCATAATAAAAACACCCAGACAGATATCCAAGCCAAAGATGTTTTGATATGTAGCGATCCTTGTATAACAAATCTTTAAGAAAATCTGGCACAGGCTCGGCTGACCATAGAAAGGCTTGAGGAAGAAACTGTTCCCCAACAAAAGTACTAGGAATTACAAAGGAAATTGTGGGATATCAATGCATCGAAAAGTGAGGCCTTCGATAAATATTGAAGGGCAGAAGAAAGAACTGAGAAAATAAAGATCAGACTAGAGACAGTCATGCATCAAATGGATACTCTTTGTTCACTATACATAGATGTTTTGGCATGCAGGTCCCCTACCAATAACTATGCTTTATTTTTGTTAGAAAGGTATTTACAGCTAAAAATCAAGGCTGTCAGGGTAGGGAAACCCATAGAATTGAAAATTGTTGAAGATTTCATAAACTACTGTAAACACCATGGAGTGAAAGTTCAACGATTACTTTGTGAGTTTTACTTGCATAATTTTGTATTGGAAGAAGAATTGGAGAAGAATCCCAGCCCTTTTGTGGGGGATGTACAATTTCAAGCCTTCATTTCATTTGTTGTTAACCAATTGAAATGGTTTAAAGCCCATAATACATTCCAGAGGCAGGAAAATGGATTGGACCTTTGGGTCAGAGGTGAACTGAAGAACCCACTACAAATGTTGGCCAAACATAAAAGTTTGATGAAAAAGGAAGGAGTAATCCAGATCTTGGGGCCCATTCACAAAGAAATTGTCCAACAGGGGGTAGAGTATTTTCTCTCTATTAAAGACAACTCCTTGGCAGCAGCTAAATTCAGATGGACAGTTTCCAATCGTAATGTATAGGACAGAGAACCATTTAACTATAAAAACTTTAAATTGGTTGCAGATCACTTTGTTACTTATAGCAACCTCATCTTGAGGGAAGGCCCATATTGGCTAGGCTGTTGGTTCTAAAGCCCTATTGTCTGGTATCCTGCCGAAGGGTATAAAGCTATATATGAATTACCTGAAGGGCAGACAGGGCACATCTTTGAAATTTTGGCTAAAAATCATGGTTTTAGACCACTTCATGACATTCCTTCTCCAGCCTATTCCTTGACTGCTTTGCACACAAACTACATGGTTTTCATGAGGGCATGAAAAAGGGTAAGCAGGGGAGTGTGTTGAGCTATGGAAAAGGTATGTATATGCTATTTATTTCATCATCCTTTCCTTTAGTTATATCCCCTTTATATTCTAAAATGTTAATATATCAAAGGATTATGGTAAAAACGAGGAAATTATCTATTATCACAATTTAGCTGATTGATGTCCTTCTTCATGCAGGAAAAAGATGAAATGGGACAACTGTCGTTCCCTAACCAAGAAAAGGAAAAAGAAAAAATGGAACAACTGTTGTTCCCTAACCAGGAAACAACATACAGGCAACAAGCCAAGGATGGAGTGCATAGTTATGGATAAGAAAAAAGGAAATCACAGCATCGGCACTAGGAAGGAAAGCTAACTGAAGATGGAAGATTGCGCAAATCCCTCAAGATCTCTTGATCCTGAGGGATCACTGTTACTATTTATCCTTCTTACTGCTTGGCCATTATAAAAGGTAGCAATTGTAAAGAGAAAGGGGATTGGAGATTATTCGAGAATTACTATTGTATTTGTAACTTTGATCATCAACTCTCGTTGTTGAAACAGAGTACAAACTAGCTGTAACTATTTTGCAATGATTAATATATAAAGCAGTTGTTGTTCCTTCTCATATACTGAAGTAATCTGGTGGTGTTCACTGGTGGCTAAGGGCCCGGCCCTGGTGGATTCACTTGTTGTTCCTGTACCATTCTTTTATGATTTCTGTCATGTGATGGTTTGGTTTGATTTCCACTTATTATAATCGCATTGCTTTGCTATTTCGTATTTCCATACTTAATGAAATTACTCTGTTTTACATGCTGCAGAAATATTGATTTATGTTGTTATTATCTCTGATCTAATTATCTGCTTCAGTATTCCATTATTGTTATTTCAGATTTAGTCATTTAGTCCAACGTTCTATTATTATTGTTTCCAATATAGTTATTTAGTTCAGCGTGCTATCTTGAGATTCTCTCTTGTAAAGAGTATTGACTACTGTTGTCTACGCTCTTAGACCGAGATCCCTGTTGTTTAGATTAGAAATTGTGTTTGGAAAATCAATCAGTTCAAAGAGAAATGAGTTATTGTTACTGTATTCTTGATTGATACTTGAATGAATGCATGATTTGGTTTCATTAGTGAATTAATATTTCTTTTAATTGTAATTAGAGTCCTATAAGTTGCATCCATTTACTCTTGTATTAGAAAGAATTGTATTGCATGTTAGATGCATTACTCTTAAGTAAACAGGCGCCACAAACTGTGTGCACTCTTGAAATAAAAAGTCTTACCTATATTGATAACTAATATGAAGATAATTAGGAGTTCAAAAGACACCTTTTATCACTCAGCATATATAAGTTGAAAATATAATAAAAAAACTAGTTTTCTTATTTTCCCTCCAAAATATTACCCCTAGTAATGACATGACCATCTTGATTCCTATTGGTTATTTTAAAGGTAATTTTGTGAGTACATTTTTTGTTTTGAGGTCCATTTTGTACCTACAAATTCTCCAAATGGATAGCCCATCCAATCACTTCTTTGCAGAAGAAGTGTGTAAATTTTGAATGGTCACCTAAGTGTGAAGAAGCCTTCTAATGTTTAAAGGTTGTGTTAACTAGTGATCCATTATTAAAAATTTTTGATCCAAATGAGGATTTCCTGGTATGCATAGATGCATATAGGGAAAGACTGGGAGGATTAATCAAGAAGAGAATACATGTGATATGATATGAGCCAGAAAAATAAAAGAGCACAAAAAGAATCATGTTTCCCATTATTTGAAGCTAGCACCTATAATGCATGCTCTTAAAATGTGGAGACATTACCTAATGGGAAGAAGGTATGAGTTGTAGACTCAGGATTATGGGTTAAAACATTTATTTAAGAAAATAAATTTAAATGCTTTGAAAATTAGATGGTTGGAGTTGATGGTTGAGTGTGATTTTGAGATCAAAAATACTAAGGGAAAATAAAATAAAGTAGCATGCGCTCAGCCACAAGGTGCACATTATGCATGCTACAAATGTAAGAATTTACAGGGATGATTTATTAAATAGAATTGTCAAAGATGGGAATTCATACTAGTTGTATGTTGAGATAAAAGGTAACATACATCAAGAGAATGTGCAGCTAAAATATACAGATTATGAGATGAGAGAAGATGAGATTGTTCTCTATAAAAGTCAAGTTTATGTGCATAATGTACAAGAATTAAAAGAATTATTTTTAAAAGAAATACAGAAAGTGCCTTATGCTATGCACCTAGGTTACCTAAAAGTTATTACAACCATTAAAAAGAAATAATTTGAGCTATTCTTGAAAAATGAAGTGGCCAATTATATATTTAGATTCCTAGAATTTTGTAGAGTTAAGGTTAAGCATAAGCACCCAGTTTTCTTTCTATAGCCAATACCAATTTCTGAGTGGAAATGTGAGGTGGTATTAATTGATTTTATTTCCAACTTTCCCAGTAATGAAAAAGGGCACTATTCTATAGTGGTGGTGCATAAACTTACCAAGGATACCCATTTTAATCTAGTGAAGTCAATGCATAAGGAAGATAACGTAGCTGAAATTTATATGTGGGAAATTACGAGGCTACATGGAATGTCTTAGGCAATTATTTTAGAAAGTGATCCAAAGTTTACATCTAATTTTTGGATGAGATATTTTAAAGGATTGGGTACTAATTTTAATTTTAGTACAACATACCATCTAGATTTTGATGGGAAGATAGAAAGAGTTAATCAAGTAATTGAGGATATGTTACAGATGTATGTAATGGATAAGCAATATGGGAAGACTACCTGCACTTGGTAGAGTTCATGTACAATAACAAGTACCAAGAATCATTGAAGATCAGCATGTTTGAAGCCTTATATGGAATAAAGTGTAATACACCTGTGAGTTGGGATAATCCAATGGAAAAGGTTGTTATTGGATTAGATTTTATCAATAATATGGAACTTTAGATGGTAAAAATTAAACAAAATTTGAAAGCTTCTAGGATAGGAAGAAAAGTTATGCTAACAGAAACAAAATAAATGGGAATTTAAAATCAGGGACCATGTCTTCTTGAAATCAAATGAAAAGAAGAGATCAATAAGATTAGGTATTTGTGTCAAGTTGGTAGTGGAATAATGTGGGCCATTTGAGATCCTAGAGAGGATCGACCTGGTTTCATATAGGCTTGCGTTGTCTGCATCCATTCATGTTCATGATCTATTTCATGTTTCTTTGCTTAAGAAGTATGTTCAAGTACTAATCATATAATTTATTGGCATATGATTCAGGTGGGGCTTGAGGGATACTTCCAAGTCTAGTTAGTGCATATTTTGGAAAGGAAGGTTAGCGTGCTCCAGAATTGAGCCATTGTTATGGTAATGGTGAAGTGGACCATGCTCGGTCCTGATGATGATACCTAGGAAAATGAAGATGCAATGAGGGAAGTTTACCCTCATATTTTTGTCTATCGATATATATATATATATATATATATATATATATGGTTTGTGTGTGTGTGTGTGTGATGCACTAACAACAGTGCATAAATAAGTGGGGGAGGAATGTTGTACCCCTACCCAACCCTAATGATGTAAATATCATGTGCATGTAAAATTTACGTTTATTAGCCAAAATTTATCGAAATTGATCAAGTGATATAGATTTATGCAAGAACAAAATGAAATATAGATATAAAACAAAACAAAACTTTAATTCATTAATAACAAACTACTGAAATTGTTTACATGTGGAAAGGAAATAAACTAGGTCATGCAATGGTAGCTTATCTTTGAGAAGAGATGTGGCGGCTACTTGCCTTCTGAACTATGTTACAATGAGGCTCCAAGGCCTATTTATTATTGAAAAACAATGGAAAACCATAAAAATTCAAAAACCTAACCCTATGAGATGAATATATATATATATATATATATATATATATATATATATATATATATATATATATATATATATATATATATATATATATATTGTTTGTGTGTGTGTGTGTGTGATGCACTGACAACAGTGCATAAATAAGTGGGGTAGGAATGCAATACCCCTACCCAACCCTAGTGATGTAAATATCATGTGCATGTAAAATTTACGTTTATGAGCCGAAATTTATATAAATTGATCAAGTGATATAGATTTATGCAAAAAAAAAATGAAATACAGATATAAAACAAAAATAAAACTTTAATTCATTAATAGCAAACTACTGAAATTGTTTACAAGTAGAAAGGAAATAAACTAGGTCATGCAATGGTAGCTTATCTTTGAGAAGAGATGTGGCGGCTACACGCCTTCTGAACTATGTTACAATGAAGCTCCAAGGCCTATTTATTATTTAAAAAAAATGGAAAACCATAAAAATTCAAAAACCTAACCCTATGAGATGAAGCGCCAAAAGTATGTGGGCCCCATTGGGGTAAATTGGTACATCAACTTCTAGGAGTTGTAACTCTGGCATACGATCTTTGTTTGATGTGTATGATACATTGTTAAAAATATATATCTAAGGACTACAAAATTTGACAGTAAATGTTAAGGAAAGACTCATGTTTTCCCATTTTCCAATAAAAATGTAGTTTAGGGGCTCAAAACTGATCCGGAAGTATAACACCCGAAAAACTGCCAAAAATAGTAAATTGTGCTACAATTAAGGAAACTTAAAGAAATAATGGTTGGGGTCTAAGTGTAATAGGTGGGTGGCCACCGATATCCACCTAGATCAGTCCTCCCCCCTTAGGAAGAAATGGTCCCCATTGCGTTGAGTGCCTCCATGAGATGGGGAAACTTTTGTTGAACTTGCTCCCTGGTGAGCCACTTGCCTTGGTGCAGGAGTTGGATAGCTTTGACAATCCGATACAGTTAATGTTCTGCTGGCAAGTGTTCTTGATTTGTGTTTCCATAATCTGATCAATAGTGGCCTGTTCCATGCAATCTGGGTTTAGCTCTGTTGATGTGGTGTAAGGCCATATCGAAGTTGTATAAACCTAATATCGGATCAAGCGAGGCAATCTTTCTACAGATGTAACCAAACTTTGTCGCCCACTCAAAACGTATGGGAACACATGATGTTGATCATTTCATTATTTGTATTTGGAATTGGATTTCTCCAAGTCGTCATGAACTTGCTTGTGGATATGCTGACTGTGCTCAATAAACCTAGTGGCTTTATCAACATCGGACTGAACATGGGCAAATTCTTCATATGTAGTTGCAAAAAGAAGTGCAACATCAAGGGGACATAATGGTTGAAATCCCAGTCGACTTCAAATGGGCTATGGCCGTTTGAGCTATGGAGAGATCTTTAATAGTTGGGTTTCACATAGGGAATAATTTCATCACATGTTCATGGATGCTTAGAGATGTATATGCGTAGTATGTGAACACTCATCTTATTGAGGACCTATTTTGGCCATCAGTCTGGGGCTGGAATGCAGTCAACTTAGTGAGCTTGTTGTCCAATAATGACCAAAGGCTCGACCAAAATGCACTTAGGAACCTACTTTCCCGATCTGATATAATTGTCTATAAGATTGCAAAATGTATCCATGCTCATTCAAAGAAGAGTCTGGCAGTGGCCTTGGTTGTGATAGTCTTCTTGCAAGCAACTAATATGGTCATCTTAGAAAATTTCTCAATGACCACAAACACATATTCATTGCCATGCTTGGTAGAAGGAAGGCCAGACATATAGTTCACAGATATGGATTCCCATGACCAAAAAGAAGTAGGTAGAGTAGTATAAAAGCCTTTATTCTTAATAGTTTCCTTAGCGACGATGTATTTTCCAACATTTTATCGAATATTTGGCCAGTAAAAATACTTCTATAGTATGGACACAGTTTTCAGGAACACAAAGGTTGCCTAGGTAGCACAATAATGCATCCTAGAGGTGGAAGTCTGGAACTTTCTTGCCATCCACTAGCATCCATTATGTGGTGGAAAACTCTAGATCATTTTTACATAGTTGCATCCATCTAGAGGTCTCATGTCCACAAGAGTTGATAACAATGATCAATGATGCAACCAGTGGCTGACTAAGGCAACATGCAACATGATTGGTGTTTTCATTCTTGTTTTTGATATTCAAATGGAATTGTTGCAAATATGTGGACCATTTCTGATGGCGATCGTTCTGCAACTTTCCTTGGGTTTGTATAAACTGCAGGGATTGGTGATATGTGTGGACGATAGTCTCCTTCCCAGAGTGTAATGTTTCAATTGTTGGAAATCCTACATGATGGAATACATCTCCTTGTTGTAGGTGGAGTATTTTCAAATTGTGTCAGAAAGTGTCTCACTGTGATAGGCCATTGAATGACCTTGCTGAGTGAGAACTGCACCAATAGCATAGTAAAATATGTCTATCTCAATTTCAAATGGTTGTTGCAATTCCGATAATGTAAGTATTGGTGCAGAGTAGAGGCATTGCTTCAGCTCAAAAAATTATTTATGTTGGGACTTGGACTAGAAAAACTTTTCTTTTTCTCCTCCCTTGGTAGATTGACTCAAAGGCCAAGTGATAAGAGAGAATTCCAACATGAACCTTCGATAAAAATTAGCAAGGCCCAAAAATCTGTGAAGCTCTGTTAGAGTGGTCAGGGCCGGCCAATCCTAAATGGCCTAGATCTTAGTGGGATCCAAATCCACACCCTCCTCATCAATGATGTAAACCAGGTATTATACATGGCCCATGCCAAAGGTGAATTTCTCTGAGTTGGAACATAATTTGTGCTTCTCTAGGGTTTTGAAGGACCTACCGAAAGTGTTGCAAGTACTCTTCCCAACTCTTATTGAAGATGAGTATGTCATCTAGATATACAACCATGAATGAGTTGGTAAAGGACCACAATATGTCATCCCTCAGCCTCATAAAAGTTGCAAGGAAATTTGTCAACCCAAAAGGCATGACCAACCACTCAAAAAGGTTCTCCTTGGATTTGAAGGTGGTATTTGATACATCTGTGGATTCTATTGGAACCTGGTGATAAACATACTTTAAATTGATCTTGTTGAAATAATTGGCCCCTTTGAGCTGGTAAAGAAGATCATCAATCCATGGGATTGGATACCTATTCCTGACAGTGATTGTTTTAGTGCCCAATAACCAATGCAAAGTCTCTAGGTCCCATCCTTCTTTTGTACACGTATAATAGGTCTACCACAAAGTGAGGAACTTATTAGGATGTTCCCTTTTTTCAGCAACTCCTAGATTTGCCACTTAATTTCTTCATTTTCCATAATAAATTAGGGTATATCAACCCATTGGGTAGAGGTTCTCCAGGAGTCATATCGATCAAATGCTTGACCTGACAATGCAAAGGTACACCCATGGGTGAGGAGAAGTTGTCCCCGTATTCTTCCATGACCTTATCCACGTGCTTCTACTATGTGGTGGAACCCTTCACAGAGGCCACAAATATGGATATGATCTTCCCCTTACCTTGAGAATGAGCCAAAAAGAAAAAAAATTGGGTCTAGGAGATTATCTTACAACATTTATCATCAGAGATCAAAGAGATGGTTATAGGCGGGGCTACCTCTGACATTCTATATAAATCACTGCTCAAAGTCATAATAACAGTACGGACCTCAACTCATACATAGCATGATGCTTCTACAAGCATGGTTTCCTAATAATAATAACAAACTTCAAGAGGATTAACATCACACAGTATCTCATTCGTGAAGGGCTTGATGTTGTAGGGAAGACGACACTACTAGCTGACACAAAGATCTCATTCTTGGTGAAGCCACCCAATGGTGTATAGCTACAGGTGTGGTGTGTTTGGTAGGCCCATGGACTTCATGACCTCTACTGAAATAAGGTTATTTTGGCTCCCATTATTAACAATGAATTGCAATGATGAATTATTCACCCACATTTGTGAGTGGAAGATACCCTCCCCCTCCTTTGGATCTTCAGGCTCAATGTTCTAGATCTTGGTGGGGGTAACGATGGCACTAGGCTCCACATCAATAATCTACCTCCCTTTTGAATTCCCCTTGTTAGGTTCTGACTCAGAGTCGAAACGTGCATCTGATTTTGAGCCCATCAACTCGGCCACCAATTTCTGTTTGGCTGGACACTCACTTGTGTTGTGAGTCGGGCTCTTATGGAACTCAGACGACTTTCCTATGTCCTTATTTTTCTTTGTGGTTTTTTTTTTTTGCTTGAGGCTTCAACAGTTTGTCTTGGGTCACCCCACCTTAGATTTTTCCTTTGTTCTGCACTTTGGGGCTGTCTTTCCCTTTCTTCGTATTTGCAGATCAAAAGTATCTCTTCTTTTGTTTAAATTTCTAGTCAAACTTGACAGTGTATCTATAGGTGGAACCAAGCGAGGAGATGTTTCAGAACTCCATTTCCTCCTAGATTTATTTTTTTTGACATCCATGATACTTGAGTATAACATTCCACTTAGAATCCTTGACACCCAACTTCATGAGAAGGGTAAATATTTGTGAACTTTGGCATGTCTTGGTCCCTTCCCTACTATAGTATGGTCAACTTTATGTACTTATCTTCATAGCTCTCGACAGGGTAATACTATTCCTTGATGGTGTCTCAGAAAGAAATCCAAGTGGGTGTGTCTAAAAACAGTAAGGGTTCCCTCTCATCCCTCTACTCACAGTAGGTTTCCCACCGGGCCTTAACGTGGGGGGAGGCTTTAAGGAGTGAAAAAGTAATGTTTTCCCTATTGGAAAAATCATGAAATGAAAAATATCCTTCCAACATATTTAACCATTTTACATATATTTGGCCTTCAAATATGGGAATGTTAAAATTTACTTGTACCTTTAAGAGAGTGGCACCTCCAGGGTGCTTGTTGGATGAATATGTGTCACCTATGAGCATCTGCCAAAGGATCTAGGAAAATTTGTCCATTATCTCTTAAAATTACTTCTACCTTTAAGGGAGTGGCGCGTCCAGGGTGGTTGTTGGATGAATATGTGTCACATGTGGGCATCTGCCAAAGGATCTAGGAAAATTTGTCCATTATCTTGTTCCCTTCTCGGTCGAGGGCTTCTTCGAGAAATATTTTGAAAGGATCTCCTGCTCCCTCATCTTTATTTTCTTCAACCATGGGAAGTCATCAAGGATGGTAAGGATGGTTTTGGCAAAGGTTCAACTAGTTCAAGCCCTAACTCCTTATACCCTGACCTCTTTAGGGACATGCATAGAATAACAGAGAAATATTGGACCGCTCTAATACCATTGATCAAGGTTTATGCAAGAACGAAATTAAATACAAATATATACATAAACACAAAGATACAACAAAAACAAAACTTTAATCCATTAATAACAAAGTACTGAAAATTGTTTACATGCAGAGGGAAATAAACTATCTCAGTCAATGGTAGCTTATCTCTAAGAAGAGATGTCACACTACATGCCTTTTGAACTATGTTACAATGAGGCCCCAAGACATATTTATTATTGAGAAATAATGGAAAACCTTAAACATCTAAAAACATAACCCTAGGAGATGAAGTGCCAAAAGTTTGTGAGCCTCGTCGGGGTAAATTGGTACATCAACTTCCGAGGGTCGTAACTTTGGCATATAATCCTTGTTTGACGAGTGTGATACCTCTTTATAATATCTATCCGAGGAATACAAATTTCGACTGCAAATGTTAGTTCCAAACACATGTTTTCCCATTTTCCAAAAAAACGTCATTTAGGGCCTCAAAACAACTCCGAAAGTTTAGGACCACAAAAACTACCAGAAATAGTAAATTGTGCTACAATTAAGGAAACTAAAAGAAACAATGGTAGGGGTCCAAGTGGAATAGGTGGGTGTCCACCAATATCTACTGGGATCATCAAGCTAGTGAGGCAAGCTATATTTTGGGGGCCTATGTGCCCATGTAAATTCTTATATAGTTTTTGGGGCCACCATGCCCAATAACATATGTCATTATAGATTGTGAGGCTGGGGATCCTAAAAATGTAATCATGATGTAAAAAATGAACATTATTAATAAAATAAACTTTCCACAGTCTAAATCCATGGAAAAGAGTATGGGAAGCATGAAAATTTATCAAAAAATGGAAACAATTCAAGTGTGATGATGTTTTAGTGAAAAGGCACTAAAGCCCATGTGGCATTAGAAGGTTCCACGTGGTAGGAGAAATCCATGCTTACAAAAGTGAATGGTTTTTCCTAGGAAGGGATTTTCTACATCTATTCTTTTATTAGTTATGGATGGATTCAGGTGAGCCCTCGAGACAAGGGATTATGGCTACAGATTGGAATAAATGGATTCATTTTGGAAGCCATCAAGTTTTGGTGTAACTTAGTTTGGTGGCCAGTTGGTGGGTCCATTGCTCATGGAGCTATAGCTGACTAGTGTTGTTTGGTTTTGACTGGAAGGGTATCGATAATCCTCGAAGAGTAGCAAGAGCTCCTAGAAGTTGTAGAGATAAGACTTCACTTATCCATTGGTTCAGTTCCCTAGAAGGAGGTAGCCCAAGACCCAGGGGACTACTAGGAGTAGTGAAGGGGTTCACCACATGGGCATACGCTAGTGGCAGGAATGAACCTATGGTTAGAGGCTAAGGTTATTGGGGTTGGTACTTTGGCTAGTGTTTCATGTCTTGTACTTGGTGTACACACTATTACCAGTGGAGTGGAGGCCCCAACTCAGTGGTGACCCGTGGTTGAAATATTATGAACCATGTGGTCTATGGCCAGGTGGAACATGGAAGGTCTATAACCAGATGGCCTTCTATTTCAGATAAGTGTCCATGAGCATTGTAATTTGTTTATGTGCCATGATTTTTTGTAAATCTTAGTTTGGGTTTAGTAATTGTGTGTATCTATTCCATTTTTCATGATTATCTGATGTGAATAATTGTTGATTTTATGTGTGATTAAATTATGAATTAATGCATGCTACATAATGGTTGGGTATTGCATGAATTATGAATTAACTATCCATTCTATAATTTAATGAGTTGAATCAAGGTATAGGTAAATACCATGGCAGAATTGGTATAATTAAATTGATAGATACACAAGATATTAAATACACACAAAGGACTAGCAGTGGGTTGGTGTCGTCATAGGGGCTTTGCAAATGAGCCAGGGTTTTGAAATTTGCAAGGGTTTTTATGCTTCTGCTGGAAAGTTGGCAATACTCTATTACGGGTGTGTAGTAGTTTTTCCCATCAGGGAGTTGGGGATGTTACAACGCTTAGGGCCTCCACCTCTGAAAACATTGTAAGTCCCAAAGTAGGCAACATATCCACCTACTACACTAGAACCCATAGTACATCATACCTCCACCTTCACAACATGACATGATTCTCTTTTCACCACACTCCTTAATGTGCTTCCAATCCCTGTGAATACATTGGGCTTTCATGCCCCTTCTCTAGTGAGTTCCCTCACCCTAGTATCATGTTATAATTTCACACTTCTAAGAGTGTTCCAATTTTTGTATGCTTTCTCACCTTCTTTGCACAACCATGCTTCATGTGTGTGTGTGTGTGTGTATCCGAGCATATAACTCTCTCCATACCACCACTAGTGCCTTCTCCCCTATAAGGCCCTATCATAGGGTCTTCTAATAGATCTATTTTCTCTGAAATTTAAATGCAATAAGAGGCAATAATTTACTTTCTTACAAAACTTTACAATGAAAATTTTACCATTTACATTCTAATCCCTATAACTTATAGTGAACATTTCATTTCAATAATTTACATGAGTAATATATGCATAGAGGAATACCTGTACCGGTGGCTGGTGGAGATGCCTTTGAGCTGCTGCTCTTGCTGAAATGCTCCTCTTGACTAACCCAACTGGATTTACCTCCCAACCAACTAGGAAATAATTCCTACCCCAAGAAACCTCCACAGGTTCCCTAGCCCTTCAAGCCCAAGTCCAACCAGATGTAGTATGTCCAAAATGAATAATCCAGACCAAGATAAACAATATTTCCCCCCTCTCAACAACCCAAGAAACCTCCACAGGTTCCTTAGGTCTCCAAAATCACAGCAATCCTAAAATCATAGCCAACCCCAAAATCAAAGCAAGACCCCCCACATCCCCTTTTCTCCCTTCCTCCTTCCCTTTTATACCCTCCCTCTCTTCTCCACCTCAACCATCTCTCATTAATGTCATTAACTTCTCCTGCATCTTTACAGTTGAGTTCTCTTCTCCCAAGTAAAGCTGAGAGTACATTTGGGAATGTGAGATATGAATATAAATTTGGGCAATTAATTGGAGAGGACCATTTCTTCTTCCAAGTAAATGTGAGAGTACATTTGGGGATGTGAGATATGAATATAAATTTGGGCAATTAATTGGAGAGGACCATCTCTTCTCCCAAGTACATGTGAGAGTACATTTGGGAATGTGAGATGAATATATAAATTGGTAATTAGTTGAAGAGGACCATGTCTTCTCCCAAGTAAATGTGAGAGTACATTTGGGAATGTGAGATGAATATTTAAATTGGAATAATGGTAGGACATTATATCCTATCCAAGATTAATTTTGAGAAGACAAGTTGGAAATTTGATTAATAGCAATAATAAATTTTACCTCTGTAAATAGAAGTTACAATTTTCTCAAATGAAGGCATTCACCAATATTTCTCAATATTTTCATGTAATGTAAACATTAATAAAATTTTCATGATAAGATTAAGTGGGACATTACATACACCCCTCTTTTAGAAAACTTTGTCCCAAAGTTAGAGTTAAAAGATACAAGGAGTTCGAAGGCATAACAAAATAGAGAGAGTTGTAGTAGTAAAATTGATAAGTCAGACAATGACATTACTTTCCCCCAAGAGTCTCGAACTGATCTGTATCATCCTATCCATCATGACCTACTGTTATAGACAATTTTGTGCCTTACAGCAATAAGCATGAATTGTCAATAATCCAAGGGATCCAAAGTTCCCTAAACATGATGTTCCTACCCCTAGAGGAACAAGGTCAGCAAACCAACAGCTCTCAGATCAGTTCTCCACCTGAAAACACTCAAAAACAAGCAGTCCTGAAATCAAAGCAGGTGCTCCACTAGGCTTCTGCGCTGAAACACAACTGCTCCATGGTGTACCTGCGTTGCAAAGCAGGTAGAACAAAGCCCACCTGCGTTGGGCGAGTTTGGACATGTGGCACAGTGAGTCATTGCTTTGGAATCTTCCAAAAATGACACTTGGATCAGGTATTTCGCCTTGTGATGAGTCAGAGGCTTTGTTTCTCCAAGTGGAAGCAAGGTTCACCAAGTGGACTCAAGAACTGAAGATCAACTAAAGATTAACTGAAGAGAGAGAGGACACAAGGCAGCTACACATCAGTTGCAAGCTGACTCATCCTTTCTCAATTCATCTATATATTGAGCTCTCTCCTATGAGCTCATGAGGCGGGAATTTTGTGCAAAGTAATGATATGCTGTTGGTTTCATTCTTGAGTTATTGGGTGATTGTTTGAGAGAGGTGAAGAAGAGCAATTCTTTCTGCTGGGAGGTGTTGCTGGGTTGGAGCCTGCAATGGTTGTAATCCTCTCAGAACCTTTATTTCTTCATTAATAAAAGCTATTGAGGTTCTTCTATGTGCTCTTGTTTCAATTATGTATTGTGATGATTGCATGTTTGGTTTACACTAATCCATGAACCAGTTATGATTGCATGCCTCTTGTAGTTTCCTTCTTTGTCATTGTGCAGGATCTCATTGCAGCTAGGCGAGCAGAAGGACAAAGAGCTAGGAGCAAGCGGCCAAAGAGGAGAGTTTGGATTCGACATTAAGCGCAAGGCGACGGTTAGTGCTTTCTCCATCCTCTTTTGCTTTCATAAAGAAGTAAACCTTCAGTAGTTTGTTTTACAGTTGTTGCTAAGGAACTGTCACCCTTAGAGTGGGTTAGGGTCATCCGAGTCGGATACTTTTCCCTACAACAAACTAGCGACTCCGCTGGGGATCGTATCCGTTTGATTGTGTTTGTAGTATCTTTACTATTCATTTCCTGAAGAAAAGAGTACCAAATCGAAAATCTTTTGACTATATCAAAAGCGAAGTAGAGGGGCTGCTACTCTTGCTCATTGTCTGAGCAGATTCATGATTTGAAGAGCTGATCTACAAAGATCCTTGTAAGCTCTTAGTGATAGCTTTGCACCTTCTAAATCATCCCTTTGATTATGCTTGACTGAATGCTTCTGATTTGAGCAAAAATCGTGCATTTTTGAGAAAATTATGACCCGGAAACTGTGAAAACGCAATTCTCGTTTTCCAAAGCAGGTAGTACACAGGCTACCTGCTTTGCAACGCAGGTCCCGAACTGGCTACCTGCGCTGAGAGCCAGTTTGACTGTGTAGAGCCTGCGTTGGCCCAAATTTGCTTAGTGCATTTGGGGTTTCCTCCTTTCTCTTGCCTGTTTTCACTTAGTTTTGCTGCTAGGTGTCAGTCTTGTGCCTGTTTTGAAACCAATATTACTTGCCATCATTCTGCCTCTGTTATATAACAAAATTGTACTTGTTCTTTGTATTTCTTACTCATTTACAATTTCCCATAACGAAAAGTAAACTAGTCATGATTTTGGCCTCTTAGATCTGAACCTGTGTTAGGCGTTTTGCTGGTCTAAAGAGTTAGCTTGTTTGCTGTCCATAGCTGGTTAGTCATTTTACTTTCATTCGTATGGTTTGATTTCATGTATTTCCAGTGATTAAGCAAGTGAATCTTAAGGTGTCTTTTGATTTTGGAAAAGCTTGTTTACTTTCTCTTTAAATCGAAATCAAAGTTATATAACCACTTTCTTTTTGTATCCGTCCACATTAAGAAAGGGAAAAGAAAATACATGCATTGTGCATTTTGCATTTGAAAAAAGTTTGCATGATGATTTAGGAGAAAGTGCATTAGTTTGTGCTGTATGAACTGTGTGAAAAGAATTTGCCTTCTTTCTCTCTCAGTAGTTAAGATTTTCATCAGTCAAAAAGATTTGAAAAAGCTTGCTTCTCATCTTAGGCTGCATTTAGGAATTTGTCATATACATCTCGTGGTGAACCTTGAAAGGCAAACTTTAAAAAATATCAACTTAAAATATACTGAATGAACCTAACAACGCATTTGAAACATAACGCAAACATCTAGAGGTCTAGGTAGAGACGTGTTCCGGCGTCGTTAAACATAGTGACTGTCGATCTCTACGAAGGTGGGTGATTCCTCCTGAGAGTCAGTGGCACTAATACGGACTTGTGCTCCCACGTACCGTCGAGTATATATTGGGAGACCCCTATAGGCAATTATCCTTTATCCATAGGAAGCCGTGTCGGTCGCCCTACTGATCGCGATGCAGTGAACACAGCATTCACGAAGATCGACCACCCGTACCGTAAAACGTATTCTGTGGTTTCGCGAAAGGTTTGGAACACCCTCTGCCTAGATCTCCAGAGCAGTTTCTTTTGGCCCTTTTCAAACTCTATAACTGAAAAGGTCCAACCGAGCATTTGTCACTTCGGGCTCGTTAATACATCGAAGGCGACTAGAGTCATCTTTAGCTTTTTCTCGACTCTTAAAACATGAAAAAGCAAAGTTATGTTTAAAAGCGTCTAATAAAATTCATTCAAATCGGAAACACAAATTTTCCCCTTTATATTTTAGTTGATCGAGTAATCCGCAATCGTGGAAGAAAGTCAATTGAATATCCGTCGTTCTCGGAGGCTTGCGAGTCAACCATCTTTGTCTCCGGAATCGAAAACAATCCGGACAAAGCGAGCTCGTCAAACCAGTTCAAAATCTCCTTTAAAATTTAGAACAAGCGTTCCAACAACATCTGAGATTCTGGTCACTCCAAACATTTCTGGAAACCCTGCCTCAATAGAAGAAGTTCAATCGCCACAGAGGGACAGTAATATTGATCCTAGTCTTGGGGCAAATACTCGTATGACTGAACCAGTTCCATCTGTAACCGGTCCAGAGAGTTTTGTTCCTCAAACATCCGTCACGGTCGATACAACCCCTTCTTCGGCACCGGAAATCTTTTACGGACCTGACAGTCTTCCTCTTCCACCTGGTCTGATTGCGATAGAGGAAATTATAGAGGAACCGCAAGTATCCACTCCAATTCAATTTGGAGTAGGGGTCACTCTATTTCCTGCTACAACAGAAGTTTGTCCATCACCAGTGGAAGTTCCTGTAGAATCACTAGGTGATCAATTGGATAGACTAAAAATGACTGAACAACCGTCGACATCTAGGACTGTGTCGAATGACACGGCGACGGCAGAATTACCTGCTGCAAATCCAACAATGTTCGCCGGCATACCATCTGTCCCAACTAGCTCGCAGTCGCTAGAAGGAGTCCATCAAGAGACTATCTCGACAGTATGGTCTGTTCCTGTTTGTTCCGGAGTAATGTCTGGTAACTCTCATGGTGAGGCTCATCAAATTGACCCTTTTGGGAATCTAATTAGGCCATCCAATCCTCCAAGGCAGGCAGTTGCCTTGAGTTCTGGGTTGCTACCGTATGGGGGGCAGTACCCATACGGGAGCTCTCAACCTTATTCGAGTTATGGCGGAATTGCAACGAGTAGTTGGGTACCTGTGCTATCCCAGCCACCGAGAGTTGTATATTCTATGCAACAGTGTGTACCTGTGACAAACATCCCAACTACACCGGCTATTGTGACCGTGTCGCAAGTTCAAACAATGCCTGTTGTGTGTCAACCTCAGATTGCTCAGGTTCTCATGCAACAGCCACTTGACCCTGCGACCCAACCACAATCACCTACTGGTGGGACAACACAAGTACAGTTGGGTACGACTACCCCACATCTTGGTCCAATGGTTAGTGTAGCGCAACAACCCATGGTGTCGCAACCGTGGATAATGCAATACCAACAGCCGCAATTCCAACAAGTGTACCAAGGTTCTGAACAGCAAATATTTGCGAATACTGGACAACCATATATTCAAAATGGTCAAAATCAACCACTTTATAGTGGCCAAGTCCATCAACCGTATTCATCATACCAACATCAACTCCATTATGCTGGTATGCAAAGACCGACTGTTCAGGCGATTCCATCGTCTCCTGGTTACGCTTCACCTAACTTGAACCAGCAATTACCATTCGTGGCGACTTTAGAGTTGCCTGATTTACATCGGTTAACAAACGATCCAATTGCTTACGCCCCTTGGTGGCTAGTGATTCCACACAAACTCCCGTCCGACATTCCTAAATTCAATGGAAATCCAGGTGAAGACCCATCGAATCATGTGATGACATTTCATCTATGGTGTTCGTCGAACACTTTGAATGACGATTCGATAAGGCTTCGCCTCTTTCAGAGGACATTGACAGGTCCGGCGGCAAAATGGTATATAGAATTGCCTAGAGCTTCGTTCGACAATTTTGGCTCCCTTGCCACAACATTCTTGACCCACTTTCAATTACCAATAAGGTACGAAACGGGAACAGAGATATTGACTAACTTCAAACAGACAACCGCAACTCATATATCAGATCATATACATGAGTGGCGACGTCGACGAAGAATGGTTAAAACATACGTTCCTGATCAGCTTTTAGCTGAGTGGTTTATAAAGTCATTACTTCCGGCTATAACGGAAGATGTAGGAAAGGGAGGAGTCGTAACAGAAGAGCAAGTTATCGCTCGTGCACAATACTTGGATTTAGTATATACTCAGTCCGGCACGCTCTATGACAAAATACCAGACGCCCCTAGACCAGAGTTTTCAATCCCTCCTCCTCCTAAATCAAACAGTGACTCTCATGCCGGCGATGGCGTGATTGGCACGGCAAACGCGAATCCGAAAAGGACCAATCAAAAGAAGGCCCGTAAGGATTCGAATCAAAATGCGCATGAAGAAGTTCTTGCTTCGGAAGTAAATGCCGTATCGACAGATAGGGGCAAAGAAACCAATCAACCAGGAAGCAAGAAGAATCAAAACAGAGGGAGGAAGAATAAACAAGGTGGGTCATCCCCTAAGAAAAATTCTTCAAACCCTCCTGGGAATAGGAAACGGTTTCCGTGTCAAATATGCGATGACAAAGATCACAACACTAAGGATTGCCCATTCAAAGCTGAGCTAAAGAGGTTCTTTAAAAGTCCTCATACCTCACCTGTGTCAAGTGATCAATTTCCTAACCCAGGTCAAAATCTGGTTGATAGTGGAAACGCTTCCCCGTCCCAAGTACTTATGTTGTCGATTTCGAAACAGCAAAATGATGCTTTGATTTCGACAAGGAGCAAAGATTATGGGAATCCGCAGGTGTCGAGCGATAAAGGGACAGATCAACCTAGCAGTTCGACGACAACTTCGGCAGAAGTTGTCCCCCCATCACACATGAATTAACAATAAAACCGCCAAAGGGAGTAATACACAAGTCGACATTCAATCCTCGTGCCAGAGCGGCACAGCATTACAACATAGTAGAGGATTTGACGCAATCGCCATCTGCTATGTCGACTCTTGAGGTATTACAGCATTGCCCATCCCAAAGGCAGGCATTGTTATCAGCGATTGGTGGGGTGGATCCTAAAGATTCCAATCTGGTATCCTTTGATCATAAAGGGTATGATCCTCAGTTGCCGGCTCAATTAGCTTTCCTCATCCAAGTGAAAGCCCTCAACAAAACAGTTCATAGAACGATTATTGATGAGGGAGCATCGACATGTATTATGTCGATGAGTTGCTGGAAAACTTTAGGATCTCCAACCTTGTCACGATCATCGACAACGTTAAAAGCATTCGACGGGAGGATATACACCCCTTACGGTATCCTTAGTAACCTGAAGGTTGAACTAGGGGGCAAAACAGTAGAAACAGATGTTGAAGTCATCGATGGCAATCTTGACTATAACATCCTACTGGGAAGGCCATGGATTTATGCCATGCAAGCTGTTGTGTCGACTTATTTTAGGAAGATCGCATTCCCCTTTGAAGGAGGGATTACGGTCGTCGATCAACAAAACTTCCTCCCTAATGGTTCACAAGTTACAGGAAGCGTTCCCATGATCCATGGCAGCGACCGGTCGATTCAAGACATTGGAGTAGGTCTGTTGAAAGACCCCACTATGATGGGAACTTTCGCGCTACCACCTCCTATTTGCATAGGAAATGTACCATTTGTAGCAACATGCAATATGGTATCCACCTTGAAAGTCACAGAAGGCAGAGTCGCTATGGATCATGCAATGGTTTTGCCACCAAACCCCATTGAAATATTGTAGCAATCAATGTTTCATGCGTGGGAGGCAAACCCAAATCAACGCTCGTCGAGCGTTTGGGTAGATAGATCTAGGGAATATGGTACCCCGTTAGATCCTTGGTCGAAAGTACATGGGACTGACGAAGGAATCTTACAATCAATGATGATTGAGGGGGCACCATGGAATGATCACCACCATCGTTCCCTTCTTCCAGAATACGAGGAAGATACTCAGAAAGATCTTTACCACCCTTCAGTCTTTGAATTCCTAACAAATACTGTAAACACGGTGGATTCCGAGCGAAACTTATCAAATATCGAAGAGACTATAGCCATAAATATCTCAACAAAACCTGATGTTGTAGAGAATATTCATGTTGGCAAAGGTTGTTCCCCTTCAGAACTGAAAATATATAACGCTCTCTTTCGTGAATTTAGAGATGTCTTTGCTTGGTCATACGATGAAATGCCAGGCATCGACTCGAGTATTGTTGAACATGAAATTAAAATGTATCCTGATGTCAAACCAGTAAGACAACGGCTTCGACAGGTGCACCCTAAGAAAGCCGCTGCCATTAAAGAAGAAGTTGAGAAACTTCTCCATGCTGGATTCATCTACCCGGTTCCTCTAACTGATTGGGTATCGAATATTGTCCCTGTTATGAAGAAACAAGGGACGATAAGAGTGTGCGTCGATTATAGGGATGTAAACCAAGCTTGTCCGAAGGACAACTATCCTACACCCTTCATCGACCAGATAATTGATGAATGCGCCGGATGTGAAATCTTTTCCTTTATGGATGGATTTTTGGGGTATAATCAAATAAATATCCGCCCACAGGACCAGTCGAAGACTGCATTTATATGTCCGTGGGGCACGTTCGCTTACCGAAAATTACCCTTTGGCTTGAAGAACGCAGGGGAAACTTTTCAGAGGGCTATGAATTACGCCTTCCATGACATCAAGAGCATTGTTCAACCTTATCTCGACGATCTTCCGACCCATTCACGAAAGCGGACTGATCATCCGCAGCATTTAAGAGCAATATTTTTACGTTGCCGACACTACAAGATAAGACTCAATCCTCACAAATGTGTGTTTTGCGTCGGTTCTGGTCGTTTACTTGGCTTTGTAGTCTCTAAAGATGGGATTCATCTCGACCCCTGTAAGGTTCAGGCAATCATTAATTTGCCTCCACCTTCGAATTTGCTTCAGATTCAGAAACTCCAAGGGAAAGCAAACTTTCTGAGGAGGTTCATTCCAAATTACGCAGAACTTGCTAAAGGTTATACACGTCTTTTGAAAAAAGATGTACCCTTCGATTGGGACCAGGTTGCGCAAGCTTCCTTTGACGCTTTGAAAGAGTCCCTAGTAAAAGCATCATTAATGTATGCCCCAGATTATCTTAGGGATTTTAACCTGTATCTAGCTGCAGCAGATACAACCATTGCGATGGTTTTAGTACAAGAAGTCGATGGAGTTGAACATCCTGTATATTATTTAAGTAAAAACTTAAATGATACAGAAAGTAAATATTCTTACGTTGAAAAGCTAGCGCTCGTTGCTGTTCAAGCGGTACAGAGATTTTGGCATTATATCCTCTTTAGGAAAACTACCATTCTGTCAGATTGCAACCCCATGACTTATATACTGTCGCGACAGTTGCTGGGGGGCAAATATTCCAAATGGATAGCAATCCTTCAAGAGTTTGATCTGGAATTTGTGAAATCCAAGTCAAAGAAAGCTCTAGTATTCGCAGAATTATTATGCGATCTCCCGTCATCGTCCAACGACGAAACTTCCAAGGAGTCTATAGTGGACGAGACTTTATTTCTGATATCTGCAAGCGATGAATGGTATGGAGATATAATTATCTATCTCCAGACCCAAAAGTTTCGGCCTGACACCTCTCACTCCGAACAGAAACGTATACGATACCAAGCAAAAGACTACATAATCGTCGGTGATACTCTTTACCGTCGGGGTATCGATACCGTTCTGAGGAGGTGTCTCACCCATGAAGAAGCCGAAAAAGCCCTGAATGAGTGTCATTCGGGCGCGTGTGGGGGGCATCAATCAGGTTTCGCTACAGCCCAAAAGATATTAAGAGCAGGATATTTTTGGCCAACGATGTTCAAAGATTGCATAATCGCAGTCCGAAGTTGTCATTCCTGCCAAATCTTTGATAGCAAAACTAGAAGACCACCCGCACCGCTGCAACCAATAGTTGCGGTTGGGCCTTTCGCCAAATGGGGCATCGATTTCATGCAATGTAACCCCACCTCGACCGGGGGGCATGGGTATATTATAGTCGCAGTTGACTATTTTACCAAATGGGCCGAGGCGATGCCTACATTGGACAATACTGGTGAAACAGCTGCCCTATTCTTTTTCAATCATGTAGTTGCCAGGTTCGGTGTACCCCAGGCTATAGTTACAGATCATGGATCACACTTCCGCAATCACATGATGGTCGAATTAGCTGCCAAACTAGGGCTATCGCACGACAGCTCTACTCCGTATTATCCACAAGCCAACGGACAAGTTGAAGCAATCAACAAGGTCCTGAAGCGTATGTTGCAGAGGATGATCGGAGTTCATAAAAGAAGATGGCACCTAATCCTGTATGCAGCCTTGTGGGCCTACCGAACCTCGGTAAGAAACGCGACCGGTTTCACACCTTTTCAATTGGTGTACGGTCTAGAAGCAGTCTTACCGATCCAGTGTGAAATTTCGTCGCTTAAACTCGCAATTGATCTCCTCCCCGGAACTTCGGAAGAAGAGGTTCGTTTCATGGAATTAATCCAATTGGATGAAACCCGTCGTGATGCCGCTTTGGCTAACGAAGCCCATAAGAAACGAGTCAAGGCTCAGTTCGACAAAAATGTCAAACCCCGTGTCTTCTCAGAAGGTGATTTTGTCTTGCTTTATGACCAAGAATCCGATAAATTAGGAGCAGGCAAATTCAATTCCTTATGGATGGGCCCCTATATTGTTAAAAGAGTATTAGCAAAAGGAGCCTACGAGTTAATAGATTACGACGGAATTCCACTGGCACAGCCCCGGAACGGGCTGTACCTCAAGCGTTACTATGCTTAAATAGTAACCTGCGTGCTTTTGTTATATTTTGTTTTCGCCAAAGTTCTTACTCTGGTTGAGTGATTCCCTTTTGCATTCGTTGCAGATGTCAAACCTCATGGAGACATGTGTTGGATATGCCGACGGAGCAAGTCATAGTTCGCGAAACCTATCCTCCGCAGCGTGGGCCATTTTTAATCCAAATGGCGAGTTAGTAAGTTTCAGAGGTGTATGTATTGGGCAATCAACGAATAACATCGCTGAATATAGCGCGTTAATAGAACTACTCTCTGATGCCATCGCGCGAGGCATACGCCGACTAATTGTCAGGCTAGACTCACAGCTCGTAGTACTACAACTCAATGGTATATATTCTGTTCGTAATCCAGTTATTTATCGCATGTTCCTAAGAGTAAAGATCTTGGAAAGACGATTTGATTCAATTCAATATCAACATATTTCAAGAAATCTAAACACATTAACAGACTCATTGGCAAACTATGTGTTAGACAGACATTTGCAATATTTATAAAGGACACATCATAAAAAGTGTACATATGAATCATCCAAAGCAACCAGAATAAGACTCGAAAATCAAAATATATATATAAGCTGTTCATAAAGTTCATACATGATGTTCTGCAACCAAGACAAAATTGGTCATATGACCTAAAAACTCAAAATGCTAGGGGGCACCCTAGCCTAGTGATGCTCCTGATAATAAGCCACAGTATGTGCGATCATGCGCAGAAGACGGGTCCATCGTCTAGGTACACCGATAGTATGCTGCTGCATCGGTAAAGGTAACTCGTCAACCTGTACATCCGGAAGACCACGGGTAAGGTTCTCAACCTGCCCCTGCACAGCTGTAAGGGTCTCTGTGTCGCTAAGATCACGGATAATAACCCTCCGAGCAGGTTCCTCTGCCGGAACAGTAACAGGTGGCCTCGGACGAAATGCCGGACGAACAGGACCGACATCTGCAAGCGCACATGAGTTCAATTAAAGTCTTGAAAGAATAAAGCACAGGAACATTATGAATGAAAACAATGAACGGTAATATGGTTGAAGTTCTTACCAGTAGCATCCCACTGAGCACCGTCTGGCAGTACCATATCCGGATCGCCCCGGAAGTCCATACCAACATATGGGTACTCGGAAAAAGCCATCTCCTGGCGATCGAACCACCTAAAGAAAGCAGCATTGAAAGAAATCTGGGATTGACCGGCATGCCTGGACATGTGATCGACCCATCGCTGCATACGTGGCTCGGTAGGAGAAGGCACTCCGAGATCAATGTACTGAGGTTGCATCAGAGGGATCTTCTCCAAGGCGAAGGCAGTCAGAATTGAACCAAAACCAAAGTTCTTCAGCTTCCCGTCCTTCACCTTGTTCAATTGATTTTTCATCTGACTAAGCACTGCATCACTCCAGTTGAAGATTTTCGGTTGGAGACATTCCAAGGCGTGCTGCATATGAGACCTGTTGGCGACATGTAAAGATGCGCTACCGGCCATCCTACCAAGAGTATACAGAATGGACCTGAGAGGCCTGCTAGTAACATCACGGATAACCACCTTGCCGTCTCTGCTCGGCTGGGACCCCTCCCTGCAATACTGGCGAACATAATCTCTCACGGAATCATTCCCCCGAACTGTACCTGATAAAGAAATGGGGGCACCCCGCCTTGACAGGCCGGTCAAGAAGTAAATATCTGTCACAGTCAATGGAATAGG
This sequence comes from Pinus tabuliformis, assembly GCA_031772625.1. Taxonomy (NCBI): domain Eukaryota; kingdom Viridiplantae; phylum Streptophyta; class Pinopsida; order Pinales; family Pinaceae; genus Pinus; species Pinus tabuliformis. The sequence continues at coordinate 930,523,827 of CM062811.1, read as the reverse complement.
TTTGTTCCTGATATGGAATACTTGGTTAACAGGATCCCAAGCATCAAGCAAATACTGCAGTAGTGAAATCTGTGCTCTCATGCTAGAGATACGGAAAAACTTCAGTAAACCACAGTCTCGCAATGCGCCCACCGTAACAGGATCATGAAGGGCAATCATATCTTCTTCTTCGTGTTCTCGTTCTCGCCATGTTAGGGCCATCTTGTTCAAGAATCCCTGCAAAACAAACAAGAGGATGAGTCAGCTCCTGAAATTGATGAAAAACTGGCGAAAATTTCATCAAAATCTGTGAAAAATTGTTGCTTTTATGCCCCAAAGCAGGTGCCCAGTGTACTACCTGCGTTGGGGGACAAGCTGCCTTCAAGCAGCTTGGATCCCAACGCAGGTTTCGAATGGGGTACCTGCGTTGGTCAGAGGGCGCCCTGGAAAAACCCCAGAGGCCCAATAGAGCAGCAAAACAGGCATAAAACAGGAAAATGAAACCATGAAAATGAAGAGCTAAGGTTTAGCTCCTACCTAGTCCAAACGGCGCCGAAAATCATCCGCAGAACCCTCCGGAATCAGCTGGTGAAAATTGAGGGGAAAGAGGCTCCTCCAAAGCTCCAACAAGCAAAATGCAAATGAAATGGTAAAATGAGAGGTAAAACCCTTTTTATTTGCTTTCTTACGTAATTCAAGGTAAATGTTGTAAGTTAATCTCATTTTCAAGTAAATATTACCCATTTCTAACTAGTTTGTTGCAGCAAATTGAAAATGCAGTGCTATCAATGAAAAAGAGAAGCTAATTATGGTAAAGATCAAAAGTAAACCATATATTCGAGCAGTTTTAGCAATGTTCATGCTCGTTAAAAAATAAAAGCAATCATCGAGCAGTTTTTGTGCAGAAGTTCATGCTCGTTAAAAAATAAACGTAAATTGTGAGCAATCTTTCCCTAGCAGTTCAAGCTCATCCAGAAAAATGAACCGGTAAACAACCTCGAGAAATGTAACCTTTGAAAGCCATATTAAAAGCCCTTGGTCGTGTTTATATGCCATCACCTCCATCTGTTCATTTGGCCAATCGTTCACCTCCATATGTTTGTTTACCCATTTTGAGGAACAGCTGCGAAGAGTGATTTCACTTAGCCATTCTTGAGACACTGCCGTGATTGGAGAATTCCAACCTATACCTGGAATCTGCTGCTATCCCTGTTCATCACTCGTTCCTCAAAAGACGAGTCTTCTTTAAGCTCTTTTCACTGACTCGTAAAATATGAAAAGTTTGCCGAGTTTTGGCCTTCCAGCTCGTTAAAGCGACCGGAAAGCTATCCCTCCTCTAGATTTTAATCTTTTGGACCTGAGGGATTATTGCACAAAAAGATCGAGCGCTTGTTTGTTCGGCTCGTTAAAGCAACCGAAAATTCATCCCTTCTGTATTGTTTTAAACTTTTTCGGACTTAAGGGATTAGATGACGAAAAAGGAATTTTGGAGTTAACTTTTCGTACCTTTTCAGACTCTCTAAAAATGAAAAGGACCGAGTTTTCCTTGTCGTTAGACTCGTTAAAATGATTAAATAGCGACAAACTTGTCTTTAGACGAGAACGAGTTTCCCTATCGCTAGGCTCGTTAAAACATAGCGATAGGCTTGCCCGAAGGGCAGGTTATAGAACAAGCATATGTTATCCTCCTCAAGCTTGACAAAAATAAAGAGGTACTGGTCAGCAATGACTGGGGAAAAATTGGGAGAACCTCACAGTATTAATGGTAGCAAGTCGCTCTTGAACATGACACTTTGTCCTCCGTAGCACATCGGGTTGGGTTGTTTCATTCACCGGTCGCAGAATCATGGTCCTCGCCACACCATCCACCATTGGGGTAATGCTACCAATCCATCACATCAGTGTCGTTATATGTTCAAGAGATGTGGTTCTGTAAAGAGTCAACTGTGTTCCACCCACTGCCATACATTATCCTTCATCCACTTCATGACCGCCACCCTGAATCATACATCACAGTTTGTTTTCACCTCATCATAATCACTAGCTCCGTTCCGTGTCACTGATGTGGGATTCATTAAGGCCCTCTTTTGACGGATCGCTCCTTGTCGACATCAGCTCATTATCCAAGGAGTTGATCTAGGAACACCCCCCTCAGTACTTTGAAGCTTGCATGCCTCAATGGCAAGTTTCTCACTTCCGGCGACAGGTATACATCAATGACCTTCGACCAGAAGATTTTGCATGGTGGTCGACGCCAAGTCCTTTATTCCCACCATGTAGATTGTACTGCCGTACCTTGAGGGTCATCATCCTTATCGGTGATTCCTTTCGCGCTTGTTAACGGTTTACATCATTGACCAGTAATCAAGCGATGTCTTTCCATGTTTGACTTCAAGAAATTCTCACATGGATCGACTTGTACATCGAGTGAAGATCGGAAGAGTTTGAAGACCCCGGATCTAGTTTCATCCATCCGGGCTGCGATATATATTCAGGACATAAAGACATTTGATATGTACATCATTACAGCAGATGATCATCCTTCTCAAAGGATGATAATTTCGGCAGAGGAATATCAGTCTACATCAGACGATCGTCTGTTCTATGTACCAAAATGTATTTATAAAGCTGAGCATGGGAATGCCCGCCTCAGCTAGATCATGAAAAATGTATGAAAAATAATGTATTGTATTGTATCTTATTACAGGACACTTCTCAGCAGATTGAATGAACTTCGGATCCTCTCAATAAAGCATTTCACCCGATAAACGACCTCATACTTTAGGGGGCATCTGTTATAGACAATTTTGTGCCTTACAGCAATAAGCATGAATTGTCAATAATCCAAGGGATCCAAAGTTCCCTAAAAATGATGTTCCTACCCCTAGAGGAACAAGGTCAGCAAACCAACAGCTCTCAGATCAGTTCTCCACCTGAAAACACTCAAAAACAAGCAGTCCTGAAATCAAAGCAGGTGCTCCACTAGGCTTCTGCGTTGAAACACAACTGCTCCATGGTGTACCTGCGTTGCAAAGCAGGTAGAACAAAGCCCACCTGCGTTGGGCGAGTTTGGACATGTGGCACAGTGAGTCATTGCTTTGGAATCTTCCAAAAATGACACTTGGATCAGGTATTTCGCCTTGTGATGAGTCAGAGGCTTTGTTTCTCCAAGTGGAAGCAAGGTTCACCAAGTGGACTCAAGAACTGAAGATCAACTAAAGATTAACTGAAGAGAGAGAGGACACAAGGCAGCTACACATCAGTTGCAAGCTGACTCATCCTTTCTCAATTCATCTATATATTGAGCTCTCTCCTATGAGCTCATGAGGCGGGAATTTTGTGCAAAGTAATGATATGCTGTTGGTTTCATTCTTGAGTTATTGGGTGATTGTTTGAGAGAGGTGAAGAAGAGCAATTCTTTCTGCTGGGAGGTGTTGCTGGGTTGGAGCCTGCAATGGTTGTAATCCTCTCAGAACCTTTATTTCTTCATTAATAAAAGCTATTGAGGTTCTTCTATGTGCTCTTGTTTCAATTATGTATTGTGATGATTGCATGTTTGGTTTACACTAATCCATGAACCAGTTATGATTGCATGCCTCTTGTAGTTTCCTTCTTTGTCATTGTGCAGGATCTCATTGCAGCTGGGCGAGCAGAAGGACAAAGAGCTAGGAGCAAGCGGCCAAAGAGGAGAGTTTGGATTCGACATTAAGCGCAAGGCGACGGTTAGTGCTTTCTCCATCCTCTTTTGCTTTCATAAAGAAGTAAACCTTCAGTAGTTTGTTTTACAGTTGTTGCTAAGGAACTGTCACCCTTAGAGTGGGTTAGGGTCATCCGAGTCGGATACTTTTCCCTACAACACCTACTTCTGTTCCCACCCTATCCATCCTCTGCTACTTTATAAGTGGCAACGGCCATACTAACCACTGATAAAACCGACATGGTGGAAGCGTTGACTATATCGACCTAACTTCCCCAGCAGTTAACTAGAAATCGTCATCACATGTCTAGGGGAGCGTGTCCACCAATGCCCTCCCACGATTCCAGGTTTCGAAGGATACACGGTGGGAAATGCCTCCACCCCTCCTTCACAACTAGGGTCAACGCCCTAACATGGACCACACTACAGAGCTGGTTGGACTTGTCATCGAATAATCCAGTCAGGTCATCTTGCCACCTGTCATTTGCATTTTACTCATGTCATATGAGTGCATATCAAGTAGATACCAAATGTAATAGAACAATGTACATTATACCTTCCTCCTGAGATGTCTCGACTTTCCCTCAATGGAAGAGTAGATCTCGGCTATCATATAGTTCTTTCCCCCTGCAGTCAGCTCTCATTCATGCATTTATATAACAACAAGATATATAATCGTCATGTTATTAAGTCAAGTATCCACGTGTCAATCTTGTAGTTCATCATAATTTCTCTATGTCATTCATTTAAACAAATCATATCCTCTTGAGCGATATATGAAGCAAAATAATTCTAATAAGTCACGCACTAGATAATTCACCACTAAGTAAGTCATACATTTAGGCCATACAACAACCATTTCCATCATCAATATCAAATCTATCAATTGATTTATATGAGTAGTTTCACGTGTCCCACCAAATGCATCAATATTACATAATGTTCATAAATAAATAACATGGAACTGCAAAATAGAACCTTAACATAGGTAGTTGTCTAAGTCAAACATGGGCATCATAGATGCTCGAAAAGTCAGGGGTAGTCATGATGCATAGTCTCTACATCCTTTCATCGACTCAATGGTATCCTACATGGCCTCCCATATAGAGCTTGATAAGGAGGTATCCTAATATAATTGTGGTTATTTTTATCATGGGAAAATTCTACCAATGGTAAGTACCTTTCCCATCGAGTCTAATTATCCATGCCATACATTATAGGCATATATTCTATAACCTAATTTACTCTTTCAGCCTTTCCATATATTTATAGATGATATGCAGTGCTGAGGTTTAACCAAGTTCCCAACACTAACTGAAAACTTGTCCAAAATCTATATGTAAAGTGAGAGTCCCTATCAAAATGATCTTGTGGGTAACCCGTGTAGCTAGATAACTTCACCTATAATTACTCAAGCCAAAAGGGGAGCAGTCCCTTAGACAAGGTAGTTAGCTACCTAGAGATACCAAATGCATGGCCAAAATAGAATATGTTAAGGTTGTTTCTCCAAGAAGAGAGAAACTCATGTTTCAAGAGTAATCCAAAAGAATATTTTTGCAATTAATGGTCATGACCACCTTTGCAAGTGGAGTGAATTCAAAAGAATATGCCAAGGTAATTAGAGTCTTGCAGACAAACAATGTAACTCCTCCAAATGGGAATAGTATAAATACGTTAGGGAATTATCTCCCAAGATCAAACAAATTGGCCATAAATAGTAATCCCATAGAAACATGTGCCACAATTGTCCATAAAGTTGTTATAACCTCCTCAAAGAAGTGGGGCGTCCTCAATCTATGTGCCAAAGTGGTTAAACACACTTGTACCAACACCTCTCCCCAAGGAATATGATAAATAGTTCACCCTAAGAGATTGTGTAATGAGGCTAGGACACTCTCCAATATAGTAATACAGAAGCTTCCCAAACCAAGAGAAACTATATGATACAATGTGAAAATAACATACCAAGTGACCAAACCATGGGTGTCAATGTAAAATACCACCCAAGCAAGGTCTGATTGCCTCCAAATGCATGAGAAGATGCCAAATAAGGGGAGTGATTTCCTCTATCAAGAAAATAACTACTCACAACATGTCACATCATAGCCAAACTATAAATATCCATTGGCATTTTTCTAACAAACCACAACCACTTTTCCATGTCATCAAGACATCCACCAAAAGGAACATCAACTATGCAACAAAGGGTGGGTGTACTACTTCAAGGTTCATCAATCAAAATCATGAAACAATAATCCAATTGAAACCCTATGAACTCATGCAAACATGCTCAACAACTAATTCACTATGTCAAGGAGCAATAATTAACCAACAATACTTAAGGAAACTCTTAGTTGATGGATATCTCTCATCATAAATGTGCTAAGGGTAAATCAAATGTTTGAGCAATGTTATGCAAGGCCCTCAATCATATTTCAAACACCATATGTGCTATATTCAAGCCTCTAAACAAGAAATGATGATGCCAACCAAGGACCTAATGTGCATTATCTAACATGGGATATCAATAGTAAATCATAGTAACAAACCCCCATGGTTATGTGATTTTGAGGACAACAACACTAGGTAAGTGCGCATAAGAACAACTTTCCTTAAGACACCTCAGCACTCATCAGAGGTGATCAACAATGTCATGAGGGAAGTGTCAAGGGGAATGTAAGCACAAACCATGACTTCCTTCAATAAAAGCATTAAGCTCCATCAAATAATCCTACAATTGCAAGCTTAGTAATAAGAAGATGTTAATTGATAGTCACTTATATAAGTGCATTTGGTAACAAAAAAAAAATTTATCAATACTCCATGTGCAACATGCTCGGTTAGGGTTAACAACACCATCTAGCACTCAACCTTGATTTAAAAAGGAATAACTCTTTATTCAATATTGTGATTTTTTTTTTTGGATTAGACTAATAAAGCAACTAATGTAATAACATGATGCCAAATGGCTAGGGAGATGAATGCCATTCACAATGCTTTATATCTTTTGTATATAAATCCTTCATCAAGTGTGACTTGTCATTAATATCAAAATGCATGAATTTAATACAGAAAATCCCTAAATTCTATAAGGCTTTTCAATATAGTTACCAATCCGCATCATATTTCACAATTCGTAAAACTTCAAAATGCCATAAAAAAAGATGTGGCTTAAAATCCTCATAAATTCATTTATCAAAGATTCATGGCAAGATTATACCTTTATATATATATATATATATATATATATATATATATATATATATATATATATATAGATATATATATAGTATTAATGGTCTTTCTCCACTTAACGAATTCTATATGAAATAAATGTATTGAAAATACAAGATGGAAATAGATGTATTGAATATACAAAATGGGAAGGTGTTTAGTTTTAGATAATTAATTATTCTCCCACATCAATGAAACCTATCCAATAAGTCAAATGTAATTTAAATAAAATGAACATTCATAAAAATATACTTCGCATTTTGCATTTTTCAAACCACACTAATTATTTCCTTCTGGAAATGTCTATACAACTGCGTTTTTCGTACATGCTATGATTGTTTCTGCACAATAGAAAGGCCCCACCTTCTGTGAGGCAGAGAGATATCAAAGTTATCATATCTAACAAGTTAATATTCTCAAAACGTGGCTTTGGCTTTTGCCTTTGCTAGCTCAATTGATAGTTGCCAATGTTGTTAGTCGTTTGGTTACTTTGATAGTTTGACAATCTTTGGTCATTAATAAACAGATAAAAATTCTTATTTCTGTTTGCTTGTCAACATATTTTAGTTTTTAGTTAAAGCATGGTGAATCTCCAGGTTGAGTATTTGTTACACTACACCAGCTGCAGAAGATGCAGAGAAAGACAAGATAGGCATGAAATCTCTACAATAGCTACTTAAAAAAAACATTAAGCCTGAATATGAACCAACAAAACAAGAAAATGTCTGACAGAATTGACTGTGCAAAAAAAAAATGTAAACATAATAATGAGCTATAAATATAGGGACCAAAATTATGATCTAAACATTCCAGTACAAAACATTTCTCCTATTACGTTTTTAGAACCAATACAACTGTGAAGAAAACTAGCAAGTTTACTTTGGAAAACTGACACAAATATGCAATGTATTACCTAATGAGTTCAAGCTTAACATCCAAGCCTAGAGATTGAATCAAAATTGACTTTACGCATGACAATATAAGCTCTATTAATGTATGTTTTTCTATACTGATTTTTTATTTTATATTTTTTTACAAGTTCTTATAACTAAATGCATTACTCAGATGAAGTCATCCATATTTGTAATGTAACTCCTGCCTCATCTATTTCAGTTTCTGAGTCTCCATTTGGGATGTGTTATGAAACTAGCTCAAGAAAATATAGAAAAGATAGATCAACGCCTTAGAATTTAGACTCTTCGAGGGGCCAACCTCCTTTACATTACATAAATGAACAATTCTTCAATGATACAAATGAAAATACATCCTTTCTATATATAGGAGTCTAAGGAGTCATAACATAATCAGAGCTGACATAACAATAATAATGTAAGGGCACAATAATAACAATAGTGGGCTTCTATGGGGCACAAGAGTAACAATATGGGCACTACATGGGTACATCAATATAATAAGTGGGTTGTACTAATAACAATAAGGGGTTACACTAGTAGTATAGGGGCCTAACATGAGCCTCTCATTCAAAAAGTGTTGTCCTCAACGCTTGAGTAGTTCTTGATGCTTCTGTATAAAATTCTTGTCCTCCCATGTGGAATCTTCAGCAAGTTCTTCCACTTGATGAGATACTCTAAATTTGATCGATTTCGTAGCTGTCGGGTTCTTGTTTCTCTGACTACTCCAGGTTCCAATATGATTTTTCCTTCCTCTTCAATTTCTAGCAATATTGTTTGAATTGGGATCTTTTGAAACTTTTGAATAAGTGACCATACTTCTTTGTCTTTCTTCCATTCATCCCTTGTTTCGTTTATCCAATCTAGTTGGATAATAAAAATAGCACAAAACAATGCTTCCACATCCTCATCCTTGAAGAGTCTTCCCATTCGGTAAGGTCGCCATTTTTTAAGTGCATGTAGTATCGCCAACATTTCCTTCTCATAAATAACTTGCTTTAGATGTAGCAGTTAAAACACCCAATCACCTACATCAAAACATTTTTCACTATGATGTTGATCTACCTGTTGTTTCATTTGATTTTGCAATGAAGTGGTGTTATCCTTTAAAAGTTGGAGAACTTGTTGTAGATGCTCGATGTGATCTTTCACTACTTGAACCTTTTTCATCTTGATATGTCCTTCTATCTTTAGAGTTTGAGGAGTGGTAATTTCTTCCAATCCTTTACAAGATATGGTCGGATTCATTTCTTGACACTCGATGTGATCTTTCACTTCTTGAACATTTTTCTTCTTGATATGTCCTTCTATCTTGATAGTTTGAGGAGTGGTAATTCCGACCAATGAATTACAAGATATGGTTGGATTCATTTCTTCTTTCTTGATGTGACCTCTCACTTCTTGCACCTTTTTCTTCTTGATATGTCCTTCTATCTTGAGAGTTTGAGGAGTGGTCATTCTTGCCAATAGTTTACAAGATATGGTCTGATTCATTTCTTCTTTCTCTGGGGTTGGGTCCTGGCATATATCCTCTTCTTTTGATGTTTCTTGATCCTTTTCTTCCTCCTCTTCATACTCTATGTAAAATAATTTCTTCTCAGCACACTTATGACCTTTAGTGAATTTGCTATCACAATTGTTACAAAACCCTTTTTCTCTTTTTTCTTCCAATTGTTGTGGTGTAACCCTTGTAGGTTGTGGAAGGCTAGGAGAAACAACACTTCCATCTTTATATTTATGAGGGGTAGACTTCCTTGTTGCCATAATTTTACTTTCCAATATGTCACAAAGCCCTTTTACTCTTTCCAATTGTTTTGGTGTTGCTCTAAAGAAGGTGTTGCGCTTTGTATCCTCACAATGTGCTATCATTTCCTCCGTGAGAATTGACCACGTAACAAGTTGTTTACGAGAACAAAGCCCTTTATACCATAAAAATGATCCTATTCTAAATATGAAGACGCAATACATACCTTTTGTAACAGTGGTACACCATGTAGATCAAAATATTGCTCCATCTGAAGTATCCAATTTACCGGATCCTTGCCATCAAACTTCCTCATCTTGTTTTTTCTTGATTTTAGGACCTCGATCTTGAAATGACTGTAACTCTGTACTTTCAGATATTTAAGTTCTGAAACTACTATCTGTAGTAGCCCTCTATGTCCTCTTTCCAATTCCACCAGTCTGATCCAAATTGGATTCTCCAAGAAAGAGTTATGCACAATCTCCCAAGATGACCTGATTATAGACCTTTCCAGAAGAGCGAACTTGTATGAAGTACCACGTGTCAATTTTTCGACCTTTGGTTCTGAAAAAGATATACAAGAAACTACAGTCCGTCCTCTTTCTATACCTTCTTATGAAATTTCAATCCGATGCTCAGAGAGAAAGTTATGACGATTTTCCCCAGGTCACTTGTTTGGAATCTAATTCAAGAGTCTATAAAAATACCAACTTCCTCAGATCATATCTCCACAAATATAGCGCGAAAAGCTCTGAAATTCGGACCCAAGATTCAGCGCGATTTCTTCTCAAATGGGTTTCTTTTGAAAATTCTAAAACGTCGCAGAAAAAAAAGTTATAGAGAAAATGCCACGATGACCTGTTTGGAGTAGCGAAACCCTAGAATCCAAAGCTCTCATACCAAATGTTATGAAACCAGCTCAAGAAAAGATAGAAAATATAGATCAACACCTTAGAATTCAGCCTCTTCGAGGGGGAAACCTCCTTTACATTACATAAATGAACAATTCTTCGATGATACAAATGAAAATACCTCCTTTCTATCTATAGGAGTCTAAGGGGTCATAACATAATCAGAGCCGACATAAAAATAATAATGTAAGGGCACAATAATAACAATAGTGGGCTTCTATGGGGCACAAGAGTAACAATATGGGCACTACATGGGTACATCAATTAATAAGTGGGTTGTACTAATAACAATAAGGGGTTACACTAGTAGTATAGGGGCCTAACAGGATGTGTCTCGACTCTCAATTCAAACTATCATAGAGAAATGAACCCATGTCTATATTGGAGCCTGTAGAGTTTGGTTTCCTATTCGAACTGTGCCTTCTCCTTTTAATTTGGGTGATAATATCAAATCCAATACGAAATGCATCTCCAGTGATCGGTCTCAGGAGATTACACATTCAACAGCTGAAGTGCAAGTTACCACAAGTAACTGTCCAGTCACTGTCCTTCCGCCCTCAGAAACTCATGTTGCAGTCTTTCTTGACAAAAAGCCTAGTAAAGGGCCTGTCTTAGAATCTGCTATTTACAATAAAAGCACAGATATTGAATTAAGTGGAGAAGGTAGGTCGAGATTAGGATACTGTGTAGCGAAAACAGTAATTAATGCACCAACAGATGATCTGAATGAACTTGATATAGAACATGAAGGTGGACCAAGTTATAGAGCTTAGGAAATGCCTAATGAAATGAAGAAACAGACAAGTCAACAAAAATTTCAGAAGCAGTCCAAAAGAAAAAGGAGAAGAATGCAGATAAACATAAAGACAAAGGAATTTTTGGTGATTGGAGGTATGCACATTTATACTGATGATGTTTCAATTTCAAATGAGGAAGATAGTGGAATGCTGGAACAGGACATGGAGGACAGTGCAGAAAGACATGGGCATTCTCATAATGAAATCGTCAGTAGCTTGAAAGCTACAAGTGCAGAAATTTCTTCCACCAGCTTGTCTGAGTTATCTGACAGTTCACAGGAGGATGAAATTATGTATTCCTCAGATATAGATGAGGAAACAACAAAAGATTATTTTGATGGAATAGGTGGCAGTTTTTCTGAGTTACAAGATTCTTTGTGGCTGTTGGATAGAGGTTCTAAACAAATGTTAGATAGTGATGAAGAGGACATAATGGATTCTAAAAGCAGATTGGATGATGTACGCATGGACTAGCTTGGACTCTGGCAGAGCTCCGTTGTTGAGCCAGCCCTACAAGAGGGAATGATAGGCTGATGAATCTGCATGTTTATCCATCAAAGGCTTCTTTCAATCACCTTTGTTTACACATTATTCACACATTTTTCTTCACTCAAGTTGGCATTCGTCGTCACCCAGAAGGGTTTTTGGTTTCACCGATTGATTTTTCCATTATAGAAAAGGTTCAAAGGTTGAATAAACTCCACAAGGAAAAATGAAGGGAGATTTTAGATGAGCGCAACACATAGGAGAGGTGGGGAAAATGATTCCAGAGCTACACAGCGTATTCAATAATTACCAGTTAAGCATTATGTTATCTGTTAGAATGACGGCTATCATTTCACGCTTTGCACAGCTGAGATTATGATATTTTGAAACTTATATATTTTACAAAGCAGACCTCCTAGTCAATGAAGGACTGCATAGAAGGAAATTATAAAGAATTTATGCAGAATGACTGGATCACTGTTAATAACATAGAGGGAATTTAGGTAGTGGCTAAATCACTGCAAAAACGGGGTGGATTTATAGCTTTTATGCAGCAAGCCTCAGAGGGAAGTTTCTTGTGTTTTATGGAGGAGTAGACCTCCTAATCTGTGAAGGATAAACTTGAACGAATTGAACAAAAAAGTATTTCAATTAATAAGACCATTTTGTACAATTTTGAGCTGGTAATTCTACATTGGGGTAGTAAGTTCTGGCTGTGGCATGGAGTGTCTAGGAGGTCCTATATGACTTGAAAATCACTTACAAATGAAGTGCACCAGTGCATGTGGTATGAAATCATCACATAACTTTACAAAAAAAATCATACCGATCACCATGTTCAACCAAAACCCAAAGAAATCAAGCCCATCGCTGCCTCTATCATCGTAAAAAAAAATGGTGAAGATATATGCCTCAATCAATCCTTACCTCCAGTTTTATAAAACCCAAAATAATGTGTCATGCCATTGAACAAGTGAGGATCAATGCAGTAAATAGATAACATTGCCTCAGCTGATTTCCAAGCTCGGCACAGCGCCTCGTTGTCCGAAATTCTCAAATAGTTCTGAACCAAATAATGGCCACTCCTAACCCATTTCGCTCACCCTTTATCCCCTTCACAGTGTACCTTCTCAGTGCTTCACCTGCAACCTTTAATTGGTCTACCTGCGGTTTCTGGTAAGCCATAGTTTCGGTAGTTGGTATGTTGTTAGTTGCTTTATATGCCATTGCCATGTCATTACGAGATAAGCAACGATTATTTACACTTCTCCAATCAAGGCACTTAGCAATAAAAAAAAATTAGGGAATTTAGAGAGGAGTTCTCAGATGTTGGACTGATGACTGGTGATGCCTCAATTGCACCAAATGCATCTTGCTTGGTGATCAAGGAATGTTATTATATTGAAGCTTTGGTCAAAGGATATTATTCCCTCCGAGAGGCCTGTGAATATTGCTCTCTGTTTTGGACTTATCAACACAAGGGTTATAATCTACAGTTATATTTCATTGTCTCTTGTATTTTCTTCTCCACACTTACAATTATCACAATTTTGTTCATGTTATGTTGTTTCTGCTGGATTAGAAAGACAGTGTTGCATTTCATACATCTCAAATTTTCATTGGCAAAGAGTAAAGTGAACTCACTGTAATTTCCACTGCCAGGCAACCTATCAAGTACGAAGCCAAGTACCGAATTAGGCTACAATCAAGTACCCAATAGAATAAAGCACAATTCAAAAGCAGAGTTCCACATGTTGAAAATTTCTGAAATGGCGACTCAAGCACAAAATAGAATAGAGTATGAACAAAATTTTCCGGGCTGGAAATTTTTCATATTCTAGCACATTGATGAAAGCATTGATCAGCATGCCTCTTTCCCCTCTAGCTCCTCCACTGATAAATCACGTCAGATTCTCTTCAGCTGATTAGACTAAACTAATAGTGTACCCAAAGTCTCATGTGCATTTTTGGAGGGCCAACAAGGGCTTAAGGCAAGTGGCTTGCATATGGGCTGGATCATATGTGAAAATACTGCAAATGCTACCAGTTATACTTTAACACGAGTGGCTTATATTTTTAAGTAAGCAGCACTAACGAAATGCATCTTGGGGGGGAACGCTCTGTTTAAACAAAGATGAATGTGTAAGTATAAGACATCTTTCAACCCAATCTTTAATTGCAACTAAAAGAAGATAAAATTGTGTAGCAGATTTATGTAAATGATCAATACACATCGGAAAACCCCAGATTGCATATAAATTCCAGGCTAAAACCTCACATAAACAAAGTTTCTTCAAATTGGTGCTCAAAATTGCCAAGTCAACAACAGAAACCCTCCTATTGAGAATTGCAGATTGTGCAGTACTATTGCTTATACTTTAGCATAAGCAGCTCTAAAAATGCCTCCCAAGGCACAAGCATCCTGTTTAATGAAAGATAGAGAAAGGATTGGCATTGTAGCCCGAAGCCCATAGATGCTCCCTTAAGACTTTAAGTTCTGATCATTAACTACCTTCAAGAGGGAAGTGATTTCATACACTTTATTGAAACGTGTGACCAACCGGACTGACTTAATGGCCATGACCAACCTAACTTATGTACCATGACACCCTCTGCTAAACAGCAGCTCCCTCTCGAGAAAACAACCACATGAAGTAACAAGAATCAATCCCTGGTGAGAACGTAGTAGAGCCCCACTTTCATTGACCCGTTGATCTCTCATGGCTCAAAGATAAAGAGAGTAAGAAGTAGAAAGGTATCACTTTCATCTTTCTCCACAGTGTCTGACAGAGGCAGTTCAAAGAAACTAAATCTTTACAGCAAATTCACGTATATCACCATTACAATAACATAAACCCTCGGATTGCGTATAATATACAGGCTAATACCTCAAACAAAGAACATTTCGTCAAATTTACACTCATAATCACCAATTCAACGACATAAACCCTCAAATTACAAATAATTTACAGGCTAAAACCTCATATAAACAGTGTTTTGTCAAATTCGCAATTAGAATCACCAGCTTAATGAGGGAAACCCTCTAATTACATAACATTTAGAGATTACAAACCCCAGAAAAGTCCATTTCCATCAAATTTACACTCAAAATGGAAATCTGACGACAAAAACCTTAAAATTTAGCGACTACAAGCCACTAGACACTTAATTTCTGTCAAATTTAAACTCAAAACAACAATCCGACAACAGAAACCCTCAAACTCCATAAAATATACAGATTACAACACCCTATGAAGTCAATTTCCATCAAATTTAAACTTAAAATCACCATTCGAACTCCATACGGAGCCCTTCCCTTCCAATTTACACAAAAATAATGAAAATTTCACCTATCAAGTAACGGCCCGGTCAAACCATCCAAAATCGGCGAAAAATGATATTATCCACAGAAATAGCAAACGCAAAAAAACGAAAAAATACAACTTCTTTTCTTCCATGAAAAACAATCAAAGGATTGAGAACAATCTTCTGCCGTCCACTGACATTAACTTTCCACCAAATTATGCTCTAAATATTTAAATTTCCAGGCATTTCTGCCCAATTTTAAGCACTCGGTGGTGGTAAAATAAAATCACAGAAGACGAGAAGCTCAGCTTACATTTGACCACCTCTGCTAGACTTTGCTGGTCCCTCTATGAACCGCACTTGCCCATATTTATCTTGCAAAGAGTCTAATCTATATGTTGTTCTCAAATAATTGGCTAGTGTAAAAAAAAATCAATTATAAAACACATAAATTCCTCAGACTAGCCATCGGATTGGTGGAGGAAATGGCAAAGTCAAACTAAATGTGAATGGAATATGGACTCCTGACATAAGTGAAGGCTAGTAGCCGTGGGTGGGGATTCGCATCAAATGACAAGGAGACTTGTGGAAAGTAAAAGTTGTGGGTTTAGTGGGCTTTGGGTCCAGATTTTGAACCTAAGCTCTGATACCATGTGTAAGGCCCTATCCTAGGGTCTTCTAAAAAAATTATTTTCTCTGAAATTTAAATGCAATAAGAGGCAATAATTTACTTTCTTACAAGACTTTTAAACAATGAACTTTTACCATTTACATTCTAATCCCTATAACTTATAGTAAACATTTCATTTCAATAATTTACATGAGTAATCTATGCATAGAGGAATACCTATACCAGTGGCTGGTGGAAATGCCTTTGAGCTACTTCTCCTACTGAAACGCTCCTCTTGACTAACCCAACTGGATTTACCTCCCAGCCAACTAGGAAATAATTCCTAGCCTAGGAAACCTCCACAGGTTCCCTAGCCCTCCGAGCCCAAGTCCAACCAGATGTAGTGTGTCCAAACTGAATAATCCAGACCAAGATAAACAATATTTCCCCCCTCTCAAAAACCCAAGAAACTTCCACAGGTTTCTTGGGTCTCCAAAATCACAGCAATCCTAAAATCACAACCAACCCCAAAATCAAAGAAAGACCCCCCACATCCCCTTTTCTCCCTTTCTCCTTCCCTTTTATATCCTCCCTCTCTTCTCCACCTCAACCATCTCTCGTTAATGTCATTAACTTCTCCTCCATCCTTACAGTTGACTTCTCTTCTCCCAAGTAAATTTGAGAGTACATTTGGAAATGTGATATGAATATTAAGAATTGGAAATTAATGGGAGAGGACCATGTCTTCTCCTAAGTAAATATGAGAGTACATTTGGGAATGTGAGATAATATATATATTGGTAATTAGTTGGAGAGGACCATGTCTTCTCCCAAGTAAATGTGAGAGTACATTTGGGAATGTGAGATGAATATTTAAATTGGAATAATGGTAGGAGACTATATCCTATCCAAGATTAATTTTGAGAAGACAAGTTAGAAATTTGATTAATAGCAATAATAAATTTTACCTCTGTAAATAAAATTTACAGTTTTCTCAAATGAAGGTATTCACCAATATTTTTCAATATTTTCAGGTAATGTAGAAATTAATAAAATTTTCTTGATAAGATTAAGTGGGGCATTACATCTCCTTTTCCCTTGTGTGTTTACTTTCACAACACGTCTTCTAGGCTAGGGGATGTATGCCAGTTTCTCATCTTTCACTGTAGGCATCCCATAATTTTCTTCAATGCTTGCACTAGAAATGCCATTAATTCATTAGGGAGATATGTATTAAAATAAATGTAGTAGCTTGAGTTCACAAGAAACTCCTCCACAGACCTTTGAATCCATCTCCACTCCTCTATCAAATCAATGTTTAAATTTCTACATTGTTTACATGAATTACAATTCATAGTGACATTTACAATAAACACAACAAAAAGGGTTGTCAAATACCTCACCCCCTTAGATGAACATCGTCCTTAATGTTATACACACGAACACAAAAATTGAACATTGATTTTTATATACACATCTCCTTTTAGGTCCACTTACATAGTAAACAAAAAATGATATAATATACTCATTTGGTCGGTCATTTCCTAAATGGATTCATTCAGTATAAAGTTCTTCCACTACACCTTGACCTACTTGATTACTCGATTCCATACCATGATCTTTCTTTGATTCTAAACGCATAGTGGCTTTGGTTTGAATTCTTCCCTAGGTTCCACCTGTATCACAAACCAATCAACAACATGATTAGCACATACTTTTTAAGAAAATAAATATGGAAAACATCACATGATTTCACTATGGCTGGCAAGGCAAGTCCATAAGCCACTGGCCCCACTCTTTCTAAGATATGAAATGGTTCGTAAAACCTTAGTGCTAACTTAGCATAAGATTCAATCCTCAATGAACTTTTCCTTGGTCTACTACAGAGATAAACATGTTCCCCAACTTGTAATTCCTTATGCATTCTCCGTTGATCTGCATAGATCTTTTTTTTACCTTGAGCCACCTTTAATTTTTTCCTAATAGTAACTATTTCTTGTTCCATTTCCTTCAACATATTAGGTCTAAGAAGAACCCTATTAATTGGATCATCCTAGTTGATGGGTGTGTTACATTTTCTACCATATAGAGCCTCAAATGGACTCATCTTCAATGGTTCCTGATATCCATTATTGTAAGAAAAATATACCAAAGGTACAAACTCTTCCCACCTCTTAGGCTTATGCATGACCTACATCTTATCATGTCCCCCAACACCATATTTACTCTTTCAATATGTCAATCCGTTTGCGGATGTTACATTGTACTAAATGCCAACTCTATTCCAAGACCAACAAACAATATTTTCCAAAAATTTCAGGTGAACTTGAAATCCCTATCCAAGATGATGTTTATGGGAATACCATGCAATCTAAATATTCCTTTTAGGAAATTATGGGAAATATTAGTTTCCTTGTGGGTAGACTTGACAGTTATAAAATGAGCTACTTTACTCAGCTTGCCCACCACTACCATTACCATATCATGTTTTCTAGATGTTCATGGTAGTCTTGTGATGAAATCCATAGAAAAGAGTTCCCACTTCCACTTAGAAATAGATATTGGTTGCAAAAATCCCATTGGGTGTCTACATTCCACTTTCACTTGCTAACACTCCAAGCACTTGATAATATACTTGACAACATCCCTTTTCATGTTTGGCCAATAATATATCTTCTTTCATAGATGTTATCATTTTCTAATAACCAGGATGACCTAAATAAGGTATTTTATGAAAATATTCATAGATAAGCTCCTTCAAGTTTCCCATACAATGTGTATATCACTTGCCTTGGAATTTCAACATACCATCATTTATGAGTGAGTAATCCTTACTAAATACTCCTTTTGATTTTTGTTGAAAGTGTTCCTTCACTTGCTAGTAATGCGCATCTGGATGCAGTTCCTCTCTAATCCTTTTCTTAATATTGACTGACCAAGTCTTGATGCTTGCCACTTGATCCACTTGTATCCTTCTGCTAATTGTAATTGCTACTTTATTTTACTTTCCTTTGTTGTACTTTATCTCAAATTCAAATTCACTAATCAATGCTAGACACCTTTCATGTCTTGCATTCATCTTGGGTTGGTAAAATAAATACCTCAAACATCCATGATCTGACATTATAGAAACTTTCCTTCCCAACAAAAGTGCCTCCACATTTTAAATGCATGCATTATCGTTGTTAGTTCCAAGTCATGAGCGACATCATTTCTCTCATGCTCATTATACTTCCTTGATTCATAATAAACCACCTATCCTTCTTGTATTATGGACTCCATCGAGTCCCTCTTTGAAATAATATATGCAAACCATAAAACTTTTTCCAAGAATGTTATTGTCAATATTGGTGCATGTGTGAGCAAATGTTTCAATTGTTCAAAACTAGCTACACACTCCAATGTCCATTGGAACTTAATTATTTTCCTTTGCAATGTTGTGATTGGACGTCTAATCTTTGAAAAGTATAAGATAAACCTTTTGTAATACCCATCCAATCCCATAAAGGATATAACTTCTTCCACATTATGAGTAGTAGGACATTACATGATGGCATTGAGCTTCTCTATATCTACTGCTACTCCTTCCTTGGAAATAATGTGTCCCAAGTATTGAACTTGTTATTAGAGGAAATCACATTTGATGAGTTTGGCATAAATCTTGTTCATTCTCAACAATTGTAAAAATGCTGCCAATTGTTATTCATGTTCATCCTTGGTCTTGTTCATTCTCAACAATTGTAAAAATGCTACCAATTGTTCTTCATGTTCATCCTTGGTCTTAGAATAAACCAAAATTTCACCTACAAAAACCAACATAAACTTATCCAAATATGGACAGGTAATGTTGTTCATTAAACACATAAATGTTGTTGGAGCATTATTGAGTCAAAATGGTACTACCAAAAATTCATAATGCCCATGCCTAGTTCTCAAGGCTATCTTGTGGATGTCGTCATCCTTAATTCATAACTGATGGTACCTATACCTCAAGTTTATCTTCAAAAGTATAGTCGCTCCCCTCGACTTATCGAAAAAAAATAGTTATTGATCAAACAAGAACTTTACCGATTACTTGTTTTTTTTGAGGTAGCAAAAAATCCATTTGATTTTGAAAAGTGTTGATTGAGAATGCACTATTTTTGGAGCATATTTTTGACACTTTAAATTTTCTTATGTATCAAGTATGAACATTTTATTTTAAATGTTAGTGATTTTCATGTTGATTTTCAAAAGTGTTGATTCAAAATCAACCCCTTTTTTTAGAGGCTTTATTTTTGACACTTTAAATTTTCTTTTTTCTTTTTTTTAAAAGAAACGGGTAGCATTTTTATATTTCAAAACTAGAAATGGGTCAGGTCCCTTACATTCAAAGTTTTCTCTAATTCAAAGATTTCCAGAGTGAATTCAGAAGAGTATATGTTGCTACCCTGATTATTTTCTACTATTCTACTTACATCATTTAAACTATAACATCTCCAAATCCCCACAAAGTTTGACAAAATGACATAACATATCATCTATATATAAAAATAAACTATCTACCCATTGCCTTCTAGATTCTCTAGTGGAATTTCCTCCCGAGCCACATCTTCAAGTTGACTGAGAACCATATTCATTCCAGGTTCGAAGCACTCCTATCCTTCCTCCCTAGTTGCCTGAGATTTGGACAAGGGAATTTCTCCAAGGTCGAATACCTCCTTTAACACACTGACCATCGCTACTTCCACCTTAACCTCCATGCTATCAATCTTGAAGTTTAAATTGATCATTTTCGTGTTCAGATGTTCCACTGAATTCTGCAACAGCTCTGAATCCTTCCCGATGCCAGTGAGATGAGTCATCACCACCGTGAATTGATCATGAACCTCCTGTGCTACCTGTTTCCCCATTTTTTATACCATGGCCGCAATGTCTCCTGTGGACAAAGTTCCTTGTTCCTTCGCACTGTCACCTCTACCGTTGAGTCTGGTAGAGGTCATTTTGAGAGTGATCCTTCCCTATATGCGAATAACTCTTAGATTTAGCTGGTTCATCCAACACCTTAATATGGTGTTGTGTTCCTTGTCGAATGTTGCGCACATCCTCATACATTGAATGATATTCCTAGACTACTTATCAGATTCAACATGAGTCATCATCCCTGCAACCGCCAATTTGAAATCGGATTGAATTCCTATCGCTCATCGTAGCTGAAGTGTTGTACTGAGCCTACCTTCCCTAGTCTTGGCATTTAATATTATTCCAATTGTTTTCCACTTGGCCATCGTCATGGCAGTTAATCCTTTGTGCCTCCATCTGGATTCGAAATATCCCATTTGCCTACTCTGACTCCCGAGAGAGTCCTTCCATACCTCAAAGCAATACTTAAATAGGCGTGATATGTCTCCTTTAATGCGCAATTTATTCCTTTTATCACCTGAAGTCATATCTCTTAGATATTTTGTCATGGGACGTGACATATTTGGGAGTTAGCTTGGTCTAAGATCAAAACCCCTTGATCTAAGGCAGTGCCTCTATTGGCGTGACTATCTTCCTCTCGATTGTTCTCTCATTTTACATGGAAAAATTATAATCTTCGAATTGACTTAGAAGAATCCCTATCCTTAGGAACATAGGAGAAAGTTCAAAGTCTTTTTGATGCTTGAGCTTGGAACATCTTTGGATAACAATCATTGAATCTCCAATTATACTTAGATGTCGCAGACCTTTGGATATAGTGATTTTTAGTCCTTGCCAAAGCAATAAGGCTCCAGCTTGATTATTCATAACATTCCCCAATACCCATGCTTACCTTGATTTTATTATTCCATCGGGGTTGTAAATCACCCCTCCTACTCTTGCCTCTCCCATGATATTTTAAATTTTCTAATCCATTAAGTGTGGATATTTTTTTTTAAATGTTGGTGATTTTCATACTAATTTTGAAAAACATCAACATTTTTTTTAAAGACATATTTTTAACACTTCAAATTTTTTTATGTCCTAAGTATGCACAACTTTTTTTAAATGTTGATTATTTAACCATTTATCAAGTTGTCTTATTCTTCTTCTTGGTTTTTCATCCTAAGATGTTTGTTTTTTAAGGGTTTTCCAAACATGTGTTTTTCGTTTTATTTACAATGTTTGTTTTATAATGAAAATTTTTAATTTTTTACTAAAGTTTAAAAAATATAATAACATTAATATTTTGAGGTTAGGATTTTTATAAATTTATATATCGTTAATTTATACTTCAATACACATAAAATAATTGTCACTAAAAAATAAAAATTTTAAACACTCGACAAAAAAAACATATTTTGCATATAGAAATAATTTAAAAAATACATATTTCAGAACCTTATCTCTAAAAATGATATGTTAAATAAAATAATTTTATGAAAAAATTGAATAAAAAAAGCTGGAAAAATAACAAATTTTATCATTTTTTAATGAATTTTATATCCAAAGATTATGACATTTGAATATTTTTTGCCAAAAAAAAATGATTATAAAATTTCAAGTAAAAATAACAAAAAAAAAATGTTAAAAAAATAAATAAAACATACAATTTAAGGAAAACAATTAAAAAAAACAAAACAAAATCCTTGAAAATAAAAATTAAAAACATTAAAAATAAAAATTACACTTAAATCGAGAAAAAAATATTAAAAATATAAAAACATAAAAAATGATAAAATGCTATTAAAAAAAAAAAAATCTTCAAATAAATTGAAGAAAAACCATAAAAAATAACATATTAAAAACAATTAAAGAAACATTTTATTAAAAATAAATAAAAATAAAAAAACATTTAAAAAATAAAAATAAAATAAAAAATCATAAAAGAAAATAAAAATAAATTAAATTAAATTAAAATGATAAAAAAACATTATTAAAAAATTAAAATTAAAAAAGAAACAAAAAGGCAAATTAAAAATATAAATAGAATTAAAAAATAAAGTAATTTAAAAAAAAATTGACCCTTAACTCCCACCTAGTCATGTGTTGATTCCGAGAATTGACCCTTGGGTAGGCGGGGCTCAAAGGGCCAGCAAAGCAGGGCCTCGAAATAGGCCCTCCAGCCCTTGTGTGGCCGAAGGCCAATTATTGAAATTGGCCTGCCATATTTTTTTAATTGATTTTTTTTCTTTTTTTTTTTTTTTATATTTTATTTATTATTATTTTAATTTTATATTATAATTTTTTTTAGCAGATTTTTTTTTGTTTAAATTTAACTTTTTCTTTTTAAATTTTAAATTTTAACAATTTTTTTTAATAAGTTATAAGTGCTTTTGTTTAATTATTTATTATTATTATTATTATGATTATTATTATGTTTTATTTATTTTTATGTTTAAAAAAAAAAAATAAGAGTATGATTTAAATATTTTTTTATTTATATTTTTTTGAATTTTTTTTTAATTTGTATTTTTTTTACTTATCCAATTTGATTTTATTTATTTTTTTGTATTTTTAATGTTAACTTTTTGATTTTTTTCCTTAAATTATGTTTTTTTAATATTTTTTTACTATTTTTTTTTTTTATCTTTTGTGAGTTAGTTTTGTTTTTGTAAATGATTTTTATGCCCCATATATATATATATATATATATATATATATATATCTTTGTTAAGCAGTTGGAAACCCTAAAAGCTACTTTGTGATTTCTGGGGGAGATGTTTTGTATATATATATTTTTATGTTTGAGTTTTTTTTTTGTCATTTTTCCTTTTTAATTTTTTTTTATGTTTTAATATGTATTTTTATTTATTAGTTTATTGGTTTTTTTTAACTTTTTGTTTTTTATTTTTTTGTTTTTGTTTTACTTTTTTTCCCCTGGAAAAATCGTAATCTTTCATTATACTTTGAAAAATTACATATTCTAGATGCACCTAAATGCATATGCTATAGTCTGGTCAGCCTGATGGCTCAGCAAAATAGATAACAAATATATCAGCATAGATAACCAGTTCATCACGCAGGATGATCATTTAGTTTCTGTTTGGATTATATACATATTGCCACGCAGGGCTGGTTATATACTTTCCGTCAAAATGTAATCAAAAAACCTGTACAGTTTATATCATATATTCAGATCATGGGTTGTCCGCCCTGTGGTATTGAGGGTCTATATAAGGCCGATGATAATATTGAAAAGCATTTGACCCTCTCTGCTCCTGGATCATCCACTCTCCTCGGGGTAGTGTCGTGGCCGCCTTGGATAGTTCGTCGGCACTGCTGTTGTGTTCCCTGTAAATATGAGTACAAGTAATATCATTAAAATGTACCTTCATGATATTTATTTCATCCAGTATATTGCTGAGTGTGTGTGTGTGACATTCAGTTGTAGCATTAAACCAGTCTATGATGATCTTTGAGTCGCCGAATATATGTATGTTCATGCAATTGTGGCCCAATGAGAAATGCATGAGGTGACGAAGAGTAATGAGTTCAGCATAATTGTTTGATCCAGTCCCCAATCCCAATTTGACTTTATAATAGTGTTGTTCGTTTATGTAGAGGATAAATCCTCCCCCACATCCCTGCTGTTGGGCCGCGCCATCAAAGTACGCCCATGGGGTATTCTTATCTATGAGAGGCAGGTCACGGGGCCTTCTGGCACGAGGTTGAGGTGGTTCCAGCATTTCATTGTAGACAGTTATAATGCGAGCATATATGTGCGGCCAGTTTGCGTTTTTTCCATCAAAAATGATACGATTCCGTGTCAACCATAGTTGCCAGCTTATGATAAGAGGGAGACTCTGTATTTTGGAACCCCTGTTCCATTGATACCAATCTTCCTAGACCTTGTTCAGATCGTCACCCTCCCAGGTGCCTGTGAAGTGGATTACTGATGATATGCTATGCCATATTTCCTTCAGGGCCGTGCACTTCAGAAAGAGATGTATTGTCGATTCAACATCGTTTTTACACAACGAGCACCAGGTAGGCCCGTGAATGGCTCGGTGCATAAGATTCTCCGTGGTGGGGACTTTGTTTTTTAGTATGCACCAGAAAAATAATTTGGCCCGCGGTGGCGCTGTAAGTTTCCAAATGGCCTTCCACCAGAAAGTAATCATGTCAGGAACTTTGTGAGAAATCAACACTTGGTAGCCCCCCTTTGGAGTATAGGTACCGTTGTCTGATTGGTTCCAGATAAGTTGATCTGGTCCCTCTTTTATCCTTATGTGAGATTCGAGGAGAGTTGTGATATATTCAGTCCATTCGTGGTGCCAGCATTGGGGCAGATTGATGTGCTGTGCGGACTTCCATCCTTGAGCAAGAATGGTGGTATTGCGAGGGACTGTTATATTTGCAATGACCTTGATGTCTTGGGCATGTATATGTTGTATAAGATTCCTAGTTAAACAATGTCGTCCACCGCTCCCAATCCATGGGTCAATACCAATGCTGTTCGATTGTCCATTATTTATTCTCCAGATCAAATTGTCCCTGATAAGAGGCAGTGAATGTAGTAGTGCCTTCTAGACTGTAGAGATGCCATTTTTGGGCCAATTTGGGAGTCGAATCCATTCCATGATATCCATTGGCCAAATATATTTATGATAAGTAATGCTCGTCCAAATATTTTGACCCGTGATCAATGTCCACCCCATTTTTGCAGCAAGTGCCTGGGCAAATAGAGGCAGGTCTTTTAGGCCCCAGCCTCCCCATTTCTTTGGCATAGCTATCTTGTTCCAGGCCACCCAGGTAAAAGTCCTCTTGTCTTGGTTCCCATTCCATAGAAATCTGTTACATATTTGATGTAGCCTGGCCAAGATGTTCCTAGGAATCCAGGCAAGTGCCATCCAATAAACAGGTGTGGCCTCAAGGACAGATTTTACCAGTACAAGCCTGCCAGCTTTTGATAGGTATCTGTGGCTCCAAATTTTTAGCCGCTTCTCCAGTTTTGATACTAGCCAAGTCCAATCAGCAATTTTCTGAGCAACAGGCTTTATCCAGTATCCTAGATATTTTAGACCCCGATCAAGCGGGGTGATTCCATAAGGAAACAGGCGGTGCACATATTGGGACTCTTGAATGGATGTGCGAGTATATGATGGAGGATTTTGAGTGATTTGCTAGCATGCCAGTGGCAGATGAGAAGAGGGACAGGATCTTTGAGAAGGTGCGAGAGTCCCTGATACTGCCATCAAGAAAAATGATAACGTCGTCCACAAACAGGAGGTGAGTGAGATAGCAGTCATCTGATATCTTAAGACCACCAAGATCACCCACCCTCTTAGCTGATGCAATCAACCGACTGAGGCCATCCATGACAATCAAAAATAGTAGTGGAGATAGGGGGCAACCCTGTCTGAGCCCTCTTTCAGAGTGGAAGAAATGCGACGCAGATCCATTGATGAGCACACTGAAGGTTGGGGTGGTGATACAAGCCATGATCCATGTGATGAAGTTGTGGGGGAACCCCAAGTGGATGAGTATCATCTTAATATATAGCCAACTGACACGGTCAAAAGCCTTTGCCAGGTCGATCTTTAGGGTGATGGCCTTTAGGTGTTTGGTCCAAATGGAGTGGATGGCTTCCTGGGCCGAGCCAATAGCTTCATGAATCTGGCGGTGCTCAAGGAAAGAAAATTGTTGAGGAGCAATATGTCGAGATAGGATTGGGCGGAGACGATTGGCAATGATCTTGGAGATGATCTTATAGAGGCAGTTGCAAAGTGAGATGGGTCTGTAGTCATCGAAGGAGGATGAGGAGTCCAATTTGGGAATGAGGGCGATAAAATTCGTGTTGATAGCATTATATATTGTTCCGGTTATCCGACATTCCTCCACGACTCTTAGCAGATCATTGCTGAGAATCTCGTAGAACGCAAGGTAGAATTCTATGGTCCACCCATCCGGACCTAGGCTTTTATCCTTTTTGAACCATTTCAAGGTGCCCTCTAGCTCCCTAGGAGTCACTGGATCAAATAGTGCCTCTGCTTCATCCCCATTTACAAATCTGGGGAAATGACCAGCAATATTTATATTGTCAGCAAGAGTCGATCCTGGAGGATTTTTATATAGATTCCTGAAATGTGTTGATCCCAGGTGAGAGAGTTTGTTAAATGTGTCAGCCACTCCTCCTTCTGGATTCGGCATGCTCCATATAGTGTTGGTGACCTTCCTGCCCTGTGCATAATTGTGAAAAAACCGGGTGTTATCATCCCCTGCCTTTAACCATATAGCTCTGCTGCGCAGACGAATAGATTCCTCTCTATCTTTCAATATCTGAGACTTCTGTCTTTCGAGAGCCACCAGGTGGGATTTATCTTCCGCCGTAACAAACCCTAGACCTCTTTCATCCATCAGTGTGCAGAGCTCAATTTCGATGTTCAGTAGAGCCGTATTTTCCTGCTGAAATTTCTCTTTTACCCACTTGATGGACAGATGCTTAAGTTGGGCTAGATTGGAGCAAAATCCTTTTGCTAATGTTTCTGATCTATCAATCGGATTCGCAGCCCAGAAGTCCGATCCTTTCATGATAAATATATCCAGTCTGCGAGCTAGGGTCGCCTCGCCCACCCTTCTATTCCGCCAAGTGGGGAGAGGTTTGTTCATGGGGACATCGATCAGGTTGTACCTTTCCATTAGATCGGTCATATAGCCAGTGATCTAGTCGACCTGTGCCATGGATCCCCAGGATTCACCATAGCCCAGAGAGAAATTGGGATCTCCTCCAATGATGATATTATCCTGTGAAACAATAGAAAGTCCAAGTAGATGTTGCCAGAACTGTTCCCTTTGCTGACAAGGACCATATATGTTAATTACCCGAAGGCTGATCCCTAGTTCAGCTGTATAAAGATCAATACCCATATACCCTCGGCCTCCCCAGGATGCATTAACTTTGATGGTTTTTGGATTGTACCCAATAGCGAGACCTCCAGATCGACCTGTAGAGTCTATGGCCAAAAATATCCACCTCGAGCACATATTGTTTAATGTATCAGAGATGAGATCAGCCGGGCCAAGAGTCTCTTGTAGCAGAGTGATGTCAATAGGAATAATCTCAAAAAGCCTTCGCAAGGCTAGTTTCTTTGAGGCACTAGCCAAGCCTCTGCAATTGAAGGTGAGGCACTTCATGGGGGCACGCTAACAGGGGTGTTCACTGCTCTAAGAACCCCATTTAGAGTAGATTGACGACCAGAGGCTACTTCAGCTCCAGCTCATCGGATAGCCTTTGAAAGGTCAGATTTTCGCCAACGGGATGTTAAGGAGGAAGATCGAGGTATGGTAAGACCCAACCCAGAGTATTGCAGAGGGGGATCCCAAGTGGAGATGCGAGGGCGAAGGTTATAGCTATGGGCCTTTGGTTCCCGAGGTGAGGAGGGAGGAGAAGGGTGCGAAGGAAGAGAGGGCAAGGAAGGAGCAGGTGGTGCCATAACAGGAGAGTATGGCAATGTGCAATGTGTAGCAGATATAAATGGAACATGCAAGGAGGAGCAGAGAGAATAACAAGAGTAGGGAGAGGATAGAGATGTACCCGAAGCTTTTTCGGCTTCTGCTGCTGCCCGTGATCTGCTGACTGGTGGTGAGGGTGAACAGTGAGTCGCAGCCGTTGCCAGTTGAGTCGAGGGCACCGGACCAGGTGCAGGAGTGCGTTGATTTGTCTGTGCCACAGTCTTGGAGGGGATAGTAGGTGCAATGGGGGAGTCCTCTGTCTTCTTGTTGAGGGGGCAGTCCTTAAATAGGTGCCCAACCTTGTGACATCGTCGGCATCGAAATGGCACCCCCTCGTAGTCCAAGATCTGAATCCTGGTGTAGTTTCCCCAGTGAAGTGTAATTTTCTCCTCCAGCCCCTCGCGGGTATCCAAATGTACAAGTATGCGAG
The DNA here is from genome assembly GCA_031772625.1 of Pinus tabuliformis. Taxonomy (NCBI): domain Eukaryota; kingdom Viridiplantae; phylum Streptophyta; class Pinopsida; order Pinales; family Pinaceae; genus Pinus; species Pinus tabuliformis. Next base: position 930,495,326 of record CM062811.1, on the reverse strand, counting down.
CGAGGGTTCTGTTCCTTGATTCCACGAAGGTTTTATCATGATCAAGATAAGTCCCCAGAGCATTTCCTATCTGAATGAAGACCTCCTCACACCAGTACTGAAGAGGGAGACCGGGCAGGCGTACCCATAATGGACCAGCCCCAATTTGTTCTCTCTCGGGGTCGAAGAGAGGACTCCATCTCTTTAGCAGGACCGGTGCCATCTCTATGTGCCAGTATCTGCCAAGCACCAAGTCAGTGTAGGCCTCCTTTGCAAAGTGTAGAGAAAACCAGCCTCTGGGTAGCACTTGTACCTCAGGTAGTTCATGGAGTACCCCTCCCCAAATTTCCTTGACCCATTGTGTAAGTCAAGCAGCCGAATATGCCCTTCCACGAACATGGCCAACCAGAATAGTGCGAGCCATGGATGCTGCTTCCCCTATGGCAGAGGTTTCCCCAAATCGGACCGAGATGTCCCTTGAGGTAGATTTAACGCACTTCGTTTTCCTTTGCGCAAGCGGGGTGTAGATGGGTGGTCTGCAAGCGGATCCAGTGTGCCGCCCAAGGGGTAGCGCAAACCCTAACCGCTGGAGTCTCAAAACATCTAGATGGTGAGTGTAAAGGAACCGAAGGATTTGGGGCCACCGAAGGATAGGGGTTTGAAGTAGGCTCTGCGAGGAGGGAGGTGACGGGTGGATGGGGGTCGAAAGGGGGCGACGGAGGCGCGATAGCAGCTAGGATGTGTAGGGTGCTAGGTGATAGAGGGGGTGAATCCAGAGCCGATGGAGACTGAGAGAGCCCAGCAGGGAGTGATGCCGATTGGGGATCCAGTAAGGTAACCACCGGGAGAGAGTGAGGGAATAGATCAGACTAATAGCTAGGTCCGGCTTCCGAAAAACCAAAATTAGGGCCACCAAATATGATGCGGTCGGGATGGGGATATTCGGTGTAGTCAACCTCCTCCAAATCCATTGTATCGCCCAAAATACCTGTAGAGGAAGACATCGAAAATGACAGATGGCTGGTAAAACGGGCAGGGAAACGTAACTGTCGACTATGGGTACATGGGAAGTAATGGGATCAGGCTGCAGTCTTGGTATGCGGTTATCAGGTTCCCTGCGGTGAACGCAGAGGGTTATCGAAAACCCTTACGCAGTCCTATGGTGCTCGCGCGCTCCATGAGGCAATTTAGAGCCTATTTATTGATGTATATTGGTTCAAAGATGTATTGCACTAAGTGTTCATTTTGTTTTTGTTTTACTTATATTTTTTTTCAATCTTTTAATTCTTGTTTTTTTTGTATTTTTCATTTTTATTTATTTATTTATCTATTTATTTATTATTTTGTTAATTATTTATTTTGTTGGGTCCATGTCGATCCCCGAATAGCAACCCGACTCCAATATATGTCAGTTTGACAGTTGATTTTAAAGTTTTCGTTATAATGGATCAAGTTTGCCCCTATAGTGTTAGAAAATTATATATTACGGAGCAATGGAACACATAAAATATTGCAAAAATATAAACACATAAAACGCACAAAACAAGAGAGACACAGATATACGTGGTTCACCCAGTTTGGGCTACGTCCACCCCGAACAGCCAGTCCTTCCTTTCTATTATCCAGCAAAATGAAGAGACACAACCTACAACAAATCTGCTGTAATATCCTCTGTTTTCTCTCACAGTCTCACCTCTCTGTTTTTCACTCACAGAATACACATCTATCACACAGCCTCAAAAACAATACCCTCATACAAAGAGAGGGGTTTCCTTCTAGGGAAAAAACCCTAAACTAAACATAAGTTCTACCGTCAGATCATCTACCTAATGAACGGCCCAGATTGACTAGAAATTACTATACTTTTAGCAGCCGCCCCCCCTGCAGCGAATATTTTACGGGCGGTGTTGCCGCCCCCATTTCGAACTGGGGTCCTATGTGGTGATACCTTTGAATATAGAAGATAATCAGGCTCCACACCCAACAATCTCCCACTTGGAGACTGATTGTAGCAACCGCTGCTCCATTTACTGGACAATGACTCCTCTTTGGACCTGGTTGTTTCTCATCTTCATCATCATCCTTGAAGACCAACTGAAACTGAGCATATTCTCAGTTTCTCCCTAGTTACAACTTTTGTTAGCATATCTGCAGGATTCTGGCTAGTGTGTATCTTTTCAGCTTCAACTCTCCATCTTCCAACACTGATCGTATGAAATGGTACTTGAGTTGTATGTGTTTAGTCCTGGAATGAAATGCTGAGTTCTTTGCAAGATGAATGGCACTTTGGCTATCACTGTATAACATGCCCATATCATGCGCCTTACCCAATTCACCCATAAACCTTTGTAACCAAATCGTTTCTTTACTAGCCTCTCTAGCAACAACATACTCTACTTCTGTTGTTGAAAGTGCAACAACACTTTGGATTTTTGAAACCCAACTGACAGCTGTTCCTCCAACAGTAAATACATATCTTGTAGTGCTCCTCCTATTATCTCTGTCACCTGCCATATCTGCATCAACATATCCTTGTAGGGAGATGTTTGAACCACCAAAGCATAATGCTTCATTTGTGGTACCTTTCAAATATCTGAGAATCCATTTCACTACCATCCAATGTTCCTTTCCTGGATTGTTCATGTACCTGCTTACAACTCCCACTGCATGTGCAATATCAGGCCTTGTGCAGACCATTGCATACATTAAGCTTCCAACTACTGATGCATATGGAACTTTAGACATATAATCCATGTCTTCTTGGGTCTTTGGGCACATTTCCTTGCTAAGTTTGAAATGGCTAGCAAAAGGTGTACTAACTGGTTTTTCATTGTGCATGTTAAATCTTTTCAACACCTTTTGTATGTACTCATTCTGAGACAATTTTAATTTACGATTTTTCCTGTCTCTAGTTATTCTCATACCAAGGATTTGTTTTGCAGCCCCCAAATCCTTCATTGCAAATGAATTTGCCAATTTTCTTTTGAGCACATTTATTTCCTGCATGTTAGATCCTGCAACAAGCATGTCACCTACATACAATAACAATATAATATAGTTGCCATCATTTTGCTTTTTCAAATAAACACAATGATCAGAGTGACATCTAGTATAACCTTGTTCAGACATAAACTTGTCAGATTTTAGATACCACTGCCTTGGAGCCTGTTTTAAGCCATACAAGCTCTTCTTCAACCTGCACACTAGTTTCTCCTTCCCTTTCACCTCATATCCTTGTGGCTGCTGCATATATATCTCTTCCTCCAAATCCCCATGGAGAAAGGCTGTCTTTACATCTAACTGCTCAAGATGCAAATCTTCAGCTGCTACAAGACTTAAAATAGTTTTGATTGAAGTCATTTTAACAACAGGAGAAAATATTTCATCAAAATCAATACCTTTCTTCTGTGCAAACCCCTTCACCACAAGTCTAGCTTTATACCTCTATTTTCCTCCATCTTCTTCCTTCAGCCTGTAAACCCATTTATTCTTCAATGTAGTTTTTCCTACAGGCAACCTGACTAAATCCCAATTCTGGTTATGCATTAAGGAGTCCATCTCTTCTTCCATGGCTACCTCCCACTTCTTCCTGCTTTCAACCTGCATTGCTTCTTCATAACATTCGGGTTTACCGGAATCGGTCAACAATAAATAATATAATGAAGGAGAGTATCGTTCAGGGGGTCTACTTATCCTGGTAGATCTTCTAACACCACTTTCAGGTGTTTGGGGTGCCTGTTGTTGTTGTGGTGGTTGCTGTTGTTGTGGTTGTCGATTATTATTTTTTTCAGGCACCTTTACTTTTTCAATGATTTCATCAAGAACTGCGTATTCCTTGTTTTTCTTTTCCTGTTTCTTTTCCTGCAACTGATTCTTATACAAGACATTTTCATTGAATATTACATCTCTGCTCCTAATGATTTTTTGATTTTCGTAATCATATAAGCAATAACCAAAATCATTAACACCATATCCAATAAAGGTACATTTCTTTGACTTTGCCTCAAGCTTTGTTCTATTTTCTTTATCAATATGGACAAAGGCCTCACAACCAAAAGGCTTTAAAATAGAGTAGTTTACCTTTTTACCTGTCCATGCTTCCTTTGGAACACCACCATATAAGGAACTTGAAGGCCCTCTGTTTATTAGATAAACAGCAGTATCTACAGCATTTTCCCAAAACTGTAAAGGCAATCCTGCATGCAATCTCATGCACCTTGCATGCTCCATGATTATTCTGTTCATCCTTTCTGACACACCATTTTCTTGTGGTGTTCTTGGAACTGTCTTCTCTCTGCGAATTCCATGTTCTGAACAGTACCTATCAAACTCTTTGCTGCAATATTCACCTCCATTGTCTGATCTAAGACACTTCAATTTCTTTCCTGTCTCAATCTCAACCAAAGCTTTCCATTTCTTGAAAGTATCAAATACATCAGATTTATTCTTAATACAATAAATCCAAGTTTTTCTAGTTGCATCATCAGTAAAAGTAACATAATAACGAGAGCCACCGAGAGATGATACCTGAGCAAGTCCCCATACATCTGTATGCACAAGCTCTAATTTTTCATTCTTCTTTTCTTTCCCAACTCTAAGAAATCTGGCTCTCTTCTGTTTTCCATAAATGCAATTCTCACAGAAGTCCAAATCAACATTCTTCAAACCTGGCAACAAATTCCTTGAGTGAAGAATCTTCATCCCCTTTTCACTCATGTGTCCGAGCCTATGATGCCACAATGTTGCATCTGCTCCTTTGGAAGTTAAAGCATTAACAGAGTTAGAAATACCATTGCATAAATACAATGTACCAACCTTTTCACCTTTTACTATTACCAGGGCTCCTTTGGTGACCTTCCAGGCTTTATCTGTGAAAGTTGTCACACAACCTTCACCGCCTAACTGCCCTGTTGAAATCAGATTTTTCTTTAGATCTGAAACATGCCTTACCTCCTTTAATAGCCATTGGTTTCCATTCTGCTGTTTTACAAGAACCTTACTCATTCCAACGATTTTACAGGGTTTATCATCACCCAGACGAACTTGTCCAAAATCTCCTTGAACATAGTCATGAAAGTATTTCTTATCAGGTGTGGCATGGAATGAAGCCCCTGAATCTACCACCCAGGAATCAGTAATATTTTCGAAAGAAAGAATCAAAGCATCTTGTAACACCTCACCTATCATATTTGCTTCATGATTGTTTTCTTGCTGTGCATCTCCTTCTTTTCCCTTTCGAGATCTACAATCTTTCTTTAGGTGTCCTTTCTTTCCACATTTCCAGCACACTATCTCCGATCTAGAATTGGATCTGCCTTTCCTTGATTTACTGCGATATCCTGAGCTCTTTCCTCTTTCCATTTTTCTTCCTCTAGACTCTGCACTCAAAGCATTTCCTGATGTCTCACCGGAGCTTTTCCGTCGCATTTCCTCGCTAAGGATAGCACCGACAACATCATCAAACTTTAAAGTACTAGATCCAGAAACAGAGTTACTAATGGCCATTACCAAACCATTCCAACTTTCTGGTAATGAGCACAAGAATAATAGAGCTCTAACTTCATCATCAAAGTTTACCCCTACAGAGCTTAACTGACTTGTAACTGTATTAAAATCATTTAAATGGTTTGCAACAGATCCACCTTCCGACATATTCATATTAAATAACCGTTTCATAAGAAATACCTTGTTTGAGGCCGAGGGTTTTTCATATAGTTTCGACAACGTCTGCATCAAACCCTCTGTCGTGGTTTCCTTCGAAATGTTGAAGGCGACTGACGTAGCAAGGCACAACCGTATTGTTCCGAGTGCCTTTCTATCGAGAAGGTTCCATTCTTCATCTTTCTTACCCGTCGGCATCTTTGTTTTTCCGCCCAATGGTAGGTATAGGTCTTTCTGATACAGATAATCTTCCATCTGCATCTTCCACAGCGAGAAGTTTTGGCCATTAAATTTCTCAACTCTAAACTTACCATCTTCCGCCATTGCTCCCACTCGAACCAGGAACCCTTCTTTCCTGCGAGTTTATCAGCCAAATAGACCTTCGGCTCTGATACCACTTGTTAGAAAATTATATATTACGGAGCAATGGAACACATAAAATATTGCAGAAATATAAACATAGAAAACGCACAAAACAAGAGAGACGCAGATATACGTGGTTCACCCAGTTTGGGCTACGTCCACCCCGAACATCCAGTCCTTCCTTTCTATTATCCAGCAAAATGAAGAGACACAACCTACAGCAAATCCGCTGTAATATCCTCTGTTTTCTCTCACAGTCTCACCTCTCTGTTTTTCGCTCACAGAATACACATCTATCACACAGCCTCAAATACAATACCCTCATACAAAGAGAGGGGTTGCCTTCTAGGGCAAAAAACCCTAAACTAAACATAAGTTCTACCGTTAGATCATCTGCCTAATGAACGGCCCAGATTGACTAGAAATTACTATACTTTTACAAGGCAATTTTACAGTTGTTTTTAGCTTCGGGGGCGCTGCCCACGAAACCCCCCGCCGGGGGGGGGGGCTCCCAAGGGTTGCAACCGCCCCTCCCTGGACCCCCCTGCAGTGAATATTTTACGGGCGGTGTTGCCGCCCCCATTTTGAACTGGGGTCCTATGTGGCGATACCTTTGAATATAGAAGATAATCAAGCTCCACACCCAACATATAGTGTGTCAATTTCATGGTTGATTTTTAAGATTTCATTGCAATAAGTCGAGTTCACCTGCATTGCGTGTCAATTTGATGGCTGATTTTTAAATTTGTGTTGCAATGTGCCTAGTTGTCTTAGGCTAAGATTTTAAAATAGCTATACTTTTAGCATTTAAAAAAGAAATTACTCTTGGTATAATGACTATTTCATTCAAGTGTTGATTTTTAAAGTTTTTTTTAGTCATATAATTTTTCCATAATGCCATGTTTGAAATATATTGAAAACATAAGCCTTTTTGCAGTTGTGATATTTGGTTTTAATTCCATTGTTGAAAAATTATCAAAATTTTAAGGTTTTTCTAAGTCATGATATTTTATCTTTAATACTATGGTTAAAAACAATTATAAGTTTTTTATTTTTAATATCATCGCTGAAAATTGTTGGAATTTTAAAGTTTTTCAGAGACATGATATTTTATATTTAATGTCATGCCTGAAAATTGTTGGAATTTTAAGGTTTTTCGGAGTCATGATATTTTATCTTTAACATCATTGCTAAAAAAATGTAGAAAATTTACCTCAAAAAAAGGACATTATTCTAGCATCAACACTTTTCATTTTCATGGTGTTTTTTGCACCAAAAAAATTGGCTTTTATTTGCTTCTATTGTCATTTTTAAAAAATGTAAAAAATCACCTTGAAAAAAGAAAAAAAGGTGGTGATGCAACATCAACACTTTTTGTTTTCATGATGTTTTTTCATATTTTTTTGGGGTTTTTTGCATAGAGTTCTCATTTTGAGGTAATAGTTCTCATTTCATCATTAACTTTGTTAAAAGTCATCAATCATAGTTAAAGAATATTTTTTCTTGACTTTGGCTTTATATAGCTAATGGTAGTCAATGCACAATCTTAGTGGTCCATATGTTTTCTTCACGAATAATACTAGAGCTCCCTAGGGTGATATGTTGGATCTGATGTATCCCCTATCCAACACTTCCTTTAATTGAAATTTTAATTCCACTACTTCTGATGTGCTCATATGATATGGAGTGTTAGATTTTAAGCTTCTGTGGTAGTTTTTTGAAGTAGCATGATCCAGATTATCCACAGTATTATGTTCATTCTGTCGACGTTTCAAACCCCAAAGGGGGTCCATCATCAGGACTAAATTTGATAGAATATGAATGATAGTTCTTTGAGAAAAGAGTCTTTCGACCTGAGTATAAATAAACCTAGATCCCTAAATTTTTATAAAGAAGCCAACCCCAGCGCACAGTTTCAACACTATTTTATTGCTGGAAACCACGCATGAATTTTTGACGTTGTCATCCATAGAATTTTCTTTGCTACTAGCCTTGACCCTACGCTCTTTATCATCAATATTCCCTAAGTAATTACTACCATCATTCACGTTGGGATTACTGGAAACAACGCAGGAGATCACGTTGTCTTCTTTTGGTGAAATTGTTTCTGCATTGTCTTTCTTTGGTGAAATCGTTTTTGCACTGCCTTTCTTTAAAGCTAAATTTCTTCCCACAGCAGATTCGCTGTCAACTTCAACCCTTAGTTGTAAACCTGCGCCTTCTTCTAAATTGGCCAGCTTCCTGGACTGTCTTTCCCAGGCAATTCTACCTCTGTCTGAGCCTTCAAGGCATCTTTTGCATCAATTATTTTCCACAGATCGAAGCTAATTATCATGGTTAGTTTTAGGTGAGCGGAAATGGCAAAGCGACTGAGCCTATCTAACGTAACCCTGGTTCTTCTGATTTCACTTCGAATTAGGAGTGTTTGACACTTGCACCAACCTTTTCAATAATTCAATTGAGAAATCAACTTCTCTCCTTGGTGGAAATCTTGTAATCTCCTCAAGAAATACAACATTGACCTGTTTCAGAATTGGGTATTCTTCCATGATGTCTATGTCAACCTTTGATTCATTGGTTACATATAATTCACACCCTTTTTGGTTGCACCTATTCATCTATAGCACTAATATTTGTTGAATAGCGATGAGCCTATTTACTCCCCACAACATTACTCTCTCCCCTCCATCATTGAGATATTCTGTTGTTTATTATAGCAATAAATTTTAGTCTTGTGGCTAGCCATCCAATCCATGCTAACTAACACGTCATAAGAGCCTAATGGTAACATATTCAAATCCCCTAATGTAAGGATGTCCTTTATTATCACTAGGCATGATCTCACCATATATTTAACTTGCCTCTTACTTCCTGTCACTAACTAAACTAACCATGAATTTTCATGGGCTATCTTTTCTAGGGTACACTTTTCTGCAACTTTTGGTCTAATGTGACAAAATCTTGTTGATTTGGCATCTACGCAACCATAGTCATTCACTCATGGAACTTGCGACTTCATCTTAATATGCAAGTCCCATAGAACCTAAACCTTTCACATTATTCAAGAAAACTTGTTTTCATCTAGCCCTAAGTGATATCTAGTTGTGCATGAAGTTTGCACCTAGAAAACCTCTCAAATCCCCAGATCCCTAAATACATATGGATCACCCCATCTCCTCGACCAAATCCATACCTAGACCACATCCAAGGATTTTCACATTCACTCCTTCTCCACATCCCTCAATGTCCTGGATTTCAAAATACAATGGTCTCTCATGACAACATCTAACTTTGCAACAAACATTTATCAAATGGCCCCAATTTATGTATTCCATAATATCCATCTTGCATGAAAATTTGGCTCCAAGACTTCACTTCCAAAAGGGTCCGACCTCATATTTAATCCCCTTTACTTTCTCTCCCCTCTAGTTATCTGGACAAATCCAAATTTTGCACTTCCACAAAAGTACAAAAGCACAAATGGCTCAGATGTCTAAACTCTTGGATACATCCGCCAAACCTAAAAAGCATATCTAGCCCAGATACAAGTATTATGCTTTATGACACTTAGACTTACCACTCCGAGGCCTTCAAGGACATCACCCTGGATTTCCTATAATCCTAAAATTACTTAGAATGCTACTTTTGCATAAACGAAAACCATCATTCCAACACTGAAAACCCAGAATCTACCTTTTCATAAACATGATACCAAAATGAAGAATGCTACTTTTGTAGAAAGGAAAATCATCATTCCAACACTGAAAACCCAGATACCTTTTCATAACCATGATACCAAAATGAATCTACTATCAATTCTATTAATAGGTGATGAAACAACCTAAACCATGACCAAAATGGTTTGCAACTCAACACAGTAGCAATACAATATCCTATCCATAGTAGGTATTTCACATTATTAGAGCTATTGATAAATATTAGATTGTAGCATAAATAAAATCATCAGCCTTAATTAGGAAAGCATACATGGCCATCCCAAAACAAGGAAATCCATACATTATAACAACTAACTGAAATGTCTTGTACCCATATAACACCATTTAAATATCTTTGCAGATGAGGAACACATCAAAAACACGAGATCTATAAGCCCTTCCAACGATGAGAACATTCACATAAGCATCTCATTGTAAATAAGTAGGAGTAACATGTTCCTCTAATAACAATGCTAATATATTCATTACCATAAATAAAACAACCTCATGCATTATCCATAGTGGACACAAGTACAAGTAGATACATTTATTAGTATAGCTTGCATGACTAGAAATTGAGGGAGGGACTTCAATTCTCCATTGAACAATAGGCTAACAACACTACAATATTTGTTACAATTGATCACGCCTAAGCTAGATTCAAGGTCTGAGGAGTTAAGTTCTCTAGGGACATTTACACCAATATAATTAACCAAATCGCATGGGAACCTAGAGAAAATAGTGTCTCCACCTGACAGCCAGGAGTTTGAAGCCAATGGTGACTCCACCCATTAACCACATCATGGATCAAGAGCACACAATTCCACCTACAATACCCTATCAGATTTCATAATACATAGTGGCTCTACGAATCAAATACTATAAGTCCAAATCCCACGGTGTCTCCACTCAATTCACATTAGAAGAATCTAAAGCCCATAATTCCTCCACCTGCTACCCTGTAAGATTTTGGAACACACAATGGCTCCACAAAACACTAAAGGAGTCCATAGCCCACATTGCTTCTGCTTTATTCACACTATAGGAATCTAAATCCCATAGTCTCTCCACCTGCCACCCTACAATAATCCATAGCACATAGTGTCTACACATGATAGGCTTCCACAAGAATCTAGAGTCCACCTAAGAAAACACCACAAGTCCCAGAGTACATAGCATCTCCACCTGCTACATAGGAATCTTGATCCAACCATGCCTCCACCTTATCAACACAATAGGATTCTATTTTTACCTCACTCCTCAATGTGCTTCCAATCCCTGCGCATATATTGGGCTTTCATGCCCCTTCTCCAGTGAGTTCCCTCGCTCCGATATCACACTCTAGGTTCATGCTTCTAAAATTTTTCCACTCAATGTATTCTCTCTTGCATGCCTTGTATAACCATTCCCGATGTGTGTGTGTATTCAAGCATACTTCTCTCTTCATTCCATCATCAATGCCTTATCCCATTTTCCCTTGCATGTTGACTTTCGGAACACACCCTGTAAGTTAGGGACTATAGGGGTTCCCCATCCTTCACTATAGATAGCCCATACTTTTCTTCAATGCTTCCACTAGAATTTTCATTAATTCATTAAGGAGATAGATGTTAAAATAAATGCAATGTCTTGGATTCACAAGCAACTCCTCCTCCTTAAACCTTTGAATTTGTTTCATCTCCTCTAACTATTCAATGTTTACACGTTTACATTATTTGCATGAATTACAATTCATAATGGAATTTACAAGAGTGGTAGAAAAAAGAATTGTCACAGTAGTGGCTAGCCATGGCTCCCCAAGGATGAGAGGTTATCCCCATAGGGAGGATTTAGGTTAGAGGACCATGAATTCTATGTGATATTCCCATGAGAGTATGAATATCACTATGTCCTTGAGGATTCATTCTAGTCTAATTATTTTCCTTTCAACTAATTGAATCACAATGAAGGTTATTATGAGGCTAGAGAATCCTAAGGCTCCCATGGTTCCCTGTGTCATAATATTATTGGTCGCACTAGGATCAAAAAACCCTCCAATGTGTTGATCAATGTGTTTGGAATGTTAGTATCATTGATTAGCATGTAAATGATTGGGTTACCAAGACCAAATATTTTCCCACGCAGACTCCCTCCATCATAAGACTGGATAATTTTCTCTTAACAAGAACTTTTTGTGGATCCTTTCTTCTTCAACTAGGCCTCTTTAAACATAGTTCTCTCACTAATTTTGAGTAAATTGGTATAACCTTAATGGCTTAAAAAGATGGGATCTTGACACACATATTCTTGAGTTCACCTAAGAAATCAAAATCTATTTGAGCCATAGGTTTGTGTTGAATCAACCTCTTAAGGTAAGGTGGCTATTGAAGTTCAAGGCTTTGATGCTCAATTCTTAAAGTTCTAAGAGTCAAATCCTTCTCAGGTTCTTCGTTTTGAGCTTCCTCATCAAGATCTTGAACATGCATGGGAGGATACTCTTTAGTTATTTACTTCCCTAATATAAAATGGATTTAATGGTAGTATAAGGAAGATATGGAATATGTTGGCTAGATTGCAATCCTAGTATCTTGAATTGGTTGAGTTGACCTACCATTATTAGGGATATCTATGGGTTTTGTAGGAAATTACAATAATGGAGGGGTGTATGTAGATGGTTTCATTGGAGGAGAAGGACGGAATTGCATGGGTGGCTATGAGGACCTATATACATAGGATTTCTCCACCCCAACTTCCAAAGCTACTGAGGATGAGGAGAAGAAATCCGAGGTTGGGATGGTAAGCATCATTGCTAACATGGACATTGCATGGAAGGGTGAGTCCAATAAGAATTGAAATTTTGGGATGGATCTTCGATCATACCTTCTTTCTTTTGTGACCATTGCCATTTTTGTGAAACAACAGATATTTTTTCAGGCTCTTCTACTTCTTGATAGATAGCCTTCAATATATGTTGATATGGGAAACTACTCGTAGGATGGTATTTGCTACATATGGTACAAATAATCATTTGATCCAATGGGAACTCTTTTATTGGGTCACTAGTGGGTGCTTTCTGTTGAAGAAAGTATAAATAGGTTCAGTGAAGTCCTTAATGAAGGTGCATCAATGGTGTTGCTACAACAATGAATATCTTGGTGGTGTAGTAGTGACGGCCTCAATGATGCAGCAATGATCATCTCAATAGTAACAAAAAGAGGATTGGTGTCTTTGTATTGGAGTGGCATAGTAAGTCAAGGGTCGTGGTCTTGTTGTTCATCAATTGGAATCTCTATAAGAAGAATTAAGTGTGGGTTTTCCTCTCCAAGAGGGAGAGGTTTTGGCCTTGGGAGAATGCCAACATCTTATGTTCTTCTCTCTTTGTTTTTGGTAGCTATTTGATTAAATAAGAAACTTAAAATGTATCACAAATAGTTATCAAGTCAAGAAGAATCTCATTAACTACATGTGCCCTAGATTCTTCAACATGGAATCAAAGCTAAGGTGATGAAGTCAAAGGAAAGGAAACAAAAGAGACATACAAGGATTAGTCTGTAAGAAGGGAATCAAAGCAAGTTAAATACTTTTGTCAATATGGAAGTTTCAAGTCTACAACAAGCAATCTACAACATAAGGAAAACACAATACCTCTCACAGTCTCAGTGCTAGCCTCAAGAATGGATGCCATTACAACCTATGTCATACCACAAAAATCACAATAACTTATAGTCAAATAAGTTTCAGTTCTTGGTATTGAAGGTTTCAAAGGAAATCTTTTCTCATGCTAGTCAACTCAAGAAAGGATATACAAGAGTCTACTCCAACAAGGAATAGTACAACAAGGTTACAAGGATATACAATCACATCATGCATTACAGAAATATCACTACAGTAGGAAAACAAAATGCTACATCTCAGATGGGCACCATGACAGTACTATCAAATTATTGATTTCAATTTCATACTCTCACAAGGAATCAATTTATAACAACAAATTATAAAAGAAGTAGTGCTTGGTCTTGAACAAGGCAAGGAAATCTTAAGAAAAATCTTAGAACTCAATCATACCATGGATCTCAAGCAAGAATCTCATTGAAGGAGATCATTCAAGAAAGCATCAAGGTGAAGATTTCATTTTCACATGGAAAGTAAGTATCTTTTCATTCTATGTTCAAGTTTGGGTAAAATGACTTCATGATTGCAAGGACATCTATGAGTTGGATGGGTTATCAAGATTCCTTGCATGAAGAAGGAGGATAGACATAGTCCTCTAAGTAGATGAAGTCATCAAAATGTATCCTATGAATTTATAAGGGATATTTATGAAATATCACCTCACATAGCAAAAACTGGAAACTTCAAATTGATGTAGATGATAAACTCATTCTCTGAAAATGCAATCTGATCTACATGAAAGTAAAGGGTATCAAAGAATGTAGGATATCTTCCATCTACAAAGGAAGATAACCATAATAGATAATCAAGGTAACAAATATCCATGGGATAAGAAGGTTACCTCATTCGACAACTTATGGTCTCTATGATAAATAGAGAAAGACAAGTTGATGACAAAAATATTGAATGGGTAAAGAACTAAATCATGTGTAGAAAGGAAAGGGAAGTTTGGTCCTCAATCAAGGTAGAATAGGTATAGCTAAAATGATGGAAGATCATATCACCGAATAGATGAAGGAAGTTGAAGAAAAAGGGCCATGGAATGAGGGAGTAACAATTCTCTATGATTGGGATAGTATCCCACACAAGAAGGTCCTATCATAAGCTTCTGTTATAAGATATGACAATGACGATAAGGTGCATCGCAGCATCATGGAAGCATTAGAAAAAAGAGCTCATGACATCACCATGAAAATCATGAAGGACAAAATCTATGACAGACAAAACAAAAGGATATAGCTCTTGGGAACCTTAGTGGACATTGAAGGAAAGAGTCATCTAGGAAAAGGCTCATCATACATCAAGTCAAAATGGAGACATATTCCATTTGGGGATATATAAGATCCTCAAAATTCTCTGATGGAATCCTCATCGTAAGTTTCACTAATCTATAGAGGAAGAAAGTGTTTCAACAGGAACTCCAATTTATGGAATCCATGACATGATGATGTGATGACATGAAGGAGATCAACGAATTGAAGATCTCTTCAATCAAGGAAGCTACTAAAAGAAGCCTCAATGACCTAAACGTAAAGTAAGGTATGTACTCTTGTGTTTAAAATTATAATTTCATGTCATATGGTTGCAGGTAACATGGATCATTACTTATATCCTAAGAAACATGATCAAGTGAAAAAGGATCTCCTCCTATGAAAAGATGCAGGAAGTGTCAGGCGGAAAGAGTCGATTGTGCGGACACAACCAACCTCCCTAGGAGCCTAAGACTCTCTAGTGACAAACAAGACAAACAAGAGCAATCCTTCTCTAAACATGCATTTACTATATAAGAAATCAAGTGTTTAGATCCTACCTGTAATCCAACGCTGTTGTAGCAGTCCATCTCCGCTGATCCGGATGAGCTCCTCCTTCACTTTGAAACCTGCATCCACTAACAATCAAACGATTAAATAGCACTTGATAATCTCATAAAATAAAACATATTTAACACATAGACCAAGGAGTACATGAAACAACTCATAAATAACAAGTTATTGAGAAGAATGGACTCATTTGCATTAATAGGTAACAAAAGGAACAAATACAACCTGAGCCTTGGTGTTGTGCAAGTCCCTCCCAGGGTCCATCAAGAGTTCTTCTTTACTTTGACAAAGCTCACCCACTTCCAAATAGAACAAGCAAAGATGGCAATCTCTCCTCACAAGCTTCTAAATGGGAGTCCTAATTCCTGCAGCATCTACCCTTAGAAATGTATAGCTTCCAACCTCCCCTCCTTCTGGCCCAATGCCTGTATTTATAGTGCTCAAGAGGAAGTTAATCAGGTCCACCATCAATGGGATAATCCCCTCTTTGGATGGGATAGCTCCCTTATTGATGGGATAAGTTCCTCTTTGGTAGGGGTACATGAACCATCTGGAGGCGCTCAATACACGTCGAACAACCTTCTAGAATGCTCTAGAAATGACCACAAGTAACTTTTTAAAGATGAAACTTGCGCATTTTGACCTTTACAGGGGGACGCACCTGCCCCTTTACATACAGAGCGTCCAGAGACGCAGCTTTTGTGAACATTGAGTGCGTACCCACAGGTAAGGTTGAGAGAACCTGCGTACCCAGAGATAAATACATTTGTAAAAACTTTCTCTCTTTTTGCAGTTTGACATGGAGAGCAGAGGCATAAGACTTGCCTAAGAGGATAGAATGACTGTTGATAGAGCCATACTAACTGTAAATAGCCATGGTGACATTTTTTAGTGTAACAGATTGCCCCCTAAAGTGTGAAGCCTGTAATAGATTAGGGTTTTGTATTATCTAGGAAGGGTGAAGCGCTTTATCATTTCAAGGATTATCTCGTGGAGAGCCTGGTCAGAACCTGCAATTTTCAACACAAAATACATGTATAAGATTATATCATCACTGAGGTAGGCATTCCCATACTCAGATCAAAGATTAACTAACAGACTAACTACTCTAATACAGGAATGATCTTGCAGTACATCATAATCATAGACTTTTGTAGACACAGTATGGGCGCAGCCATCTGTTTATGATTAGTCTACTTAGATAATGAATACAAAACTCCTCGCAGCCTGGATGGTGGAAACTAGATCTAGGGTCTTCATCTCTACTTCCCGAATTGGTACGATTCTAGCCATGCGAATAAATGAGTTGATGTCGAACATGGTAGAAACCTCTTGATTACCAGTCGATGATGTAAACTATTAACAAGTGTGAGAGAGACCACCAGTAATGTCAATGGTTCTCAAAGTACCCAGTACAATCCATGAGATGTGAATGAATGAGTTGATGTCAAACATTTCACGGAATCCTTCGATCGAAAGTCAATGATGTAAACTGACGTCAAAGGCGAGAAACCTGCCATTGATGCATGCAGACTTCAAGGTACTGACGATTTCTAAGTCATCTCTCTAGATAATGTGCTGATGTCGATAGAAAGCGACCCGTTGTAGGCAAGCCCACAACACGAAATCATTGTTCAAGTTGAAGAAATGTTGCTGTAAGGACTGGCTCAGGGATGGTCAAATGGATGACAAGTATTTTGCAGATGAAAGTTTTGCTTGCAGACCTCTTGAACACATAACGACAAGACAGATGGTTTGGTGATAAACGACTCAAAGTTAATCCCCGGAACCCGGCTGAAGACTTTCAAAGTGGTTTGATCAACTGTGAGGTAAAAGATTTCCCAACCCAGGTGAATGAAAAGTGTCGTGTTCAAGAGTGGTAATAAAGTTTCTTCTGAGACAAAAGATAACAAACAGGTTCATTCTTCTCTCTTTTCCCCCACCATTTCTGGCAAGTACCTCTTTATTTTTAACAAGCTTGAGGAGGATAACATATGCTTGATTATAAGCTCATCCTTCGGATGAGTCCAACCTAGTTTTGATTCGAACCCTAGGAAGGAGTGGTTCGTTCCTGTTTGTAATTGAACAGGTCCTTTACTGTGAAATGTTTAACGAGCCCAGTATAGGAGAAACTCGGCGTTTTTCAATTTTAGAGAGTCTGAAAAACTTAAGAAGACTCCAAGTTGAACTTTTTCGTAGATTTGTGTCCCTCAAGCTCGAAAAAGTATAAAATAATACCTGGGGGAACCGCTTGATCTTGCGACCAAGGAGTACTTTCATAATTAGTGCCACTGACCTGAAAAGTAAAAAGCGATCAAAGACACGTCGTTTTATTTCCGTATCGAGTTTGAAACGACAAAAACCCGGCAATCTTTTCCTGATTTTACGGTCAGAAAAGGGCTATAAGGGGACCGTCTTTTAATTCCGTTTTAACGAGTGTAAAAGAAACGCTCGGCAATCTTTTCATATTTTAGGAGTCAGAAAAGGGCTTAAAAGATGACTCTGATATTTTGGTTCGTGAAAAATGACAATTTTCCCTCTAAATCCCTTTGTCCTGCACAAAAACGACACATTACTCAAACCTATTTAAGATAGGCAAAAATGCATTGAAAAATATCCTTCCATGGTGAAAAATGAACAAACCTAGCATTCATTCATCCAAAAAACCTATAAAAAGGCTTTTTACCATGTTATTTTTACCATTTTACTGTTGAGGTTGAAAAAAGGGCTTTTGGCAAGAAACTTCCTGTGGTTGCTGCGGAGAATCCGACCGTCAGAATCGAACGCCGTCTCTTCCAGGTATTTCACAACATCCTCCTCTTCAATTTCATCCGATTAAAAGTTTGTTTTAGGTTTTAGTTTTGATTCTTGGGGGGTTTTGGGTTTCAAAAAATGCTCCGCGTGGTACGCAGGTGCCCTTAGGGTGACCTGCGTCCCCCGAATTTTTCCTGTACAGGAAAAAGGTCGGGGGACGCAGCCCACCTTCAGGCCAGCTGCGTCCCGACGCTCTGTGTCCTAAACGCGGGGTGCGTCCCCCGCGAAAGGCGGAATTTGAAACCCCAAACTCCACAAGCAACCATTTGAATTTTCCCAAATCAATTCTAATCTTTGTTTCTTGGTGTGTAGGGCACTCACCATGTTGGATTGGAGAGAAAGAGAGCACGAGGACGTTGATTTAGCCGCAATTGATCATCAACCTTCCATTGATGCCCTAAAAGCATGCGGACTATATAAATACTGGGCCATACCTGGCATGAGGGCTCAGGTGAGATTCTTGGAGTGGCTGGTTGAGAGATGGAACATTCATGAGCAATGTTTTTACATCGGAGGGCACCAGCTCGAGATAGAGCCCTCTGACATATACTTTCTCACTGGCTTGCCAAATAGAGGCGAGCAACTCAATCTAGCCGGGACTAGGCCGGGTGGCCAATCCCTTGCTAGTCTCCGGGCAGATTGGTGCACACCCAATGCACACCATGCGAAAGGCGTAGAAATAAAACACATCTCTCTGCGTGAACTCAAGGTTATAGCTTTCACGGTTACCAGAATTTGCGGCGCAGCCGCTTTACATATTGCCACCGGGTCCCAAATGCGGATGGCGATTGACTGTTTCCAAGGCACCATTTTCAACTGGTGTGATGCTGTGTCGGCCAATATGAAGGGCCAACTGACTAGGGCAAAGAACGGACAACTGAAGACCTTTGGATATGGGCCTCTAGTTGTGAGCTTTGCCTTAGAGAGAGTTCCGATGCTGATCCCTCAGCAACTCACTGTTGATATCTTGGGTCCTCGGGAGCCAAAGCTGATACGATGGGTTACGGTGATGGCCCGGCATCCTGACGAGGGCGCGGCGGTTGTTCGATTCTCTGATAGTTATTTTCACTGGTTAGAGGACCAGGTTTTTTCGATCCAGGACTTTTCGTATGCCGGAGTAGATTTTCGAGGTGATCCGGACATGGTTCTTCCACAGGGAGAACAATGGGATGACAGAGGTACCTTATTTTTCACAAGTTTTCAAATTATATATTTTTTTTTGTTTTTTATATATCGTCTCAAAACTGACAGTAAAAAATTTTCAAAATGCAGATGTTGGTCCACAGCGCCCAGCCAACCTCCGGCCTTTTGAGAGGAGACATCCAGTTGCACCGGTACCGGCCCCACAGGACGCGGCTGCAGAGTCACTAGCTGAGTTGGAGCAGGATCTAGAGCGTCTGACGGTGGATATACCTGAGACTACCATAGATGATATTCCTATCAGACTTCAGCGCTATGTAGTCGCAGTCCCTGGACCGTTTAGGAGGTTTTTGTGTAAGGTAGCCCGTGCAGTGGTGTCGTATAGGGAGCACCACCAGTGATTGGCTAGTCACTTTTGTAGACACATATGACATTTTTGGCTTTTTGTACTTATCATTTTTGCCGATCATAAGGTGTTTTTCAACCTATGATCGAAGACGATGTATATTTTTTGACACACTCCTATCTATATATATATCACTATTACCGGCTTATCTTGTTTAACATATGTGATGAAATGTTTTTAAATTTACTTGCATGATTATCGTAAATGTCTGTCCAACATTCGAGAAGCAATTGCATCTGCTAATGTATTTAAAGACCTTGGAATATGCTGATATTCAATGTAATCAAATTCACGTTCCAAGAGACGCACTCTCAAAAACAACCTTAATAACACAGGATTTCTAATGGCATATACTCTATTAAGCTGTAATACAACAAGTTCAGAATCTAACCTCACTATCAAACGTCGAATTCCAAATGAAATAGATTCGGATAATAATTCAACCACTGCACTGTATTCTGCAATGTTGTTCGTTGTTTGACCGAGGCTTACCCCATGCATAGAAACTAACTCGTCAGAGGGCGAATAGATAACCCAAGCTGCGGAAGAGATATTCCGTGTACTACGACAAGCACCATCAGCAAATCCAATGTATGTTTGGAGAGGCGTCGACATCTGCAATATCAAGAGTAAAACCAAGATAAGCCAGAATAACGACGAAAAACACACTCTCTAAGCTAAGCACACTAACTAAACTAACAAACATACTAGCTAGAAAGAAAATCTAACCTAACTAAAAATTCTCCATACCCACCATTTAAGCATAATACCTCTTTAGGTAAAGTCCATTTCTGGGTTTACCCAAAGAGTCCCCATCAAAATCTACCAGCTCATAAGCCCCTTTTGCTAGCTTTCGCTTTACAATGTAGGGTCCATGCCACATAGGAACGAATTTTCCAGCACCTAGCTTATCGTTAGCTTGATCATATAATAGCACTAGGTCTCCTCCGAAAAACTTCGAGGGGTCACATTTCTATCATACTGAGCTTTCATTCGCTTCGCGTGAGTCTCGATTGCCAATGCAGCGTCACGTCGAGTCTCATCTAATTTAGCTAAGTACAATAAACGTTTCTCCTCTTCGGAAGTAGCTGGAAGTAATTCGACAGCCATTTGAAGTGATGGGATTTCGCATTCAATGGGTAACACAGCTTCCAAGCCATAAACTAGCTGGAAAGGAGTGAACCCTGTTGAAGTTTTCACTGAGGTTCGGTATGCCCATAGCGCTGAAAATAACATGTTGTGCCAATTCGACCGATGAATACCAATGGTTCGTCGGATCATGATAACCAGAACTTTGTTGATAGACTCAACCAAACCGTTGGCTTGCGGATAATAAGGAGTAGAGCTATCGTGGCGCAAACCAAGCTGGCTTGTAAGCTCAGTCATCATGATGTTTCGAAAATGGCTCCCATGGTCAGTAATGATTGCTTGTGGGACACCAAACCTAGTTATAATATGATTGAATACGAAAACTGCAGCTGTTTTGCCGCTTGCGTCGAATGTAGGCATCGCCTCGGCCCATTTAGTAAAATAATCAACCGCGAGGATGATATACGCATGCCCCCCGGCCGAGTGAGGGTTACAAGTAATAAAATCGATACCCCATTTGGCGAATGGACCAACGGCAATTATAGGGTGGAGAGGAGCAGGTGGTGCGCGCATCTTGCGATCAAACACTTGACAGTTGTGGCACTTTCGGACTGCAATGATACAATCTTTAAACATAGAGGCCAGAAGTAGCCAGCGCGCAACACCTTCTGAGCTGTGGCATACCCAGACATATGACCGCCACATGCTCCAGAGTGACAATCATTCAAAA
Organism: Pinus tabuliformis; assembly: GCA_031772625.1. NCBI lineage: Eukaryota > Viridiplantae > Streptophyta > Pinopsida > Pinales > Pinaceae > Pinus > Pinus tabuliformis. Next base: position 930,473,957 of record CM062811.1, on the reverse strand, counting down.
CCCTCTCAGCCTCTTCGTGAGTTAAACAACGTCGAAAAACTAAGTCTGCCCCCCGGCGATAAAGTGTATCTCCAATAATTTTGTATTTGCTGGGGATTGAAACCGAATTTTTCGACGTTCCGACTTTGAAGCTTCAGGCCGAAAGGTTTGGGTTTGGAGATAGATGATTATATCCCCGTACCACGGATCTAAAGTACTGATAAGAAACAAAGATTCGTCCGCAATGGACTCCTCTGCCACAGTCTCTGTGTCAGCACGCGGGAAATCACACATCAATTCCGCAAAAACTAAGGATTTCTTAGACTTGGACTTCTCAAACTCCAAGTCGAACTCTTGCAGGATAACGATCCATTTAGAGTACTTGCCCCCTAGCAGTTGTTTTGTCAAAATATAAATCATAGGGTTGCAATCCGAAATAACTGTAGTTTTACGGAGAAGAATGTAGTGACGAAAACGCTGGACAGCTTGAACGGCTGCCAGGGCCAATTTCTCCACATGCGAATATTTTAGCTCAGTGGGGTTTAAGGTCCTACTAAGATAATATATCACATGTTCCGCTCCGAATTCATCTTCTTGAACTAACACCATTCCAATGGTGGAATGCGAAGCTGCGAGGTATAAGAAGTAGTCCTGGTTGTAGTTGGGAGGATGCAACAACGGTGCATGGGTCAACGCGTGTTTAAGTGCATCAAAAGATTGTTGGGCAATCTCGTCCCAAAAGAATTGAGCGTTCTGTTTCAACAACCGTGTAAAACCTTTAGTGACCTCGGCGTAGTTTGGAATGAATCGGCGTAAAAAGTTCGCTTTCCCTTGCAAACTTTGGAGTTGGCGCAAACTCGAAGGAGGAGGCAATTTGATGATAGCTTCGACCTTCGAGGGATCGACGCGAATGCCGGCTTTTGAAACAACAAATCCCAGCAATCGACCCGTCTCTATACAGAAAACACACTTGTGGGGATTCAACCGAATTCGATAATGCCTACACCTCATAAAGATTGCTCGTAAGTGGACAAGGTGATCAGCTCGATGTAAAGAATGAGCAGGCAAATCATCGAGATACGGTTGCACAATGTGCTTGATGTCATGAAATGCATAAGACATCGCCCGTTGAAAAGTGGCCCCGGCATTCTTAAGCCCAAAAGGTAATTTGCAATAAGCAAATGTCCCCCATGGACAAATGAATGCCGTTTTTGGTTGGTCGGCAGGTAGAATATTGATTTGATTATAGCCCGAAAAACCATCCATAAAGGAAAACATTTCACTTCCGGCACAATCATCAATAATTTGATCGATATAAGGCGTAGGATAGTTGTCTTTTGGACAAGCTCGATTTATATCCCTATAGTCGATACAGATTCTTATTGTTCCTTGTTTCTTGTTGACCGGAACAATATTCGATACCCAATCCGTTAACGGGATCGGATAAATGAAACCTGCTTTCAACAGCTTTTCGACTTCTGCTTTAATCGCAGCCGCTTTCCGAGGGTGAATCTGACGCAACCGTTGCCGGACGGGTTTAGCATCCGGGTAGGTCTTTATTTCATGAACAACAATGGCAGGATCGATTCCTGGCATTTCCTCGTAAGACCAGGCAAACACATCGCGGAATTCTTGGAATAGGGCCTTGTAAGTTTGGATTTCATCTTCTGTACATGCGGCACCTATATGAATGTTTTCCTCAATTCCGGGCTTCACTGAAATATCAATGGGAATAGTGCGAGAAATATTCCCTAAATTCAACTCTGAATCAGAATGTTTCGTTGGATTCTGAGCGTCTTTGACATATTCAGCGGTAAAGATAGATGAAAAATCATTTTCAAAAGCATCATCCTTAGGTAAAAACGAAGATCTGTGATGGAGATCTTCCCATGGTAGATCGTCTACACTTAGGATTTCGCGAAGTTGTTCGTCAGATGACACGACTTCGGGAAACGCTATCCGTTCTAAGGTTGAGGTGAAAAGTGATTCTTCACTGACCACATTCATTTGGTCGATTTGGGTTGAACGCGAGTCGGTAAAAGACATGACGGCTTCATAAGCAATTTCATATGGACTCAAAGGCATAGCATCACCGAATGAGTCTATCTCAGATTCAGATGGGACAATCCAAGGATCATCATAAATAATGTTTTCTGATGTAATCATATGAATTGATGCAAATGAAGGTCTGCGTTGATTGGAGGGAAAGGAAAAGTTCCCAGTAAACCGGAATCTTTAACTAAACCTACGCCAACGTCCCTATAAGGGATTGTCGTCTTACCGACATGCTGGATACTCTCTGAAGAGGCTGGGTCGGATGAAAAGTATGTCAGCTGATCAATAGTCACGATCTTACCGTTATATGGAAACTTAATTACTCTGAAGACCGATGAAACGACCGCTGTCATAGCATATGACCAACTTCGACCCAAAAGAAGGTTGTAGTCTAGAGGGGCATCAACCACCTCCACATCCAGACTAACGGTTTTACCTTCTACCCCTATAGGCAATTCCTGTAGAATACCAAACGGACGGAACCCACGGCCATCAAAGGCCTTAAGGATGGTGGGGGATTGGTTCAACGAAGGAGAACCAAGCGATCTCCAACATTGAATCGACATAATACACGTAGAAGCTCCCTCATCAATCACAGTCCGATGAATAGGCCTGTTTTTGACTATCACTGGAATTTGGAAAGCCATTTGATGGGGGAGACGCGGTGTACTATTTTCTAGATCGAAGATTATCAGGTTCGGGTCCTGAACATCAACAGCTCCGATAGCCGACAAAAGTAATTTTCGTTGTGCTGGGCATGATTGCAGCACTTCTAAAGCCGACATTGCTGAGGGTGAAACAGCTAAGTCCTCAACAATGTTGTAATTCTGGGCTGCTCTCGCATGTGGATTGAAAGCAGACCTTCGAAGTACACCCTTGGCGGGCGGTTTAATTACTAAGTCCGGGTTAGGTTTTTCGATCTGTAGTGGATCGGAACCAGGAGCTGAGGTTGATGGGTTAGAGTGAGAAGATTCTGCTTCCTTACCATCAACAGGATTCTTACTACCATAATCTTGCGATCGAGTCGCAATCCTCACATGAGACATCATCAAAATGGGTTCTTCACTGGCATTCGAGGAAGAACCTATCATCTTATTCTCCTGCTCCGGAAATGGATTTTTTAACACAGCAGGAGTGGGAGAACCTTTGACTATTTTCACAACCTCGGCCCGATGAGGGCAATCTCTCGTAAAATGATCCTCTTCACAAATAAGACAAGGATATCGAGGTTTGCGCTTTTCGTCATTGGTTTTCGACTTTTCCGTTTTCTCCTTCGGAGCCTTGTCTGCTTTAGCCTTCTTCTTTCCTTTCTTCTTTCCACCGTTTTTTGATTTGGCCGTAGATGACTCTACAGCGTGAATATCGGCGGTAAGTTCAGGAGAAGACTCTCCTGTCGGGGAATCAGGCAAAGTGATAATAGGAGTAGTTGAAGCCTTGGAAGACTTCTTCTTGCTCTTTGTATTCACGATACCAATCATACCATCAGCGGCATGAGATCCCGAAGGAGCAGCAGCGATTTGATTCGACTTTGGAAGATCTGGAATCTTCTCGTGTAACGTACCCGACTGAGTATAAACTAAGTCAAGGTATTGCGCCTGAGCAATGACTTGCTCCTCAGTAACTACTCCGGCCTTAGCTACATCTTCAGTAATCTTCGGTAATAATGATTTAACAAACCATTCAGCTAAGATTTGGTCCGGGATAAAAACTTTCACTAACCTTCTTCGACGTCTCCACTCATGAATGTGATCAGAAATATACGTGGACGTTGATTGTTTTAGTGAAGTTAATAACTCCGTGCCATTATCGTATCTGACCGGCAACTGAAAGTGAGTTAAGAACGAGGTAGCTAACTGGCTAAAATTGTAAAAAGAGGCCCGTGGTAACTCAATGTACCACTTGGCCGCGAGACCAATGAGTGTACGCTGGAAAAGACGTAAGCGGATCGAATCATCCGAGATAGAATTTGAAGCACACCAGAGGTGGTAAGTCATCACATGATTGGACGGATCCTCTCCAGACTTACCTTCGAACTTGGGTATATCACTGGGCAACTTATTTGGCATTGGCGGCCAGAACTGAAGATATTGAATTGGATCATTCGTTAGGCGCGTCAAGTCTGGTAAATCCAAAGTTGCGATAAACGGTAACTGCCGGTTAGGATCTCTAAAACTCTGGGTCACAAGACCAGTCCCAGGAGGAGGATATCCAGGATAACTAGGAACAGGAGTCGCATTTGGGATATTATATCCTCCTGGAAAACCAGGATTAACCGGACCGTACTGGGGTTGTTGAGGTTGTTGATAAGTGTACCCAGGATACGGTTGATACTGGTAAACCGGCTGTTGGACAGCTTGCCCAGGTTGGTACTGTCCCTGGTACGGTTGATGAACAAATTGAGGTTGAGTAGTGACAACCGTACTTATACCAGGCTGACCTGTAGGCATCTGGACCGTGGTTTGAATCGTAGATCCAGACAACGGTAAAGATGTCTGAGGAGTGGTTGCAGAGACAGTAGAAACCGGAGCTGTCGATACTCCAGAAGTAAGTGTGGTAGATGTAGCGGTAGTTGCAGCAGCCGTTTGAGATGGAGTACTAGGTGCAATTGGCGGCTGAGTAACTACCGAAGTTACAGAAGTTTGAACATTTGACTGGACAGGTTGCGGTTGCTGGGGTGGACCAGAAACTACGGGTTGTCCAGCTTGAGGTACCAACTGTATACTTGGCTGCAACACCTGTTGACCCTGTGATGGATCCCACACTAACATTCCGGGGTATTGACCCGTAACAGGTTGAGGATACTGAGATCCATAACCGGATTGAGGATAGGATTGATAATTGTAAGGTGCAGTTCCCATACTTGGAACATATGACTGACCTTGAGGTGGTTGATAACCTTGACTCGAGTATTGACCTTGAGGTTGATAACCTTGAGGTAAATACGGATACTGGGGTTGACCTTGACCTTGAGGTTGGTACCCTTGAGGTTGATACCCTTGGGGTTGCCATCCTTGAGGTTGCCATCCTTGAGGTTGATATTGATACTGAGGTTGACCCTGGGGTACATATTGAGGCTGGGGTTGACCTTGAGGCATGTATTGCACCATAGGTGCATACTGACCTTGAGGTTGCCCCCCAGACACGATTTGTGTACCTTGAGGTTGCCCCCCAGGCGTTAACTGAGGTTGCCCCCCAGGCGGTAATTGGCCACCTTGAGGTTGGGAAACGGGAACTGAACCTGACATCATGTAAATGTCTCCTACACCCAATGGTATATTACCACTGTTTCCAGCTAATAACCCATGATCAACGGGTTGAGGAGATGCCCCCGCAAAGGTACCAGAAAGTGATTGATACCCGGTGGGAACAGAAGGACCGCCGTGTAAGAAAGATTCAGGACTTTGAGTAAACACGGACGACTGACCAGACATATTTACAGGAGTATAAATACCTCCAGGTGGAAAAGGAGTACGAGGTGTAGAAAAACCTACCCCTGAGTTGTCTAAATAATTGGTTAACGAAAGGTACCAAGTAGTACTTCTAGGAGGACTGTAAAAGATGGATTCACGCTCCCTTAGATCAATAGTAAGTTGATCTTCAAGGTTAGAGACGCCTATTTCTTCCTCTGGAGCAAGTTCTTCGATAGCAATCAAACCAGTAGGAAGATTTTCGGTGATAACTCGTTCTATTCTCGGTGAATCTGGAACACTAGAAGTCGGAGTAACAGGTTCAGATATTTCAGGTTCTTCGCCTGTATCACTAGCAGACGAAAAACTACCAACAAGCTCAGAAACTGTAACAGCTTCGGGATTATAACCTGTCTCTAGACTTTGGTAATCTGGATGGACTACCAAGGAAGATTCTCCTTCTTCAGGTGAACCTACTCTACTGCCACTAGGAGGAGTTACAAGGACCTTCAACCCTTCGTACTGACCCGGAACGTCTTCAGGAGATCCACCCCGCGATCTACGGAGTTTCCTCAACAAATCTGTTCCGGTAACAATCTCAGGTGACTTGCCCCGAAGTCTACGGGACTGTCTCGGTAATTCCGCCACAGCTAAAAACTTTTAACTACTACACACGAAAACAAAGTAAAATTTCAAATCAAACCACCTAAAGTCTCTAAAGAACCAAACAAATTTGAATCACACGCCTAAAGAATCTAGGGCGTCAAACCAAGCACAAACAGTAGCCTTCCAGACCGAAAGCGCTAGTTGGTGATGAAACCCAACATCGCCGGATTCAGTACAGAAGTGGCGGGTGGAACAGTTACCCCGGCAACCTGCTTAATGAATAGACCGGCACAAGTTCCTCCACTTTAACCGTCTCGAGTGAAGTGAACCCCCCGGAAAATCCAAGTGAGTCTAGCCGACGTCTGCTCCAGGTACAGTGGGATCTTCCCTCCACCGTCACCTCGGTAGAATCCTAAAGATAATGGTCACTAAGGTTACCAACCGCAACAAATGCACCTGGGGGAACAGTCTACACTCCGACAGCACGCAAGGGCAGAGTATCAAGCTCAATCCCCTTGCCGGGTCCTTGACAATAATCCAAGGTTTACCGACAAGTGACCCCTGGCTCCTCGACAATGGTTAATCCGAGGTTTACCGTTTGTAATACGTGCGTGTCTGGCGTCGTTCCCAACGAGGGGGGATTGATCCCCTCACTGGTTCGGACACGAGCTCGTGCTTCTCCTTTAAGAGGAGCTTTCCCAGAGTACAAATGAGACAATTGGATTTATTCTATCACAAGATAAGCTACTTGTTTGGTTTTGTTGTCTTGGAGAGTTAATTACTCTCCTACTCCAAGACACTAGCCTGATCTAAATTGGTGTTTCAGAGCCCTAGTAAATAAAAGTTACTATGTCGATTTTACTTTAAGCGTTAATTTTATGGTTTTTCTTAAAGACAAAAGGTAGCGGAAGTGAAACCAATGGTGTGTAGACTCGACTCAAACCACTACAAAGATGCACCTAAGATGATTTACGCTACTTTCCTTTTTTCAATGAAATTCCTAACTAAGAGAGTTGAGAGATGCAAATTTTATAGAAAACAACTTTCTTAGTAAAGACAATCAAAGAAACAATTCTTTTTATCTTTCCAAGCATACAAACATGACCACTCCTTACGTGCACGAAAAACTCTTTTTCTTTCAAAACTTTTCAAAGCTACTTGAAACAAAACTTTTCAAAGGAGATGTTTTTGTATTTTCTCTATTTAATAAAGCATATAAATCTATTTTAACAAAAATCAATCTTAAAAGCTATAAAATCTATGAAAACTTGACTCACAAGCAAATCAAAAAGGAAATTACTCTAAGCAAACCTAACGAGGCAAAAGCCTACAAAGATGATTCTAGGTTGTTTTACTTGACCAAAATCAAATCAAGGACCAGCTAATGCAGAATCAAAAGACTAGTCAAAACAAAACTCAAATCTTTTTGTTCTTTTTGTAAAATGGAATTCAATACTCAATCAACAAGCACTTCGAAATTTGCCAAAGAGACAACTCAATGGTAAGTTGCTCTCACAGGTAGACTTTATGACAGGTATGACTTCTAAGAATGCTGACAAAACCAGAGAGATCTAAGGCTTGACAACTTCTACCGCCAAAGTCACTACAAGACCTACTCAAAAATCAAACCCTAGGGCTTAAACTTCTATGAAATCCACTAAAACACTCAATGCTATCAAAACAAGTTCAGGTGAAGATCTTTGACAAGAGACTAATGAATCTGGGCAGTAAAAACTGAGAAAAAGCAAAATCTAAGAGAAAAAATGCAAAAAATGGAATTTTCTCAAATTTTAGCAGGGGACGCAGGCAACCCGTTAAAACAGGTGCGGGCCCACTCTGTGCACACAGCGACAGTGCGTCCAGGGACGCACTGTGCAATACTCAGAGGGTGCGTCCTACTGGAAAATTCAAGAAAAACTAAAATGAATCTAACCCTAAGCTAACCCACCCAAAAACAAAGTCACAGAGCCAAAACCAGAAAAATAAACCAATTTTCTCAGAGCAAAGTTCATACAAAGGAAAAGACTTTCACATCAATGGAGTCCCCAGCGGAGTTGCCAATTTGTCAGGCGGAAAGAGTCGATTGTGTGGACACAACCAACCTCCCTAGGAGCCTAAGACTCTCTAGTGAAAAACAAGACAAACAAGAGCAATCCTTCTCTAAACATGCATTTACTATATAAGAAATCAAGTGTTTAGATCCTACCTGTAATCCAACGCTGTTGTAGCAGTCCAGCTCCGCTGATCTGGATGAGCTCCTCCTTCACTTTGAAACCTGCATCCACTAACAATCAAACGATTAAATAGCACTTGATAATCTCATAAAATAAAACATATTTAACACATAGACCAAGGAGTACATGAAACAACTCATAAATAACAAGTTATTGAGAAGAATGGACTCATTTGCATTAATAGGTAACAAAAGGAACAAATACAACCTGAGCCTTGGTGTTGTGCAAGTCCCTCCCAGGGTCCATCAAGAGTTCTCCTTTACTTTGACAAAGCTCACCCACTTCCAAATAGAACAAGCAAAGATGGCAATCTCTCCTCACAAGCTTCTAAATGGGAGTCCTAATTCCTGCAGCATTTACCCTTAGAAATGTATAGCTTCCAACCTCCCCTCCTTCTGGCCCAATGCCTATATTTATAGTGCTCAAGAGGAAGTTAATCAGGTCCACCATCAATGGGATAATCCCCTCTTTGGATGGGATAGCTCCCTTATTGATGGGATAAGTTCCTCTTTGGTAGGGGTACATGAACCATCTGGAGGCGCTCAATACACGTCGAACAACCTTCTAGAATGCTCTAGAAATGACCACAAGTAACTTTTTAAAGATGAAACTTGCGCATTTTGACCTTTACAGGGGGACGCACCTGCCCCTTTACATACAGAGCGTCCAGAGACGCAGCTTTTGTGAACATTGAGTGCGTACCCACAGGTAAGGTTGAGAGAACCTACGTACCCAGAGATAAATACATTTGTAAAAACTTTCTCTCTTTTTGCAGTTTGACATGGAGAGCAGAGGCATAAGACTTGCCTAAGAGGATAGCATGACTGTTGATAGAGCCATACTAACTGTAAATAGCCATGGTGACATTTTTTAGTGTAACAGGAAGGCATAAGACACACTAGATGAAATCAACACAATATGTCCTCATATGAAGTATGAGGTGGCTGATCACAACTAAGAAACTCTGATTAAAATGCACCTGGGAATGGAATGTGTAAGAAAGGAAGAGATTGTGAGATATGCAACCCTGATGAAGGCAATCAACATCCAAAATATCAAGAAAACTTGACTAGAAAATCTCCCAGAAATATATGAAGACTCTAATGAAAAAAATGTAGACCCTTGACAATGGATATCTTTGGGAGATGTGCCAACATGGATTTAGGATGTCGATACCTACAGAAATATGTCATGTTGAAGAGCCACCTAGTAAGGTATGATTTTATTTAATGATATATTTTATTTCTTGAATAATATCTGGATAAATTCATGCAGGGGTACAAGTAAAAATACCATTCATGTGATGAATGGAAGAAGCATGATGAGAGAGAAGTAGTGATATGACGAGGGTTTTAGATATGAAGAAGGCCACTTTCCATGAAGAAAGGAATGACATTATGAACTAAGGAGGAAAGTGATCGATGACTATTACCCTTCAAGAAAGAATCTCAACTAACTTTCATGACATCAAGGAGAGAAGTTGATCAAGTAGTTGAAGGGCCCAGGGAGAAGTTGTTGATGTATAAGCGAGTCCCTTTCCAAGAGGGAGATCTGACAGGTCCCTGATCAAGAGGGAGCTTGGATTAGATCTCCCCTGATTAAAAAGGAGTGACAATTGTGTTTTTCTATTTCATGTGACATTCACTAGACCAAGACTGACAACCGTAAGTCTAGGTGAAGACCATGAATGGAAATGTAGACACATGATATATACAACATTATTGTCTTCACCTTGGAAGAAAGAATGGAGGGTTGGGTAATCATCTGGCATCTGATGTTCTTTGAGGATGTGTAGGGCATCCAAGATAAGAGTAGGCAAGAGGATCGATATTCTTTGAGGGTTGGGAACCCAAGTTAAGAATAGTCCTATAAGGTCATACTCAATGAACACTCGGGTGGGTATGTACCTCAAGAGACAATGATAAAGGTGTCTATAAATCATTGGTCTCGCCAACATTATGATCTAATCTTGTGAGATATAGAGTTGTTAGTCAAGGCCTTTCTATAAACAATGTTGGTTACTATGACGCTATAACAGATGGGTTACCAATTCCATTCTTCTTATGAGAAATTATTCAGATTGAGAATGACCAAGTACCATTATAAATACCTCCCTAGTTAAGAGGGAATGTTGAAGAAAGTATAACTAGGTTCGGTATTTAGAAAATATAACTTTGATATTTGTACTTGTCAAGTAAACACAAATATTATTTTTGTAAACTATAAGAATGAATTCCTTGCTCATTCCATAGGTTTAGGAAAGTCAAAGAGTCAAAGATATGTAAAGAGATCTTCTTGAGCAGATGCATAAATATATATACTTGACTAAAAGGCTCTCCAAGACAAGCACAATCCTCCTAGACAAGCTCAAATAAGTCTACAAGAAAAACGTTGAAAGAAGGTAGTCATGTCGACCTCAAAATATATTTAATGACACGTCGGCTTATTTAGGGAGATGCAACAACTATATATACCCAAGTAGGGTCAAGGCAAAAGGGAAATATAGGAACTCGGATGCTCTGAGTTTTCGGATGGGTACAAGGGTCTGAAATCTGCAGTATAGGAAGACACAATTTTGGATGCCACAATAAGGTCTTTCCCTAGTACATATCTTAGATTCATCTAGTGTTTCTGAGAGGAGTTTCAGGGAACATTTTGGATATCACTTTGGTGGACTATCCTATTGATCCGAATTGGATCCATAAAGAGAGATTAAACAAAGCCATGGTTGTACCAGGTCAGGACAGACTTCAAAGAATCTACAACAGCGATCAAAACCACCTCTAAACTAGTGGCAATGGTAGCCAGTGTGGAACGACGAGGACCTCGGTCAAAGCGTGTTGACCGAGGTGCTTGGAGACTACAAGGAGGAAAATTTAGCCCCTAGAGGCCCTAAGCGGGAAACAGAGGTAGTTTTTGATGCACAATTAGGGCTAATCACACATTGATGGGCGAAAAGCCCCAAATTGGAGAATCCTCGAGCACAGCGGTCGCGTGGGAGCTGGAAAACCATGGGACAAATAGCTAAGCGCTAAAGGTAGGACCCGCGCTTCGAAAACCGGCGGTATTGATTCGGGGCACCCTCAAACGGTAAGCGAAATTGGCGAAAATGGAGCGATCCTACTCAGCAGTCGACGCATAGCAAGCGAAGGAGAGAGAAAACCACCACTCATCACATGCTAATGGTCAAGCAAGTCAACCATGTGGGACAAGTGAACGGCATTGGATCTGGGGGCTCCACATCTAACGGCTGAGATCATGCCTGATGGAGAAAGCGGAATCAACGGGGGATTAAGCCGCAATTTGTAAAGATTCGACGTCCGATTTGACTGCCAAGGTGGTAGAAGAATCATTCCATAACGTAACAGAAAAACTAAACCGACGAAGCGAATTGGTGCAGCTGCAGGAGGACATGTCGCCACTCCCTGTGAGCCTAATGATGACGCCGAACAGGGAACTCCAAGTGAAACTGTAGCAGGCAATCTAACGAGAAGTGGAAGAGGAATCGAAGAGCCATGGGTATGAATGGTTTTAAGCCATGAACAGAGAACAAAATGGACACCGAGAAAGAAAGAAAAAGACACCAGAACCCCGAGAGGAGGACGGAACACAGAAAGGAAGAACAGAGAGAAGAAAGATAGTGAAGCAACAGCAGAACGGAAGACAGAGGGTCGAGCTGACCGAAGGCAGCATCAAGCACCAGAGAACTTGAGAGATTTAAGCCATCCTAGAGAGGATCTGTCCAGACTGAGCACCACATTGGGTTCTCTCCATTGTAGACTAGAAGGTCATAGAGCTGGTAAGGAAAAGAGTTTGTGTACTCTAGTGGCTTGGGGCATCCAAGAACCACCCTGCCAAGCAAATTCCGTTTCAGGAGACTCACATTGAGCTCCTTCATTGTAATTCTCTGCTTCAAGACATAATAAAATAAGGCCACCACTGAAAGCTGGACTGGAGATGTAGCCCTGGAGGATAGGGTGAACTCATTATTAAATTTTTGTGTTCTTGTATTTTCTTACTGCGTTTCTCTGCTGTTTTCCATTTCAAGTGTCTGTGTATTTGCAATCTGATCGACCCGTGCTTAAATAGCATAGACACACACACCAACGTATGAGTCTGTAATACCTTCATTTAATAAATCTTTAACTGAGGTCACTCATAGGTGATTATCAGATCAAGTGATATCAGAGCTCTAGGCTGTAAGGTTAGACAAGCTTGTGTTGGTTTTAGCTGTTGAATGCTCACTAGATCAAAGCTCAAATTAGGAGAAGGAGAGTTGGTCAAAACTAATCCTGAAATTGGGAGAGTCTATCCTCGGAAGACAATGTCAAAGGAAGGTTCTATGGGGCTAGACCCTCAATTCAAAGAGAGTTTCCTAGCTATAAAGTCTATGGTAGAAGAAATGTATAGGGACTTTAGAAAGCATAAGGATGAAGATTCATCAGGTTCTAAGCAAGACAAAGAAGAAGATGAGTCTCATTCCCATGACCACTCAAAAGGAAAAGGGAAATAGGAAAGCTTTCTCACACCTCCTAATAGCCCTGTGCATATTAAGAAAGTATCTTTGATCAAGCTAGATGTTAAATTTGATTTGCCTATATATGATGGAGAGCTAAATGCTGAAAAGTTAGACAATTGGATTAGACAAATTGATGTGTATTGCAGAGTGAAAAACATCGACTCAGACAAGAGCAAAATTCAACTGGCAAGCCTATGCCTAGGAGGCACTGCCTTGGTTTGGTGGGAAGGCAGAACCCAAGCTGACATGAAAAGACATGGTAAGACTATCTCTGTCTGGAGTGACTTTGTTTCTGCAATTAAGAAGCAGTTCTATCCATTGGCCTACATGCAACAAGCCACGATGAGTTGGCAAACTCTTCGGCAGTTGAAAGGCAAAGTGTGCAAGGGTGCACTCAAGAATTCAGAAAGAGAGCATTGATTCTATGGATCTCATTAGACTCACCAGAGACTCTTTTGAAGTACATTGGTGGTCTACACAGCTACATGAGGCATACCATCCTCATGTTTAATCCCACTAGTATAGATGAGGTACCTGTACAAGTTACTCATCTAGAAGCTAGAGGAAAGAATGGAAATCGAGAAGTTGGGGGACCATCCCAACCCATTGCAAGCAAGAGCAAGGAGAAAAGAAAGCAAAAGTGGAAAGAAAGGAAGGCTAACACTGCACAGAAAGGCAAAGCTTCATGCACTCACTGTAAAAAGGAGGGGCATGATGATGAGAACTATTGGATTCTGCATCCAGAGCTGAGACCTAAGAAGTCCGAGGGCAAGAAGAAGAAGACTGTTGCAGCTATTCAGAAATATTTGGGGTCAGACTCGGGAGATGAAACAATCATTGCAGCCACAGGTATAAAAGGTAAGAATTCTGAAGCATCTACTAGCAAGTCTGCTCAAACTATTATTGATGAAGAACATGAGAGAAAAAGACATGATCTTTTCCATATTCGAGTTATTTCCAAACATCAAAAGATTGATACTTTGTTTGATAGTGGCTCACAAGTAGAATTGATTTCTGAAGCAATTGTAAAGAAATTGGGATTAACAACTACACCTCACAAGAAACCATACCCATTAGGATGGTTGAATGATAAAGCATAACTACAAGTGACTAGACAGTGCAAACTCAAGTTTTATTTTGGGTTAGCATTTGTAGATGAGGTTGAGTTAGACATAATTCCTTTGGATATATGTGGAATTGTTTTAGGAAGTCCTTACTTTTATGATAGAAAAGCTATTTTCTATAGATCTGAGAACAAGTATCTACTTATTAAAGATGGAATTGAATACTTTGTAAGAGCTCACAAGCTCAAGAATAATTATACTCATAAATTCTGGGCAGATGAAAAGAATGATAAATTCATGCAAAGAATTCTTACTAATGGTTGTAAAGGAAAAGAAACCCGATAAAACCAATGTATTTGAGGGTTGTAATGCCAAGCAGCAAGCTAACATAGAAAATATTGTTTCAGAGTATGATGTCCTGTTTTAGGAACTTAAAGGTCTGCCACCCAAAAAGGAAATAGTGAATGATATTATTTTGCAGCAAGATGTTCCATTGCCTAACATTGGAATGTACAAGTTTTCTGCTTTAGAGAATGCTGAAATCAAGAATCAGGTGTAGGAGTTGCTCGAGAAGGGGTTCATCAGGCCTAGCACATCACCATGTGGGTCACCAATTGTTTTGGTGAGAAAGAAAGATGGCTCGTGGAGAATGTGCATTGGCTACCGAGCACTGAATAAGATAACAATCAAAAATCATTATCCCCTTCCTCGCATGGATGATCTGTTACACTAAAATTTGTCACCATGACTATTTGCAGTTAGTATGGCTTCATCAACTCTCATACTATCCTCCTTGGCCAGTCTCATACCTCTGCTCCTCATGTCAAACTTCAAGAAAGAGAGAAAGTCCTTAAAAGTCAATTAACTCTGGTTACGCAGTTTATCTTAACCTTACCTGCGTGTACGCACCCCAAGTTCACAATACCTGCGTACTTGTACGTTCTGTCTGTAAAGGGGTGGTTGCGTACCCCTGTAAAGGTCAAAAGGCGCGAGTTTTACTTCAAAAAAGTTACTTGTGGTCGATTCTAGAGCATTCTAGAAGTTGGTCTGACGTGTATTGAGCGCCTCCAAGTGGTTCATGTATCCCTATGAAAGAGGAACTTATCCCATCAAGAGGGGAGCTATCCCATTCAAAGAGGGGCTTATCCCATTGATGGTGGACCTGATTAACTTCCTCCAAAGCACTATAAATACAGGCATTGGGCCAGAGGGAGGGGAGGTTGAAAGATGAACATTCCTAAGGGTAGATACTGCTGAAATTAGGACTCCCTTATAGAGCTTGAGAGGAGAGATTCCCATCCTTTCTTAGCTTCATTTGGAAGTGGGTGAGTTGATCAAAGTAAAGGAGAACTCTTGCTGGACCCTGGGAGGGACCTGCACAACACCAAGGCATTGGTTGTAATGGTTTCTTTTGTTTCCACTTAATACAATTAAGTTCATTTTTCTCAACAAGTTGTTATACATAATTTGTTTCATATACTCCTTGGTCTTTATGATGAATATGTTTTATTTTATGAGTTATTCAGGTGTTATGTAATCGTTTGCTTGTTAGTGAATGCAGGTTTCGAAGAGAAGGAGGAGCTCATCTGGATCGGAGAGACTGGACTGCTACAAAGCGTTGGACTAAAGGTATGTTATAAACACCTGATTGCTTGTATTCTAAATGCATATTTAGGGAAAGATAGTTCTTAATTGTCTTGTTTGTCACTAGAAAGCCTTAGCTTCTAGGGAGGTCGGTTTTGTCCGCAAAATTGACTCTTTCCACATGACAAAATGGTGACTCCGCTGGGGAATCCATGGATTTGATTGATTTCTCTTTTGATTGATACTTTGATTTGAGAAAAGTCGATTTCTTTCTGGTTTTTGACTGATTGACTGTGAATTTGGGTGGAATAGCTTAGGGTTAAGTTAGATTTTACTTTTCTTGGTTTTTCTAGAAGTACGCAGCCTCTGCGTTAAGCACAGTGCGTACTTGTACGCACTGCAGCTTTGTACACAGAGCGTACCTGCACCTGTGCAAACAGGCTGCCTGCGTACCCTGTCAAAAGTTGAGAAAATTTCAATTTTTCCTTTTTTGCTTCTTAGATTTTGTTTATAATTTGTTTTTGCTGTCCAGATCCACTGGTTACCTGTCAGAAGTCTTCATCTAAGCTTGTTTCATTTGTATCTAGGGTTTTAGTGAAATTCATAGAAGTTCTAGCCCTAGGGTTTGATTTTTACATTGGTCCTGTAGTGACTTTGGCTTTAGAAGTTGTAAAACCTTGGATCTCCCTGGTCTTTTCAGTCTTCTTAGGAGTCGGACCTTTCATAAAATCCACCTGTGTGAGAAACCTGCCTTTGTGTTGTCTCTTTGCGGAATTTCGAGAAAGCTTGTTGGTTAAAGTTGTGAATTTCATTCTTAAGAAAAAGAACAAAAAATTTTGATTTTTGTTTTTGACTGGTTCATGATTCTGCATGAACGAGTCCTTGGTTGAATTGTAACTGAGTAAAACATCCTGGAATTATACTTGGTAGGCTTTTGCCTCATCAGATTTGCTTTTAGGTGAATTTCTCTTAGATTTGCTTTTAGGTAAAATTGATTTGATTGTCATAGATTTTTTAAATTTGATTTTTGTTAAATAGTTTTACATGCTTTGTTAATATAGGAAAAAAATACAAAAAATCTCTTTTGAAGGAAAGTTTGTTTTAGTAGCATTTGAAGTCTTTGAAAAGAGAAAGGAATTTTCGTGAAATAATTAGTGGTCATGTGTTGTATGCTTTGGAAAAGATAAAGAGATTGTTTCTTTGATTTTCATTGCCAAGAAAGTTGTCTTTATATCAATTTTGCATTCTCCAACTCTCTTAGCTAGAGAATTCATTGAAAAAAGAAAAATAGTATAAATCATCTTAGGTGCATCTTTTTTAGTGGATTTGAGTCGAGTCTACACACCATCAGTTTCATCTCCACTACCTTTTGTCCTAAAGAAAAGCCATAAAAAATAACGCTTAAAGTAAAATTAACTTAGTAACTTTTTATTTACTAGGGCTCTGAAACACCAATATAGATCAGGCTAGTGTCTTGGAGTAGGAGAGTAATTAACTCTCCAAGATAACAAAACCAAACAAGTAGCTCATCTTCTGATAGGATAAATCCAACTGTTTCATTTATGCTCTGGGAAAGCTCCTCTTAAAGGAGAAGCACGAGATCGTGTCCGAACCAGTGAGGGGATCAATCCTCCTTCATTGGGAACGATGCCAGATACGCACGTACTACAAACGGTAAACCTCGGATTATTGTCGAGGAGCCTGGGGTCACTTGTCGGTAAACCTTGGATTATTGTCAAGGAGCCGGCAAGGGGATTGAGCTTGATACTCTGCCCTTGCGTGCTAACGGATCGTAGACTGTTCCCCCAGGTGTATTTGTTACTGTTGGTGACCTTAGTGACCATTATCTTTAGGGTTCTACCCAGGGTGACGGTGGAGGGAAGATCCCACTGTACCTGGAACAGACTTCGACTAGACTCACTTGGATTTTCCGGGGGGTTCACTTCACTCGAGACGGTTAAAGTGGAGGAACTTGTGCCGGTCTATTCATTAAGCAGGTTGCCGGGGTAACTGTTCCACCCGCCACTTCTGTACTGAATTCGACGATGTTGGGCTTCATCACCAACTAGTGTTTTCGGTCCGGAAGGCTACTATTTGTGTATGGTTTGACGCCCTAGATTCTTTAGGCGTGTGATTCGAATTTGTTTGGTTCTTTAGAGACTTTAGGCGGTTTGCTTTGAGATTTTACTTTGTTTGCGTGTGCAGTAGTTAAAAGTTTTTAACTGTGGCTGAATTACCGAGACAGTCCCGTAGACTTCGGGGCCAGTCACCTGAGATTGTAACCGTGGCCGATTTGTTGAGGAAGTCCCGTAGACTTCGGGGCCAACCTCCTGAAGACGTCCCGAGTCATTACGAAGGTTTGAAAGTCCTTGTAACTCCTAGCGGCAGTAAAGTAGGTTCACCTGAAGAAGGAGAGTCTTCGTTGGTAGTGTTAGCTACCTATACCAATAGGTTTCATACCTCATGATTGGCTATAGAAGTTCCAAATATGCTCTGCTTTGATCATGCAAAGATCACATATTTCCAAAGGAGTATAAGGTATGATTATAGCTTGGTATGGACTCAAATTTTGATGGATGGTCCAACAGTCTAATCTGGACCATGTCATGTTTTAAATTGCAGTTGTAGATTAGAGAAAGAAGTATGTCCAAACTGTTTAATCTTGGCAGACAAGTAGTTCAGGTAGAGAACAAAGGCTCCCAACAGTTTAATCTGGGACCTTGGAAGAGATAAGGGTAGAATTTGTTAGAAGATCAAAGGAAAAAGCCAGAGAAAAGAAAAGGCACACAAAGGGTCTGCAAGTCCAAGTGCACCCTACAAGAAGAAAACAAAAAATGCTAGGCAAGGTAGCTGGGTAAGTAGATGGGGTTGCAGAAGTGATGATCATATCAAATTTGACTTTGGTGGTCAAGATAAGGAAAAGCAAAACAAAGAAGCATGTCTAACCCCCCTTCTTCCCCTTTTTCATTTGATTTCTAACATCCCCTCATGAGTTGAAATTCATGGAAAGACTTATGGTTTCATGGAGGCTCTTCATCCTTTATAAGCCACATTTCCTATGTAAAAATCTTTTCATTTTGATCTACTCCCTAAACTAAATGAGTTTCAAACAAACTTAGTGGTATCCCCCTCACTTACCCTCCTCATCCATATTAACCTCTAATTCTATTATGTAACTCCCCTATCTCACCCTTCCCCTACTAGTATTAACACCATGGTGTATAAACCCCAAATTTTTATAAATATCCCTCCCCTTGGCATTATAGCCATATGGTCTCTAAAAAAGGAATCAAAATGACACCTGGTCATTATGGTGAACCTCCACTTCATCTCTCTCCCTATTCCAAATCATTTCACTCATTAAACCTTCATCTGCAAAGAAAGACCCTACAAAAACCCTTTCCTACCCATAACCCCTTTGAAATTATGCAAAACCCAAGAAATCCCGAAAAACCCATAAAAACCCACTATTCCAAGGTTCCCCGCCCGAAATATTTAAGCGAATATTTTAATCGGCCGGCGGGTCCCCCCCAACCTGCACGATCCGTCGGAGGACCCGCCAGCCATCCGATCTCCGCCGCCCAGATCTTACGGTGGGCGGTCACTTTCGTCCCCCGACCTGCCGACCTTTAGCGTCCGGGGAAAGTGGTTTCCCGCTCCGTACCCTGGACGCGTGGCAGGCGGTGGGGTTGTTCGGAGCCCCCCTCCCCGATACCGCCTTTGCCCAAAGGTGGTGCGGGGAACCCGCTTACCGCCATCCCTATTACCACCCTCCCTCCTACGTCATGGGCACGTCATCCTGACGTCATCTCACCGATGCCCGCCCCCGCGTCCCGTGGCCCTCCACGCGGACCTGCCACCGCATCTACCCGCCACCATGTCCTGCCACCCTGGCGGACACCTCAGCAGACACGTCACCTCCGTACCCGGGCCCCACCGTGACGTCATGCTGACGTCATCGGCGGAAAAGCGCCAAATGCATACTTTTTCTAAATTTGACGTTATAAACGACCAAATGAGCCGTTTTCGGTCATTTTCACGCGCAAGAGAAGTAGCCGTTGCCAACCAGCTGCCGCGAAATTTCTCCGCCAGCCATCAAATTCAACATTTCAACCGCTACAAGTTCAGAATTCGACGGCATTAAGCCTCCACAGCCCGGCCCGCGAGCTTTCAAGCCAGTTTTTCCAGGTATTTCGCCAGTTTTCCCACTTTTGCCCATGCATTCCAATTCTCTGTAAAATTCACCATTAAAAGACTGGTAAAACTCCTGAATTCAGCTCTGCCTGTTACCCAAAGTAAGCCCAAGCAACCTGCACCATCCCTGAACTATAATTTGATATTGGAGCGGTCATTCCACAGGCTGAAACCGTAAAATTGCCCCCGAGGTGCTCGGCATTGTTCCCTTTTGCCAAGTACAGGCCACCTGCATTCTTACCAAAGAAACATCACTATCTATGCAACTTGCCATTTAGCAATTCACATCCCTGTGAATTTGCAGCAAACTACAAAAGCCATCTTACATTTTCCACTAAAAGGAGGACACCATACTGTGTTTACAGTTGACCTGTTGCTTAAGTCTTTAAGGACTTGTCAAACCATTACCTCTACCTGTACAGATTCAGATTATATCATGGCAGCCTCTGCATCCTCTTCCCTCAGTGTTGCTCCACTAAATCAAACAAATAAGGAGCTGGAGGCCTTGCCATTTATCGACAAGGATTGTCTCATTGAAGACTTTGAGGGAAACAGGGACTTCTTGCAGACCTTCACTCAACTGAGGGAAGACTATAAGGATGGGCATGGTACACATGGGATATGGGAGTCAAACCTGCCCTATTACTGTCTCCCAGCTGTGAATGTTTTCCCTGAAATCATTCACCTATGTGCTGAACACTATGATGTGCAGCACAGAGCTGTCAATACTCCATCAGGGAGGATCCTCTTCTATATAAATGCTGAGTCCATCAACAAGATGTTGCAGTTTGATCAGACAGAGTTACTGATCCCATTCTCCATGAGTTATTTGCTGGAAGCTGGTGACAAGATGACCAGTGAGGAGCTGCAAAAGGTCACCAGGACCTTCATGAGACCTGAGTGCCAGCCTACAGGGCCACCTCCTTATCTGAGTGTACATTTCAATGATATAGGCAGGCTGTTACTAGACATGATAGCCTATGTGTTGGGATACCAAAACAGTGAGCATGTGGATAAAGCCATGCTAGTGTTGCTGTCTGTTTACAGCCCACGCCAACCCCCTGCCCGAAAGTATAACTTTGCTAAGTTCATAGCCAATAAGATTCATGATCAGTTGAGCAAAGTGGACAGACAGGGGGTCTTCAGATACTCAGCTTACATCTACCACTTGTTCATGTTTCATCATTCTGAAGCCTTCCCATGCTACATCAGAAGGCTGGATCATAGAGGGGAGAGAAGATCTGTCATCTTCTGGACCTCAGTTTATCACAAGGTCACAAATTCACCCTATACCTACTGTGAATTTGTTGACCAATTTGTGTACCCAATCTCTTGCATGCTGATGAAGTCCCCTCCTCCCAGAATATTTAATGAGATCAAGAAAGCTCTGCAGCTCTCTAAGAAATATAAAATAGGTGACTGGTACCTATATGAACACCATACTGTATTCAGAGTCTATGGCTGTGAGCTCTGTCCATACAGGCTCCCCAAGTATGTACCTATGAGGTTGTTTGCCTTGGAGTATTACAGGCAATTAATTCAGTCAGACCTCACCCATTTCCACAGCTCCAAGAAAAAGGCCCACCTTAATTTCAAAAATGAGTTGGGCCCCTTCATTATGAACAAGAAGGAAGGATGGGAAGCTGCAGACTTGATCCTCAAGGACAAATATAAGTTGTCCTATAGTTTTCGATGGGTCCATTATGACCCTCAAGGTTTCATTACTGCTAGGAGAAATAAGTACAGGCTCCTAGGTGTTAAGCACTGCCACTACCCACACATAGAAAAATATGCCAACTTACAAGAATGGCAGCTGGACACTCTAGTTGAGAGCTTAACTGAAGAAGAAAGAATGCTTAAAAATAGGAAAGAGCTTGAGAAGACTATTGACCTGGATTATGTGCAGCAGGTACCTTTCAGACCGCCTCACTCAGTGGGAGAAGGGACCTCAGTTACAAGGACTGCACCACAGGCACCTTCTACATCAGCAGCAGCAATAGATAAAGGCAAAGGCATAATGGATGCAGAGGATGAAGCAGGAAAGGAACAGTCAGAGCAGCTAAAAGAGCAGCAAACAGATCAGCAAACAGAGCAGCAACAAGGACAAACTGTTCTGCCACAGACTGGGCTGCCAGAGACCCCCATAATGCAAACACCGCCACCTCAAACTGAGCCATTGACTGCCCCAATTTTGCAGACCCCAGCACATGAAGAGAGGGGAATCAAAAGAGAAAGAGAAGAGTCCACTCCTCTCAGTGGATCCTCCCACCAGCCAGAAGCCAAAAGGCAAAGGGAAGACTCCCCAGAGGTGGAAGACATTACTGAAGATGTCTTGAACAGCACAGCAAGAGACAAGGAGGGCAGCCAGCACACAGGGACAAGCTCCTTTCTGCAGGAGCAAACTTTACAGCTTGGCTTGGAGGTATCCTCTCCTTCACAACAAAGCAAGAAGCCCAAGAGCACCAAGGCTTCCTTCAAGAAAATAAAGGCTCAGAATGAGCTATTGAGGGCTGAGGTATACAAACAGTTCATAGATGCTACACCAGCCCAGCAAGAGAGACTGATGTCTGTTTATGACATCCAAGAAGAAAAGATAATATTCAGTCATTTCAAGCCCAAAGGGCCGCAGCCTAAGACAATTGCAGATTTCATAAAAACAAGGGTGGAGGTCCTAGCTAAAGATATACATCCCATGGACCAGATTGAACTCCACAAGCAGACTGGGGAGATGGTCTATGCCACCTTGGTAGAGAAGGCCACATTGGCCCATGAGCTGAAAGAGTCCTTGAAGAACACCAACACTCAGCTAGATTTTGAGAGGATGTCCTCTAAGGCCAAGGACAATAGAATAAAGTCTCTTGAGGAGATCATTATTGATCTAGGGCATGATCCTAGTGATCCAACAGGTGTAAAGGCCCTCATGAAGAAGAAGGATGATGATCTCAATGCATTGAAGAAGAGGTTGAAGCTGCAGCCCACAGAGCACCCTCAAACAGCAGAACTCCAAAAGCAAAAACGGGCTGAGGACCAGCTAGACCTCCTAATGCAGCAAGACCAAAGGATTAGGAAACTGGAGAAAGAGCTGGAAGGAATATTACAGGAAAAACAAGCAGATTCCACTTCCCAAGCTCCTCCAACTACATCAACAACAACAGCAACTTCAGGGGTAGCAGTGCCCCCTGCAGCAGGAACAGCAACAGCCCCAGATGCTAGTCCAAGTGTAGAAGAACTGACCAAAGCCGTCAAAGCAATGGAGCTACAAGCAGATGAAATAAAGAAGGCCAAGGAAAAATTGGCAGAGCTGGACTCCAAGTATACCAACTCCAAAATGACTGTAGCGGAGCAGGGCAGAGAAATAAAGGCCCAAAGAGACAAGATAAAGGCCTTAGAAAAGGAGCTGAACCTAGAGACAGCTATGGCTGACATAAAGAGAATCCTATGGGCTAAAATTGGCCAATCCATCAAACAACAGTGGAGGTCAATAAAAATAATGCATGAGCAGATGGATTTGATGGCCCAAGCTCAAGCAGACATTCAGAGGGCCAAGACAGTGCTGGGAAACAGAGCAGAGCAGGCAAACAGGATGATAGACTTCTTGAACAGGCAAGAAAGGGAGGAATTGGCAGCCATAGGCATTCCCAACAGAACAGAGGCTGTCCTCTCCACTAAGAAAGTGCTTACCCTCAGAAACTACATACAAACAGTAGAGAGGAAGTTCTATGAGATGCAAGCAGATGTGGAGGAATACAAGGCCAAAATGGGAGTGCTACAAGCAAAAGGCCTGCCCAGCTTGCTAAATAGTGCAGGAAAGCTGATCTCCCTAGATCAAATGGCCAATAGAATGGCAACCACTATTGAAAATCAGATTATTGCATCTGGCAGTACATCTGAACCAGCAGGGCCTCCTACAGGACAGAGCATATATGAAAAACTTGAAGGCCTGTTCTTCATTGAGAATGAGGTAAACCACCTGTTTGAGACTCCTCCCAATCTTTATAGGCATACAGAGGCCGAGGAAACGTTGATAAAGATGCGCAGGCATCAAATGCCTAAGGAGGATTGGTGGCAATCCATGCTTCAGATTCTGCCACGATAGCTTCAGTCATTCGGTCACTGCCAGCTCCAGGTCACTACAAGACAAATGACAGGACAAATGTCAGCAGTTAAAGCAGCTTAAAAAGTTGACTTATCTCACGTACATGACAGCTATGCCAAGCTCAAACAGCGCATTTTCGGCCGACTTTAACAGCCATAAAGACCAAATATCTTCTGACTTTTGACAGCTGAAGCATTAAGGAATTAATGCTGCATTCACTCCTTCAACTACTGAATTTTTGAGATTAGCATATCATAAATGAGATAATAACTCATTTCGTTGATATTTTGATGTAAATTTTTGTATATAAACTCCCCTGAGTAACTCACAAAGGGTTGGTAATTTTTACTCTGAGGCATGTATACTCTGTACTTTCAGAAAAGTTTAATACAAAGAGCAATTTCAGCTCAGTGATTTCCTGGAACTCTGGTGTCTGGCTGCTAATCTAAGTGCTGTTGCAGAATCCCTGTGTTGTCTGGTGGAATGATATGTTTTCTTTAAACTCTGTTCTGTTTCCCTATGTTATTTCATTTTCACGTTTTCATCATATCTAGCAATAAAGAAAAAGAATAGTCCAGGACATGTTTCTTCACACCCTGTGCTCAATCTTATATTGCTGCAAATGTTTTCTTCAGGATTAAAACAGACATGAATTCTTAAATGCTCATGTTATATTTAATTCCATGTTGTGAATGTTATCTAGAAATTCTTCAATGCTTCCAGGTAACAATTGCTTTCTTTCATATCAGTTTACAGAAAGATCCTTAATTGCCTTTCTTATCCTGAACGTATCACACCCAAACTCAATTTCAAAGCATTGTTCCCCAGACAATTATCCTGCTCTGCAGTTTTCATTACTGTATCAACACAGCACACCAAACCAAAGGACCACTGACTCCATTGCCCAATGTTATATAAGATTTTGGTAAGAGCATACAAGTTTTGACTGAACCTTTTCCAACCAAACAATTAAACCAAAGTTGAACTTCACAGCTAGCCTAAAACACCAATAGAACAGAGACAAATCATTAAGAGAGAGCCCTCTCTGATTACAGCTTGGCTAGAAGCTGTAATCCAAAGATTGGTTAGTGGTTACCCCGGCCGTATTCCCTTGGGAGTCATAGGGAACAACCTGGGTGTTAACAGGTAGTTCATCCTGATTACCAAAGTCTAGAAACAGGTTATAATCCCGAAGCTATTGCAGTTTCCGAGCTTGCTGGTAGTTTTTCATCTACTAGTGATATAGGCGAAGAACCTAAGATATCTGAACCTGTTACTCCAACTTCTAGTGCTCCTCATTCACCTAGGGTAGAAAGAGTCATCACAGAAAATCTTCCTTCTGGTGTGATAGCTATTGAAGAACTTGCTCCAGAAGAAGAAATAGGCGTCCCTATCCCTGAAGATCAACCCACTATTGATCTAAGGGAGCGTGAATCCATTTTTTACAATCCACGTAGAAGTACTACTTGGTATCTTTCGTTAACTAATTATTTGGACAACTCAGGGTCACGTTTTTCTCCACCTCGTACTCTTTATCCACCCAGAGGTATTTATACTCCTGTAAATATGTCTGGTCAGTCGTCCATGTTTACTCAATCTCCTGAATCTTTCTTGTACGACGGTCCTTCTATTCCCTCTGGGTATCAGTCACTTTCTGGTACTTTTGCGGGAGCATCTCCTCAACCCATTGAACATGGGTTATTAACTGGAAACAATGGTAATAAACCGTTGGGTGTAGGAGACATTTACATGATGTTAGGTTCAATTCCCAGTTCTCAACCTCAAGGTGGCCAGTTACCGCCTGGTGGGCAGCCTCAATTAACGCCTGGGGGGCAACCTCAAGGTACACAAATTGCGTCTGGGGGGCAACCTCAAGGACAGTATGTACCCGTGGTGCAATACATTCCTCAAGGTCAACCCCAGCCTCAATATGTACCCCAAGGTCAACCTCAGTATCAATTTATACCTCAAGGTCAACCCTAGTATCAGTACTTACCTCAAGGGTATCTACCCCAAGGTCAGTACTCGAGTCAAGGTTATCAACCACCCCAAGGTCAGTACTCGAGTCAAGGTTATCAACCACCCCAAGGTCAATCTTATATTCAAGGTACGGGAAATGTACCTTTCAATTATCAATCCTACCCTCAATCCGGTTATGGATCTCAATATCCTCAACCTGTCATGGGTCAATACCCCGGAATGAACATAGTGTAGGATCCATCGCAAGTTCAACAGGTATTGCAGCCAAGTGTACAGTTGTCATCTCAAGCTGGACAACCCTTAGTTTCTGGTTCACCGCAGCAACCAGTCCAGTCTAATGTTCAAACTTCTGTACCTTCGGTAGTTTCTCAGTCTGGGCCTATTGCCCCTAGTACTCCATTTCAAACGACTGCTGCAACTACCGCAGTCGTTCAGTCTACCACACTTACTTCTGGAGTATCGACAGCTCCGGTTTCTACTGTCTCTGTAACTACTCCTCAGACATCTTTACCATTGTCTGGATCCACAATTCAAACTACGGTTCAGATGCCTGTAGGACAACCTGGTTTAAGTACGGTTGTCACTAGTCAACCACAATTCGCTTATCAACCGTACCAGGGACAGTACCAATACGGGCCTGCTGTCCAGCAGCCAGTTTACCAGTATCAACCGTATCCTGGGTACACTTATCAACAATCACAACAACCCCAGTACGGTCCGGTTAATCCTGGTTTTCCGAGAGGATACAATATCCCGAATGTGATTCCTATTCCAAGTTATCCCGGATATCCTCCTCCTGGGACTGGTCTTGTGACCCAGAGCTTTAGGGATCCTAATCGGCAATTACCGTTTATCGCAACTTTGGATTTACCAAACTTGTCGCGCCTAACGAACGATCCAATAAATTATCTTCCATTTTGGCCGCCAATGCCAAATAAGTTGCCCAGTGACATACCCAAGTTCGAAGGTAAGTCTGGAGAGGACCCGTCGAATCATGTGATGACTTACCACCTCTGGTGTGCCTCTAATTCCATCTCGGATGATTCGATCTGCTTACGTCTTTTCCAGCGTACTGTCATTGGTCTCGCGGCCAAGTGGTACATTGAGTTACCACGGACCTCTTTTTATAATTTTAGCCAGTTAGCTACCTCGTTCTTAACTCATTTTCAGTTGCCGGTCAGATATGATAATGGCACGGAGTTACTAACTTCATTAAAACAATCGACGTCCACTTATATTTCCGATCATATTCATGAATGGAGACGTCGAAGGCGGTTAGTGAAAGTTTTTATCCCGGACCAAATCTTAGCTGAATGGTTTGTTAAATCATTATTACCGAAGATTACTGAAGACGTAGCTAAGGTCGGAGTAGTTACTGACGAGCAAGTGATTGCTCAAGCGCAGTACCTTGACTTAGTTTACACTCAGTCAGGGACGTTACACGAAAAGATCCCAGATCTTCCTAAGTCAAATCAAATCGCTGCTGCTCCTTCGGGGTCTCATGCCGCTGATGGCATGATTGGTACAGTGAATACTAAAAGCAAGAAGAAATCCTCAAAGAATTCTTCTCCTATTATAACCTTGCCAGACTCCCCGACAGGAGAATCTTCTGCTGAAGTTTCCGCTGATATTCACGCTGTAGAGTCATCTACGGCTAAATCAAAATCCGGTGGGAAAAAGAAAAGTAAGAAGAAGAATAAAGCAGACAAAACTCCAAAGGAGAAAACAGAAAAGTCAGAAACCAATGACGAAAAGCGCAAACCTCGATATCCTTGTCTTATTTGTGAAGAGGATCATTTTACAAGAGATTGCCCTCATCGGGCCGAGGTTGTGAAAATCGTCAAGGGTTCCCCAACTCCTGCTGTTTTGAAAGATCCATTTCCAAAGCAGGAGAGTAAGATGATAGGTTCTTCCTCGAGTGCCAGTGAAGAACCCATTTTGATGATGTCTCATGTAAGGATTGCGACTCGATCGCAAGATTATAGTAGTAAAAGTCCTGTTGATGGAAAAGAAGCAGAATCTTCTCATTCTAATCCATCAACCTCAGTTCCCGGTTCCGATCCACTACAGATCGAGAAACCTAACCCGAACTTAGTGATCAAACCGCCCACCAAGGGTGTACTTCGAAGGTCTGCTTTCAATCCACATGTGAGAGCGGCCCAGAATTACAACATTGTTGAGGATTTAGTTGTTTCACCCTCAGCAATGTCGGCTTTGGAAGTGTTGCAATCACGCCCAGCACAACGCAAATTACTTTTGTCGGCTATCGGAGCTGTTGATGTTCAGGACCCGAACCTAATAATATTTGATCTAGAAAATAGTACACCGCGTTTACCTCATCAAATGGCTTTCCAGATCCCAGTGATAGTCAAAAACAGGCCTATTCATCGGACTGTAATTGATGAGGGAGCTTCCACGTGTATTATGTCGATACAGTGCTGGAGATCGCTTGGTTCCCCTTCACTAAATCAATCCCTGACAATTCTTAAGGCCTTTGATGGCCGTGGGTTCCATCCGTTTGGCATTCTACAGGATTTGCCTATAGGGGTTGAAGGAAAAACCGTTAGTCTAGATGTGGAGGTGGTTGATGCCCCTCTAGACTACAACCTTCTCTTGGGTCGAAGTTGGTCTTACGCTATGACAGTGGTTGTTTCATCGGTCTTCAGAGTAATAAAGTTTCCACATAATGGAAAGATCGTAACAATAGACCAGCTGGCTTACTTTTCATCCGACCCAGCCTCTTCAGAGAGTATCCAGCATGTCGGAAAAACGACTATGCCTTATAAGGATGTTGGAGTAGGATTAGTTAAAGATGCCAGTTTACTGGGAACTTTTCCTTTTCCTCCAATCAACGCCTTGTCTTCATTTGCATCCATTCATATGATTACTTCAGACACCATTGTTTATGACGATCCTTGGATCGTTCCTTCTGAATCTGAGATAGACCGATTTGGTGATGCTATGCCTTTGAGTCCATATGAAATTGCCTATGAAGCCGTGCAGTCTTTTACCAACCCGAGTTCAACCAAAATCAACCAAATGAATGTGGTCTGTGAGGATTCACTTTTCACGTCAACCTCAGAGTTAATAGTGTTTCTTGAAGTTGTGTCATCTGACGAACAACTTTGTGAAGTCCTGTGTGTAGACGATTTACCATGGGAAGATCTCCATCATAGATCTTCATTTTTACCTGAGGATGATCGTTTTGAAAACGATTTCTCATCAATCTTTACAGCTGAATATGTCAAAGAAGCTCAGAGTCCAATGAAACATCCTGATTCAGAGCTGAATTTGGGAAACATTTCTCGCACTATTCCCATTGACATTTCAGTCAAGCCCGGAATTCTTGAGCACATTCATATAGGTGCCTCGTGTTCAGATGATGAAATTCAGACATACAAGGCCCTATTTCAAGAATTCTGCGACGTGTTTGCCTGGTCCCATGAGGAAATGCCAGGAATTGATCCCGCGATTGTTGTCCATGAGATCAAGACTTACCCGGACGCTAAACCCGTCCGGCAACGTTTGCATCAGATTCACCCACGAAAAGTGGCTGCAATTAAAGCATAAGTTTAGAAATTGTTGAAAGTAGGTTTCATTTATCCGATCCCGTTAACGGATTGGGTATCGAATATTGTTCCGGTTAACAAAAAACAAGGAACAATAAGAATATGCATCGACTATAGGGATATCAATCGAGCTTGTCCCAAGGACAACTACCCAACACCCTATATCGATCAAATAATTGACGATTGTGCCGGCAGTGAAATATTTTCCTTTATGGACCGTTTTTCCGGTTACAATCAAATCAATATTCTACCTGCCGATCAACCAAAAACAGCTTTCATTTGTCCACGGGGGACATTTGCTTATTGCAAATTACCTTTTGGACTTAAGAATGCCGGAGCCACTTTTCAAAGGGCGATGTCTTATGCATTTCATGACATCAAACACATTGTGCAACCGTATCTCGATGATTTGCCTGCTAATTCATTACATCGAGCTGATCACCTTGTCCATTTACGAGCAATCTTCATGAGGTGTAGGCATTATCGTATTCGTTTGAACCCACACAAATGTGTCTTCTGTATAGAAGTGGGACGATTGCTGGGATTTGTAGTTTCAAAAGCCAGCATTCGCGTCGATCCCTCGAAGGTAGAAGCTATCATCAAATTCCCTCCTCCTTCGAGTCTTCGCCAACTCCAAAGTTTGCAGGGGAAAGCAAACTTTTTACGCCGATTCATTCCTAACTACGCCGAGATTACAAAGGGTTTTACCCAGTTGCTGAAACAGAATCTCAATTCTCTTGGGATGAGATAGCTCAGAAATCTTTTGATGCACTCAAGCACGCGTTGAGCCATGCACCGTTGCTGCATCCTCCCAACTACAACCAGGATTACTTTTTGTACCTCACCGCCGCTCATTCCACCATTGGAATGGTCTTAGTTCAGGAAGACGAATTCGGAATGGAACATGTGATATATTACCTTAGTCGAACTTTAAACCCAACTGAGCTCAAATATTCACATGTGGAGAAATTGGCATTGGCAGCCGTTCAAGCTGTCCAACGTTTTCGTCACTACATTCTACTCCGTAAAACTACAGTCATTTCGGATTGCAACCCTATGATCTACATTTTGACTAAACAATTGCTAGGGGGCAAGTACTCTAAATGGATCGTTATCCTGCAAGAGTTCGACTTGGAGTTTGAGAAATCTAAGTCTAAGAAATCCTTAGTTTTTGCAAAGTTAATGTGTAACTTCCCGCGTGCTGACACAGAAATTGTGGCAGAGGAACCCATTGCGGACGAATCTTTGTTTCTCATCAGCACTTTAGATCCGTGGTATGGGGATATAATCGTCTATCTCCAGACCCAATCCTTTTGGCCCGAAGTTTCAAAGTCGGAACGTCGGAAAATTCGATTCCAGTCCCAACAGTACAAAATTATTGGAGATACTCTTTATCGTCGTGGGGTAGACTTGGTTTTTCGCCGTTGCTTAACTCACGAGGAAGCTGAAAGGGTTCTGAATGACTGCCACTCTGGAGCGTGTGGCGGTCATATGTCTGGGTATGCCACAGCCCAAAAGATATTGCGCGCTGGCTACTTCTGGCCGTCCTTGTTTAAAGACTGTATTATTGCGGTCCGGAAATGCCACAACTGTCAAGTGTTTGATCGCAAGATGCGCACTCCACCTGCTCCTCTCCACCCTATAATTGTCGTTGGTCCTTTTGCCAAATGGGGTATTGATTTTATTACATGTAACCCTCACTCGGCCGGGGGGCATGCGTATATCATCCTTGCGGTTGATTATTTTACTAAGTGGGCCGAGGCGATGCCTACATTCGAGGCAGACGGCAAGACAACTGCAATTTTCGTATTCAATCACATTATTGCTAGGTTTGGTGTCCCACAAGCGATAATCACTAACCATGGGCGTCATTTTCGAAACGTTATGATGACAAAACTTACAGGCCAGCTTGGTTTGCGTCACGATAGCTCAACTCCTTATTATCCACAAGCGAATGGTCTGGTTGAGTCCATCAACAAAGTTTTAGTTATCATGATCCGACGAATCATTGGTATCCATCAGTCGAATTGACACAACATGTTATTTTCCGCGCTTTGGGCGTACCGAACCTCAGTGAAAACATCAACAGGGTTCACTCCTTTCCAACTAGTTTATGGTTTGGAAGCTGTGCTGCCCATTGAATAAGAAATCCCGTCACTTCAAATGGTCGTCGAATTACTTCCAGCTACTTCCGAAGAGGAGAAGTGTTTATTATACTTAGCTCAATTAGATGAGACTCGACGTGATGCTGCATTGGCAATCGAGACTCACGCAAAACGTATGAAAGCTCAGTATGATCGAAATGTGACCCCTCGAAATTTTTCGGAAGGAGACCTAGTGCTATTATATGATCAAGCTAACGATAAATTAGGTGCTGGAAAATTCGTGCCTATGTGGCATGGGCCCTACATTGTCAAGCGAAAGCTAGTAAAAGGGGCCTATGAGCTGGTAGACTTTGACAGGGACTCTTTGGGTAAACCCAGAAATGGACTTTACCTAAAGAGGTATTATGCTTAAATGATGGGTATGGAGATTTTAGTTAGGTTATGTTTTTCTTTCTAGCTGGTGTGTTTGTTAGTTTAGACAGTGTGCTTAGCTTAGAAAGTGTGTTTTTCGTCGTTATTCTGCTTATCTTGGTTTTACGCTTGATGTTTGCAGATGTCGATGCCTCTCCAAACATACATCGGATTTGCTGATGGTGCTTGTCGTAGTACACGGAATATCTCTTTCGCAGCTTGGGTTATCTATTCGCCCTCTGACAAGTTAGTTTCTATGCATGGGGTGAGCCTCGGTCAAACAACAAACAACATTGCAGAGTACAGTGCAGTGATTGAGTTATTGTCTAAATATATTTCATTTGGGATTCGAAGTTTGATAATGAGGTTAGATTCTGAACTCGTTGTATTACAGCTTAATAGAGTGTATGCCATTAGAAATCCAGTGTTATTAAGGTTATTTTTGAGAGTGCGTCTCTTGGAACGTGAATTTGATTACATTGAATATCAGCATATTCCAAGGTCTTTAAATACATTAGCAGATGCAATTGCTTCTCGAATGTTAAACAGACATTTGCGATAATCATACATGTAAATTTAAAAACATTTAATCACACATGTCTAACAAGATAAGCCGGTAATAATGATATATATAGGAGTGTGTCAAAAAATACATCGTCTTCGATCATAGGTTGAAAAACACCTTATGATCAGAAAAAATGATAAGTACAAAAAACCAAAATGTCACATGTGTCTACAAAAACGACCATCCAATCACTGGTGATGCTCTCTATACGACACCACTGCACGCGCCACCCTACACAAGAACCTCCTAAAAGGTCCTGGGACTGCGACTACATAGCGTTGAAGCCTGATAGGAATATCATCTATAGTAGTCTCTGGTATGTCTGCCGTAAGACGCTCTAGGTCTTGTTCCAACTCAGCTAGGGTCTCTGTGGCCTCGTCCCGTGGGGCCGATGCCGCTGCAACTGGTAGTCTCCTCTCGAAAGGCCGGAGATTGGCTGGACGGCGTGGGTCTACATCTGCATTTTGAAAATTATTACTGTCAGTTTTGAGACGATATAAAAAACAAAAAAGGTAGATAATTTAAAAACTTGTGAAAAATGAAGTACCTGTGTCATCCCATTGTTCTCCCGGTGGAAGAACCATGTCCGGATCTCCACGAAAATCAACTCCGGCATAAGGAAAATCCTATATCGAAAAGACTTGGTCCTCTAACCAGTGAAAGTACTCCGGTCTAAATTGGACAACCTCCATGCCCTCGTCAGGATGACGGGCCATAACCGCAACCCATCGCATCAATTTGGGCTCTCGGGGAAGCCCAGCCTCAATAGTCAGATGCTGTGGGATCAACATCGGAACCCTCTCTAAAGCAAAAATCACAACTAAAGCCCCATAACCAAAGGTCTTCAGCTGTCCGTTTTTGGTTTTAGTCAGTTGGCTTTTTACGTTAGCCAACACGGCATCACACCAGTTGAAAATGGTGCCTCGATAGCAATCAATCGCCATCCGCATCTGGGATCTAGTGGCAATGTGCAAAGCGGTAGCCCCGCAAAGTCTGGTAACTGTAAAAGCAATGACCATAAGTTTAGGGCGGGATATAGTTTTGATCTCTATCCCCTTCTCCTGGTTCTGCGTGTTGCACCACTCTAGTCGGAGACTAGCAATGGACTGGCCACCCGACCTAGTCCCGGACAGAGTCAAGTGCTCGCCCCTCTTGGGCAAACCAGTGAGAAAGTAAATATCTGAGAGCTCTATCTCGAGCTGGTGCCCTCCAATGTAAAAGCACTGGTCCTGGACGTTCCATCTCTCTACCAGCCACTCTAGAAAGCGCACCTGGGCCCTCATGCCAGGTATGGCCCAGTATTTGTAAAGGTCGCATGCCTTCAAAGAATCAATGGAAGGTTGATGATTAATGGCGGCCAAATCGACATCTTCGTGCTCTCTCTCGCGCCAATCAAGCATGGTGGGCAATCTACACACCAAAAAACATCTGTTAGAATCAATGAAATCAAAAAAATTTGGTCCATTTTGAAGAAATTGGGGTTTAAAAATTTGTTTTACGGGGTACGCACCCCGCCTTTAGGAACTGGGCGTGCATACGCGGGTTCCCTTAAGGCAAGGTGCGTACGCCCGGCATTTTCCCAAATGAGAAAATGTCGGGGTACGCGGGTCACCAGTGGAGTACCTGCGTACCCCAAAAAGCGGACCTTGAAACCCCAAAGCCTTCAAAAAATGAAACTAGGGCCTAAAAACAAATTCTAAACGGATGGAAATGAAGACGAGGATGTTGTAGAATACCTGATGAGACAGCGTTCGATTTCAACGGTCGGATTCTCCGCAATGTCCACAGGAAGTTTCTTGCCAAAAGCCCTTTTTCTCTCCTCAACAGTAAAATGGTAAAAATGAAATTGTAAAAGCCCTTTTTATAGGTTTTTTGGGTAAATAAATGATAAATTTGTTTATTTTTCACCATGAAAAGGTATTTTTCAAAGTATTTTTATCTATCTTAAACAGGTATGAGTAATGTGTTGGTTTTTGTGCAGGATAAAAGGATTTTCAGGGAAAATTGTCATTTTTCACAAACAAAAACATCAGAGTCATATTTTAAGCCCTTTTCTGACTCCTAAAAGATGAAAAGATTGCCGAGCGTTTCTTTTACACTCGTTAAAACGAAATTAAAAGACGGTCCCCTTATAGCCCTTTTCTGACCGTAAAAAACAGGAAAAGATTGCCAGATTTTTGTCGTTTCAAATTCGATACTGGAAATAAAACGACGTGTCCTTGATCGCTTTTTACTTTTCAGGTCAAAGACGCTAATTATGAAAGTACTCCTTGGTCGTAAAAGATCAAGCGGTTCTATCAAGTATTATTTTATACTTTTTCGGGCTTGGGAGACACAAATTTACGAAAAAGTTCAACCCTGGAGTCTTCTTAAGTTTTTCATACTCTCTAAAATTGAAAAACGCTGAGTTTCTCCTATACTGGACTCGTTAAAATTTCACAGTAAAGGACCTGTTCGATTACAAACAGGAACGGACCACTCCTTCTTAGGGTTCAAATCTAAACTAAGTTGGACTCATCCGAAGGATGAGCTTATAATCAAGCACATGTTATCCTCCTCAAGCTTGTAAAAAATAAAGAGGTACTTGCCAGAAATGGTGGGGGAAAAGAGAGGAAAATGAGCCTATTTGTTATCTTTTGTCTCAGAAGAAACTTTGTCACCACTCTTGAACACGACACTTTTCATTCACCTGGGTTGGGAAATCCTTTGCCTAACAGTTGATTAAACCACATTGAAAATCTTCAACCGGTTCCGGGTATTAACTTTGGGTCAATTGTCACCAAGCCATCTGTTGTGTCGTTACGTGTTCAAGAGGTCACTGCAAATAAACCATTCATCTGCAAAATACCTGTCATCCATCTTGACCATCCCTGAGTCAGTCCTTACAGCTACATTTCTTCAACTTGATCTATGATTTCGTGTTGTGGGCTTGCCTGCAACGGGTCGCTTTCTATCGACATCAGCACATTATCTAGAAAGATGACCTAGAAATCGTCAGTACCTTGAAATCTGCATGCATCAATGGCAGGTTTCTCACCTTTGACGATGGCTTACATCATTGACTTTCGATCGAAGGATTCCGTGAAATGTTCGACATCAGCTCATTCATTCACATCTCATGGATTGTACTGGGTACTTTGAGAACCATTGACATCACTGGTGGTCTCTCTCACACTTGTTAACAGTTTACATCATCGACTGGTAATCAAGTGGTTTCTACCATGTTCGACATCAACTCATTTATTCGCATGGATAGAATCGTACCTTTTCGGGAAATAGAAATGAAGACCCTGGATCTAGTTTCCAGTGACATGATCTTTTAGATCAATTGAAGGAAGTTTTTTATTTCACCAAGCTGGATTTGCACAGTGGATACCATCAGGTCAGTGTTGCAGCAAGATGCATGGAAGGCTGCTTTCAAAACAAAGCAGGGATTGTATGAGTGGCTGGTTATGCCTTTTGGCTTGACCAATGCTCCTGCTACTTTCATGGGATTAATGAATGATGTACTTAGGCCTTTTGTTGATGATTTTGTTATTGTGTATCTGTATGACATTCTGATTTTTAGTAAAACATGGGAAGAACACTTAAAGCATGTTGAGAAGACATTAGATGTTTTGAAAAGAGAAAAACTTTATGTTAAACTCTCAAAATGTGAATTTGGCAAAACATCTCTAAATTATTGGGGTCATATAGTAGGGGGTGGTGAATTGAAAATAGATCCCTCTAAAGTGGCAGTAATTGTAAACTGGTCTAAACCCAAGTCTGCTACAGAAGTGAGAAGCTTCTTAGGAGCAGCACAATATTGGAGGAAGTTGATTTCTAATTTTTCCTCAATTGCAGCTCCCTTACATGCTTTGACAGGATTCAACAACGTGTTTCAGTGGGGAGGAAAACATCAGAAATCCTTCGACACCTTGAAATAAAAGATTAGTACTGCACCTGTACTAGCATTGCCTGATCTACAAAGACCGTTTGAGATCAAAACAAATGCCAGTGACTATGCCATGGGAGCAGTGTTGACACAACACGATAAACCCATATGTTATCATTCTGAGACTTTTAACCCTGGAGTAGTTAACTATCCTACATATGATAAAGAATTGTATGCATTAGTTCAGAGTGTGAAAAAGTGGAAACATTACTTAATGGGCAAATAGAAAATAATACATACTGACCATCAACCACTTCAATATTTACACACCTAGACTAATTAGTAGAAATCAAGACATTACAGATGGATGGGTTTTCTACAACAGTTTCATTTAGTCATCAGATATAAAAGGGCATACATAACAAAGTTGCAAACATGTTATCTAGACCCATTATAAATGCATCTACTATACTTAAGCATAATTCTGTACTACATGAAAGATACATTGAACAATATACTCAAGATATAGACTTTAAAGATGTATATGCAACTTTGAGTCAAGGCAAAAGGGTAGAAGAATTGGACTATCATGTGAAGGACCAACTCATATATCATTGTGGGAAACTCTGCATTCCACAAATAGAGAGAGTAAAGATAATTAGAGAGGCACACACTTCTTTGATATCAGGTCACTTTGGGGTAAGTAAAACAATTGCACAATGGCAAAGATTTTGTTATTGGCCGAAAATGAATGAGACAGTTTCTAGATATGTAAGAGGGTGTACTATGTGTGCTAAAAGCAAGCCCAACAATAGAAAACTAGGCTTGTACACTCCATTACCAGTTCCTTCTCACCCTTGGGAAAGTGTTTCCATGGACTTTGTTGGAGGACTGCCTAAGTCTAGAAAATGTCATGATTATTTGTATGTGATTGTGGATAGGTTTAGAAAAATGTGTATTTTGATACCTTGTAATGAACAGATTACAGCTGAACAAACTACAAGGCTATTCTTTGAACATGTATGGGTTCATTTTGGATTACCCATTTCCATTGTATCTGATCGAGACACCCAATTTGTGGGCAACTTTTGGTCAAGTTTTTGGGAGATGATGGACACCCAACTGAAGAAAAGAACATCTTTTCATCCACAAACCGATGGCTAGACAGAAGTAGTTAACAAGACAGTGATCCAGTTACTCAGAGAATATTG
Organism: Pinus tabuliformis; assembly: GCA_031772625.1. Lineage (NCBI taxonomy): Eukaryota > Viridiplantae > Streptophyta > Pinopsida > Pinales > Pinaceae > Pinus > Pinus tabuliformis. The sequence continues at coordinate 930,436,504 of CM062811.1, read as the reverse complement.
CAGCAAACATCCTAAGCTTTGGGATGAACATTTGTGTTATGTGCAGCATGCTTACAATACAGCAAAACACTCTTCTACATAGAGATCTCCTTTTGAGACCTGTTTTGGTTTCATACCAAGGTCTCCTTTGGATTTTGTCTTTAGTAAAGATACCACGGTTGATGGACACAATGATGTGGACAAGGCAACTAGGTTCATTGAACAGATCCAGGAGATCCACCAGGAAGTACAGGAATAGCTGGAAAAGAGCCAAGCCAAATACGAGGCTAGGCATGACAAGCATTGGATGGAGCATAGTTTTCAAGTTGGAGACCAGGTCTAGCTGTATATCAGCAAGGATATGATGCAAGGTGAAGGTAAAAAGCTAAAGCCTATCAGGTATGGACCTTTTAGAATACTTGAGAAGATTGGTGAAAATTCTTTTTGCCTTGATCTACCAGCTTACATGCACATCTACTCAGTCGTGAATGTAGATTGCTTGAGGTTGTTTGAACCTTCTCTAATTGAGGATCCTGAAGAGCAAAGTCAATTGCCTTCTATTGATGACCTGCTACCTGAATATCTTAATGAATTGTAGGAAGACACAGTCTTGGACAGGAAGGTGAGGACGACGCGTAGAGGGGATGTTGAGTACCTCAGAATTGGACTCAAAGGTTTGAAGCCGAGCAGTGCAAAGTGGATTGAGATTGGGCAAGTGAGACAACAGTACCCTCACTTACCCAATGCTTGAAAGAAAACCAACTTTTGGTGGTCCAAAAGCTTTTCAGTGGGAAGGTAGTGATCCGAATTGGATCCGTGAAGAGAGATTAAACAAAGCCATGGCTGTACCAGGTCAGGACAGACTTCAAAGAATCTACAATAGCGATCAAAAACACCTCTAAACCAGTGGCAATGGCAGCTAGAATGGAACGATGAGGACCTCGGTCAAAGCGTGTTGACCGAGGCCCATGGAGACTATGCGGGAGGCGAATTTAGCCCGTGGGAGGCCCTGATCAGGAAACGAAGGCAGTTTTTGATGCGCGCATTGCTAAGCGAAAAGCCCCAAGAGCAGCGGTCGCATGGGAGCCGGAAAACCGTGGGACAAACAGCTAAGCACTAAAGGTGGGACCCGCGCTCCGAAAACCGACGGTATTGATCAAGGGCACCCTCAAACGGTAAGTGGAATTGGTGAAAATGGAGCGATCCCACTTAGAAATCGATGCGTGGCAAGTAGAGGAGAGAGAAAACTGCGGCTTATCACGTGCTAACAGTCGAGCAAGTCAACCACGCGGGACGAGAAAATGGCATTAGATTTGGGGGCTCCAGATCTAATGGTTGATATCGCGCCCGATGGAGAAAGCGAAATCGACGGGGGATTAAGTTGCAGTTTGTAAAGATTTTACGTCTGATTTGACTACCACGGTGGTAGAAGACTCATTCCACGGCGTAACAGAAAAATCGAACCGACAAAGTGAATTAGCGTAGCTACAGGAGGACATGTGGCCACTCCCTATGAGCCTGATGATGACGCCGAACAGGGAACTCCAAGCGAAACTGTAGCAGGGGAACTGACGAGAAGTGGAAGAGGAATCAAAGAGCCATGGGTACGAATGGTTTTAAGCCATGGATAGAGAACAGAACAGACACCGAGAGAGAAATAAAAAGACACCAGAACCTCGAGAGGAGGACAGAAAACAGAAAGGAAGAATAGAGAGAAGAAAGATAGTGAAGCAACAGTAGAACAGAAGACAGAGGGCCGAGCTGACCGAAGGCTGCATCGAGCACTAGAGAGCTTGAGGGATTCAAGCCATCCTAGAGAGGATCTATCTGGACTGAGCACCACATTGGGCTCTCTCCATTGTAGACCAGAAGGTCACAGAGCTGGTAAGGAAAAGAGTCTGTGTACTCTAGTGGCTTGGGGCATCCAAGAACCACCCTACCAAGAAAATTTTGTTTCAGGAGACTCACATTGAGCTCCTTCATTGTAATTCTCTGCTTCAAGACACAATAAAAGAAGGCCACCACTGAAAGCTGGACCAGAGATGTAGCCCTGGAGGATAGGGTGAACTCCTTATTAAATTTTTGTGTTCTTATATTTTCTTACTACGTTTCTCTGCTGTTTTCCATTTCAAGTTTCTGTGTATTTGCAATCTGGTTGATCTGTTGCTTAAATAACATAGACACACACACCAACATATGAGTCTATAATACCTTCATTTAATAAATCTTTAACTGAGGTCACTCATAAGGTGATTATCAGATCACCTATAGTATCACACACAGTCTCAGCATATAAATGATGAAGAGGATCCCTGTATAGCACACACAGTCTTGGTTATCCAATAGTGACACTCTGTCTCGGCATGCATTTTGGATGATGGGACTCATAATCTCAGTGATTATCTCAGCATAAGGATAGTCATAATCCTAAGGGAGACATAGATACAATGATGAAGATCTAAGTGAAGGAGAAGCTATGGTGCATCAACAATGACCTCTTTATTATGGTGAAGTCCTCAATGAAGGTGCAACAATGGTGTTGCAGCAACAATGAAGATCTTAGTGGTGTAATAGTGATGGCCTCAGTGGTGCAGCAATGATGATCTCAACAATGACAAAGAAGAGGATTGGTGTCTTGGTCTTGGAGTGGCATAGTAATTCAAGGGTCATTGTCTTGGTATTCATCAATTGGAATCTCTATAAGAAGAATAATGTGTGGGTTTTCCTCTCCAAGAGGGAGAGGCTTTTGCCCTAGTAGAATGCCAACATCTTGTGTTCTTGTCTCTTTATGTTTGGTAGATATTTGATAAAATAAGAAACACGCACTATAATAATGTCAAAGAAAAGATTGTGATAATAAGAAAATTAAAATTCATCACAAATAGTTATATAGTGAGGAAGAATATCATTAACTACATGTGCCCTATATTCTTCAACACTTTCTTCTACATTTTGGGTAGAAGATTACTAATTCTACTTTTCCTCCTCCTCCTTTTTCTTTTCCTAGAAGGTGTCTAGTTGGGATCCCAATGTGCTTAATATATTGGTTTTGAAATTATGCATCGTATTTCCAATATTTACTCTCATAATTCCTCCACTAGCACTCTTATCAATCCTTGATAGCATGTCTTAGGTTCCTCTGCTATTTTTGTAAGTTCCTCACGAGTATCCTTATTAGATTTCCACAATGTCATCATATAATTGCTACGAGATATCTCCTCCACTCAATGGATTGAGGATTTCTACACACGCATGTCTAATCCCATGTAGCAATAAGAAATGGCATGTCTCTAGAGGCAAGTAGTCTTGCCTTACTCTTTGTATATTGTATTGGAATCTCTCAATGTAGCCCCCGATGCTTTCATCCTTGTATTGGATCATTCATAAAGCTTCTTCCCTTAACTACTTTCCCTTGTAGAAATATTGATATTTTTATAAGAACTTTCTTTTCATTCATTCCCAAGCCCTAATGTTATCCCACCCTAAGCCCATAAACCAAGGCAGTGTAGAATATTTAAGGGTAGTAGGAAATAGTTTCAACTTTTTTGCATCAAAGACATAGTCATAACTTCTGCGAAGCATGTCAAAATCAAAAAGGGAAGTGTCAAGATCTTACTTTGAGAGCCCATGAAAATTCGGTAAGGTCTACTCCTCAAACTCTTTGATGGGGATATAAAAGAAGAGGATTTTTCATACTTTGTTAGCCATTTCATTCAAAGACTTGCTTTCCTCCTTTAGGGGTACCTTGGGAGTTTCCAGAAAAATAAACTCTATATGGAATTGAACATTGGTCAAATCTTCTAGGATTGGATCTTATGCAGGTTCAAAGGATGAAGGCATGATTTCAAGTTCTACTTTGATGGACTTAGGTTTCTACGTGGCCAAATAACTTGTTGTAGGAGTCAAATAATGTGGTTGGTTGTTCCATCCTTATTTCCTACATTTTTAGTTTGAGGAAGAGTTTTCACCAATCTACCAAGTTGATCTCCACTCTTAGGCATCTGACAATTCATTTTATTGAAAAAAAATTTATGAAAAAGAAGAAAAAATATCAAAATAGTAAATCATACCTATCATGAGAGAGAAAATCCTATAAAACAACAAGTAAAATTACACAATCACTAAAAGAATCACACAAAAAAGAGTGTACTATTAAAAGTTCCTTGGAAATAATGTCAAAAATGATGATGGCTTTTAATTACATTTTTAATTTCTTAGAGAGACAACCAAAATACTATTCATTTAAATTTCAATTAGGGTTTGGTTGGAAAATTGTTAATTTTAAAGCATAGTATATGCTAGTAGAATCGTTTATGTGTTTTGAAGTTGTAGGAACCAAATGAATGTCATATTTCAATATATAAGGATACTTTTACAAGTCACCAATTAACCTAAATTAAACCACACTAGTAGGAATAAAAAACACATTGTCTGATCTATGCCATAGGAAAGTTAGTCACACTTGCAAGAAAAGTAAATAACACCAATTCTTAGAGGTGACTTGCTCAAGTGTTAAGGATTACCTTGATTGTTGTAACTAATATGTAACTTGTACAATGAAAATGCATTCACTTGATCTATGTTTCAGGAAAGTAAGTCACACTTCCAAGAAAAGTAAATCACACCAATTCCTAGAGGTAACTTGCTCAGGTGTTAAGAATGATTCAATCATGGGTTCATGGGAAACTTGTAAATTGTTGTACATTTTATATGCTAGTAATATCATTTACGTGTTCTAAAGTTGTAGTAACTAAACAAATGTCATAGTTCAAGATATAAGGATACTTTTACAATTCATCAATTAACGTAAATAACACCACACTTGTAGGAATAGAAAGGACATTGTCTGGTGTATGTTTCAAGAAAGTAAGTCAGACTTGCATGAAAATTAAATAACACCAATTCCTATAGGTGACTTTCTCAAGTGTTAAGAATGACCTTTATTTTTGTCACTAATATGTAGCTTTTTCAATGAAAATGCATTCACTTGCAAAACATTAACTCACTCTTACTTGTAAATAAATCAAAACCATGAACCAAATTCATAAAAAAACCAATCTAGACTTGTTTAGGAAAACAAAACTATTAGAATTCTAAAAGAAAAGTAACGTTAAATCTACAACATAGTAGCAAAAATGATCTCAACTCAAACAGTATTATAATTTATTCACAAAAATGGTTAGTAAGTGAATAAGGAGAATATTAATGTTAGAGTTGTAGTAATTTTTATCTGTAGTTCAAAGTTGCAACAATTAGAAACCTATCAGAGTTGCAATTTTTAACAATTTAGAGTTGCAACAAATAACAATTTAGAATTGTAGTAATATGAAAAAATGGTACATGCATAAATAAAATAGAAATAGAATTATAACTACAACTATGTTATGATTATGGATAGTAACTAACAAGGGAACTTGGTCTCTACCTCCTTAGATGAGGCATTGGTTAGAAAATAGGTAAAATAAGAATTCTTAGCATACCATTACTTGAAGGGAAATTATATTTTAGAAATGAAATATTTAGTACAACTTCAAGCTTATAAGTTCTCCCTTCTCTACCTCTTACTCTTTCTTAATTTTGCTTACCCAACTTAATGAGAGGAGGGATTTTTCTATAACATTTATTCTATATAAGAATAAAAATAAATAGGTGGATAGACAACCATGAAAGTTAGGTTGTTCATCCTTTTACATCAATTCTTTCAAGGAATAGTAAAGAAGAGAAATGACTAACTCTATTTGGTTCTGCAACAAGTGATGGATGAGTTGGCTTATTTTCTTGGTCACCCACTTGTCCTTGTCATATTGTTGTGTAAGAATATGTTTATTAACTCATATTATTAGTATAAGATTGATAGCTAGATAGTTAAATGTCACAATGGCACAACTAATGTGGAGTTGCAACACTACCATTAGAGTTGAAACAATGATGTTAGGGATTGCATAGGTTGCAACATCAACATGCATAGTATCAGAGTCATAGTAATGGAAATAAAAGAAACAATCAAGTGTAGTAGCAACACTAAAGAGTAATAGCAGCAATGACTAGTAGTAGTGATGGTGAGGAGTAGCAACAATGGTGGAGAGTAACAGTAATGACAAGGAGTAGAAACAATGGGGGAGAATTGTAGCAATGGTGGAGTATTGCAGTAACAACAGTCACATATCATAATTGTATTTTTTAAATCCAACTTGAGCATTGTAGCACCTGAATATAGTTTTAGTTGTCTAGACATTGTGCTTAGTGGTACCTATGCAACCATTGAATCCTGTATGGAACTTTCAAAATAGAAAGATAACAATTTTCTGGAAAATGCATATGAATAAGCATTAAAATGACACATAGAATATTATTCTTGCCTTGACCAAGAATGTATCAACATAGATGAAAAGGTGATATGAAAATGATGAAAAATGGGAGAATGATGGGAAAAGAGGTAATAGATGGGTGTTAAGGATGTGCCAATTTAGGCACCCATTACTTTATAGAATACTCTAGTTTACTTTGGTAGGAGCAACACAAATTTCAAGGGAGGAGACGTCAAAATATTAGTTCATTAGGCCTCTAGTGTTGGGAATATAAGATGTCTATAATGGTTAATGCAAGGAAAATGATGTGTCAAGACCAAAGGTTTTGAGAACATGAATGATTTCCTAAAACCCTTACCCTTGAAGTTAGGGCCATAGTTAGCGATCATAATTTGATTATTTTTTTAAATCGTTTAGTTTACCCTAGGAAAAATCGTATGTCAGAAAGTAAAAGAAAATGGTAGGGGGGTTTGGGGTCAGGGGGAGGGTGGGAGGGTTTAGAATATGATGATTCCAAAGTATATTTTGGCATTTTTAAAGATAATATAAATGGGAATGTTATAGCGCATGAGAAAGAATACCTTTCAATATGAGTAAATACAACAAGAAAGGTGTGTTGATGTGTCAATCAAGGGCTACTTGGAGTCAAGTAGTCAGGCATTAATAGTGAACAATGATAATCTTAACACGTATGGAATAAAATGAGGTAAATTTTTTGTTTATCATGACTTTACCATTGCCACAAATTTATGAAGGAGTATTAATGAAAATAAATTATTTATCATTGATAAGATATGTTTCCTAGGTGTTCTTTCACTGAGAAAAGTGTTTTCCCAGATGATGTGTTTCTAGAAGAATATGTTTTTTGAGCAAGATAATAATGGTTAAGGAAACCCTAATGATAATAAAATATATTTCATGCCTTGTATCGCTAAAAAAAAAATACTTTAAGGAAAGGAGGGATTAAATATCAATGTTTAGCAATATATACCATTTATGATGGCTTATCACTAGAAAAATAATATTTTAGAATGTTTTTTTAACTAAAGAAAGTCCCTTTTCTAGAGATGATCAAGTGCTCATAATTATGCTCAAAAATAAAAGTTTTAGAATTTTGTTAAACTTAGCTTCATATTGAAGAACTCATCATTCGGAATCCAATGGTGTGAACGTCACTCAAATCTGAACTTGTATGCAGACGTTAGAGCAAGTCAAAGCTTAGGTTTCACTTGGACATGTGGCAGGATTGGATGACATGGCAAAGGTCCCATCAAATGGGGAAGCACCAAGTGGCAGGTTGCCATTGGGTCCTGCATATCACATATCGGGGAAAAACAGTGGTCGTGGCTTAAGAATTGGCCCCAAAAAGTGCTGATTTGCGATTTTCGATACTGCATATCACATACCAGAGGAGTTAAGGAAATCAACCTTCGAAGAAGTCAAGGTTGCAATGCGATATATCACAATCGCAGAGTCGAGTTTTGATTTGCGATAATCAGAATTGCATATTGCGCTAGTACCCCGCCAATATATATGTTACCGAGGGACTCCGCCGATGTGATTTGCAGACGCGATATCATTTCAGAGTTGTAGTTTATAACTCATTAGGTCCGCTAGATCGCCAAATCGCATATCGCAATGTGTTAAGTCCCGAATATAAGAATCACTCCCGGTAGAGTTGATTATGATTTGTGACAGAGGTGTGGAACCGTTGCCTTTTCCACTAGAATGACCACTTTGTATGTGACCACTCGACCTTAACCACGAGATAGGCAGGGAAGACAACGGGACTGTCGATTTCAGTGAAACTGCCAAAATTAACTCCAGATAATGAATTTAACTCGAATTAAGCCATATTTGGAGGATAAAATTGTGGAAAGATTGACATAAGTCATAACTTCTTCAAATTTTCACCAAATTTGTTGCAAAAAGAGGCTAGATAACCATTTTTAGCATTTTGAACTCATTGAGACAGGTTTTAGAGGCATTTGAGCATTGAAAACACACTTTTGTTGTAATTTTAAGCATAATAGAGAGGCCCAAGCATTAGAAGCTAGACCAAGGACACATAACCCGGGAGGGGTGAACTCCTCATCAAATCTCTCTGTTTTGTGTTGTATTTTGATGTTCTTTGTTGTTATTTTGCTGTTGTTCAACATATGTTTTATGTTAAATTGTTTATAACATTTACATAAGAAACTCTCATGGGAATCAATTAATTAAGAAAAAATGGTGAATCCTTAAGCACTTGATAATAAAATGATAAGCATCTTGGGTTTTATTTTTAATGGGGAATTAGAATAGTATTACTAATCTGCTCCATTTCAGATCAAGTTGGTATCAAAGCACTGGTTGTTTCTTACTAGATTTACTTGTGCAAAGGAGTATTATTTGTTATTTTAGTTCCATGCTAACAAGGTTAAAACTCAAAAGAGGTGAAGGAAAGTTGGTTGGAAGCCCTGAAGTTGGGTCAAGGGGAAGAAGAGCAAGGTTGCCACAATCTTCAACACCAGTTTAGCCTCAAGTTGTAGTTGAGACTCCAGAGATCATGTCTCATGAAGGAGAACCTACAATTGAAACATGACAGAAGATGAGAAGACCTTCAGAAAATCTTTCTTTGATAAGAAAGAGGTGGTGAAGGTCCTCTATGAAGAGAGGAATAGTAGGTTTCAAGGAGAAAGTTCCAAAACTTCCAAAGGAGAAGGCTCTTCAGGAGGAGGTAATGGAAAAGGAGGTAATGGTAATGGATACAAACCTCCACCCTCCCCACCATATTCTTCATATTCTTCTTCACAACCATCTTCACACTCTTCCACTAATACAACCCTTACTCATACTCATCGTCATTATTCAAAAGGAGCTGAAAAATCACCTCTACTTAAACTAGATGTTAAATTCGAGTTGCCTATGTATAATGGTGAAGTGAATGTAGAGAAGCTCAATAATTGGATTCAACATTTGGAGGTGTATTGTAGAATTCAAAACATTCAATAGGATAATATCAAAATTCAGTTGGCTTCATTGAGAATGGAGGGTGCAACACTCATTTAGTGGGAAGAAAGGACTCAAGACAAGATCAAAAAACATGGTAAGATCTCTATTACTTGGTTTGATTTCATTGCTGCTATAAAAAGACAATTCTACCCTGTATCTCATATGCAAAAACCTATCATGAATTGGAAAATTTTCAGACAATTAAAAGGTCAAAATGTACAAGAGTATACTCAGGAATTTAGGAGAAGAGCTCTTATGCTAGGAGTAGACTTACAGTCACAAGATACTTTTGTGAAATACATAGGAGGTTTGCATAGCTATCTTCGACACACCATTCTTATGTTCAATCCCACGAATCTTGATGAGGTTTGTGCTCAAGCTATACACCGCGAAGCAAGATGGAAAAATGTACAAGAAGAAGGTAAGAAGAAGTCATTCCAGAGTGGTTAAAAAGGAAAGAAATATAAAGGAAAGCAGAAGAAAAATGCTTCTATTAAGAAAGAACAGGAGAAACCCGTGTGAAACAATTGTTCCAAAGAGGGCCATGATGAAGTGCATTGTTGGAAGCTTCATCTTGAATTAAGACCGAAGAAATTTAGCAATAAAGGGAAATAAAAGACAAACGTTGATGTACAACAAGACTTGGGTTCGAATGCATATCACAGGCTCGAGCGATGGAGGCCATCTATGGGTTTAGGGTTTCAGAAGCGATCTGCGCCGTCGAGAACCCAAAAGCTCTACTCTGCTATGGAACGACTAGAGGCCTGGACGCGGGATGCTCAGAGATCGTGGCTTCACTCTGGTTCTGGGCCGGAACTTATGATGGAAAGGATTTCTCAATCCTCAAACAGAGACTGGTGCGGATATCATTTTTTTGGGCGCAGATCGATAACCTCAGGGCGGCAGTAGAAACCCTTTCTCTTCGCCCGGAGGTTATTACTCCAAATCTACTGGTTCTTACCCCGTCTCACTTTGTAGCACCAGTCACCGCGAATGCTGTGCACAGACCTGGCAGATCTGCCTGCGAATATGGCAAGAGATCGGTCAATCTTTTGAGCGTTAGGCAAAAGCCTCATGCATGCATACTCAGGGGATGGCCTAAGGCAGATCCGTGCCTACAATCGCTGGCAAGGCCCTACCTTCGCAGATCCAGCCGGGATCCGTATGATAGGAACAGAGGTCACGCGCTTTGTTTTGACAGAGGGTTCGCAGACTACGTCAGGCAAACGAGAGATAGATCCAACCGGAGGCCCGATCTGGGAAACGGCACATCATATAGGGCCACACATTGTAGACTTGGGGCGGATCTATCAGATCGGGCCCGATCCAGGCAGAAGCAAATTGAAATTTCGCCAGATCCAGAATACAAAACCGAAAAACGGGACGTGATCAAGGCAGACACAGCAAATCTGAAGCCAATCTTTATCAGATCAACAGAAGGCAGACACGTTTGTCTGCAGATCTGGGAACGGATGAGTGTTTTGGAGTTAAAGAAAGAGATCTAGGACAAACTGGGAATTCCAGTGGCATTACAAACCCTAATTTTTTCTGGGTTTTGCTTGCATGAGCAATACTCACTCCAGCATTACAGGGTTGCAAAGGACTCAACTATTATCCTTAATCATCGATTGCGCGGTGGATCTAAGGGAGATACCTCAAAACCTACAGGTACTTACCGCGATGCAGCAAAAGGGAAAGAATCTCCAAAGGGGAAAGAATCTACAGCTGTTAATGTTGCCCCAGGGCGGTATATCGTGGATCAAGTGCCAGAGAGCCCCTCCATTCTGCTGGATATACCAGAGGTAAAGTACATATTCACAGATCTACAAAAAATGTTGTTATTTGTAGATTTAACGGTTTCTGGCCAAAAACCGATGCTTTGTACCAATGGATTCACACGGTCTGGACTAAAAACTGCTAGATCCACCTATGCTCTAAGGGTTTCTTCATAGTAACCTTTCTTGTAGAAGAAGAAAGGGAAAAAATCCTCAATGAAGGGCCATGGTTTTGGGGCAGTGCGGGACTGTTCGTTACCCCATGGTTCCAGGAGTTTGATGCAAATACTATGGTGGTATCAAGGATGCCAGTATGGGTAAGGCTGCATAACCTCCCGATACATTTTTGGCACTACAAGGCCTTATCAGTTATAGGGAATACCCTTAGCAGAATGTTAAAAATTGATTCAGAGAGACACTTGAAAGGAATCTTTACTTTTGCTAGGATTTGTGTCGAGGTAGATCTTAGCGAAGGACTACCTGAAAGCATCATTCTGAACTTCAACAACTCACGGTGGAATCAACCTTTGGACTATGAGAATACAGCATTCAGATGCAGGGGATGTCAACAAACAGGTCACCTGTTCAATGCATGCAAAAGTCTCAACAAGAGCAAGCCGCAACAAAGGAAATCCAAAGGATGGCAGAACATAGACGATGTAGTCAAGAAGAGAGCCGCGGAAAAGAAAGCCTCTTCGACAACAGAAGATGAAGAAACAGAAGCAGAAGAGGATGATACCACCATAGAGGAGGTTGAAACAGAGAACCAGGAAGGAAACATATCAGACAACAAAGTTCCAAATCAGGCAGAGACCACCCAAAATCAGGCAGAGATGATAAGCATGGACCAAAGCATGGGAGGCATCAAACGGCATCATCACTCAGATACCTCAGACTCAGACAAAGAAACAGGCTCTCAGAAGGCAGAAACACAGTTAGTCATTGCTTCGACCGAGCCCACTCAAGGAGAGTGGCGCAAGGTGGAAAAGAAAAAGGGGAGAAAAACTTGATTCTTTCCTTCCCCTTTTCTCTTTTCTTATTCTTTGTGCACGTTAGTCTGCAAACGTTGTGTGGGGTGCGAAAGCACTCGAGCCCACGTGGCATTTTACAGAATGCTTCACTGCATCTGCTAGTGTAACTTTTCATTAATTCTTTAATAAAAAGTTACCGTTTTTTTCCTTGGAAAAAAAACAAGAGTTGGGTTCTGACTAAGGTGATGAAAAAATTATTGTAGCCAAAGTCACTAAAGAAAAACTTGTGGAAAAAACAAGCAAAGAGGAAGTCGTGGTGAGAACCAGCACAACAAATTACTCCAACAATGCTTCAAATGAAGAAAATAGAATTGAGTTGTTCCATATCAGAGTTATTTCGAAACACACTAGGATTGATACGTTGTTTGACAGTGGATCTCAGGAAAATTTAATTTCTACAAACTTGGTCAAGAAGTTGAATCTAGAAACCATGCCTTATCATAAACCGTATCTGTTGAGTTGGATAACCAAGGATGAAAATCTTCAGGTCACAAGGAAATCTATTTTTAGGTTTTCTATTCCTATTAATTTCGTTAATGAAGTCGAATTAGATGTAGTTCCACTGGATATTTCTAGAATTGTGTTGGGAAGCTTGTATCTATATGACCGGAAAGCTGTTTTCCATAGATTTGAGAACAAATACCATTTACTCAAAAATGGAGTGCAGTATATTGTAAGAGCCCATTGTAGAAATCTTAATCTATCTTTAGCAAGTGCAAGGAAAATGAAGCAACTAGTCAATTCCAGCAAGAATCTCGTGCTCCTTATGATCAAGAAGAAGAATGACATGGAGCGTGAATCCTTTGTAGGCTATGACATGAAGCTGAAATCCAAATTGGTTGATGTGGTCAATCAATAGGGAGATATGTTTCAATAACCAAAGGGATTGCCACCAAAAAGGGGAATTCAACACGAAATTCAGCTATAGTGAGACTATCCACTCCCAAATATCGGTATGTATCGAATGTCAATTATGGAAAGGTTAGAAATTAAGAAATAAGTCCAGGAATTGTTAGATAAAGGTGTAATTCATCCCTCTACTTTGCCATGAGGTTCACCAATTTTTTTGTTACCCAAGAAAGATGGAACCTAGCGCATGTGTGTAGATTATCAAGCTTTGAATAAAATTACCATAAGGAATTGATACCCACTACCTAGAATAGATGATTTGTTAGATCAGTTGAAAAATGCAAAATATTTCACTAAATTAGACTTGAGAAGTGGATATCATCAAGTTATAATAGTTGAGGAGGATATTTGGAAGACTGCTTTTAAAACCAAACAGGGATTGTTTGAGTGGTTGGTTATGCCTTTCGATCTCTACAACGCTCCAGCTACATTCATGAGAGTTATGAATGATGTTTTAAGATCCTTTATTGATGAGTTTTTAATCGTCTATTTAGATGATATTTTGATATTCAACAAATCATGAGAAGAGCATGTCAAGCATGTGAGGAAAGTGTTGGATGTCTTAAAAAAGGAACAGTTATTTCTGAAGATGTCTAAATGTGAATTCGAGAAAATTTGCTTAGTGTATTTGGGCCACATAGTTGGAGGAGGTGAGCTGAAAATTCACCCCTCTAAAGTTTCAGTCATTGTGAATTGGCCAATACCAAAATAAGTGAGAGAAGTAAGGAGTTTTGTGGGAGCAGTGCAGTACTAGAGGAAGTTCATTGCCAATTTCTCTTCCATAGCAGCTCCACTACATGCTTTTAGCAACGTGAAGGTTGTCTTCCAGTGGGGAGGCAAACAAAAAAAAGAATTCGATGCTTTAAAACAAAAGATCAGTTCAACCCCAGTTTTAGCATTGCCATATTTGAAACAACCATTTGAAAGACAAACAAATGCAATTGACTACGCCATGGGTACAGTTCTTTTACAGCATGGTAAGCCCATTTCATTTCATTCTGATATTTTTAATGGTGTTATTATTAACTATCTTATATATGATAAAGAGCTTTATGCATCAGTGCAAAGTGTGAAGAAATGGAAGCATTACTTAATGGGAAAAGAAACTATTATTCACATTGATCATCAACCTTTGCAATATTTGTAATCTCAAACAAAATTGCAGCAATCAGGGCATATTTGTTGGATGGGATTCTTACAGCAATTCCACTTGGTAATTAGGTAGAAGAAAGGTATTTATAACAAAGTTGTTGATATGCTTTCTAGACCAGTTGTTAATGTAGCCATTTTACTCAAGAATCATTCTATTTTTCCTTAAAGTTATGTTGAACAATACGCACATGATGATGACTTTCAAGAGGTATATTCAAACTTGATTCAAGGCCACCAAGTTGAGGAATTAGACTACCATGTACATGACAATCTATTGTCTCATTTGGGAAAACTTTGTGTTCCATAGGGAGAGAGAGTAAATGGCACAAGGGAAGCTCACACTTCTCTTATTGCTGGACATTTCCCTGCCGCAACATGATCCATTTATGTATTTATCTTCATAGATTCTGACAGCGCAGTACTACTCCTTGATGGCATCCTGGAATGAATTCCAAGTGGGTGCAGCTAAAAACAGTGAGGTTGTACTTTCATCCTTTTGCTCGCAGTAGGTTTCCCACCAGTCCTTGACGTGGGGGGCAACTTTGAGAAGTGCAAAATTGATCTTTTCCCAACTAGAAAAATCATGAACAGAAAAATATTCTTCTAACATATTTAACCATTTATCTACGACATCCGCATCTATCTGACCCTCAAATATGGGAATGTCAAAATTAACTTGTACCTTAAAGGGTGTGGTGCTTCCAGAGTAGTTTTTGGAAGTAGATGCGTCGCCCTTGGGTAGCCGCTAAAGGATCTAGGAAGAGTTGTCCATCATAGCATTCGTTTGTCGCTTGAGGGCTTCTTCGAGCAAGATTTTGATAGGATCTCCTACCCCCTCGTCTTTCTCTTCATCCGCCATGGGAGGCCGTCGTGATTTGTGAGGTTGATATTACAAAGTTTCAACCAGATCGAGCCCTAACTCCTTATATCCTGACCTCATTGGGGACATGCAAGTAAAAACAGAGAAGGAGAAGACCGCTATGAGACCACTAATCTGAATTTAAACAGGAACGCAACAAATTACAGATATAACCATGAATATAGAGATGCAGCAGAAATAACACTTCCTTTCATTAATATCAAATAATGAGATATGCTTACAAATAGAATGGAAATGAGACTAGCTCGGGCAACAATAGCTTATCTCTGACAAGAGATGTGGCAGTTGCATGCCTCTGAACTAAGTTACCATGAGGCTCAAAGGCCTATTTATTATTGATAAACAATGGACAACCCTAAACATCCAAAAACCTAACACTATGAGATGAAGTGCCAAAACTATGGGACCTATTTGGGTAAACCAGTACATCAACTTCTCGGGGTCGTAAATTTGGCATACGATCTTCGTTTGGCTATCATAATACCTTGTTTTGAAGATCTCAAAGAGAAGGATAAATACAAACTATCAATCTCGTGTGCAACATTTACGGTCTCTCCGTTTTCCCTAAAAACATCATTTAGGGCCTCAAAATGGCTCCAGAAGTTCAGGACCCGAAAAACTTCCCAAAATAGTAAATTGTGTTGCAATTAAAGAAACCGAAAAACTGAAAGAGACAGTGTTGGAAGTCCAAGTGGAATAGGTGGGTGGCCACCAATATCCACCTGGATCACATCTGTACCTAGGTAGGGCATCCTCACACCTAGGAGGCCCTTCTATTGGTTGCCAACAAACTTCTCTACATCTTCCCTTTGCTCTACAATAGAGGATATATTGCACAAATCTAGGCTCCAATGTACTGCTACAACATCTTCCCACTGATTAGGGCATCTAACAGTCCATGTCAACCCAATCACTTGGCTGCTACAGTCTTCATCAACATGACATCCATTCACCATAAGATCTGTTCCTAGTTGGGGTATTCAACACTCCATGTTAACCCCAACATATGGAACCCATAGGCTACTTGATAACTGGTCCAAATCTAACCCTGAAATTAGGATCCAACACACATCTCAATGTTGTTGCAATATTGTTGTACTGTTTTCCCTGGTTAGGGAAAGTGCATGTTGCAACATCCTTTCAAAAACCAATCTAACAACCTCCTCTTTGTTATGGCATAGGTAAGGTGAGATGGCCTCCCCATGGGTTATTGTTTTGGGCAAGTGACAGCCCTTAACTCCACCACATTGACCTGTTTTGGAGAGGCTAGGCCTGCGGCCTACTTCAGTTTGTTTCGATTCCCTAACAACCCTCCAAAATAGCCTCCTCTTACCTCTGTTTGACCCTTAAACAGACTAGCAAATAGCTATAGCAAGCTCAGCCTTCCAACCATTTTCCTCGACCTCCTGTTATCACTTAGGTTGTTCCCTGCCTCCAGAAGGGAATACGACTTAGGTAACCACTAACCAACCTTTTAGCTGCAGATCCTAGCCAATCTGCAACCAGAGAGGGCTCTCTCTTTATGATTTAGATTTTTTTTGTTATATGTTAGGCTAGTTATGGAGCACAAGTTTTGTTTGGTGTTTGGAAAGTGACATTCAGTAGAGCAGGGCTATAATGTGAGAGAAGTTCAGACCATTGGGTTGATGGAGTCTAATGGAAATAAACCTCTGGGTATGGTTTCTTTGGCAATAGGAAAACTACAGAGCAAGATAATTAAACACAGAACAATTTTCAAGCTGGAATAAGATGAAATGAAGTTAGGGAATGAAAGGCAATTAAGAATCTTTCATTATGCTAATAGAGGGAAATTGTGTAAACATTATCAGGGAGTAGTTAAGAATTCCTTGATGATATTTAGAGTGAAAGAACTAGGGAGACAAGAGCAGTCAAGATTTCTTGCCTATGCTAGTCGTGTAGAAAACATAAAAAATTACAGGAATTGAACACAGAGTACAGCAAAGTAAATTCTGGGTTATCCTTTTTTCCTGTAACTTAGAGCATGATATTTAGATGATAAATAAGAAACAGATACAGTAACACAAGAGTAAAGAAAACTTATTGATCCATGCATTAACACGAGAATTCTGCAATAAATCCTTCTACCATTGATTCCATAACCAGCGAATTATCCAGCAAAGCATTCCAGCAATCTTTATTTCAGAAGAGTTCTCAAAACATACAGCGCAGGTCCAGAATGATATTCACCAGCCAACAATAATACATATCTTGAAGAGGTATTTATAAAAGAGTTTACAAAATATCCGGTAGGAAAAATATCAAGTAATAAATTCATCCATCTACTTTGGCAAAGGCAATAACTGATATAGAAAAACCGCGTAGAAATGAATGCAGGAGTAACTATGTTGTACTGGCCGCCTTAGGTGTTCCACTATTGTTGACTTTTCGGCTTAAGTAGTCGGCTGATAGCTACTTCTGTGATTTGTGTTCCTAATGTGCTGTCACTTGCCACCTGTGCCTTTGGATGCCTTAACGCTTTTTAGCGCAAATTCCCCCCTTTGTCAATTTGATTTTCTGATAGGTGGCTCTTATATTTGAATTTGCTAATGTGTAGCTGATCAATAAGAGAGAATTAAAATTACCTTGGCAAAACCTCGAGCATGCCCTCCCACCATTGATCTGTTGGCAGCTGGTGCCTCTGTAGTTTGATTAATGTTTCATCAGCTTCAGTATATGTGTAGTAATTTGGCCGGACCTCAAAAAGATGATTTATTTCATGTTCAATATAGAACAAATTTTCTAATTTTTCATAAAACCTCTGCCCAGAGGGAGGTACTATCTCTTCTGTGCTGCTTGATGATGCTATGATTTGATTGGTAACATAGATATTTACCCTGCGAACATATTATTCATGTGTTAACAGTCTTCCACTGCTGGTCAATAAACTGGGTAACCCCTTGCTCTGCAACACTGCAAACTTTTGTCTAAAGGCATTTATTTCTGTTTGCATCTCTTGGCACTTTCTTTCCAAAGTCTGCACAAAATTCCTCATGGTCAACACCTTTTTCACTAACAAAATTGTGTCTATTCTGTTCCTGATATCTAGAACTGCTAACTGTTCTCTAGTATGAGTATTCAAAAAATGGATCATCTGGTTGGCCTGTTCAGGCTTGTTTTCCAATAATGCTCTGGCCTTTTGAGTCTCAAATTGAGCTATCCCTATCAACTCAATCTGGCAATGAATAGTCTGGATTTATGTCCATTAATCAGTGATGGACTCGCCAATTTTATGTTAGGATATTCCGACACATAGGAAATAGTTAAGTTCAACTTGGTCTAGTATAGAGTTAGGTAAAGTGTGTTTCTTTACCGTTGTACATTTTGTAACTTACAATCCGACGGTCACGATATGTAGTGATCCGACAGTTCACTCTCTCCTCGGTATTACCGACACTTGATCCGTGGCTTGACACCCGATTGGTCCATGAGTTCTATTTAAAGCGCATGGAGGGTCATTGTTCGGGTAATCCGTGCATGAGAGAAGCTTATGTAAATTTTCATTCTTTGATTAATAAATTGCCTGTAGTAGCCACGTTGGCGCAGGCCGTGGACAGTTTCCCTCTTTGAGGGTTTTAACCACGTCAAAAATACTGGTGTATTGATCTGTGATCTGGTTGTGAGTGGTGTCCTTTTGGTGTTCTTTCTGAGGAACTTACCCTGTAAATTCCTACATGTTATCAGAGCTATTTGAGGGCCGCGTCCGTTGGTGATCCAAATCTGAAGCCAGTAGAACTGCATCCGACTGCCGTTTCCTAGATCTGCTGTTTCTGACTGCTTTCGGGCCGAGAGGACTGCTCTGTTGTGTTCGGAGCATCTGTTCTAGTGAGGAACCCCTTTCGTTTCACGCGAAAAGGTTTCCGGTAGCCCTAGCTGCGTCATTTTTAAGATCTGGAGGTATACAGTCTTTATTTGCAGTTTACTGTTATTTTCTCTCTGCTTATTTCGGTTTCGGTTTATTTAGCTTTTTTTTAACCGGATCTATACATTTCATTTCTGTGTATGCTCTTTGCCCTGTGACTCTGTGCGATCTAGGCAAATCAGAAACAGAAAGGAAGGATTTTTCTCATGCGTATGCTCTTTTCCCTGCACCTTAGTGTGATCTCGGAAAATCAGAAACATTGAGAAAAATATTTAGTTTTTCGGCTAAAGCTAACTTTGAGCCACAAGGTTCATTTTTGAAAATATCTAGTTTTTTTGCTAAAGCTAACTTCGATCCATAAGGTTCATTTTCTTTGCATGTCCGTGTTGGGTTTTGTGTTTTGTGTTTTGTAGGGAAAAAGAGCTTTCTCAAGGCAAGCACGCAAACCAAGGCCCCCCCTCTCTCTCTCTCTCTCTCTCTCTCTCTTCAAATTTTTTGTATAGATCAATTGGTTCAAAGCTATTTTAAGAGAGTAGAGGTCTTGGGTTCAAGTCTCCATTTTGTGGGGGTGGATTATTTCATTCCCGCACATTCGCGCACTTTGCCAGCAACTTCAATAAATTTTTTTCAAAAAGCCATAACTTCTTCATCCGGAAGCCTTTTTCAGAGCCGTTTTTTTTAAAACAGCCTAATTTTTCGAGATCTATCCATTGGAGCACTTACTTTCAGCATCTTTAGCTTCAGTTTTTTTTAAAAATGGAAAGTCCATGCCAAGTCATTCTTGACAGCACTAACTACTTCCAATGGATATCCTACATGGAAGATTTACTTAGAAGTAAAGGTCTCTACAGAATAGCCATAGGCCAAGAGAAGAAACCAAAAGATGAAGACAAGGCTGCAAAATGGGAAAATAGACAAGATCAAGCACGTGATTTGATAGGGATGTCTATTTCTCCTGATCTTAGATTCCATATTACAGAACTTGAAACTCCTCATGAAGCATTGGAACAAATCACTAAAGTTTTTGGGATTAAAAATGAAATTAGAGCCCATCAACTTGAAAATGAGTTGCTTACATTGGATCCTAATAATTTTTCTTGCATTGAAGATTTCTTGTCCAAATTCAAGACCCTTAGATATCTCTTGGAAGGTGTTAAGGTTAAGAAAGAAGATAGTAACCTTATTTATTCCATCCTTACTAAGTTGGGACCAGCCTACTCTGTATTTGTTTCCACCTTCCATTCTACAAGGGAAGCTTTCATTTGTCAAGGAAAAGACTACAAGGCCCCTTCCTTTGACTCTTTTTGTGATTCTTTAATAAGAGAACAAGAAAAACTCTTACACCTTGGTCTTCTTAATCTTGGAAACTCTTCCAAGAAAGCGTTAGCCGCCCAGCAGCAACCAAATTCAAAGAATCCTAAGAAGTCATATCCTAAAAAGAATAGTCCTAAACCAAACAAGGGTCCTAAGCAAACTCAGCCTCAAAATGAAAGATCATTTCAGCAAAATGATAAGACCAATAAAAACAAATGGAAGAAGACTGATAGACATTGTAACTTTTGTAATCGAGATGGCCACCTAGAATCTAAATGCTTTAAGAAGATGGAAGCCTTGGAAGCCGCAATGAAGAAACATAACATCCATGTGGAGCATTCTTCAACTTCAACTTCATCTTCAGGAATGGCACTTTCTGCATGTCGCTGTCAATCATCTCAGTCTAGTTATGCATTAAATGTATCTTCTTCTTCTCATTCTCATGAGTGGCTCATTGATTCTGGAGCCTCTTATCACATGGCCAAAAACCAAGCCATGTTTTCTTCTTTAAATGATTGTAACACCAAAAATATATATGTTGGTGATGATAGATCTCTTAATGTTGTAGGGACTGGAACTGTTCATCTAGACAATGGTCAGTTTAATGATGTATTATGTGTTCCAACCTTATCCTGCAACCTTCTATCTGTATATCAGATAACTCATTCAGGTGAAGGTAAAATTGTTGAATTTTCACCTCATGATGTTGTAATCAAGGATCTAAGAGATCCTAAACAGATTCTAGCTACTGGTATTGCTGATGATTCCATAAGGTTGTATAAGTTTCACAACTTTGGGTCATCAAATCTTCCCTCAGTATTTGTTGCTCATAATGATGAAGTGAGCAAACTTTGGCATGAGCGATTTGGTCACTTAAACTATCGCTCCCTTCAGCATCTATGTAAAGAAAATATGGTAACAGGTCTTCCTATGGTATCTTGCAGGGATGGTGTTTGTTCCGGATGTGTACTCGGCAAACATCATCGGGACAGTTTTGAAAAACGTGCCTCTTGGCACGCCTCAGCCCCTTTACAGCTTGTGCACAGTAATTTATGTGGTCCACTTCCTGTTGCTTCATTCTCTGGCTGCAAGTATTTCTTAACTTTCATTGATGATTTCTCCAGACGCACTTGGGTATACTTCTTAAAACTCAAGAGCGAAGTATTTAACACTTTTTTGGCCTTCAAAGCCTTTGTTGAAAAACAATCTGGACATCAAATTCTTAAGCTAAGAACTGATAATGGTGGAGAATATGTTAAAAACACATTCATCAACTTTTGCACCGAAAATGGAATTCAAATGCAACATAATGTTCCATACACTCCACAACAAAATGGTGTAGCTGAAAGGAAAAATCGCACCTTAAAGGAAATGGCTAATTGTATGCTGCAATCTAAAGGACGCAGTATTAGTTTTTGGGCCGAAGCAATTAATTGTGCAAATTATATAATCAATCGCACTCCTACTAAGGTTCTAAAGAATATCACTCCAGAAGAAGCTTGGAGTTCCATTAAACCAGATGTAAGTCACTTTCGTGTTTTTGGAAGTGAAGCATGGGCCCATATTCCAGATGAAAAGCATAAAGCTTTAGAACCTAAGAGTGAGAAATGTACTTTTGTTGGATATTATGAAGATGTAAAAGGTTATAGACTTATTCCATTTAAGTCCAAAAATGTTATCATTAGAAGAGATGTAAAATTTGATGAAAATAAATCGGCCTGCGAGCCTAGTCCGGCGGATGTGCCACCTCTTCCTATCTCTTCTACTTTTGAAAACATTTCTTCTTCAGATGATGAAAGTGAGGATGACAATCCTCCCCCACCTTCTTAGGATCCTCAACTTCCAAGATGGGTCTGTGCTACTCGGGATGCAGCAGGTGATCTTGCCGGTGATCCTACAGATCAGCGACGTACACGTTCTCAGTTTGAAAGAGCCTCTTCTTTACTGGCTCAAGCTCCGGTAAATCATGATCCTGACACTTTTGCAGAAGCTTCAGGCCATCCACATTGGGAAGCAGCTATGAATGAAGAATATCATTCATTGTTGGCAAATGATACATGGGATCTTGTTCCTCTACCAAAGGGACGCAAACTTGTTAGATGTAAATGGGTTTACAGAACCAAGTATGGACCAGATGGGAAAGTTGATAAACATAAAGCTCGTCTTGTTGCTAAGGGCTTTTCACAGCTTGAAGGCATTGACTACACTGAAACCTTCTCCCCTGTTGCCAAAATGAACTCTATCCGCCTTGTTCTTTCCCTTGCTGCCTCTTTAAAATGGGAAGTCCATCAGATGGATGTTAAATATGCCTTCTTGCATGGGGACTTGCATGAAGAAATCTATATGGAACAACCCATTGGCTTCATCCAAACAGACTCCAGCCTTGTATGTCGACTTAAGAAATCTCTTTATGGTCTCAAGCAAGCTCCTCGGGCTTGGTATGCCAAAATGGATAGCTTTCTTTTAGAATCTGGCTTTTCTAGGTGTTATTCTGACAATACTGTCTCCACTAAGAAACTGGGAAACTCTCTTATCATCCTTGTTCTTTATGTTGATGATCTTATTCTTACTGGTAGTGATCCCAACCTTATAAACCAAGTGAAGACCAGCCTTAAAAAGAAATTTGAAATGACAGACTTAGGACACTTACACTATTTTCTCGGTCTTCAAGTCTTGCAATCCAAGGAGGGTATTTCCCTTTCCCAGTCCAAGTATGCTTGTGATATTCTTCGTCATTTTCACATGGAAGACTGTAAGCCAGCCCCTTCTCCCTTTCAGTCTGGAGTCAAACTTTTAGTCTCTTGTACTTCTCCTGAAGTTGATGCTACCTTATACCGTCAACTTGTAGGAAAACTCTTGTATTTAACCCATACTCGTCCTGACCTTTCCTTTGTTGTTGTCCTTGTTGCTCGTTTTATGCAAAACCCCTGTGAAAGTCATTGGAAAGCAGCCAAAAGAATACTTCGTTATGTTCGAGGTACAGTACAGTTTGGGATTCATTACAGTGCCAAAGCAGCTCCTCTATTAGTTGGTTTCACTGATTCTGATTGGGCTGGTGACCTTGATGATCGGAAGTCTACTGCCAGTTATGTCTTCACTCTTGGTTCAGGACCTATTACATGGGCTTGTAAGAAACAGGCTGCCATTTCTCTTTCGTCAGCAGAAGCAGAGTATCGTGGTGCCGTGGAAGCTAGTAAGGAAGCCTTGTGGCTTCGTCAGATCCTATCAGAGTTTGGCTTTGAGCAGCAGCATCCAACCACACTTTGGTGTGATAATCAAAGTGCCATTCAGCTATGAAAAGATCCAGTCCAGCATCAGCGCAGCAAACACATTGAACTACACATGCACTTCATCAGAAAGCTCATTCATGACCATGTTCTTGAAGTGCAATATTGTTCAACAGATGATCAGGTTGCAGACATCTTCACAAAGGCTCTCACAGAGGCGAAGTTCACTAAACTTCGATATATGCTTGGAGTTCAGGAAGTTGTCACTAAGGGGGGATAGGCTCTAGTGCCTCCTTCCTTCTCCTATTGTGTCATATTTGTAAATCCTTCAATCCTATCCCAAGTTGTTCTTAAGGGGGGATGTTAGGATATTCCGACACATAGGAAATAGTTAAGTTCAACTTGGTCTAGTATAGAGTTAGGTATAGAGTT
This sequence comes from Pinus tabuliformis, assembly GCA_031772625.1. Lineage (NCBI taxonomy): Eukaryota > Viridiplantae > Streptophyta > Pinopsida > Pinales > Pinaceae > Pinus > Pinus tabuliformis. The sequence continues at coordinate 930,412,623 of CM062811.1, read as the reverse complement.
AGGTAAAGTGTGTTTCTTTACCATTGTACATTTTGTAACTTACAATCCGACGGTCACGATATGTAGTGATCCGACGGTTCACTCTCTCCTCGGTATTACCGACACTTGATCCATGGCTTGACACCCGATTGGTCCATGAGTTCTATTTAGAGCGCATGGAGGGTCATTGTTCGGGTAATCCGTGCATGAGAGAAGCTTATGTAAATTTTCATTCTTTGATTAATAAATTGCCTGTAGTAGCCACGTTGGCGTAGGCCGTGGACTGTTTCCCTCTTTGAGGGTTTTAACCACGTCAAAAATACTGGTGTATTGATCTGTGATCTGGTTGTGAGCAGTGTCCTTTTGGTGTTCTTTCTGAGGAACTTACCCTGTAAATTCCTACATTTTACTCCACAAAATTGTTTTGATTTTTGCCAGAGTTTTGTGAAGAGTAAGGTCCTTCTCCAAGGCTTTTATCATACTTTCCAGGGCCTTTACTTCTCTTGTCTTCTCAGCCACAACCATTTTTTATTTGTCATAATTAACCTCAATCTTGACTAGTTTTTCTTTGGCTTCTTTTAATTCTGCCATTTGGAGTTCCAGAGCTTTTATTTCTTTCATCATTTCCTCCATACTCAGGCTGGCATCTTGTCCTGCTGCTGTTGTAGTTGTTGCCGTAACTGTTGCTGAAGTTGAGGCTGGAGCTGAGGTACCTGCTGTTGATGTCGGATCAGTAGGAGGGACTGCTGTGGTGACTGTAGGAGGAGCAGTTGTAAGAGTTAGAGCTGTTTGAGCTGGCTGAGAGGCCAACTCTCCCTGTTTTCCTTGCAGTGCTGCCTCCAAGGCTTTCTCTGTTTCTAGCAGTCTTTCATTCATCCTCATTAGCAAACTTACTACATCCTCCTCTTCTTTCTGTTGTGCTACTTCTGTGGTTTGAGGATGTATTGTAGCTGGCAGCTTGAGCTGCCTCTTGAGGGCTGCTATGTCTTCTTCTTTCTTTTTAATTAAGGCCTGTATGCCCTTGGGATCCTTGGGATCATGTCCCAGCTCCATAATAATTTCCTCCAATGATTTGATTTTGTTGTCCTTAGGTAACGAGGAGGCTTTCTCCAATTCTAATTGGGCAGAAGTATTGTGAAGTTAATTTTGCAATCTGTGGGCCAATATTGCTTTATCTGCCAGGGTGGAGTACACCATTTCTCCGGTTTTCTTATGTAGTTAAATCTGGTCCATTAGGTGGATGTCTTTAGAAAGAACTTCCAGATTGGTTCTGATATAATCAGCAGCTGACTGGGGCTGCTGTACTGTAGGCCTAAAGTGATTGAGGGTCATTATCCCTTCTTGGATATCATAGGCTGCCATTAGCCTTTGTTGATTGGTGGGAGCCATTCTTAGCAATTGCTTATAGAGCTGGAACCTTACCGGCTCATTTCTAGCCTTGATTTTAGTGAATGCCTTCTTGATGTTAGAGCCTTGCTTGCTTTGTTGCTTGGTGGATGTAACCTCCACACCATGTTGCCTCTCTTGCTCTTACTGGAAAGAGCTAGTTGATGTTTCCAAAATTGGAGGGGCTCGCTGTTCAGTTGTCTCCTCACCCCTTAAGTTGCCTACTATTTATTCTGTAAATTCTTCCTCAGAATAGGGGTTCAACCTTTGCCTCTTCTCCCCTTGCTGTTCTATGGATACCCCTGTGGGTGTCTCTTCCTTCCTGTCCCTTTCCTTGGCTCTTTCCTCATTGAGAGGAGTTTGTAACACAAGGATGTCAGTTACATTTGCTTGTGTTGAAGGGGCTTTCCCTTGACTTTGCTCTTTTTCTGTATCTAGCCAGTCTGCCATTGTCTCCTACTGCTCTGAATGGTGCACTTCCTTGCCTTTGGATGTCCCTGCAGAAGGAGTACTCTCTTGGGCAGGCTGTTGTGAAGTTGTGGCAGATGATGTGCCCACTCCAAGGTGCTGAGGCAATGTGAAAGGCACCTGTCCAAAAGAGTCCAGGTCAAGTGTCTTTTCAAATTCTTTCATTTCTTTTTCTAATCTCTCCTCTTCAGTAAGTTCCTCAACTAGTGTGCCTTCTACCCATTCCTGTTGATTAGCATATTGTTCAATCTGAGGGATACTATGGTGCACATATCCTGTAAGCTTGTTTTTTACTCTTCTAAAGCTTATGAAATGTTCAGGGTCATATGGTGACCAAAGAAAACTTTGTTTCAGCTTAAGTTTCTCTCTCAGAATAGTGTCAGCTTCCTTCCATGCTTCTTCCCTTTTATTGAAGATAAAAGGGCCCAATTGATGCCTTATCTTGAGCTGTGCTTTTTTCCTAGCACCATAGAAATGAGTCAAATCTGAACTACTGAATTTCCGGTAGTATTCCAGGGCAAAGAGTCTCATAGGGACATACTTTGGCAGCTTGTAGGGAGCTAATTGACAGCCATAGATCCTGATCACTGTATGGTTTTGGTAAAAATACCAGTCACCAATACTATATTCCTTTGAGAGATGTAGGATTTTCTGCATTTCAGCAGAGAGCTTGGCAGGAGGAGTTGTTGACAACAAACAGGTGGCTGGATATATGAAAAGGTCAATAAACTCACAATATGTATATGGGGAGCTACGAACATGATGGAATACTGAGGACCAAAATATCACAGACCTTCGCTCCCCCTTAGCATCCAATTTTTTGAGGGAAACTGGGAAACTATCAGGTTGATAGTACAACAGCAAATGATATATATATATATATATATCTATATATATATATATATATATATATATATATATATATATATATATATATAGATATATATATATGAAGTGTACTTGAACACTCTCTCTCTGTCTAAATTCATGAATTTCTCATGAATTTTGTTAGCTATGAAGGTGGCATAATCATACTTGACAGCAGGGGGTTGTCCTGGAGCAAACATGGACATCAAAGCAAAGACAGTCTCATCCACAATTTCACTTGTTCTGAATCCCAGGATGTAGGAAATCATGTCTATGAGCATTTTTCCAGGCTCATCAAACCAGGCATGGTGATAGGGAATTGTGTATCTGGAGTAGCAATCTGGTGGCATGAACATCTTGGCAATTTGGTCAACTTCTGCAGAGGACAACTTGGAGGCTTGATCCAGCAAATGTTTCATGGAGAGAGGGACCAAAGGCTGAGTTGGCTTGAAGTGCAGCATCTCATTTATAGACTGAGGGGTGATATGAAAGAGGACATTGCCAGAAGGGTCCATCACTGCCCTTTGAGAAGGCTCATAATTAGCACAACATTGATGGATGAGGTCAGGGAAGACATTCACTGAAGGCAGGTAGTATATAGGCATATTAGACTCCCAGATTCTAAATATGTCAGTTTTATTCCTGTAGCTATTCCTTATTTCACAAAAAGCCTGAAGGTGAGGTTTATCACCCTCCATGTCATCAATCTGGAAATCTCTATCAGCAAGAGGTAGCCACTCCAACTCCCTATGTGGTGCATTCAAGGGTGCAATATTCAGGGCCACTGGAGCCTCCATGATTCACTGTGTTTATAATTGGATTTTGAGTCTGTGTCTCAACAGGAAACAGAGTACTGGCACTGGGTCTTTCACAGGAATTTCACAGGAATTTTGCAATTTGAGTTTTATATGGAAATGGCCTCACTGAGTAAAATTCAAAGGAGAGACAGAGTCTGCAGAGTTTAGTTAGGAAGCTAAAAGAACAGTGGAAAGGGCGCTTCTTCTGCAGGCGTTTTTTGGTGGTTTTGCAGGCGGAAGTGAACTTGACTTTCAGTTCAATGGGAAATTTACAGAGGGCCACAGAATTAGCAGGTTTTCTTTGGAAACAGTGGTCAAACAGTGACTTAGAGTACCGAGGTTTGCAGAGAGCAGTGCAATTGACTCGAATTTAGCTCTTCAGGTGATTTTTAATAGAGAAATTTCATAAAAACAGGGTTTGTGGGCAAATATTGGGTAAATACCTATTTTACAGGCATCTGGCATGAAAGGTAGTTGCAGACTGAGCTGAGGGGGTCGGGTTTGCAGCGTGAACTCGCCTGGGTGGCGGACTGGAGCGTTGGTGACGAGTTGAACGTAATTCACATGCACAGTCTCCGCAATACGATAAACAGAAGAATAGACAAAACCATCACTTTCATGCCTTTTTGACAAATTTGGGCTTTTTCGGGTTTTTTGGCGCTTTTTTGGGATGATGTCATCATGACGTAAATTTGTCCTGTAGCGGGGTACGGAAGGTGACGTGGCAGATGACGTGGTCGCTGACATGGACGGATGACATGGCGGACACGGCGGACGGAATGGTGATGCGGGCGCTGGCGTGGGTGCAGACGTGGTGAATGACGTGAGCAGCGAGAACAGGAGGCGGTTTGTAGTTTCCATTGGACCGCTTTTTATACAGGGGCGGTTTGCATCAGAACGGGCCCGATGCAATAGGAGGGTGATGCGCGTCTCGGGGTATGGCAGGAATACCGCTTTCCATCAGGAGCTAACAAGCGGACATGGGAGCGCTTCCGATATCGACGAGAGCCGTTGGATATGGAGGGCGCGATCCAATGGTTGACGGGATGGCAAGTTGACGGTAAGGTATGGCGCGGGGGCCCGCCCAAAGATTTAACATTTTATAATGTTTTGCGGGGTTTTGCAAATGTTTTTAACTTTGGACTTTGGCGGATTGGTTATTTATTTAGCCGAATGTTAAATAAAATCCAATTTAATAATGCGTGAAGGGTTATAATGTGGCTTATGTGGGCGGGTTAGGTGTGGTTATTTATTTAACCGGGGGTTAAAATAAATTCCAAAGACACGGAGGGTTATTATAATGTTTCTGGTAAACGTTATAATTCCCCGAACTTTGCTATATGGCTATAGTTGCCAGGGGTAGGGATATTATACATTTTTTTGGGTTTTTTATGTATTCTTATGTATAATAGGGGAGGGGAAAAAATAAGTGGGAGTTATATAATAGAGTTAACATGTTAATATGAATATGAGGGGAAGTGCTAGGAGCATGAAATTGAATCACCTAGGCTTGGGGGTGTGGGGAGAAATAAAACTTTACACAAGAAATGTGGCTTTGAGCTTTTAAGTAAACCTGAAGTTTCACTTAAGCTATCATGGAAAGGGAATGAGGTCAAGAGTTTGAGCAGATCCCAATCTCTTTGAGGGATGTTAGTGAATGATTATTGTGAGGGGAGAGAGGGGGAGTTAGACATGCAACATCTGATCTGTCATCACACCTTTGTCATGGCATTTGAGATATCCATGAAATAGGTCATACTCAAAAAGGTGATACTGCTAATAGACCTATTTCTGCAACTTCAATCTACTTACCCATTCTACAATTCCTAACATTTTTTCTTCATTTTTATTGGGTGCACTTGAACTAGCAAACCCTGATTTTCCTCTTTTCTTTTGGCTACCCTCCTATCTAAATCTATCCTTATTTCCTCCAAGGGCTCAGATTAAGCAGTTGGGCCCTTTATTTCTCTATCTATCTAGTGATCTGCCAAGCTTGAACTGTTTGGACAGACCTTCATTCTCTATTCTACAACAGGAAATTTAAATATGGACTGGCCCAGATTGAGCTGTTGGGCCATCCATCAAGTGTGCTAAGAAACAGTGTTTGCACATTGTGGACTTGCTTTGAACAAATAGGACAGTAGTGGCATTTTAACTGGCCACTTTCCTGGTCTTTCTTTGGGGTTCATTTTCTTTATCTTTTGTTGACTAATTCATTTTTCTTGCCCTTTTATTTTTCTTTTAGGGCATACCCTCTTTAAATTTTTAAATTTTCTTTATTTGTTTACAAAATATGGAACCTTTGCAGCATGGAAAGGATGATCATATTTGGCACTTCCATAGCCAATCATGAAATATGACACCTATTGGTATAGGAACCTAACAGTGGCTCCACTTGGGGATGGCTTTTCCAGGTGAAAAGCTAAGAACAACAGGTCAGATGACCTTACTTTCAACTCTTGTTGTAATCTGAAACTTCCTTCTGTTGTAGACACACAACTGAATCTTTGTCACAAGTATACACTTCTCATGAGCTAATGTGAACAGAATAACAACTCTGTTTTTCCAGTTGGTCTAAATGTTCAGTCATCTTAATGGCGCCCAAGCTTTATTTTTTATTTCTTCTGATAAGCTCAAATATGTACAAAAAGTGGCACAACTATTTGCCTTTTTCCTTCAGAACTTGCTGCATCTTATCCCTAATCTAATTGATGTAATGAACTGCTAAAATAGACACTATTTATGTACAATATACAGTCCTGTTATGTTGATCAAAGAGGATCAAAATAATGCTTGAGCATTCGCCCATTGACTGGCCCTTCCTCAGCTTCTGTGCCACCCAAAATCTTCAAAAAAATAGGTGTTGTTTCCTTGTACAGCCTGAATGACATAAGGTCCTTTCCAGAGGAAATCAAATTTGTCATCCTTTCCTTTGTCTTCCCTTCTAGAATCCCACTTTAGCACTTTGTCTCCTATGAAGAAATCTTCAACTTTTGTTCTTTTGTCAAAATCTTCTTGAGTCTATCTTGCAGAACCTGAGTTCTCTGATATACTTCCTCTCTAGTTTGTTGCAAGTGAATAGTTTGATTGGTTCTCCTTTGAATGTCGTTGGATTCTGCTTGTAACTCTTGCAACAATTTGATGACAGGGATTCCCAAGGATGAGGGGAACACAGCCTCCATGCCATAAACTAATTCATATAGGCTGGTTCCAATAGATCTTTTGGTGGTCAATCTGTCTGCCCATAGTGCATTTACCAGTTTTTTATGCCAATTCTTTTTATTCTCCTCCAAGACTTTTTTGATGATGTTGATTAGTATTTTGTTGGAGGATTCGGCTAGGCCATTACCTTGAGGGTAATAGGCTATGGAGTGGCCTAAGGTAATGTGGTACTTATGACAAAAATTGATCATTCTTTTGAATTTAAAGGCAGTATTGTCTGTAATAATTTTCTCTGGACATCCAAATCTAGACAAAATATTGGTTTCTAAGAATTGCATGATGATTGAGTCATTGGCCTGCCTACAAGGGATGGCTTCTATCCATTTGGTAAAGTAGTCTATGGCAGTGAGAATCTACTTGTGTTGGCCAGAAGAGGAAGGGTGAATTTCTCCAATGAAATCTAAACCCCATTTTTGAAATGGTCTTTCCGTGGAAATTGGTTTTAGAGGTAAAGGTAACAGCTTTCTCTTGCCTTCAAAGTTCTGGCATTTATGGAAAGAAACTACAAATTTTTTCACATCGGAAAACAGGGAGGGCCAATAAAAACCAACTCTTAGAATTTTATCAGTTGTTGACTTCCAATACAAGTGTCCTCCGCAGTCCCCTACATGAAATTCCTTGAGTATTTTGTTAGTTTCATCTTGTATTAGGCAATTCAGCAAAATACCTTCATGATTTTTCCAAAATAAAACATTGTCTATAACACAAAACTTTGAAGCCTTCATTTTCAAGAATCTCTTTTTAGTCCTGGATAACCCTGGAGGAGCTTGCAGGTTTAACAATACAAAACATATGTCAGCATACCAAGGTGATTGTAAAAAGGCTTGATTGATCTGTGGAGTCGCCATCTCCTGTTTGTTATCCAGTTCATTGATGTCAAGGGCTTGAAAATTGGTTTCAGTCATTAATTTAGCTAACCCTTGTCCTTTTATGAGTTTTGTAGGCTTGATTTCAATGTCATACTCTAAAATGTTGGCTATCCATTTGCCCCTTTTACCCTCAATTCCTTCTTGAGTCAGAATGTCCTTGACCACAGCATTTGGAACATAGGCTATCACATGAGAGTACAAGATATAAACTCTGAAATCCTTGATGGCCTTTACAAGGGCATAGGCCTATTTCTCCATGATTTGATATTTGAGTGGAGCATCTCTAAGTGCTTTGCTGAAGAAAGCAATGCGCTTCTCACATCCTTTTGTAATAGGACAGCAGCAATAGTATGCTCAGATGCAAAGGAAAAGATGATGAAGTCTCTATTAAATTTGGGGCTTGTGAGGACAGGCGTTTTGGTCAAAGCTATCTTGATTTCCTCAAAGGCTTGTTTAGCTTCTGTGGTCCATTTGACTTTAGAATCTTTCTTCAGCATATTATTCAACAGTCTTATTAGCTCGGCCAAATTGGGAATGAATCTTCTTAGGAAATTGATCTTCCTTAGAAAGGCTTGTAGTTCCTTGATGTTTCTTGGGTGAGGGACTTGGAGGATAGCTTGTATTCTTTCCGGGTCAATTCTTATGCCATATTTTGAAATTATGTGACCTAGGAGTTTGCCTTCTTCAAGGCCAAATAAGGATTTCTTCGGGGTCAAGGATATGCCATATTTTCTGCAAATTAGGAACACTTGTCTGAGATGTTCTAAATGTTCTTGGTCTGATTTTGAAAAAGAAGTGAGGTCATCAAGGTATATGACTAAGAAATCATGGATCTCCTTTGCAAAGGCTATGTCCATTTCTCTTTGAAATTCGGCCCCTGCATTTTTTACTCCGAAAGGCATTTTTACATATTTAAAGGTTCCCCAAGGTGTCGTAAAGGCAGTTTTGTCTTGATCATCCGGGTGGACTAAAATCTGATTAAATCCTGAGAAGCCATCTAACAGTGAGATCCTAGAAGCTCCTACTACCCTTTGTAGTATATGATCCATTTTTGGTAAGGGATAGTGGTCTTTGAGAGAGACTTTATTCAAATTTCTTAGGTCAACACAGAGTCTTATCTCTCCGGTTTTCTTCCTAGTGGGCACTAGATTTGAAATCCACTCTGAAAACCTGATAGGTTCAATTATTCCGGCTTCGTACATTCTTTTAACCTCTTTTTCAATGAGAGGAAGAAGGACTGGATTAACCCTCCTCAGCTTTTGTTAAAAGGCTTTTGATTTTCCTTTAAAGGTATTGTGTGTTGGATAACCGAAGTATCATAGGACTTGAGGTCCTCATAGCTCCATGCAAAAACATCTTGAAACTCTTTAAACAGGTCAATGTATTTCAATTTCTGCATTTAGAGGTTGCATTTTTGGTTTTCTTGGAATGTCATTTGAATCAAATATATCCTCCAAAGGAGTTAGGCCTGTGGGCAGGAAATTATCCTTTAGTTCAATTACTTCAGATTCTCCCTCAGCTATTTCATCAAGGTCCATTTGCTTCAGCTCTTGTAAATTTTTACAGTCAAAGGTTGTTGGATGCAAAATCAGATTTGTTGTTTCAGCTGATATATTTTGCTCAACTTTGTCTATTTGCTATTGATCATCAATGGTGCTTGTGTCTATGTTTGTACTTGAGAATTCCTCTTTCAAAGTCAGGAAATTATGTATTTGTGTATCATTTTCAAATACTTGCCAATTTTTTATATTATCTAGGACAGTAGGCCTGTGTTTGATTTGAGCAGTGAAGTGGTGGTTGGGCTCAAACGGTAGTTTGCAAGAGCTAGCAAAAGTTGCAAAACTATGTGCATGTAAATTGTGCTTTCTTGGAATTTTGGTGAGCTGAGATTCTGAGAATGTGTTAAGTATTTCAGTGGCTGCCCCTCTGTAAGCTCTTAACCTAAGATCATTTGTAACAAATTTTTCCTTCATCTATTGGATAATCAAGACTGAGTCCCCTAGAATTGAAATCTTAGTTGCCCCTATACTTTTAATGAATTTGAGTCCCAGCAAAAGGGCTTCATATTCGGCCATATTGTTTGTACATCTAAAATTTAGCCTATATGCATGACCTTGAGCATGGTCATTTTGCATATTTTGTATCCAAATCCCTGCCCCTACTCCTAATTTTTTCACTAACCCATCAAACTCTAAGTACCATAAGATTTCTTGATTACCACTAGCCTTAGGAGTTTTGGAAACTTGCTCAATGGGCAGATTTGGATTTTGTAGCTCATATGCTATGTCTTGTTCATTTGTTGCATCAATCACATCAAGAATTTTTTGATCTTGAGCACTAGATTGTTCATTTATGCTTTTTGTTTGTGCTGCTTCTAGGAGTTTGACATCAGTTTTGGGACACATATCAGCATTGTATAAAATGAATGAATCCAATCGGAATGCATGGAATAGATGGGGAAGTTTTTGGGTTTCTCTTGACTGCTAACCACATACTTCATTAATGTTTCCCGGTACAATCTCTTTGGCTAGCCAAAGACTGAAATGGTGGCATAGGACATGTCTAGCTGCAAAGAGCCTTGGATTTTTGCACCCCAAGATCTAGACAAAAGCATTCCATATTTAGGTGGGATATCAGCTACCACCACATCCATCAAGATTGTTTTTGCTGGATATTGGACTAAAGATACACAAAGGTCTTTAATTAGGCCTAGACACCTGACCTGGCTGGAATCAAATGAGAACAAGTCTTTGTATAGTCTTGTGATATCTAGGTCTAGATTTTCCATCACAGATTTAGGCATTAGATTATGGGAAGCTCCTGAATCAAACATTGCATTATGCAGCACTTTGTCATGAATGTTCAAGCTCACATAGAATGGAGGAACTCCTCCGTCTATTGTTTTACCATTGACTTCAGGACCAAAAATCAGTTCTGGTTGGTCATCTAAAACATTGACTGCATCCCTATTCTCTGATATTTGAAGTGACCTATTGATTTGTTCCCTATAAACTTCATGTTTAGCCAATTCAGACAGAGGAACGACTATTTTCAGCTTGGCTATTTCTGTTTCTAGGTTAAAATATTTTTCCACTTGAATTCTTGTATTGCAAGTAGCAAGGTTTTCCGTTTTGCTGTATTTTCAGTGACCTTCTCTTCATCATGAGTGTTGTTCTAAGCTAAATTTGTTTTGAAATTATTTTCAGGAGGGCAGTTTAGATTTTCTTTTGAGGGAAAGGAGGTGGATGGCTGATTTTTTGAGGGTTGTACATCTGATATCTCCTCCACAGTGGCTTCCTTTGGGTCGAGGTATGTTTTAACAGGAGTTTCTATCAGGGCAGCTTTATCCTTTGTTTTCTTTGGCTGCTTTGTATCTTTCATCTTGGTATGTTCAGGGACATCTATAGTTCTGCTTCTTAATTTGTATTGATTATGAATCTCATAGATAGCTGCATCATACCCTTCTCTGAAATCAAATGACTCTCCAGACTTGGTTTGAAATTGATTGAAATTATGGGCCTCTTGATCATCTTGTGTTAGAAAGATTTGTTGCTCATTGTTTAAACCCATTAGGTTAATTTGGGTATCCTCTGTTGGCTCACTAGAGGTTGAAGCTTTGACATAGTTCTCTTGAAATGGAGGTCTGATATTCTGATCAGGGCCAGCCTTCCCGGTGTTAGGATTTTGATTTTTTCTAAAGTTCGGATTCCTAGTGGTGTTACTTGGTTGACCTTCCCAAGAGGATTTTCTTTCAATGGTTTCCACTCTATCCCCCAGCCTATCCATGCCTTTGATGATTGCATCCAGTTTTTTTTTCAAATGCTGAAGGCTCCTCTTTGAAGGTTGTCCTTCTTTCAGCTCTAGCTCGATCTCTTTTAGAGATCAAATTTGCCTCTACACTAACCGCTATGCTTTGCATGTGTTCTAAGCTAGGAGGAGCTCTTTCCCTTAGTTGATATGCCATGTCAGAGTCAAATCCATCGGGGAATTTGATTAAGGCTAAGTCAGGTGGAGGTCTAAGGTTTTGAGGGATAGCATTGTAGACATTGTTGAATCTTGCACAATAGTCTTGGATAGTTTCTTGTGGGCCTCTTTTTAAACTGTCATACTCTAATAGGATATGCAATGGATCTTTCTTCTTTTCCCATCTGTTGAGAAAGGTTTGGTAAAGGGCACCCAAATCAGCAATTGTATTTGCACCAAGTGCCCTAAACCAGGTCCTTACTTCACTGGTTAAGCTTTGAACAAAAATTTTCATTCTGACATCATTGTCATCAATTTCATAGTTCTCAAAGTAGTCCATCATTTTCTTAGTGTGTTGCTGGGCTGTATAGGAGCCAATACCATCAAAATATGTGATTTTGCTCTAATAATCCTGAGGCATAGCCCCTGGATTTGCAGGCAACTGTAGAGGAGCATAACGGTTTCCCATATTTACAGGGATAAATGGGGCAGCAGGAATAAATAAGACAGCTGGAACAGCAGGGACAGTGGTGGAAATATGTGCAGTGGATGGGGGAGTGGAGAGAATGCTTTGAGGTGTGGATGAAGAACTCGGAGAGGCTGTAGTATTGATAGAAAGGAGTGTTGCTCTCCCAGGAGTAAGCTCAGATTTTGTAAGGTTTTGCTGAAGTATATCAAGGTCTAGATCAGCAGAATTTTCTAGATTTTCTTGTTTTCTAAGGGTCTTAGAGATCAAGTTAGGATTTTCAAAAATAGCTGGAGGATCTGGATCAGGATTTGACCTAGTGTACCGGAATTTCTTCTTTGGAGCCAGCTTCTAAATTTGTTTTTGGTATTTTCTGGAAATGTTTAAAGATCACAGTCTTTGATAATATTCTGAAGGAAGCTCTTTTGAAATATAGGAGGCTTTGGGCTTTCCTTTGAATATGTTGAAACAGGGAGACTGATCAAATCTTTGGGACAGTTGTTTAAAGCCTAAAGCTATACTGGAGATTGACTGAAGCAACTTTTATTTACTCCTATAAATGCACAGCAAGAATAGTTTCAAAGGCTACCTGGCTAACTTCAGGCTCCATCTGTAGCTTTAGAAAATAGGCCGCAGTTGCAAACAGTCATTCAGTTCCCCAGTGGAGTCGCCAATGATGTTATAACTCAGGTTGTTCCCTACCCCCAGAAGGGAATACGGCCGAGGTAACCACTAACCAATCTTTTAGCTGCAGATCCTAGCCAATCTGCAACCAGAGAGGGCTCTCTCTTTATGATTTCGATTTGTTTTGTTATATGTTAGGCTAGTTATGAAGCACAAGTTTTGTTTGGTGTTTGGAAAGTGACATTCAGTAGAGCAGGGCTGTAATGTGAGAGAAGTTCAGACCATTGGGTTGATGGAGTCTAATGGAAATAAACCTCTGGGTATGGTTTCTTTGGCAATTGGAAAACTACAGAGCAAGATAATTAAACATAGAACAATTTTCAAGCTGGAATAAGATGAAATTAAGTCAGGGAATGAAAGGAAATTAAGAATCTTTCATTATGCTAACAGAGGGAAATCATGTAAACATGATCAGGGAGCAGTTAAGAATTCCTTGATGATATTTAGAGTGAAAGAACAAGGGAGACAAGAGCAGTCAAGAATTCTTGCCTATGCTAGTCGTGTAGAAAACATAAAAAATTACAGAAATTGAACACAGAGTACAGAAAAGTAAATTCTGGGTTATCTTTTTTTCCTGTAACTTAGAGCATGATATTTAGATGATAAATAAGACAAAGATACAGTAACACAAGAGTAAAGAAAACCTATTGATCCATGCATTAACACGAGAATTCTGTAATAAATCCTTCTACCATTGATTCCATAACCAGTGAATTCACCAGCAAAGCATTCCAGCAATCTTTATTTCAGAAGAGTTATCAAAACATACAACGCAGGTCCAGAATGATATTCACCAGCCAACAATAATACATATCTTGAAGAGGTATTTATAAAAGAGTTTACAAAATATCCGGTAGGAAAAATATCAAGTAATAAATTCATCCATCTACTTTGGCAAAGGCAATAACTGATATAGAAAAACCGCGCAAAAATGAATGCAGGAGTAACTATGTTGTACTGGCCGCCTTAGGTGTTCCGCTATTGTTGACTTTTCGACTTAAGTAGTCGGCTGATAGCTGCTTCTGTGATTTGCGTTCCTGATGTGCTGTCACTTGCCACCTGTGCCTTTGGATGCCTTAACGCTTTTTAGCGCAAATTCCCCCCTTTGTCAATTTCATTTTTTGATAGGTGGCTCTTATATTTGAATTTGCTAATGTGTAGCTGATCAATAAGAGAGAATTAAAATTACCTTGGCAAAACCTCGAGCATGCCCTCCCACCATTGATCTGTTGGCAGCTAGTGTCTCTGTAGTTTGATTAATGTTTCATCAGCTTCAGTATATGTGTAGTAATTTGGCTGGACCCCAAAAAGATGATTTATTTCATGTTCAATATAGAACAAATTTTCTAATTTGTCATATGAACTCTACCCAGAGGGAGGTACTGTCTCTTCTGTGCTGCTTGATGATGTTGTGATTTGATTGGTAACATAGGTATTTACCCTGCGAGCATATTGTTCATGTGTTAACAGTCTTCCACTGCTGGTCAATAAACTGGGTAACCCCTTGCTCTGCAACACTACAAACTTTTGTCTGAAGGCATTTATTTATGTTTGCATCTCTTGGCACTTTCTTTCCAAAGTCTGCACAAAATTCCTCATGGTCAGCACCTTTTTCACTAACAAAATTGTGTCTGTTCTGTTCCTGATATCTAGAGCTGCTAACTGTTCTCTAGTATGAGTATTCAAAAAATGGATCATCTGGTTGGCCTGTTCGGGCTTGTTTGCCAATAATGCTCTGGCCTTTTGAGTCTCAAATTGAGCTATCCCTATCAACTCAATCTGGTCATGAATAGTCTGGATTGATGTCCATTGATCAGTGATGGACTGGCCAATTTTACTCCACAAAATTGTTTTGATTTCTGCCAGAGTTTTGTGAAGAGTAAGGTCCTTCTCCAAGGCTTTTATCTTATTTTCCAGGGCCTTTACTTCTCTTGTCTTCTCAGCCACAGCCATTTTTTATTTGTCATAATTCACCTCAATCTTGGCCAGTTTTTCTTTGGCTTCTTTTAATTCTGCCATTTGGAGTTCCAAAGCTTTTATTTCTTTCATCATTTCCTCCATACTCAGGCTGGCATCTTGTCCTGCTGCTGTTGTAGTTGTTGCCGTTACTGTTGCTGAAGTTGAGGTTAGAGCTGAGGTACCTACTGTTGATGTTGAATCAGTAGTAGGAACTGTTATGGTGACTGTAGGAGGAGCAGTTGTAAGAGTTAGATCTGTTTGAGTTGGCTGAGAGTCCAACTCTCCCTGTTTTCCTTGCAGTGCTGCCTCCAAGGCTTTCTCTGTTTCTAGTAGTCTTTCATTCATCCTCATTAGCAAACTTACTACATCCTCCTCTTCTTTCTGTGGTGCTACTTCTATGGTTTGAGGATGTATTGTAGCTGGCAGCTTGAGCTGCCTCTTGAGGGCTGCTATTTCTACTTCTTTCTTTTTAATTAAGGCCTATATGCCCTTGGGATCGTTGGGATCATGTCCCAGCTCCATAATAATTTCCTCCAATGATTTGATTCTGTTGTCCTCAGATAATGAGGAGGCTTTCTCCAATTCTAATTGGGCAGAAGTATTGTGAAGTTAATTTTGCAATCTGTGGGCCAATATTGCTTTATCTGCCAGGGTGGAGTACACCATTTCTCTGGTTTGCTTATGTAGTTCAATCTGGTCCATTGGGTGGATGTATTTAGCAACAACTTCCAAATTGGTTCTGATATAATCAGCAGCTGACTAGGGCTGCTGTACTATAGGCCTGAAGTGACTGAGGGTCATTTTCCCTTCTTGAATATCATAGGCTGCCATTACCATTTGTTGATTGGTGGGAGCCATTCTTAGCAATTGGTTATAGAGCTGGAACCTTACCAGCTCATTTCTGGCCTTGATTTCAGTGAATGCCTTCTTGATGTCAGAGCCTTGCTTGCTCTGTTGCCTGGTGGATGTAACCTCCACACCATGTTGCCTCTCTTGCTCTTGCTGAAAAGAGCTAGTTGATGTTTCCAAAATTGGAGGGGCTCACTGTTCAGTTGTCTCCTCACCCCTTAAGTTGCCTACTGTTTCTTCTATAAATTCTTCCTCAGAGTAGGGGTTCAACCTTTGCCTCTTCTCCCCTTGTTGTTCTATGGATGCCCCTGTGGGTGTCTCTTCCTGCCTGTCCCTTTTCTTGGCTCTTTCCTCATTGAGAGGAGTTTGTAACACAGGGATTTCAGTTACCTTTGCTTGTGTTGAAGGGGCTTGCCCTTGACTTTGCTCTTTTGTTGTATCTAGCCGGTCTGCCATTATCTCCTGCTGCTATGAATGGTGCACTTCCTTGCCTTTGGATGTCCCTGCAGAAGGAGTACTCTCTTGGGCAGGCTGTTGTGAATTTGTGGCAGATGATGTGCCCGCTCCAAGGTGCTTAGGCAATGTGAAAGGCACCTGTCCAAAAGAGTCCAGGTCAAGTGTCTTTTCAAATTCTTTCATTTATTTTTCTAATCTCTCCTCTTCAGTAAGTTCCTCAACTAGTGTGCCTTCTACCCATTCCTATTGATTAGCATATTGTTCAATCTGAGGGATACTATGGTGCACATATCCTGTAAGCTTGTTTTTTACTCTTCTAAAGCTTATGAAATGTTCAGGGTCATATGGTGACCAAAGAAAACTTTGTTTCAGCTTAAGTTTCTCTCTCAGAATAGTGTTAGCTTCCTTCCATGCTTCTTCCCTTTTATTGAAGATAAAAGGGCCCAATTGATGTCTTATCTTGAGCTGTGCTTTTTTCCTAGCACCATAGAAATGAGTTAAATTTGAACTACTGAATTGCCGGTAGTATTCCAGGGAAAAGAGTCTCATAGGGACATACTTTGGCAGCTTGTAGGGAGCTAATTGATAGCCATAGATCCTGATCACTGTATGGTTTTGGTAAAAATACCAGTCACCAATACTATATTCCTTTGAGAGATGTAGGATTTTCTGCATTTGAGCAGAGGGCCTGGCAGGATGAGCTGTTGACAACAAACAGGTGGTTGGATATATGAAAAGGTCAATAAACTCACAATATGTGTATGGGGAGCTATGAACATGATGGAATACTGAGGACCAAAATATCATAGACCTTCACTCCCCCTTAGCATCCAATTTTTTGAGGGAAACTGGGAAACTATCAGGTTGATAGTACAGCAGGAAATGATATATATATGAAGTGTACTTGAACAACCTCTCTCTGTCAAAATTCATGAATTTCTCGTGAATTTTCTTAGCTATGAAGGTGGCATAATCATACTTGACAGCAAGGGGTTGTCCTGGAGCAAACATGGACATCAAAGCAAAGACAGTCTCATCCACAATTTCACTTGTTCTGAATCCCAGGATGTAGGAAATCATGTCTATGAGCATTTTTCCAAGCTCATCAAACCAGGCATGGTGATAGGGAATTGTGTATCTGGAGTAGCAATCTGGTGGCATGAACATCTTGGAAATTCGGTCAACTTCTGCAGAGGACAACTTGGAGGCTTGATCCAGCAAATGTTTGATGGAGAGAGGGACCAAAGGCTGAGTAGGCTTGAAGTGCAGCATCTCATTTATAGACTGAGGGGTGATATGAAAGAGGACATTGCCAGAAGGGTCCATCAGTGCCCTTTGAGAAGGCTCATAATTAGCGCAACATTGATGGATGAGGTCAGGGAAGACATTCACTGAAGGCAGGTAGTATATAGGCATATTAGACTCCTAGATTCTAAATATGTCAGTTTTATTCCTGTATCTATTCCTTATTTCACAAAAAGCCTGAAGGTGAGGTTTACCACCCTCCATGTCATCAATCTGGAAAGCTCTATCAGCAAGAGGTAGCCACTCCAACTCCCTATGAGGTGCATTCAAGGGTGCAATATTCAGGGCCACTGGGGCCTCCATGGTTCACTATGTTTATAATTGGATTTTGTGTTTGTGTCTCAACAGGACACAGAGTACTGGCACTAGGTCTTTCACAGGAATTTCACAGGAATTTTGCGATTTGAGTTTTATATGGAAATGGCCTCACTGAGTAAAATTCAAAGGAGAGACAGAGTCTGCAGAGTTTAGTTAGGAAGCTAAAAGAACAGTGGAAAGGGAGCTTCTTCTACAGGTGTTGTTTGGTGGTTTTGCAGGCAGAAGTGAACACGACTTTCAGTTCAATGGGAAATTTACAAAGGGCCACAAAATTAGCAGGTTTTCTTCGGAAACAGTGGTCAAACAGTGACTTAGAGTACCGGGGTTTGCAGAGAGCAGTGCAATTGACTCGAATTTAGCTCTTCAGGTGATTTTTAATAGAGAAATTTCGTAAAAATAGGGTTTGTGGGAAAATATCGGGTAAATACCTGTTTTACAGGCGTCTGGCACGAAAGGTAGTTGCAGGCTGAGCTGAGGGGGTCGGGTTTACAGCGTGAACTCGCCTGGGTGGCGAATTGGAGTGTTGGTGACTAGTTGAACGTAATTCACATGCACAGTCTTGTTACAGGGAAAAGTGTCTATTTAGAACTGCTCTATCCCACTAAGGTGTGACAGCTGCCTTAGAAACAAACAGAGTGTTGGCATTATGTTCTCTGGTATGGCTATATGTTACAGATGTTGTACTTGATGGCAACTCCCATGACAAGGCTCTCAATTTATTGAAAAATAAGAAGGACGTAGGAAATCAGTTCAGAAGGTGCGTACCCGCAGGTACACCTTGCAGGAGCCGCGTCCAGAGACGCAGGCCAGCCATTCAGGAGGTGCGTCCACCCAGTGCACACATTTCAAGGCAGAGAAAAGCTCACATGGGGGTTTCTTGTGTTTTACTCTTGGTATCTAGCCGACGGTATTGTGTTATTATGGTGTCGGCTCGTGGTATTGTTCCATGATTTGAGGAGGAGCTTGCCTATATAAAGCAAAGGAGATCATTTGGTTTGAGTATGTCTTTGGTTGAATATCTTATGAGGCTAGATCTAGTCTAGATCTAAAAAGGCGAATCTTCTGAAAGACTGAGATCTCTTTGGCGCATGATCAGATCTGTAGATCTGACTGTTTGGGTTACTCTTAAAGTCTTGAAATCATTCATACCCCAAGGTACGCAGGTTCAGTGAAAGGCAAGTGCGTCGGGACGCAGTGCAGTAAGAAGAGACCTGCGTGGGGACGCAGGGCAGAGTAAGATTCAGGTGCGTCCGGGACGCAGCACAGTAACAGGCGCACTGCGTGGGGACGCGGAGCATAATAAGGATCAGGTGCGTCTCTGAGAAAAAAAGACGCGGCGCGATAGTATTTCTGGGTGCGTCCCTGCAGCAAAAGTACGCGGCGCGATAGTGTTTTTGGGTGCGTCCCTGCAGCAACAGGACGCAGTGCAGTTGAAGGAACAGTGCGTGGGCACGCAGCGCAGCAGAAGGATCTCTGCGTGTGGACGCAGGGGAGCAGAAGGTTAACTGCGTCTGGTCGCAGGCCACAGAAGGGAAAACTGCGTCTCTGTCTTAAGATGTTATGTTGATTGAATTTCTCTGTTGATAAGGTGTTCTGGGTTAGTTCTGTTATTACTGATCTGATAACTGTAATTGTTATGTACTTGATGATCATTTGAAGCTTTATGAAAAGAAGTAGGGGGTTGTAGCTCCCTTCCAGGAGAGACTGGAAAACGAGAGAGAGTTGTAGCTCTCTGCAGGTTGCAGCCTGCGTACTGGTAAAGGACTGCACCAGTACAAAACCATTGTAAAAGAAGTTTCTAAGTTGAAAGAAGATAGAGACATATTGCAGCAGGTGGTTTTCACCCACATTGGGTTTCCACCTTACATCTTGTGTTCTTTGGTGTGACTATCTGTTTTTCCTTGTTTATGCTCATTATTTTATGGTACTGACATGCAAAAATAATTCAAAGAACAAATAAGGAAGATTGATTAAAAGAGTTAGATAATACTGATTCACCCCCCCTCTCAGTATTATTTCCAACAATTGGTATCAGAGCGGGGTCCTTCAGAGAAGCTTGATCGCTTGAAGGTAGATCGTTCATCATGAGCAACTACGAGAGAGAAGCATCAATCAGGCCATCGGTTTTTGATGGGACAAACTTCAATTATTGGAAGGTAAGAGTTACTGCATATCTTCAATCTCTTGGTACTGAAGTTTGGGACATTGTTGAAATAGGCTACGCTTTTCCTTCAGCTACTCCTACAGTCCAGCTGAGAAAAAGAAGTATGAAACAAATGCAAAAGCAGTCAGTACTCTGTTAGGATGTATATCCCAAACAGAATTCATGAAGGTAATGCACTACAAATCCGCAAAAGAGATATGGGACAAAATTGTCACAAGCTATGAAGGAGATGAACAGGTAAAGCGTGCTAAACTTCAAACTCTAAGGATTCAGTATGAGACTCTCAAGATGTATAATGATGAAATTGTGGCTAACTATTTTCTTCGGGTAGATGAGATTGTTAATTGTATGAAAAATTTGGGTGAAGAAATAAGAGAGGCTATAGTGGTTGAAAAGGTTCTAAGATCATTGTCCCCCAAATTTGAATCTAAAGTATCTGCTATAGAAGAAAAGGAAAATCTACGAATTCTCACTATGTCTCAGCTACATGGAATTCTAACTGCTTATGAAATGAGAAAGGGAGGTCCATCAGACAGAAGAGAAGCTGCTTTCAAGGCATCAGGTAAAGAAGATTATTATGGAGCAAGCCACGTCCCAGAAGAAGAGGAAGAAGAATCAAATTTTGTCAGAAATCTTCAAAGAGGTTCTGGAAGGTTCAGAGGTAAGTTACCTTTTAAATGCTTTGCTTGTGGAAGAGTAGGTCATTATGCTGCAAAATGTCCTTATAAAGATAAAGGAAAGGAACCTGCTAGATGGAACAAGAAACAAAGTGCAAATAAGAAAAGCTACTACACCCATGAAGATAGTGATGGTCTATCGAACAGTGATGAAGATGAACGAGGTAATGAATATAAGTTGTTAATGGCATTTGAAGATGATGATTATATGGATGCTATAGATGTGGATAACCTTTATGATGAAATTACTAGACTCAAGAGATGTATAGAAGAAAAGAATGTGATCATTGATACTCTACAATCTCAAATTGATGAAAAGGAAAAACATCTTGAAAAACTAGAAGGAGAAATTGTTGGTCTTAGAAAAGAGATTGAGAAAACAAAAGCTATTAATCTTAAGTTGTCAAAGGATCTAAAACTTTGGATAAGATTATCAATGTGCAGCGGTCTCCTCTAAACAAGACAGGTCTGGGCTACAATGGAGAAACCTCTCAAGCATCCACCTCAAAGAGTTATCTTGATGCAGCGAGAAGAAATGAGCAAAAGAACAATGAAGATCATCAGGTAAAGCAGGGACGAATTACAAACAGAAACTATCAGGGGAAATCCATCTTAAGGGTGAACCAGCCACAGGTAAAATCTTCTCAATTTGGTTCAAGAATAGATGAAAATAGAAATTACAATCAGTTGGCTGGTAGATTCGATAACCGCAGAAGTTTCTTCATAACTTTGGGCACAAAGCAGCTCAATGTGTTGCATATAAAACAATCATGACCAGGGAAGCTCAAAAACAAAGAAGTATGACAGGGATTACAAAAAGGACCTATAACAACTTTTCGGTTCTTGAAAATGAAGTCGAATGTTCTATTTGCAATAACTTTGGTCATGAAGAATCTGAATGCAGGAGTAGGTTTCAGCAGAAAAAGGAACAAGGCTCAAGCACTAAAACATGGAGAATAAAGGAACCTCAAACAGAAAGATGCGGGATAGCCTTTTATGCAGAGGGACAGGAAAATCTATGGTACATTGACAGTGGATGTTCGAAGCATATGACAGGTGATAAAGAAAAACTTGAATCTTATTCTGCTCTAGAAAAGGGAAAGAAAGTCTCTTTTGGAAATGATACTCCTGCAACTATAAAAGGAAAAGGCATTGCTCAGTTAAAAGAAAAGGTCAAGGCTGGAAATGTTTTGTATGTTGATGGATTGAAGCATAATCTTCTAAGTGTCAGCCAGATGTGTGATCAAAGAACCGAGGTTATATTCAGATCGAATGGATGTCTTGTTCGTGATCTTGATACAGGTAAAACAGTGCTCAAAGGCAAAAGAACTCCAAATAATCTGTACATATTTGAAGAAGGACAACAACAATGCTATCTAAGCAAGGATGAAGAGCATTGGTTATGGCATCGAAGGTTGGGACATCTAAGCTTCTCACAAATAAGGAAAGCATGCAAATATCAGGCAGTTCGCGATCTTCCAGATATCAAAATTCCTGACAACACCATATGCAAATCATGTCAGTTTGGAAAACAAACCAGAACTAACTTTCCAGAGAA
Organism: Pinus tabuliformis; assembly: GCA_031772625.1. Classification (NCBI taxonomy): domain Eukaryota; kingdom Viridiplantae; phylum Streptophyta; class Pinopsida; order Pinales; family Pinaceae; genus Pinus; species Pinus tabuliformis. The sequence continues at coordinate 930,390,636 of CM062811.1, read as the reverse complement.
AGAAGGATCAGCTAGCATGCCTCTTGAGCTAGTACATACAGATACATGCAGTCCCTTCATAAAAAGAACACCTAGAGGAGAAGAATACTTGATATTATTTATTGACGATTTCTCCAGGTTTGTCTGGCTAGGACTTATGAAGCCCAAAGATGAAGCATTCGAAAAATTCAAATCCTTCAAAGCCTTGGTTGAAAATGAATCAGGTCACAAAATTAAGTGTCTCAGATCCGACAGAGGTGGGGAATTTACTTCAAATGAATTTTTCGATTTCTGTGATGAACATGGGATAAGGAGAGAATTCTCTATAGCTAGAACTCCTCAGCAAAATGGAGTTGTGGAAAGAATGAACAGAACAATCCAACAAATGGCTCGTGCTATGCTTGATGAATCAGGAACTCCCGCTACTTTCTGGGGTGAAGCTGCACATGCTGCGGTTGTTATTCTCAACAAAACGAATGTCCGGGTGAACAGCACTCAAACTCCTCATGAGCTTTGGAATGGTAGGACTCCTTCAGTAAAGCACTTCAAAATCTTTGGGAGCAAATGCTATATCAAGAATACTGATGAGCAGCTTGGCAAACTTGAACCTAGAGCAGATGAAGGCATTCTTCTTGGTTATTCTCCATATAGCAAAGCATACAAATGCTACAATAAAAGACTTGGCAGAATTGTTGACAGCATTGATGTAGTGGTTGATGAGAAGGGATACATTCCTAGGCAAGTACATCGTGAAGACATCGAAGAAGATGAAGGCTACCCTCAAAGACAGAATGATGAAGAAGAAGAATCTCAAGAAGAACCTCAAGAAGAACCAGAGGAGCAAACAAGAATAGAAGAAAAGACTCCATCCAGATATGTTCAGAAGAACCATCCAGAATCTCAGATTATGGGACAGAAAGAAGCAGGTGTACAAACTCGAAGAACAATTGCAGAAGCTTCAAGCTATTTAGCATTACTCTCCTGAACTGAACCACAAAATGTGAAAGAGGCATGCAAAGATGAATGTTGGGTGAAAGCAATGGATGAAGAACTTGAGCAGATCGAAAAGAACAACACTTGGGAGCTGGTTCCTAGACCAAAAGATAAGAATGTTATCGGGACAAAATGGGTCTTCAAAAACAAATTGAATGAAAATGGAGAAGTAATTAGAAATAAAGCCAGGCTTGTTTGTAAAGGGTATGCGCAGCAAGAAGGAATAGACTTTGAAGAAACCTTTGCTCCTGTTGCAAGACTTGAGGCCATCCGAATGTTTCTTGCTCTCTCAAGTTTTCAAAACTTCAAAGTATTTCAAATGGACGTGAAATCAGCCTTTCTGAATGGAGACTTGGAAGAAGAAGTATACATTGAACAGCCAGATGGGTTCATTCTTGGAAATGATCCAAACCTTGTATGCAGATTGAAAAAGGCCCTCTATGGTCTCAAACAAGCTCCAAGGGCTTGGTACTACCACTTGGACAAATATCTTCATCAACAAGGCTTTTCAAAAGGTTCAGCAGATAGCAATCTCTATATAAAAGTTGAAAATGACAAATTGCTAATACTTGTTGTGTATGTAGATGACATTATTTTTGGCAGCAATGAAGAAGCTATGAGTGAAAGCTTTGCCTCAGTCATGCAGAAAGAATTTGAAATGTCCTTGCTAGGAGAACTGACATATTTTCTTGGTTTGCAAATCCAACAAAAGGAAGGAGGAATCTTTTTATCTCAAACCAAGTATCTCAAACAGATTTTGAAGAAATATGGCATGGAAGATGCAAAACCAGTATGTACACCCATGGTCACAGGATGTAGTCTCAGTGCAAATGATGAATCTGCAGCAGTACATCAACCAACCTACAGATCTATGATTGGAAGTTTACTTTATTTGACAGGTACCCGACCAGACATCATGCATGCAGTTGGAATAGTTGGAAGATTTCAGGCAAATCCGAAGGAGACTCATCTTCAGGCAGTGAAGAGAATTTTCAAATATCTTCAAGGGACTCAAAATTATGGCTTATGGTATCCTAGAGATACAGATCTTACACTTCATGCTTATACAGATGCAAATTGGGCCGGAAGCGTGGATGACAGGAAAAGCACAAGTGGTGGTGCGTTCTTTATGGGTTCCAGACTGGTATCTTGGTTCAGCAAGAAACAGAGTTCGATTGCCTTGTCTACAGCTGAAGCGGAATATGTTGCTGCTGCATCTTGTTGCACTCAACTCCTTTGGATGATGCAGACTTTGCAGGATTTTCAAATCACTTGTACACCACCTATCCCCATCTTATGTGATAACACAAGTGCAATCAGCATCTCAAAGAATCCGGTTATGCATTCAAAAACCAAGCACATACCAATCAAGTACCATTTTCTCCAGGAACAAGTACTTGAACAGAAGGTCAAGTTGGAGTATGTTCCTTCTAAGGAACAAGTTGCTGATATTCTCACCAAACCATTGCCCCGGGACACTTTTGAATACCTCAGGCAAAAGCTGGGGGTTGTTGATGCATCATCTTATTGTTGAACCTTTCTGATTGATGGTACAGGTTCAGGGGGAGCATATAATGCATTGTTGGCATTATGGAGGATGGTCAGAAGGAGATCTTGGAAATAGCTGCAATATGTCTCTATCTCTTTCATGGTGGATTATGGTTCTTTGCTGCAGATCTGGTTCTTTTTCATGGGGAGCATGATCTTAGGGGGAGCATACCCCTTTTGCCCTTGATGTCAAAGGAGGAGAATGAAGCTGAAGATTGTAAGGTTGCCATCAAGTCCAAAGGGGGAGATTGTTGGCATTATGTTCTCTGGTATGGCTATATGTTACAGATGTTGTACTTGATGGCAACTCCCATGACAAGGCTCTCAATTTATTGAAAAATAAGAAGGACGCAGGAAATCAGTTCAGAAGGTGCATACCCGCAGGTACACCTTGCAGGAGCCGCGTCCAGAGACGCAGGCCAGCCATTCAGGAGGTGCGTCCACCCAGTGCACACATTTCAAGGCAGAGAAAAGCTCACGTGGGGGTTTCTTGTGTTTTACTCTTGGTATCTAGCCGACGGTATTGTGTTATTATGGTGTCGGCTCGTGGTATTGTTCCATGATTTGAGGAGGAGCTTGCCTATATAAAGCAAAGGAGATCATTTGGTTTGAGTATGTCTTTGGTTGAATATCTTATGAGGCTAGATCTAGTCTAGATCTAAAAAGGCGAATCTTCTGAAAGACTGAGATCTCTTTGGCGCATGATCAGATCTGTAGATCTGACTGTTTGGGTTACTCTTAAAGTCTTGAAATCATTCATACCCCAAGGTACGCAGGTTCAGTGAAAGGCAAGTGCGCCGGGACGCAGTGCAGTAAGAAGAGACCTGCGTGGGGACGCAGGGTAGAGTAAGATTCAGGTGCGTCCGGGACGCAGCACAGTAACAGGCGCACTGCGTGGGGACGCGGAGCATAATAAGGATCAGGTGCGTCTCTGAGAAAAAAAGACGCGGCGCGATAGTATTTCTGGGTGCGTCCCTGCAGCAAACGTACGCGGCGCGATAGTGTTTTTGGGTGCGTCCCTGCAGCAACAGGACGCAGTGCAGTTGAAGGAACAGTGCGTGGGCATGCAGCGCAGCAGAAGGATCTCTGCGTGTGGACGCAGGGGAGCAGAAGGTTAACTGCGTCTGGTCGCAGGCCACAGAAGGGAAAACTGCGTCTCTGTCTTAAGATGTTTTGTTGATTGAATTTCTCTGTTGATAAGGTGTTCTGGGTTAGTTCTATTATTACTGATCTGATAACTGTAACTGTTATGTACTTGATGATCATTTGAAGCTTTATGAAAAGAAGTAGGGGGTTGTAGCTCCCTTCCAGGAGAGACTGGAAAACGAGAGAGAGTTGTAGCTCTCTGTAGGTTGCAGCCTGCATACTGGTAAAGGACTGCACCAGTACAAAACCATTGTAAAAGAAGTTTCTAAGTTGAAAGAAGATAGAGACATATTGCAGCAGGTGGTTTTCACCCACATTGGGTTTCCACCTTACATCTTGTGTTCTTTGGTGTGACTATCTGTTTTTCCTTGTTTATGCTCATTATTTTATGGTACTGACATGCAAAAATAATTCAAAGAACAAATAAGGAAGATTGATTAAAAGAGTTAGATAATACTGATTCACCCCCCCTCTCAGTATTATTTCCAACACAAAGAAAAACTACTTTTGTATTTCCTTTATGAACTATAGATAGAGAGGAATAGAAAGAACCAACCTGTGTCTTGCGCTAATCCTTTGATCCAATCCCTCTCTTCTTTGATAGTCTCCAGCTACCTGCTCCCTTACTTGCCCAGCTTCACAAAGTACCTGTAAGATCACAGAAGAAGAACACTATACAAAGACATGGATCTATATTCATAAACAACGTAGGATCAGATTTAAGTAAACCATACAAATGTAACAAGCATCAATGATACAAAAGCATGGAGGAAAACTCAAATAGCTTTTATTGATAAACAAGAAAAGATCCAGGAGGAGTTACAACCAGTGGTTCCTGACCCAGCATCAGCCTCCCAGCAAAGAAGCCCCTCTTCACCTCAAACAAAGCATAGACCACCCAACAATCTGATGTTTGTCTCAAAAAACCAACAGCAATTCCTTACAATATGATAAATTCCAGCCTCCCACCTCTGGATCTCTGGGATGAGAGATCCATATATAGATATTTGCAGAGGTGTGAGTCAGCTCTGGGTTTTTGATTAGTGTCTTCTCTCTGATAGTTCTTGATGCCACTTGGAGATCTCATTTATCTCTTACTCATCCTTGGGCGATTCTGAGAGGCAAGTGTCCCAGGAGAAGTTTCTAGAAGATTCCATGATCATCCACCTCGCAAACTGTCTCCGCCACTTGTCTTTTCTCGTCCATCGCACCCCATAGAAGGGCTTTTTGAAATGCAACGCACTTCCCGTGTGTACAAGGTGCAATGCATCGCACTCTGGCCATGGAGCAAGTGCAATGATCTAGTTTTGACCAGTTCTCAGTAGTTTTTCATGGAGAACTTCTGGGAGAAGCTGTAATCAGTTGACCTTGTTCATCTAGGGGTTAGAACAACACTTTTAGGGACTTAGGAGCCCTTGGTTTATGGACATTTCATGCTTGGGGTTGTAGGGCACAAAAATTTCTATAACAGTTGCCCCCTAAAGTATGAGGCCGTTATCCTTTTGGTGTCGGGTGAAATGCTTTATTATGAGGATCCGAAGTTCTTTCAATGCTGGGAGGAGACCTGTAATAAGATACAATACAATACATTATCTTCATACTATTTTCATGATCTAGCTGAGGCGGGCATTCCCATGCTCGACTTTATAAACTCATTTTCATGTACATAGGACAGACAATCGTCTGAGTGTAGACTGATGGTTCTGGTAGAGCCATCGTCCTTTTGAGTGGATGATTATCTGTGCAGTAATGATGTACATTTAATGTCTTTATTTTCCCTGAATATATCGCAGCCCAGATGGATGAAACTAGATCCGGGGTCTTCAATCTCGTTCAATCTTCACTCGAAGTACAAGTCGATCCATGTGAGAAATGTTCTGAAGTCGAACATGGAAAGACATCGCTTGATTACCAGTCAATGATGTAAATTGTTAACAAGCGCGAGAGGAATCACCGATAATGATAATGACCCTCAAGGTACTGCAGTACAATTCACGTGGTGTGAATAAAGGACTTGGCGTCGAACACCACGCAAAATCTTTCGGTCGAAGGCCATTGATGTAAACCTATCGCCAGAAGTGAGAAACTTGCCATTGAGGCATGCAAGCTTCAAAGTACTAAATGGGGTGTTCCTAGATCAACTTCTTGGATAATGAGCTAATGTCGACAAGAAGTGATCCGTCACAGGAGGGCCTTAATGAATCCCACATCAATGACACGGAACGGAGCAAATGATTTTAATGGAGGTGAAAACGATCTGGTGATATAAGGTTCAGGGTGGCGACCATGAAATAATGGAGTATAATGTATGGTAGTGGGTGAGACACAGGTGAATTCACTGAATGAGTTCTCTTGAACATATCGGCGACACTAATGTGATGGATCGGTAGCATTAACCCCAAATTTGGATGGTATGGCGTGACCATGGTGATGTGACCGGTGAATGAAACAACCCAACCCGACTCGGACATGGAGTGGAAGTTTCATGTTCAAGAGCGACTTGCTACCAACAAAGTTTCTTTGAGTTTTCTTCCCAATTTTCCCCAGTCATTGCTGACCAGTACCTCTTTATTTTTGTCAAGCTTGAGGAGGATAACATATGCTTGTTCTATAATTTTCCCTTCGGGCAAACCCATCGCTATGTTTTAACGAGCCTAGCGATAGTGAAACTCGTTCTCGTCTATAGACAAGTTTGTCGCTATTAATCTTTTTAACGAGTTTAACGACAAAGATAACTCGGTCCTTTTCAATTTTAGAGAGTCTAAAAAGGAACGTAAAGGTAACTCCAAAATTCCTTTTTCGTCATCTAATCCCTTAAGTCCGAAAAAGTATAAAACAATACAGAAGGGATGAATTTTCGATACTTTTAACGAGCCGAACAAAACAAGCGCTCGATCTTTTTGTGTAATAATCCCTCAGGTCTAAAAAGATTAAAATCTAGAGGAGGGATAGCACTTCCTGTCCCTTTAACGAGCTGGAGAGGCCAATGGCTCGGCAACCTTTTCATATTTTACGAGTCAGTTGAAAAGAGCTTAAAGGAGACTCGTCTTTTGAGGAACGAGTGATAAAACGGGTAGCAGCTGATTCCAGGTAAGGTTTGGAATTTTCCAATCATGACAGTGTCACAAGGATGGCTAGTGAAATCACTCTTCGCAGCTGTTCCTCAAAATGGGTAAACAATCAAATGGAGGTGAATGATCGGCCAATGAAAAAGTGGAGGTGATGGTGCAAACACGACCAAGGCTTTAATGGCTGAAGTACTACATTCACGATGGTTATTTACCGGGGGATAGTTCATTTTTTAACGAGCTTAAACGTGGGTGGAAACATTTGCTCATGTCTTATGTTTATTTTTTAACGAGCTTGAACTATGTGCTAAAACTGCTCGATGCGGGTTTATTTTTTAACGAGCTTGAACCTTGCGGTAACACTGCTCGAGGCAGGTTTATTTTTTAACGAGCTTGAACCCTGCAGTAACACTGCTCGTGATAAGTTTGCATGCCCCCAGCATAATAATGCAAATCGAGGTGCATGCCCCCCAAGCTTCATTGCATTCAACTCGGTGGTTGGAATGAAGGTTTACCTTCGAGATCTTTGAAATATTCGACTTGGATTTTACGAAATCGTAGTCAAAGACTCGATTTGGAAAGGGAGTCGTTTCATTTTTTAATGAGGTTGACTCTGTAAAAGAACTATCCTTAGGACTCCTTGTTTCATTTTTTAATGAGGTTGACACAAGATAAGAACCATCCTCGGAATCCACCGTATTTACATTATTTGATAGAAAATCAAAAACTGATGGATGATGAAGGTTACTGGAATAATCTTCGTGGTAATCCGGAAGATGGGAGCGATAGTGGTAATCTTCCCATGCTGCCTCTCCTATCATCATTGATTGAATGATTCCTTCATCTGTAGAATGTACATGCGACCAAGGATCTGAAGAGGTACCATATTCCTTAGACCTATCTATCCAAACACTCAATGAGCGTTCATTTGGGTTTGCCCCCCAAGCCAAGAAAATTGATTGCTACAATATTTCTAAAATGGCGATGATCCATGCTGACAAAATGTTTAGGAATCTTCTGAATCCATTAGATATGGAAGATTTCATATTGTAGGTTTCCACTGTGGCCACTTCCGCCAGATTACTTGGAGGCGGTAGGGCAAAATTACCCATTAAGGCAGGGTCTTTTAGGAGGCCTACTCCAATATTTTGAAGCGAATGGGGGCTTCCATGGATCATAGGAATGCTTCCCGTAACTTGTGGACTGTTGGGGAGAAATGTTTGTTGGTCGACGATTGTAATTCCTCCTTGAAAGGGAAATGCAATCTTCCTGAAGTAGGTCGACACAACTGCGGCCATGGCATATATCCAGGGCCTTCCCAGTAGAATGTTGTAATCGAGGTTTCCGTCGATTACTTCAACATTTATTTCTACTGTTTTGCCCCCCAGTTCAACTTGCAAGTTACTTAAAATCCCGTATGGAGTGTATGATCATCCATCAAATGCTTTTAACGTCATTGACGATCTCGACAAGGATGGTGAGCCTAAATTTTTCCAGCAACTCATCGACATAATACATTTAGATGCCCCCTCATCAATAATTGTTCGGTGAACAATTTTGTTGAGGGCTTTCACTTGAATAAGGAAAGCTAGTTGAGCTGGTAATTGAGGGTCATATCCTTTGTGATTAAAGGATACAAGATTGGAATCCGTTGGGTCAATCCCACCTATTACTGATAATAGATCCTGCTTTTGGGAGAGGCAATTTTGCGGTACATCAAGTGTCGACATAGCGGACGGCGATTGGGCCAGGTCCTCTACTACATTATAATTCTGTGCTACTTTGGCACAAGGATTAAATGTCTATTTGTGTATTACTCCCTTTGGCAGATTTATCATTGGCTCAGGAATGATGGGTGGCACAACTTTGGTCAAATTTGTTGTCGAACTACTAGGTTGTTCATTAGCCTTGTTATTCGACAGTTGTGGATTCCCGTAATCTTTATTCCTTGTCGATATCAAAGCATCATTTTGGTGCTTCGAAATAGACAACATAAGCACTTGGGATCCGGAAGTATTTTGATTAGCAACCAGTTTGGTTCCCGGGTTTGGAAACAGATCAGTTAATACTGCTGAGGTTTTTGAATTCTTAAAGAGTTTCTTAACTTCAGCTTTATGTGGACAATCTCTCGCCCAATGATCCTCATCACATATATGACACCCCGCAGGGGGTTTCCTTTGCCCAGAAGGGTTTGCAGAAGGTTTTTCAGGAGATGACTGATCCTGCTTCTTTTTTCTCCCTTTCTTTTTCTTCTTCCCCCTGGTTGATTCAGTTGTTTTCCCTTGTCAGTCGACATGGCATTTACTTCCGAGGCAAGAAGTTCCTCATTTGCATTTTGACTAGAAATCTTACGGGCCTTTTTAGATGTAGCCTTTGTCGATTTCGTGTCTGTCGCGCCAATCACGCCATCGCTGGCATGGGAGTCATTGTTTGATTTAGGAGGAGGAGGAATTGAGAATTCCGGTCTAGGGGCATCAGGTATTTTATCATAGAGCGTGCCGGGCTGAGTGTAAATTAAGTCCAGATATTGCGCACGAGCGATAACTTGCTCTTCTGTTACGACTCCCCCCTTTGCCACATCTTCCGTGATGGAAGGCAGTAATAACTTGATAAACCATTCAGCTAAGAGCTGATCGGGGACGTACGTTTTTACCATCCTACGACAACGTCGCCACTCATGTATATGATCAGATATGTGAGTGGCCGTTGTCTGTTTGAAGTTGGTAAGAAGTTCTGTTCCCATTTCGTACCTTATTTGTAAATGAAAATGGGTTAAAAAGGTTGTGGCTAAGGTACTGAAGTTGTCGAACGAAGCTCTAGGCAATTCGATGTACCATTTTTCCGCCGGACCCGTTAACGTCCTCTGAAAGAGGCGAAGTCTTATCGAATCATCATTTAAGGTGTTCGATGAACACCATAGATGAAAGGTCATCACGTGATTCGATGGATCTTCACCTGGATTTCCATTAAATTTAGGAATATCTTATGGAAGTTTATGCGGAATCGCTGGCCACCAAGGTGCGTAAGCGATTGGATCGTTTTTTAACTGATTTAAATCAGGTAACTCTAAAGTTGCCACAAAGGGTAACTGTTGATTCAAGTTAGGTGAAGCATACCCAAGATAAGATGGGATTGCCTGAGCAGTTGGTCTTTGCATACCGGCATAATGCATCTGATGCTGGTATGTTTGGTAAGGTTGGTGGACATGACCATTGTAAAATGGTTGATTTTGACCGTTTTGAATGTACGGCTGCCCACTATTAGCAAAGATTTGTTGCTCAGAACCTTGGTATACTTGTTGGAATTGCAGTTGTTGGTATTGTACTAGCCATGGTTGTGAAGCCATGTGTTGTTGACCGATACTAATAGTTTGACCAAGATGAGGGGTAATTGTACCTGTCTGAACCTGTGTCATTCCACCAGTCGGCGACTGTGGTTGAGTCGCAGGGTCAAGGGGTTGTTGCATTACAACCTGAGAAACCTGAGGTTGGCATACAACAGGTAGCGCTTGAACTTGCGACACCATCACAATAGCTGGCGTAGTCGGTACGTTTGACGTAGGTAAGCATTGTTGCATCGAATATACAACTCTTGGTTGTTGAGGTAGTATTGGTACCCAGCCGCTTGAGGTAATTCCAGTATAACCTGAATGTTGTTGTGAACTCACGTATGGATATCCTCCCGGAGGGGATAATGAAAGGGTATACTGCCCCCCATACAGTGGTAATCCAGAGCTCAAGGGAATGGTTTGCCCTTGGGGGCCGGACTGCCCAAATTGACCTCCAAATGGATCAATTTGTTGAGACTCAACATAAGAGTTTCCGGATATTATTCCGGATGAACAAACAGGAACAGACCATACTGTCGAAGTAGCCCCTGAGTGGGCTCCTTCTAGCAGTTGAGAACTAGTCGGGACAGATGGTATACCGGTGAACATTGTCGGTGTGATAGTAGGGAGTTCTGTCGTCGCTGTGTCAGACGACATAGTCCTAGATGTTGACGGTTGTTCAGACATTTGTAGTCTATCCAAAAGGTTACCTAGCGATTCTACAGGAGCTTCCGCTGGTGGTAGACTAACTTCTGATGAAGAAGGATATAGAGTGATCCCGACTCCAAATTGCGTTGGAGTAGTTGTTGGAGGATCTTCTACAATTTCTTCTATGGCAATCAGACCAGGTGGAAGGGGAAGACCGTCAGGTCCGTAGAATATTTCTGGTGCTAAAGAAGGTATGGAATCAGCAGCGACAGATGTTTGAAGAGTAAGACTCTCCGAACCGGTTGTAGATGGAACTGGTTCGGTAACACAAGTGTTTACTCTCAGACTAGGATCAGTATCACTGTCCCTCTGTGGCTGTTGAACTTCTTCTGTAGAGGCAGGGGTTCCAGAAATGTTTGGAGTAACCGGAGTCTCTGATGTCGTTGGAACACTTGTTCTAACTTCAATAGGAGATTTGGAACCGGTTAAACGAGTTCGCTTTGTCCGTACTAGCTTCGATTCCGGAGACAAAGACGGTTGACTCGTAAGCCTCCGTGAACGACGGGGTTTCAATTGACTTTCTTCCACGATTGCGGACTACTCGATCAACTAAAATAAAGGGGAAGTATGTTTCCGAATTAAATGAATTTCAGACGCTTTGAAATAACTTGTTTTTTCATTTTTTAAGAGTCGAGAAAAAACAAAAGATGACTCTAGTCTCCTTCGATTTTTAATGAGCCTGAAGTGACAAGTGCTTAGATGGACCTTTTCCATTAAGGAGTCTGAAAAGGAACGAAAGGGACTGCTCTGGAAGTCTAGGTAGAGGGAGTACCAAACCAATCGCAAAACTACAGAATACTTTTTACGGTACGGCAGTCAATCTTCCCGAATGCTGTGTTCAGTGCATTGCGATCCATAGGGCGGCAGACACGGCTTCCTATGGATAAAGGATTTAAGCCTATAGGGGTCTCCCAAAATATACTTGACGGTACGTGGGAGCACGAGTCCATACTGGCACTTATCATCTCAAAGTGGAGGAATCACCCAACCAACAGTGAGAACAACAGTTACCAGGCTTTACGACGCCGGAATACGTCTCTAGCCTAGACCTCTAAATGTTGTGCGTTAAGTTCCAAAGCATTGTTAGATTCATTGAATTTATTTTAAGTTGATCTTGCTTATGAAGTTTTCCTTTTGGGTTCACCACGAGATGTAGATGTAATTCCTAAAATGCAATCTAAAGGTGATAAACAAACTTTTTATCTCTTTTATGCAATGAAAATCCTAGCTACTAGGGAAAAGAAAGACATAATCTTTTCACAAAGAGCAAAGAGCACACTGTAAATGCACTTTCCTAAATCAAGCCAAACAGACTGTCTATATGCAAATGCACATGCATGTATTTGTTTTCGACTTTCTTAGTATATGGATGCTAAAAAGAAAGTTGATGCACAAATCTGAATTTGTTTTCAAGCGACAAACACAAACAAGCTTCTTTTCGAAATCAAAAATAGAGATGATTATGACACCTTACGATTTTGAAATGAATACTCGTTTTTGACACTAGAAAAACACAAATTTAGACCAAAAGCAATAGTAACAGGATAATCAACCATCAACAGCAATCAAACTCTTTCCTACGATTGAAATCGACACTTACGACAGATTCAAATCAAAGGATGACAGTACGATTACGCTACTTTTGCTAAGGAGAACTATAAATGACTCAACAAACATACAAAAACATCTACAGTTCTTTTGTACAAAGGAGGTGGAATAACAACAAGGAAAAGGGGTTTCAAACAGACATATACTGATCACAGGCAGCAAAATTCAAAGATAGAACTGGAAAGAATGAAGCACAAGAACCACAGCTGCATAGGGCTAGTCTGATTAGCGCACATGTAACACAGAGAATCTGAAATGCAGCGCAGGTTTCCCTTTCGGGAAGTGCGCTGAAATTCAGGATCTCTTAACAGTACCTGCGCTGGGCCAGAAACGAGACTTTGTCTGGGTTCCGGGTCACAGTTTGCAATTCAGTCTTTGGTTTTTGGCCGAGTAAAAAGCAATCAGTAATTCAACAATCAGGGGTAGATCTAAGGAGGATCTAAGAGCTATCACAAGGGCAATCAGATAGTTTGTGAATCAGTTGTTTAAATCATAAATAGATCCAGTGAATGGATTGAAGTAGCAGATGTCTACTTTGCATTTGTTATGGCAAATGCAGTTCGAATGCCACTTAAATGTTTATGAAACAAACAAACAAAGAATGATAAACAAACAAACTAATTAGCTCCCCAGTGGAGTCGCCATTTTGTTGCAGGGAAAAGTGTCTATTTAGAACTGCTCTATCCCACTAAGGTGTGATAGTTGCCTTAGAAACAAACAGAGAAAAACTACTTTTGTATTTCCTTTATGAACTATAGATAGAGAGGAATAGAAAGAACCAACCTGTGTCTTGCGCTAATCCTTTGATCCAATCCCTCTCTTCTTTGATAGTCTCCAGCTACCTGCTCCCTTACTTTCCTAGCTTCACAAAGTACCTGTAAGATCACAGAAGAAGAACACTATACAAAGACATGGATCTACATTCATAAACAACTTAGGATCAGATTTAAGTTAACCATACAAATGTAACAAGCATCAATGATACAAAAGCATGGAGGAAAACTCAAATAGCTTTTATTGATAAACAAGAAAAGATCCAAGAGGAGTTACAACTAGTGGTTCCTGACCCAGCATCAACCTCCCAGCAAAGAAGCCCCTCTTCACCTCAAACAAAGCATAGACCACCCAACAATCTGATGTTTGTCTCAAAAAACCAACAGCAATTCCTTACAATATGCAAAATTCCAGCCTCCCACCTCTGGATCTTTGGGATGAGAGATCCATATATAGATATTTGCAGAGGTGTGAGTCAGCTCTGGGTTTTTTATTAGTGTCTTCTCTCTGATAGTTCTTGATGCCACTTGGAGATCTCATTGATCTCTTACTCATCCTTGGGCGATTCTGAGAGGCAAGTGTCCCAGGAGAAGTTTCTGGAAGATTCCATGATCATCCACCTCGCAAAATTTCTCCGCCACTTGTCTTTTCTCGTCCATCGCACCCCATAGAAGGGCCTTTTGAAATGCAACGCACTTCCCGTGTGTACAAGGTGCAATGCATCGCACTCTGGCCATGGAGCAAGTGCAATGATCCAGTTTTGACCAGTTCTGAGTAGTTTTTCATGGAGAACTTCTGGGAGAAGCTGTAATCAGTTGACCTTGTTCCTTTAGGGGTTAGAACAACACTTTTAGGGACTTGGGAGCCCTTTGTTTATGGACATTTCATGCTTGGGTTTGTAGGGCACAAAAATGTCTATAACAAGTCTCTGCAATACGATAAACAGAAGAATATAAAAAACCATCACTTTCATGCCTTTTTGACAAATTTGGGCTTTTTCTGGTTTTTTGGCACTTTTTTGGGATGACGTCATCATGACGTAAATTTGCCCTGTAGCGGGGTACGGAAGGTGACGTGGCGGATGATGTGGTTGCTGACATGGACGGCTGACATGACGGACACGACGGACGGAATGGTGATGCGGGCGCTGGCGTGGGTGCAGACGTGGTGAATGACGTGAGCAGCGGGAACAGGAGGCGGTTTGTGGTTTCCATCGGACCGCTTTTTGTATGGGGGCGGTTTGCGTCAGAACGGGCCCGATGCAATAGGAGGGTGACACGCGTCCTGGGGTACGGCGGGAAAACCGCTTTCCATCGGGAGCTAACAAGCGGACGTGGGAGCGGCTCCGATATCGATGAGAGCCGTTGGATCTGGAGGGCGCGATCCAACGGTTGACGAGATGGCGAGTTGACGGTAAGGTATGGTGTGGGGACCCGCCGAAAGATTTAACATTTCATAATGTTTTACGGGGTTTTGCAAATGTTTTTAACTTTGGACTTTGGCAGATTGGTTATTTATTTAGCCGAATGTTGAATAAAATCCAATTTAATAATGCGTGAAGGGTTATAATGTGGCTTATGTGGGCGCGGGTGTGGTTATTTATTTAACCGGGGGTTAAAATAAATTCCAAAGACGTGGAAGGTTATTATAATGTTTCTGGTAAACGTTATAATTCCCCGAACTTTGCTATATGGCTATAGTTGCCAGGGGTAGGGATATTATGCATTTTTTTGGGTTTTTTATGTATTCTTATGTATCATAGGGGAGGGGAAATATAAGTGGGAGTTATATAATAGAGTTAACATGTTAATCTGAATATGAGGGGAAGTGCTAGGTGCATGAAATTGAATCACCTAAGCTTGGGGGTGTGGGGAGAAATAAAACTTTACACAAGAAATGTGGATTTGAGCTTTTAAGTAAACCTGAAGTTTCACTTAAGTTATTATGGAAAGGGAGTGAGGTCAAGAGTTTGAGAAGATCCCAATCTCTTTGAGGGATGTTAGTGAATGATTATTGTGAGGGGAGAGAGGGGGAGTTAGACATGCAACATCTGATCTGTCATCACACCTCTGCCATGGCATTCCAGATATCCATGAAATAGATCATACTCAAAAAGGTGATACTGCTGATAGACCTGTTTCTGCAACTTCAATCTACTTACCCATTCTACAATTCCCAACATTTTTTCTTCATTTTGATTGGGTGCACTTGAACTAGCAAACCCTGATTTTCCTCTTTTCTTTTGGCTTCCCTCCTATCTAAATCTATCCTTATTTCTTCCAAGGGCTCAGATTAAGCAGTTGGGCCTTTTATTTCTTTATCTATCTAGTGATCTGCCAAGCTTGAACTGTTTGGACAGACCTTCATTATCTATTCTACAACAGAAAATTTAAATATGGACTGGCCCAGATTGAGCTGTTGGGCCATCCATCAAGTGTGCTAAGAAACAATGTTTGCACATTGTGGACTTGCTTTGCACAAATAGGACAGTAGTGGCATTTTAACTAGCCACTTTCCTGGTCTTTCTTTGGGGTTCATTTTCTTTATCTTTTGTTGACCAATCCATTTTTCTTGCCTTTTGATTTTTCTTTTAGGGCATACCCTCTTTACATTTTTTAATTTTCTTTATTTTTTTACAAAATATGGAACCTTTGCAGCATGAAAAGGATGATCATATTTGGCACTTCCATAGCCAATCATGAAATATGACACCTATTGGTATAGGTACCTAACACCTCCTACAACACTTCAATGACCTGAAACATCCCTAGAATAGTCCCTTTTCCCTCGTTATTCCTTCCTCCTTGTTGTGGCCATGTTCTCTCCTCTACCGAGCTCCTATATATCCTTCACCGTTGCCCTTATGTTCCACAATGGATATAGAGTAATCCTCCACAAAGCCTCTTATTTATACACCAACAAGAGGGCTCCTTCTAACATCCTCCATGGGATTGACAACTGTTAAGAGGCTTATTTGCACCAAGTCGACCCTAACACATTTGTGTGAATGTCGACATTGGACTTCAAAAATTCATAACTCCATTTCTACATCTCAGAATCAAATGAATCTCATTGCATTAGATTCATCTCACCAAGGGCTATCATCCTCATCCATCACATGTTGCAATGTTCTCATGTTTTTTTCCCAAATCTCAATGGGTGAAAAACCCCAAGCTTGGATTTCAAGCCCACAAGTGACCCTTGTGGCAATTTTCCCTCCAATCCGCAAACCCTAGGGCTTGGAGTACCACCCAAGCTACTAAAAGTCAACACAACATCCAAAGGTGGAGGGCGAAACTATCCAAACAAGTTTCAAATGGGGACTTACCAGTAGAAGTGTGGACTACTTTGTTGTAATAGTATTACATATAGACTAGATTTTCATCCTAGGTCTTTATATGCTTCTCACTGTAACTACTTAAAAGCTACATCAATGTCCTATTGGGGTGAAAATGTGAAATTGGGAAACATTTTTAGCTTGTTTTTAACATAGAAATTTGTGAATTTTTATGTTTTTTCAACATCAGCTGATAGAAACTCATATTTTATTTGAGAATTTTTCTTTTTAGGAAAAATTCGATTTCTAGAGAATTGTCATGCCTCCATACTCATAATTTTTTTTTTTACTTTTTATGGGCATATAACTGGAGAAATTTGGTGGATATTGGATGCATATACTTGAAAATTCCCAGCGAGTATAATGAGAGACTTAAGTATCCACCATGGTTTGTATGTATAGTAATTCATTTTGGGTAAAAAATTATATCATCACAATCTACGTAGATTTCACTCGAACCTAGACTATTTTGGGGGAATTTTAAGATTCAATCACTATGTTTGATCATTTAGTGAAATAGGATAAAACAAAAAAATGGTGATTTTTCAACACTTTTTGTGATCCAACAATTTTCATTTTAATGTGATCATCAATAAGCCAATTGAAAATAATGTTTTGAAGATCACACAGAGAGGAAGTGCCAAGTGAATATTCAAATGATTTGCTGTTTTTATTTTGAAGTTATTGCTATTTTATTTCAGGTAATTTTTAGAATTCTCAAAATCTACAGTGACATAGTTTAGTATAAAATTATTAATAAATACCATTTCATCATGAAAATGAATAAAACCTATATCATTCGAAACTAGATTAAGAGTTGAATCTAATGGTACCAAAGGCATTAATTAAATATTAAATTTGACAAGGATTTGACTCCTATGAAGTAGTTATTTCTTGAAAATCACTGAATTTTTCCTAATTTTCATTGACCAAAAAATTTCGGCTGAGAATTGCAACTTACAATAGATGTATGGATTTTTCGTCAAATTTATGGAACTTGATGGACACCAAATTGAAGAAAAATAAAACCTTCCATCCACAAACAAATGGTCAAACTGAAGTGGTTAATAGGACATTTACTCATTTGCTAAGAGGATATTGCAACAAACATCCTAATTTGTGGTATGAATAGTTGCATTATATTCAGCACACTTACAACCAAGCAAAACACTCTTCTACTCTAACTTCACCTTTTGAGGAATGTCTTGGTTATTTTCTTAAATCACCTTTGGATTTCATCTTTGAGAAAGATGTAGTTGTAGATGGAAATAGCGACATAGACAGAGCAAAGAAATCCATTGAGAAAATTCAGTTGATTCACCAAACAGTTCAAGAACAAGAAAAGTGTCAAGGCAAGTATAAGGCAAGGCATGATAAGCATCATGTGGATCATTAGTTTCATGTAGGTGATGAATTTTGGCTTTACATTAGCAAGGAAAGGCTTCAAGGTGAAGGTAAAAATCTGAAACCAATCCATTATGGTCAATTTAAAATTCTGGAAAAGATTTATAATAATGCTTTCAAGCTTGATTTGCCTTCATATATGCAAATTTATTCTGTTGTTAATGTTGAAAATTTGAGATTGTATGAGCCTACTTTGATTGAAGATCAAGGAGAAAGTGTACATATTCCATCAATTGAATATTTCTCTCCATAATTCCTTTGATGAGCTTCAGCAAGACACTATACTTGACAGAAGAACAAGGACAACGAAAATGGGAAGTATTAATTATCTTCGAGTGGGGCTCAAGGGTACAAATCCTTCAAAAGCCAAATGGATGGAGGTTGGAAAGGTCAGGGAACTATACCCTCACCTTCTATTCAATTGAAAGTGATCTTTTTGGGTCCAAAAGACTTCCAGTGGGGAGGAGTGATCAAGTTCTCAAAATTATGCTCAAAAATCAAAGTGTCAGAATTTTGTTAAACTTAGTTTCATATCAAAGAGCTCATCATTCCGAATCCAACGATTCAAACGTCACTCAAATCCAAAATCATATGCAGAAGTTAGAGAAAGTCAAAGTTCAGGTTTGAGTTGGGCACATGGATGGATTGGATGACATGGCAAAGGTCCCAATGAATGGGGAAGCACCAAGTGTAAGGTTTCCTTTATGTCCCTCATATCATATATTAGGAAAAAAACATTGGTCGTGGCTTAAGAATCAGCCCCCAGCAATGTCGATTTGTGATTTGCGATATCGCATATCACATATCGGAGGAGTTAAGGAAACCGGCCACTGGAGCAGTCGGCATTGTGATGCGATATATCGCAATCGCAAAGTCGGGTTGCGATTTGTGATAATCGCAATCACATATCGCACCAGTACCCCGTCGATATATATG
This sequence comes from Pinus tabuliformis, assembly GCA_031772625.1. NCBI lineage: Eukaryota > Viridiplantae > Streptophyta > Pinopsida > Pinales > Pinaceae > Pinus > Pinus tabuliformis. The sequence goes on along the minus strand of CM062811.1, from coordinate 930,371,807 downwards.
TTACCGAGGGACTCCGCCGATGTGATTTGCGGACGCGATATCATTTCAAAGTTTTAGTTTATAACTCATCGGGTCCGCCGGATCACCAGATTGTATATCGCAATGCATTAAGTCCCGAATATAAGAATCACTCTTGGTAGAGTCGAATGCAATTTGCGACAGAGTTGCGGAACCATCGCCTTTTTCGTCGGACCGACGATTTTGTATGTGACCACTTGGCCTTAACCGCGAGATAAGTGGGGAAGATGGAGGGACCGTCAATTTCAGTGGAACTACCAGAATTAACTCTAGATAATGAATTTAACTGGCAGTAAACTAGATTAGGAGGATATAATTGTGGAAAGACTGACACAAGTCATAACGTCTTCAATTTTTCACCAAATTGGTTGCAAAAAGAGGATAGACAACCATTTTTTAGCGTTATGAACTCATTAAGACAGGTTTTAGAGGCATTTGAGCATTGAAAATACACTTTTATTGTAGTTTTGAGCATAATAGAGAGGCCCAAGCATTGGAAGCTATACCAAGGAGACATAGCCCAGGAGGGGTGAACTCCTGTCAAATCTTTGTGTTGTGTGTTGTATTCTTATGTTCTTTGTTGTTATTTTATTGTTGTTGAGCATATGTTTTATGTTAAATTGTTTATAACATTTACATAAGAAAATCTCATCGGAATGAAATAATTAAGCAAAAAAATGGTGAATCCTTAAGCACTTAATAAGAAAATGATAAGTATCTTGGGTTTTATTCTGAATGGGGAATTAGCACAATATTACTAATTTGCTCCATTTCATATCAAGAGGCATGTCACCAAGGAATGATATTTCTTCAGCATAATGTCACTGCAAAAGGATCTTTTTTGGAATGGTGTTAGTATGAAAAATACTTTCTCCAAGGCTATTTTGCTTAAAAAACATAACTATGACAATGATTTATTTTTTCTAGCACTATGTTGCTAAAGAAAGAGATTTTATGCCAAATATGAGTAATAGAAGTGAAATATACCTTAGATAAATATCAAGTCATGTGCCAAAACGTGAGTTCCATGAAAAATAATAATCACCAACTAAAAGTATGATTTATTCCCTTTTCAAAATATGTTCATGAATGATTTCAAGGAGGCCCCCTATACTTTGTGATTTTGTTAAAGGATGATAGATTTTAAAATATCTCAAAAATAAAAATAGTAAAAGAAGGTGTTGATGTTGGCACAACAACACCCTTGGTACTTACTAAAAGGAAATTCTAGAAGGATATGGAGAATGAAGGCACCCTTGGTATCGATTCTAATTGTTATTTATACAAGGGAAAAACTATTAATTAGCATATGCATTTCATTTAATTAGGAAAATTTAGATAAATGCATGAGTAATTGATTAAACATACATGTTATTATGCATTTATATATAAATAAAGAGGAAGAAAATGAAGTAGTTTATTTAAAATCCACTAGAAAATTAAATTCATTTAGAAATGTGCATGTAATAGAAGAAACATACTTGATAATTTACTTAAAAGTTAACTACTAGTGCACCCATAAAATAAGGAGAGAAAAAAGGGTAATGGAATTCAAATTGAAACAAGAAGTGGGTGAAGATATGTAGGCTTTTGAAATACTAATGAAGAGATTTAATTGAATAAACTAGTGACTAAATATGCACTTAATCAAATAAAAAAAGAGGAGGTGATCAAGGGAATTTCTAGGAATAAAAATAAGAAGAGTAGTAGTTGCAAATTAATAATATTTTTTTATAATTTCAAAAGAAAAATAAATTTTGAACTTATGCATATAAGTGATACATGGGTGGGTGATTAATAAGTAATTAATAGCTAAAAAATTACACATTTTTGCATGAAATGAACACATTACTAGAGCCTATAAGTTTATAAAAGTAGGCTTGAGCTAGAGATCACATACACTTTCTCCCCTTAGTGTTGGATGATTTTTATAATGCAAAAAAAAAATACAAGTACTTTTTTGTTAAATTTCATCTATTAAAGAGTGCCTTTGAGGTGGCAATTTTCTCATAATATTGCTTGATTACTGCACCCTCTTCGCATTTGCTACCATTGTACTTTTTTTTATCTATAGATTATTGTGGATATTTCACTGGTATAGTTCATAAAAAATAGATCTAATAATATTATTGAAATCTTTACTATTAAATTTTTCTTAGATTATAGATCCTTAGCCGATTTTCCTGTTTAATTGATTAAATTAGTTGAAATTCAAGAATATAAAACATAAAGGAATACACACATCATCCACAATAGATAAAAAGGTTTTCCCTGGAAAACCCTTACAAGAGAAAACCCATCTAAAAGGTGAAGTTTCTCTCCTCCCTTTTCTTTTTTATGGGAAATGTGCAAGTACAAAGGAAGATGTGTTATCGATGAAGTTACCTTAGACTTATGGCTTGTAAGGATGCTATATAACAAATTCAACCCATTCTATTATATTATGTAATTTTCCACTCCTAGTTTCTTTTCTCTCTATGGAACAAAATACAATAACATAGAATGGAACCCCTACTCCTCCTAGTTGCTCGATATATAACATAGCCTCACAGCCAACTAGGGGTAAAATTCAAATCCCTTAACTCAACCAAAGTTACATTTTTGAACCTTAAATATTCTTATTCAATGTCCACATATTGATATGCCCATATTCATGAGTTACAAGGGTTGATGCAGCAGCCACTCATATCATGGTCATCAACATGAAGGTTAAGGAGGCATACCTTTTCCATACAAACTTTGTTTCATTGATTATTGCACTATTGGAAAGGTATTTGAGGATAGAATAATTCCAAGGGGTCTAGCACATGTGAAATTTTTGGGACCCTGTAAAACTTTTTTAAGGCCTCAATATTTATCTAGAAGGTTTCAACCCCAAATTCTATGGGAATCACTGGAAAAAAAGACCTTATAAGTTCATTCCTCCAATTTTTCCATTTTAAAAGAATCAAGATACACAATCAATAATATAATGATTCAATATGGACCATACGTCCCCATTTTGGGAGGATTTTAGCCTCAAAATCTTTACTTAATGAGGTGAGGAATTTTTTTCTCTACCTTCTCCCTAGATTAGTATTTTTGTTTTCTTAGAACTTTCCATTTCAACCTAATTTTCCAAAAGTCATGTTTCACTTTTCTCGTAGTTTTTGACCTCTTCTATAAAATTGTGTCATATTCCAACTCTACCTAAGTGTCTCATGTTAACTCCTTTATGGGAGGTAGGACCTACACCTCCTCCTAATCCAACATGGAAGGTTTATAGAGTTTGAGATTATTTACATTCACCACTGAGTAAATTCGCATCTATGGGGGTAGATAGAGTCAGTACAAATCATCTCCCACATTTTCCAATATCTAAAAAGGGTCATAAAATAGAGCTTTTATCTTTTACTAGGACCTTATATTATTTCCTTTTTCAACCATAGCCATACCTCCTCTTCCACTTTGGATGAATTGTTATTTTTCACACTGGTCGTGACTAACCTTTTATTTTTCCCATGATTTATTTAACTTTCCTATATTTGAAAATGAATCTTCCTAACCTTATCAACAAATTTTTATTCTTTTAATGCATTCCTTGTGAGATCCCTCCTCACTCCTCCTCATTATTCGTATACAACATGTTTAATTTCCATGATCTTGGGTCTAGAATAGAATCTTAAAATATTTGATGCTACCAAACCAAGAATATCAACAATACTACTTTACATAGTAGAATATAAACATTAGTAAATCACACATGCATAGAATATGGACAGATTTTTACATTTTTCAACCCAACTTTGTTATATTAAACAACATATGATACAACAGTCTAGGGCTCCCGTACCAAGGAAAATGGCCCTCATACATCCACTAGTACAACATACCAACTCGGGCTTGGCGTTAGTACATCGACAACCAATCTTCCCTCAACAAGATACTTTGACCATCAGGCTGATGTAGTCAACTCTCTCAGCTCCTCTTAGTCATACCCTGTACTTGACCAGTCCTTCGGCACCCAATCTTCACCTCCTACCTCTATCAATGCTCCAAGTCCACCTGGCCACTGAATCTTGGCTATACAATCTGCCCACGAGTTGATCGTTCATCCATCAACACATCAAGGCTCTTGTCGATTTGTTCACAACTCCACTTTTGAACAACTCTCAACTACCCAGTACTGCTACACAGGGACTTTAGCCCACTATGGTCCTCCTATGTTGCACCGATGAAGACCAACATAGGGCACAGAGGGTTTCCACCTATCATTGCGGGATGTCCACCTCCCACAATGAACATGGGCTAGGAGGACTACCCATCATCTTCTATAGAAGTCCTTCTCCACACACAAGTCTCAAGTTCCACAAACTGCTCCTGGCTTATCAGACCCTTAAGCTCCAACAATTGCCACTCTAGTAACCATTTTTTTCCATCAAAGTGTTGCACATTGGGCTCCAACTTGGACACTATCACGTTGTCCACTAGCAAACCATAAGTGCCTGATCACATCCACACTTGGTCCACTCTCACGCTGCCCTCCAACAAACCACGACTGACCAATCCACGATGTAGCATCTGCACCTAGATAAGGCATCCTCACACCTATGATACCCTTCTATTGGCTTCCAATAGAATTCCCCACGTCTTCCATTTTCTCTACAATATAGGAGTTATTGCACAAATGTAGGCTCCAATGTATTGCTGAAACATCTGCCCACTGATTAGGGCATCTAACATTTCATGTCAACCCAATCACTTGGCTGTTGTAGTCTTCATCAACATGACATCCATTCACCGTGATATCTGCTCCTAATTGTGGTATTCAACACTCCATGTTAACCCCAACACATGGCACCCACAAGCTTCTTGATAATTGATCCAAATCTAACCCTAAATTAGGATCCAACACACATCTCAACATTTATGCAATATTGTTTTATTTTTGTCCCTAATTAGGGAAAGTGCATGCTACAACGACTATTCATAAACCAATTTAAGAGCCTCCTCTTTAATGTGGCCTAGGTAAGATGAGATGGCCTCCTCATGGGCTGCTATTCTAGACAAGTGACAAACCTTAACTCCACCATGCTGGCCTATTTTGGAGACGCTAGCCCTATGGCCTACCTCAATTTTTTGTGGCTCCCTAACATCCCTCCAAAACAACCTCCTCTTACCTCTGTTTGACCCTCAAACATACCAGCAAGCATCTACAACAAGCTTGGCCTTCTAGCCCTTCTCCTCGGCCTCCTACAACAATTTTTTTCACTTGAAACAACCCTAGAACAATTGCTCTACCCTCATTGTTCCTTCCAGGTTCCTTGTTGTGGCAAAGTTCTCTCCTCTACCGAGCTCCTATTTCTCCTTCAACATTGCCCTTATGTTGCACAATGGATATAGAATAGTCCTCCACAACACCTCTTATTTATACACCAACAAAAGGGCTCCTTTTAATGTCCTCCATGGGCTTGAAAACTATTAAGAGGCTTATTTGCACCAAGCTGACCCTAACTCATTTGTGGGAAACCGAACATTGGACTTCAAAAATTCATAACTCCATTTCTACAACTCAGAATCTAATGATTCTCGTTCTGTTAGATTCATCTCACCAAGATCTATCATCCTCATCCATCACCTGTTGAAATGTTCTCATGGTTTTGGCCTAAATCATGATGGGTGAAAAACCCCAAACTTGGGTTTCAAGCCCACAGGTGACCCTTAAGGTGTTTTTCCCTCCAATACCAAAACCCTAGGGCTTGGAATACCTCCCAAACTACCAAAAATCAACACACCCCCTCAATAAGTGATCAAGGATGGATCTTGTTGAGTTCAGCCAATGTTTGCTAGGTAATGTTTTAAGACTAGGATGGCCCCAAATATCATCAATTCTTGCCATGCTCAAAATTTTGTTGTCTCATATGCTCCCCAAAATAGTGCCAAGCTGAAGGCTCGTCTTGTTGAATCTAGCAATATCTTCGGTGTCAAAAAAGGCCTCAAAATGAAGGAGAAAATGCTCATTGAATTTTATGTCAAATAGGTAAAATTTTGGGGCCTTGAAGGCCAAGTGGCAGCTCCATAGTGGAACACGTGGTAGGTGGTAAAAGTTAAACACATGATAGTCAACAGGTCAGCTGGATGGGTAGGGTCAGGGTTGAACCCGCGACCTTTGCCAACATACAACAAAACTTTACCGTTGCACCAATTTTGTGCCTTGATAATACATGGGTGCAAAAATATATTTATTATTGTTAAGTATGGCAAGTGGGGGTTAGGTTGGAAAAGCCTGCCACATCCGGCGGCCCTGCCAACCCAAAGTCTATGGTATCAATGCTAAACAAACAATCTAAAATGGCGGGCAGAAATGTTATTATGTGGCAACCCAAAACAAACATCCAAACGACGCAGAGAAGTTAGTACGTGTTATGGAGGTGGCAACGGTGGTATAGTCATATGCCACGGGTTATGGAGTGGATGTGTCATATGCCACCAGACGGATATTGAATGGACCGCCTTATATGGTTATATTATATGCGCCAAATACATAAACCATATGCCTTAAATAAAATCAAATGTGCCTCCGATATGATATGCATTAATGTTATATGGTTTTAAACCATATGGATATGCACCAAGATTAATATAGTTGTAATTATAGCATTAGGTGTATAATGTTAATTGCACCGAATACAACAAACTCTAAAGTTAGAGTTAGGCATTCGATTTAATTCGAATAGCCATTTGTAATATTTATTATATTGTTATAACAAAAACTCTAAACTTAGAGTTGTAAAATGTTATAAAAGGTGGTCAAATGCACCAATTCAAAGACAAGCAACTTGAAGGCAAGACAAGTCATTTGAAGCAAATCGAAGCCATTCCAAGTGTTGGAAATAATACTGAGAGGGGGGCGGGGGGTGAATCAATATTATCTAGTCAAATTTTTCTTTTTCACACCCAGATCATATACGCTACTTCAGTTAGGAAAAACCGCGTATATACGCAACTACAGATAAGGAAACCAACATATACCATGCAGACTTATAATTTAATTTATTCTTCAGATGTTGATCATTAATTTGTGTATCAGAATCATATAAACAGTAACCAGGAACAGTAAAACAGAGCAAAAGACAATCACACACAAGAACACAAGATATAAGGTGGAAACCCAATGTGGGTGAAAACCACCTGCTGCAATTCGTCTCTATCTTCTTTTAATTAGAAACTTCTTTTACAATGTTTTTGTACTCGTGCAGACTTATACCAGTACGCAGGCTTCTACCTACAGAAGGCTACAACCTTCTCTCGTTCTCCAGCTTCTCCTGGAAGGGAGCTACAACCCCCTTAGCTCTTGTACTAGTTCAGGTGCTAGTACGTAGGTGCTGACCTACAAAAGGCTACAACCTTCTCTTTCTTCCAGGGACCTCATTTCATAAATCTTCATACTGGATCCATGAATAATATCAATCAAACATCAAGAATTTCTGCATCAAACAATCTCCTTTTCACCAATTAAAACTAAATCAAATAGACACTTCTCTGACAGTTGTACCCTGAACACAGTAACAGTAACCATACACCAATTCTGAACCCAGATCACTGCAGTAATCAACAGAAGTAGCTAGAACATAATTTAAGAGACATACGCTACTTCAATATTCATAAACCTGCGTGCATACGCTTCTGTGTTAAGACCAACCTGCATATACGCACTTTTGACTTACAGAAACAGCATGTATACGTGCCTTCGCTTCACTGAACCTGCATACAGATCTATAAAGATAATTCACTCCTTCAAATATTCAGACATTAGTTAACCCAGATTATCAGATTTATAGATCAAGCGTGCGCCACATATAACATATCAAAATCATACAAAGATACTATTACTCAAGCCTTAAGATTTTGACCCATCAATAGAACTTATCCTTTTCTTTGCGCTTAGGTTCCTCCTTCGTTCAGATCCAGCTCTGCACCATAACCCTAATCACCAGTATTCCAGATCTAGCACTTTATCAGATATTCAATAATTCAGATTGTGACCTTGCCTAATGATCTCCTTCCTCTTTTATAGTCTTAGGCCTTTCATAATACCACGGTCCAAAACCATAACAAATCAATACCATGGACCCAATACTTGGGATCAAGACTTTGGACGAGATACCATGGTCCCAAATCATAGGTTCAAATACCAAGGACTAAATACCATGGACCAAACATAAGTTCTCCCACATGTACGCGCTTTTCCTTGCGTGAAAGTGCGTGTATACACATACGCGTCTTTGGAACATTTAACCTGCGTATATATATTTTTCCTTCATTCTGAGAGCCTGAACTGAGATCTGTCACCAGAGTGAGTTGCCATCAAGGACAACACCTATGCCATAGCGCCAAACCTGTGTCATAATGCCAACAATCTCCCCCTTTGCACTTGATGGCAACCCCAAGATCCTAAAAGTCATTCTCCCCCTTTGTCATCAAGGGCAAAGGGTTATGCTCCCCCTGAGTACATGCTAAAATCTCTGCTCTGCTGTGCTAGCCGTGCTCCCCCTGACTGTAGACAAGATCTGCAAAAAGATGTTCTTCAATAAGAACCATGACTCATACATCATAACTGACCTTCCTATCATCAAAGACTCTATACAGACATCTATCACACAACCAAGTGGGGATACATCAGAAATTTACATATGATAACCAAGTACATTACATCATTCATCCCAGGCATAGTTGTTGTAGGGAAAAGTATCCAATACGGAATGACCCTATCCCACTCTAAGGGTGATAGTACCTCAGCAACAACCGAATGCAAAGTTATTCAAGATTACTTCTTTATGAGATGTAAGAGAGAGGGGGAAGGAAATCCACTAACCGTTATCTTCCGCTAATGGTTGACCCAATCTTCCCTCTTTGTTGCTTGCTCCCAGCTCCTTGCTCTTTCACTGGCCCAGCTACACAAAGATCCTGCAAAAGCACAAGAAGAGGAAACTACAAGAAGCATACATCCATAATTGATTCAAGGATTAGAATAAATCAAATATACAAGCATCAATACGCCACAGAGACACATGCATATAGAAGAACCTCAAATACTTTATTAATGGAAGAAGTAAAGTTCTGAGAGTGTTACAACCATAAGAGGCCCAATCCAGCAACACCTCCCAGCAGAAAGAAATCTCCTCTTCACCTCCTTCAAAGCAATCACCCAATAGTTCTATACTCAAACCAACAGCACTTCCTTACATTCACAAAATTCCAGCCCCCTTAGACCTCATGAGAGAGCTCTATATATAGGAGATTTGGAGAAAGGATGAGTCAGCTTGAGGCTGGCATGAAGTTGACTAGTGTCCTCTCCCACTTCAGTTATACTTCAATTCTTGAGTCCACTTGGAGTTTCTTGCTTCCACTTGGAGATCTAGATCCTCTTACTCATCACAAGGCGAATTCCCTGATCCAAGTGTCATTTTGGAAGCTTCCTGGGCATTTGACACCTTGCAGAATGACTGTGCCACTTGGCCAATCTCGCCCAGCGCAGGTAGCCTTCATTGCTTTTGACATTCAACGCAGGTACAGAGTGGAGCAGTTGACATTCAGCGCAGATGCTCAGTGCAGCAGCTGACATGATCCAGAAATAGCTTGTTTTTGAGTGTTTTCAGGTGGAGAACTGATTTTCAGTGCTGTGGTTTGCTGACCTTGTTCCTCTAGGGGTAGGAACAACATGTTTAGGGACTTTGGATCCCTTAGATTATTGACATTTCATGCTTCATGCTGTAAGGCACAAAAATGTCTATAACAGTTGCCCCCTAAAGTATGAGGTCGTTTATCGGGTGAAATGCTTTATCAGGAGGATCCGAAGTTCATTCAATCGCTGAGAGGTGCCCTGTAATAAAATACAATACAATACATTATTTTTCATTCTGCTTTCATGATCTAGCTGAGGTGGGCATTCCCATGCTCAGCTTTATAAATTCATTTTGGTACATAGAACAGACGATCGTCTGATGGTAGACTGATAATTCTCTGCTGAAATTATCATCCTTTGAGTAGGATGATCATCTGCTGCAATGATGTACATAACAAATGTCTTTATATTTCCTGAATATATATCGCAGCCCGGATGGATGAAACTATATCCGGGGTCTTCAAACTCGTTCAATCTTCACTCTAAGTACAAGTCGATCCATGTGAGAATTGCGCTGAAGTCGAACATGGAAAGACATTGCTTGATTACCGGTCAATAATGTAAACCGTTAACAAGCGCGAGAGGAATCACCAATAATGACAATGACCCTCAAGGTACTGCAGTACAATTTACATGGTGTGAATAAAGGACTTGGCGTCGAACACCACGCAAAATCTTCTGGTCGAAGGTCATTAATGTATACCTGTCGCTGGAAGTGAGAAACTTGCCATTGAGGCATGCAAGCTTCAAAGTACTGAGGGGGTTGTTCCTAGATCAACTTCTCGGATAATGAGCTGAAGTCGACAAGAAGCGATCCGTCAAAGGAGGGCCTTAATGAATCTCACATCAATGACACGGAACGGAGCTAATGACTTTAGTGGAGGTGAAAACAATCTGTGAAATATGATTCAGGGTGATGATCATGGGTGGATGAAGGATAATGTATGGCAGTGGATGGGACACGGTTGATTCTTTCTGAACAACATCTCTTGAACATATAATGACACTGATGTGATGGATCGGTAGCATTACCCCAAATGTGGATGGTTTGGTGAGGACCATGGTGATGAGACCGGTGAATGAAACAACCCAACCCGATGTGATACGGAGGACAAAGTGTCATGTTCAAGAGCGACTTGCTACCATTAAAGCTTTGAGGTTCTCCCAATTTTTCCCCAGTCATTTCTGACCAGTACCTCTTTATTTTTGTCAAGCTTGAGGAGGATAACATATGCTTGTTCTATAACCTGCCCTTCGGGCAAGCCCATCGCTATGTTTTAACGAGCTTAGCGATAGGGAAACTCGTTCTCGTCTAAAGACAAGTTTGTCGCTATTTAATCATTTTAACGAGTCTAACGACAAGGAAAACTCGGTCCTTTTCAATTTTAGAGAGTCTGAAAAGGTACAGAAAGTTAACTCCAAAATTCCTTTTTCGTCATCTAATCCCTTAAGTCCGAAAAAGTATAAAACACTACAGAAGGGATGAATTTTCGATAACTTTAACGAGCCGAATAAAACAAGCGCTCGACCTTTTTGTGCAATAATCCCTCAGGTCCAAAAAGATTAAAATCTATGGGAGGGATAGCTCTTCCGATCACTTTAACGAGCTGGAAGGCCAAAACTCAGCAAACTTTTCATATTTTACGAGTCAGATGAAAAGAGCTCAAAGAAGACTCGTCTTTTGAGGAATGAGTGATAAACAGGGATAGCAGCAGATTCCAGGTACAGGTTGGAATTTTCCAATCACGGCAGTGTCACAAGGATGGCTAGGTGAAATCACTCTTCGCAGCTGTTCCTCAAAATAGGTAAACAATCATATGGAGGTGAACGATTGGCCAAATGAAATGGAGGTGGCGGGTACAAACACGACCAAGGATTTTATGGCTAATAAATTTACGATCACAATGGTTATTTACCGGTACTGGGTTCATTTTTTAACGAGCTTGAATGCGCCAAAACACTGCTGAATCTTATGTTTATTTTTTAACGAGCATGAACTATGCGCTAAAACTGCTCGGATCTTGCTTTTCTATTTTTTAACGAGCATAAATTCCGCGGTAAAACTGCTCGATAATACCAGTCATAAGATAAGAAATGTCTCCTGTGAGATAGCTATTTTTTATGGAGCTTTATCTCACGAAGCTATGCTCCTCATATTCTTTCTTTATGCAAGTTTGGAAACGGCTAATCCTACGAGTTTAAAGGGTTAGACCTACAGGTTTAAAGGGAGGACCTAAAAATTTAAAAAAATAAATAGTCATCCCTTGCTTGCACTCCAAAAGGTTGCATGCCCCCAGGTATAAAATACAATTTCAAGGCTGCCCCTCCTCTCCTCCACCTCTGCTTTTCTTTGGGTGTTCACAGCTACTTGTCGTCATGCTATTCTAATGTTAACGATACTTGTCTTCTCGTTATTTTTAACAGGTCTTATGCGGTACTTGTCTTCCCGTCAGCCTAACTTTTGACAGCTCTTTGCAAGATCGCAAGAGAACAGCTACTTGCGACAAGAGAAGAACACTACTCAAAGATAAAACATTAATGTTATTGAGGGAGGCTTGCCTCTTTCTGATTACCCAAAGATTGTTTTGTTAACACCATCAAACGAAAACATTTCCTCGGCACTGTCTACCGAAGTAGACAATGGTGAATGACCTTTGTCAAACAAGTAACCTTGACAAAAGAATCCTGTTCCAGAACAACCCCTCTTCCATCCACGGACGGGGTACGGACTAGTCATATTCTTTTGCGGAAATTCTACCCTATACCCAAGGTTTCCTCTGCCCGAAGCAGACCAGGATGCATGCCCCCTGGGTTCCAGTCCCATCTTTCTGAATCACTCGCATTCATCGGGAAGGAGGACTGGGGGTGGAGACATTTCTTGGGTGAACAGACCATTGAGGGTTGGTATTTGACTATTTGCGATGCGCGATCCCGGAAATGAAAGTTGGTCTACGAGCTTGACCATTCTTCCTTCGTGTGGAAAACACATTACTCTAAAGAGTGAGGAGACTATAGCTCCCATGCAATATATATAGTCTCGTCCAAGGAGTAGGTTATAATCCAAGGGTCCTTGAACGACCATCACGTTCATTTGAACGGTCTTCCCTTTCAATGTAACAGGTACATTGGGGAGGATCCCTAATGGTCGACTGGTTCCTTTATCAAAACCCGAGAGATTTCTTATCTCAGGCAAAAGCTCCGGGGAACCCAGTTCTTTCCAAGAAATAGAGGAAAGGATACTCACAGATGCCCCTTCATCAATGATAGTTCCAGCCATTACCATTCTGTAGATTTGGACTATGATTCTGAATGGTATACTGGCTGGTAACCGGGGTCTGCCTAGTTGGTTCCAATCAAAGGACACAACCAGGTTGCTTGGCGGTGGGACCGAATACACGGCCGGATATGACCCTGACGATGTTCCTTCCTGCGATAAAGGAATGGGCGCATTGCCCTGATGCTCATCAGAGTCGGTGTTGATGAAAAGAATCTGGATGGTGTCATCCTTATTCTCTTCAGTGAGGGTGTCATTTGAAGATGAATCTTCAGTGACGGTGTCATTTGAAGATGAAACCTCTGAAGGCGGAACCGGGTCAACTGCCGTATCGACCTTTAGACTTTTGTCTGGTCTGGATTCAGTAGGTTCATTTTCAATGACTGACGCTTCAGCTGACCACTTGAGCGGGCCAGCTGTATTTTCAACCAACGAAGGACTTGGCACGAGTTTTTTGTATCCAGGAGGAAGTCTCAACGGTGAAACCGGGCGATCTTCCAAAACTCTCTTCGCTTCGTCTAAGAAGGGACAACGGTGGATGGCATGATTGCCTTCACACAGTCTGCAGGGGGATCTTGCTCCCCCTCTTTTCCTTGAACCTTCACTTTCGCTGGTTGACGGTAAGCAATCAACATGGCTATCAGAGGTTGATGCTCCCGAATTGTGCAACCGAGGGGACCAGTCCCTTAGTATCCGGGGAATACAGGGACAATCTCTATGGAAGTGGTCTCCTTTACATATGACACATGGCGATTTAGGCCCGGTCTGTGCTGTGTGTGGATTTTTGTCAGATGTCTTTTGCTTGCCCCCAGTTGCCTTAGGCTCCTTCTTCTTCTTTTCTCTCTTCTTCTTCTCCTTCTTCTCCATGGGAGCTCGACTTTTGCCGGCTCTACCTTGTGAAGATGAAGGATTGGAGGAAGAGTTATAGGAAGTTGAAGGCTGGTGGGCAGCTCTAGACTGATCTAACTGTTGACTCGACTGTTCAGGAACCGTGGTATTCTGAACTACATTGGTTGAGAATAGCCAAATAGGCAGGCCAATTGTCAGTCCTGGAAGCGACAATGTGGCCATGTGGGGCGCACCAACTTCTCCCCAAGAGGAGAAAGGACTAGGATTCCCATCATGTGGAGTTCCTTGGTTGGGGCGTTCCATGTTCTCAACCTAAAGATCAACGTAGGAATAGGAGGTGATTATGTTGCGTTTAAAATGAATTTTATAACGACGCTTTAGACACAACTTGCTTTTTCACTTTTTAAGAGTCGAGAAAAAGCTAAAGATGACTCTAGTCTCCTTCGATGTTTTAACGAGCCCGAAGTGACAAATGCTCGGATGGACTTTTTCAGTTATAGAGTTTGAAAAAGGCCAAAAGAAACTGCTCTGGAGTTCTAGGCAGAGGGTGTGCCAAACTTTTCGCAAAACCACAGAATACGTTTTACGGTACGAGTGGTCGATCTTCGTGAATGTTGTGTTCACTGCATTGCGATCAGTAGGGCGGCCGACACGGTTTCCTATGGATAAAGGCTTTGTTCCTATAGGGGTCTCCCAATATATACGCGACGGTACATGGGAGCACAAGTCCGTATTGATACTTATCGCTTCACCGTGGAGGAATCACCCAACCACTCAACGCTAAGATATCACGTTTAACGACGCCGGAACACGTCTCTAGCTTAGACCTCTATGTGTTTGCGTTATGTTTCAATGCGTTGTTATGTAAATTCAATTCATTTTAATGTTGATCTTGTTTAGCAGTTTGCCTTTATGGATCACCACGAGATGTATAGTAACACTCCTAAATGCAGTCTAAGATGATAAGCAAGCTTTTCAATCTTTCAACTTTGAAAATCTTAACTACTGAGGGAAAAGAAAGATAACAACTTTTCACACAGATCATGGAGCACACACTAATGCACTTTTTCCTAAATCATCATACAAGCTGTCATAATGCACATGCACAATGCAGGTATTTCTTTTCTCTTTCTTAATGTTTGTGCGACACAAAAAGAAAGCTGTTGTATAATTTTGAATTCAATTTCAAGTGAAAGCAAACAAGCTTGTCCAAAATCAAAAGACACCTTAAGATTTACTTGTTTCGACACTAGAAATATATAAATCCAAACCAAATGACGAAAGCAAAAGCTCAATCAGCTATGAACAGCAAACAAACTAACTCTTAAGATCAATACGACACTTTATCACAAGTCTAGATCTAAGAGGCCACAGCAAGACTGGTTCACTTTCGTTATGGGAAACTGTAAATGATACAAGAAATACACAAAGAACAAATATAGTTTCTTTATACAACCGAGGCGGAATAGTGACAAGGAAAGTTGGTTTCAGATAGGCACATTGACTGGTAACAGGCAGCAAAAACAAGAGTGAAAACAGGGCAAGAAACAGCAGGAAACCCCAGTAGCACAAGGCAAGACTGGTCCAGCGCAGGTGGGACACTGTCTGTTTGACCTTCAGCGCAGGTAGCCCCTTCGGGAACTGCACTGAAATGCAGACAGCCTTTGTACAGCCTGCACTGAAGAACGAAACTTTCGTTTCTCTTGGTTTCCGGGTCACAGATTGCTCAAAAATTCACAGTTTTTGCTCAAATCAAAAGCTATCAGTCAAGGACACACTAAGGGATGACAAGGAGGATGAAAAGCTATCACTAAGAGTTTATTAGAGTCCTTGTGGATCAGCTCTTCAAATCATAAACTTGCCCAGAAACTGAGCTAGAGTAGCTGCCCTCTACTTTGTATTTGAAAGATTCAAACACAGCTCAATTCGGTACTCCCTTTGTTTATGAAATGAATAGCAAAAACACAAACAACCAACAAGATACGATCCCCAGCGGAGTCGCCAATTTGTTGTAGGGAAAAGTATCCAATACGGAATGACCCTATCCCACTCTAAGGGTGATAGTACCTCAGCAACAACCGAATGCAAAGTTATTCAAGATTACTTCTTTATGAGATGTAAGAGAGAGGGGGAAGGAAATCCACTAACCGTTATCTTCTGCTAATGGTTGACCCAATCTTCCCTCTTTGTTGCTTGCTCCCAGCTCCTTGCTCTTTCACTGGCCCAGCTACACAAAGTTCCTGCAAAAGCACAAGAAGAGGAAACTACAAGAAGCATACATCCATAATTGATTCAAGGATTAGAATAAATCAAATATACAAGCATCAATACGCCACAGAGACACATGCATATAGAAGAACCTCAAATACTTTATTAATGGAAGAAGTAAAGTTCTGAGAGTGTTACAACCATAAGAGGCCCAATCCAGCAACACCTCCCAGCAGAAAGAAATCTCCTCTTCACCTCCTTCAAAGCAATCACCCAATAGTTCTATACTCAAACCAACAGCACTTCCTTACATTCACAAAATTCCAGCCCCCTTAGACCTCATGAGAGAGCTCTATATATAGGAGATTTGGAGAAAGGATGAGTCAGCTTGAGGCTGGCATGAAGTTGACTAGTGTCCTCTCCCACTTCAGTTATACTTCAGTTCTTGAGTCCACTTGGAGTTTCTTGCTTCCACTTGGAGATCTAGATCCTCTTACTCATCACAAGGCGAATTCCCTGATCCAAGTGTCATTTTGGAAGCTTCCTGGGCATTTGACACCTTGCAGAATGACTGTGCCACTTGGCCAATCTCGCCCAGCGCAGGTAGCCTTCATTGCTTTTGACATTCAGCGCAGGTACAGAGTGGAGCAGTTGACATTCAGCGCAGATGCTCAGTGGAGCAGCTGACATGATCCAGAAATAGCTTGTTTTTGAGTGTTTTCAGGTGGAGAACTGATTTTCAGTGCTATGGTTTGCTGACCTTGTTCCTCTAGGGGTAGGAACAACATGTTTAGGGACTTTGGATCCCTTAGATTATTGACATTTCATGCTTCATGTTGTAAGGCACAAAAATGTCTATAACAATAGTGGGGAAACCAAAATAGGCCGTTACATGACCTTGATAATAATAAAAGATATACATGACATAGAGATGAAATATCTAGAGCAATACTATGAAAGTCACCAATAAATAATATCAGCAGCACTATTCAGAGAAGCGACCATGTTCTCCTTCTGTTCTCCTTCTGCAGCTAATCCACCTGAACCCAAAACAGCTTGTGTACTCGAACCAAGAGCTTCTAATGTAATTTCAACAATGCATTATTAGAAGTTTATCTACTCCCCCTAAACCTGTGCCAGATGGTCTCTGTCAGACCCATATCAGACTCTCTTCAACTAGAGTCTGTCCCCACTTATTTCCTTCAAACCACCATATACGCGACTGTATCTGCATAAATCAGCATATGTACGCGGATCCTCCTCATGCAACTCGCATATAACCATATTTCTCTAAAACCGACAGGTTTCAACAGCAAGATGATGCATCAACTACTCCCAGCTTCTGTCTGAGGTATTCAAATGTTTCCCTGGGCAGTGGTTTGGTGAGTATATCAGCAACTTGTTCCTTAGAGGGAACATACTCCAACTTGACCTTTTTTTCAAGCACTTGTTCCCGAAGAAAATGATATTTGATAGGTATGTGCTTGGTCTTTGAATGCATGACAGGATTCTTTGAAATGCTGATTGCACTTGTATTATCACATAAGATGGAGATAGGTGAAGTGCAAGTGATTTGAAAATCCTGCAAAGTTTGCATCATCCAAAGAAGTTGTGTGCAACAAGATGCAACAGCCACATATTCTGCTTCAGCTGTAGATAATGCAATTGAACTTTGCTTCTTGCTAAACAAAGATACTAATTTGGAACCCATAAAGAATGCACCACCACTAGTGCTTTTTTTGTCATCCACGCTTCCAGCCCAATCTGCATCTGTATAAGCATGAAGTGTGAGATCTGTATCTCTAGGATACCATAAGCCATAGTTTTGAGTTCCTTGAATAAAATTGAAAATTCTCTTCACTGCCTGAAGATGAGTTTCCTTTGGATTTGCCTAAAATCTTCCAATCATTCCCACTGCATGCATGATGTCTTGTCAGGTACCTGTTAAGTAGATCAGACTTCCAATCATGGATCTGTGGGTTGGTTGATGCACTGCTGCTGATTCATCATTTGCACTGAGGCTGCATTCTGTGACCATAGGGGTACATACTAGTTTCGAATATTCCATGCCATATTTCTTCAAGATCTGCTTGAGGTACTTGGTTTGAGATAAAAAGATACCATCTTCATTTTGTTGGATTTGTAAACCAAGAAAATATGTCAGCTCTCCAAGCAAGGACATTTCAAACTCTTTCTGTATTACTAAGGCAAAATTTTGACTCATGTCTTCTTCATTGCTACCAAAGATGATATCATCAACATACACAACAAGTATTAGCAACTTATCATTATCAATTTTTATATAAAGATTGCTATCAGTTGCTCCTTTTATAAAACCTTGTTGACGGAGGTATTTATCCAAGCGATAATACCAAGCCATTGGAGCCTGTTTAAGGCCATAGAGAGCCTTTTTCAGTCTGCATACAAGCTTTGGATCATTTCCAAGGATAAACCCATTTGGTTGCTCAATATACACTTCTTCATCTAAGTCTCCATTTAGAAAAGCAGATTTCACGTCCATTTGAAATATTTTTAACTTCTAAAAAGTAGAGAGAGCAAGGAACATTCTGATGGCCTCAAGTCTAGCAATGGGAGCAAAAGTTTCTTCAAAGTCGATTCCTTCCTATTGAGCATACCCTTTACAAACAAGTCTAGCTTTGTTTCTAATAACTTCCCCATTTTCATTCAACCTGTTTTTGAATATCCATTTTGTCCCTATGACATTCTTATCTTTAGGTCTAGGAACCAACTCCCAAGTGTTATTCTTTTCAATCTGCTCAAGTTCTTCATCCATTGCCTTGACCCAGCATTCATCTTTGCATGCCTCTCTTACATTTTGTGGTTTAGTGGAGGAGAGCAATGCCAAATAGCTTGAAGCTTCTGCAATTGTTCTTCTTGTTTGTATACCTGCCTCTTTCTGCCCAAGAATTTGAGTTTCTGGATGATTCTTTTGAATGTATCTGGATGGAGTCTTATCTTCTATCCTTATCTGTTCTTCTGGTGCCTCTTGAGCTTCTTCTTCATCATAAGTCTGATTTGATGTTGAAGGATAGTCCTCATCATCTTCAAAATTTTCGGAACTTACTTGCCTAGGAATGTTTCCTTCTTCATCAACCACTACATCAATGTTGTCAACAATTCTTCCAAGTCTTTTATTGTAACACTTGTATGCTTTGCTGTGGGGAGAGTAACCAAGGAGAATGCCTTCATCTGCTCTAGGTTCAAACTTGCCAAGATTTTCATCAGTATTTTTGATGTAGCATTTGCTTCCAAAAATTTTGAAGTATTTTACCGTGGGAGTCTTACCATACCATAGTTCGTGAGGAGTCTGAGTGTTGTTTACCCAGACGTTTGTCTTGTTGAGAATAGTAACTGCTGCAAATGCAGCTTCACCCCAGAAGGTTGCGGGAGTTCCAGACTCATCAAGCATAGCACGAGCCATTTTTTGAACTGTTATGTTCATCATTTCCACTACTCCATTTTTCTGAGGAGTCCTAGCTATAGAGAATTCCCTTCTTATTCCATGTTCTTCACAAAAATCGAAAAATTCATTCGAGGTAAATTCTCCTCCTCGATCAGACCTGAGGCATTTGATTCTGCGATCTGATTCGTTCTCCACCAAGGCTTTGAATGATTTGAACTTTTCAAAGGCTTCATCTTTGTGCTTCATAAGTCCTATCCAACACATCCTTGAAAAATCGTCAATGAATAATATAAAATATTCTTCTCCTCGAGGTGACCTTTTCCTAGATGGACCACATACATCAGTATGGACAAGTTCAAGTGGCCTGCTAGCTGATCCTTCCTTCTCAGTGAATTTAGTCCTGGTTTGCTTACCAAACTGACATGATTTGCATATTGTATTGTATGGAATTCTGATGTCTGGAAGTCCACGAACTGCCTGATATTTGCATGCTTTCCTTATCTGAGAGAAGCTTAGATGCCCCAATCTTTTGTGCCATAGCCAATGTTCATCATTCTTACTTAGATAGCATTGTTTTTGTCCTCCCTTGAGAATGTATAGATTATTTGGAGTCCTTATGCCTTTGATCACTGTTTCTCCAGTATCAAGCTCACGGACAATACATCCATTTAATCAAAATATCACTTCATTTCCTTGGTCACACATTTGACTGACACTCAATAGATTATGCTTTAAGCCATCAACATACATAAAATTTCCCGCTTTGACCTTTTCTTTTAAAAGAACAGAACCTTTACCTTTTATGAGTGCAGGGGTGTCATTTCTGAATGAGACATTCTTCTCCTTTTCTAAGGCACTATATGACTGAAGTTTTTCTTTATCACCTGTCATATGTTTCGAACATCCATTGTCGATGTACCATTGATTTTCCTACCCTTCCACATATAAGGCTATACCACATCTTTCTGGTTGCGGTTATTTCATTCTCCATGTTTTGGAATTTGAGGCTTGCTCCTTTTGAGTTGTCTGCCGAAACTTGCTCCTACATTCAAAATCTTCATGACCGAAGTTGTTACAAATAGAACATTCTATTTCATTTTCAAGAGCAGAAAAGTTATTGTAGGTCCTTTTCATGATCCCAGTCATACTCCTTTGTTTTTGAGCTTCTCTAGTCATGATAGTTTTTTAGGCAACACATTGAACTACTTTGTGTCCAAAGTTATGACAAGAGAAACATTGGCCATTGAAGAAATTCCTGCGATTATCAACCCTGCGGACCAAATGATTGTAGTTTTCATTGACATCCATTCTTGGGGCAAATTGAGAATGATTTACCTGTGGTTTGTTGTAGCTTCTGTTTATTCTTGAAGTAAAATGTCCCTGATTTACCTGGTGAGCAGTATTGTGCCTTTGTTGTCGATTGTCAACTTGTTCACTTTTCCTTGCTGCATCAAGATAACTTTTGGAGGTGGATGGCTTCTATGCTTGAGATGCTTCTTCATTATATCCCAGACCTGTCTTGATTAGAGGAGAACATTGCACTTTGATAATCTCATCTAAAGTTTCAGATCCTTTAACAAATCTAAGCTTAAGTGCTTTTGTTTTCTCAATCTCTTTTCTAAGTCCAACAATTTCACATTCTAACTTTTCATGATGTTTTTCCCTTTCAGCAAGTTGGAATTGCAGAGTATCTATAATCATATTTTTCTCTTCTAGACAAATTTTGAGTTTAGAAATCTCTTCATAAATACCTTCTTCATCTATAGCATCCAAGAAATCGTCATCTTCAAAAGCCATTAAAAGTCCATAATTGTTGCCTTGTTCATCTTCATCACTATTTGAAATTTCATCACTGTCTTCATGAGTGTAATAGCTTTTCTTATTAATATTCTGTTTTCTGTTCCATCTAACTTGTTCCTTACCTTTGTCAAGCTTATCTTTATGAGGACACTTGGTAGCATAGTGACCGACTCTTCCACAAGCAAAACATTTGAAAGGTAACTTACCTCTGAATCTTCAAGCACCCCGTTGAAGGTTTTTGACAAAATTTGATTCTTCCTCTTCTTCTGACATATGTCCTGAGTCATAGGAATCTCCTTTTCTTAAGGCCTTGAATGCGACTTCTCTTCTATCTGATGGTCCCCCTTTCCTCATTTCATAAGCGGTTAGAATTTCGTGTAGCTACGACATGGTAATGCTCTGAAGATTCTGTTTTTCTTCTATTGCAGAAACTTTTGATTCAAACTTAGAAGACAAAGATCTTAGAACCTTTTCAACCAAAACAACCTCTTTTATTTCTTCACCCAAGTTTTTCATACAATTAACAATCTTATCTATACGTAGGAAATATTTAGCCACACTTCAATCATTGTGCATTCTGAGATTTTCATACTGAATTCTGAGGGTTTGAAGTTTTGCTCGTTTTACCTGTTCATCTCCTTCATAGCTCAGAATGATCTTGTCCCATATTTCTTTTGCAGTTTTGAGCTGCATAACCTTGACGAATTATGTTTGAGATAGACTTCCTAATAGAGTATTGACAGCCTTTGCATTTGTTTCATACTGCTTCTTACCAGCCGGATATATAGGAGTTACTGATGGAAATGTGTACCCTGTATCTATGATATCCCAGACTTCTATACCAAGAGATTGAAGATAGGCTATGATTCTTACCTTCCAATAGATGAAGTTGGTCCCATCAAAAATTGGTGGCCTGATTGATGCTTCTCTCTCGTAGTTGCTCATGATGATAGATCTTCCTCCAAGCGATCAAGCTTCTTCTGAAGTACCTCTCTAATTCCAATTGTTGGAAATAATACTGAGAGGGGGGGGGGGGGGGTGAATCAGTATTATCTAGTCAATTTTTTCTTTTTCACACCCATATCATATACGCTACTTCAGTTAGGAAAAACCACGTATATGCGCAACTACAGATAAGGAAACCAGCGTATACCATGCATACTTATAATTTAATTTATTCTTCAGATGTTGATCATTAATCTGTGTATCAGAATCATATAAATAGTAACCAGTAACAGTAAAACAGAGCAGAAGACAATCACACACAAGAACACAAGATATAAGGTGGAAAACCAATGTGGGTGAAAACAACCTACTACAATTTGTCTCTATCTTCTTTTAATTAGAAACTTATTTTACAATGTTTATGTACTGGTGCAGACTTATACCAGTATGCAGGCTTCTACCTACAGAAGGCTAAAACCTTCTCTCGTTCTCCAGGTTCTCCTGGAAGGGAGCTATAACCCCCTTAGCTCTTGTACTAGTTCAGGGGCTAGTATGTAGGTGCTAACCTACAGAAGGCTAAAACCTTCTCTTTCTTCCAGGGACCTCGTTTCATAAATTTTCATACTGGATCCATGAATAACATCAATCGAACATCAAGAATTCTCCATCAAACAATCTCCTTTTCACCAATTAAAACTAAATCAAATAGACACTTCTCTGACATCTGTACCCAGAACACAGTAACAGTAACCATACACCAATTCTGAACCCAGATAACAGCAGTAATCAACAGAAGCAACTAGAACATAATTTAAGAGACATATGCTACTTCAATATTCAGAAACCTGCGTGCATACGCTTCTGTGTTAAGACCAACCTGTGTATACGCACTTTTGACTTACAAAAATAGCGTGTATACGCGCCTTCGCTTCACTGAACCTGCGTACAGATCTATAAAGATAATTCACTCCTTCAAATATTCAGACATTAGTTAACCTAGATTATCATATTTATAGATCAAGCATGCGCCACATATAACAGATCAAAATCATACAAAGATACTATTACTCAAGCCTTAAGATTTTGACCCATCAATAGAACTTATCCTTTTCTTTGCGCTTAGGTTCCTCCTTCGTTCAGATCCAGCTCTACACCATAACCCTAATCACCAGTATTCCAAATCTATCACTTTATCAGATATTCAATAATTCAGATTGTGACCTTGCCTAATGATCTCCTTCCTCTTTTATAGTCTTAGGCCTTCACAATACCACAGTACAAAACCATAACAAATCAATACCATGGACCCAATACTTGGGATCAACACTTCGGACGAGATACCATGGTCCAAAATCATAGGTTCAAATACCAAGGACTAAATACCACAGACCAAACATAAGTTCTCCCACATGTACGTGCTTTTCCTTGCGTGAAAGTGCGTGTATACGCATACGCGTCTTTGGAATGTCTAATCCGCGTGTATACGCAGCTTGGTCATGATGAACCTGCATATATATATTTTTTCTTCATTCTGAGAGCATGAACTGAGATCTGTCACCAGAGTGAGTTGCCATCAAGGACAACACCTGTGCCATAGCGCCAAACCTATGTCATAATGCCAACACCAAGGCCATTCTAAACATTTTGAAGCCATTCAAAGTCAGAGGTGAAGCCATTCTAAGTCAGTGGAAAGTGAAGCCCAAAGTGGTATTGAAGACTAGCTTTGTGAGCTAGAAGGAGTTAAGAAATTGCGCCATCAGAATGAGAAGGGAGTTGTGAGGAGCACAGCCCGAAGTTGATGGTGTGAGCCAGTTCTTGAGTCAAGTTAGTTTTTGGCTTTCTGAAGGCATACAAAAGCTAAACTCGGCACTTGAAGAGCTGAAACAAGGGTTTTGGCATGCTCTGAACTCATTCGCAGAACCTGTTCGTTAGTTACAACAACGAATTCTTCAAAAGATAGTACATGAACTGTGTCTCTCCTTGTCAAGTTGAGACAGGTAATTGATTAATGTATTTTTGATGCTTTAATGCTCAATTTAAATTGATTCATTGCTAGGGACTCTATGTTTTGTTGTAGATGACACATCAAGTGTATATTGTCAAGTTATATTGCGAGAGTTCTCTATAGGAGAGAATTTCCATACTGGGGAAATAGCTGCAATTGTAAACAATAATTTAATGTACCTCTTCTTTTCTATTGAAATATGAGCAGCCTAGCCTTTTGAGAAGGTACCAGAGACGTAGCCCAGGAGGGGTGAACTCGATCATCAACCTCGATGTCATTCTTCTTAATATTGCATGATTATATGTGTTGTGTCCTTTATGGTTAACTTGCATAGATAAATTAAGTCGTTGTCCTAAAAACCCATTTAAAACTTTCCAAGTGTCAAAGAGCATTCTTCTTCCACAATTTTCATATCAACAAGGGAGTTACTTCTAATACTAGGAAGTAACCATCATCATCTCTAGTGACACTAGCCCATTTGGCGTCCATCACTGCAGCATACCTTGTAGAATGAACCTGACAATCTCGGTAGTGCCTCTTCCTTATCATATATGAACCTGAATCTTGAACCTCTATAATGTTGCTCCCAGTGAGGTAGACTCCCTTTGATCCTACACACTCTCCACTGGCTCAGACCTACAAGAACTCATCTTCCTTGATCAAATGATACTCGTTCAAACCCCACCAATCTCAGATATGCGACATCACGATCCGATGAAGACTCTAGCTTGCAAATATCTAGTCCATCACATGAAGCCATCTTAATTAACCTGATCTCATCCAAGCCAAAGAAACCCTCGATTTGTCCCAACCATCCATGGAAAATAAACAGAAGTCCATGATCAACAACCTTCCCTACAACAAACTATTGTTCAGCGGGCTCACCCCCAATCCCCCAAAAATCCCAACCGATCTCGCTGCCAACCCAGTCAAGACCATATCTCCATGTCTGTAGATGAACCCTTTGTTCCATGATTTAAACACCCACAACTCCCTCTTAGTTGCTTCGTTGTGCACACTTTGATTCATTGTCCCTTAAAGTAGCTTAGATATTCTCTGATACCATGTTGAATTTTTATGATCTTGGGTCTAGGATAGAATCTTAAAATCCCTGATGCTACCAAGCTAAGAATATTAACAATACTACTTTGCACATTGGAATATAAAAAATAGTAAATAAAACATGCACAGAATATGGGAAACTTTTTACTTTTTTAAATGCAACTTCATTATATTAAACAACATATAATACAACAGTCTAGGCATCTCGTACCAAGGATAATGACCCTCATATATCCACTAGTACAAGATACAAACTCGGGCTTGGTGTCAGTACATCGACAACCAATCTACCCTCAACAATATACTTTGAACATCTAGCTCACATAGTTGACTCTCTTAGCTCCTCTCGGTCGTACCTTGTACCTTCCTTGTCCTTCAGCTCCCAATTTGCAGCTCCTACCTCTATCAATGCTCTAAGTCCTTCTGGCCAATGAATCTCAGCTATCCATTTTCTCACTAGTTGACTGTTCTTACATCAATGCATCAATACATCGAGATTCCTGCCGAGTTATTCAAAACTCTACTTGTGAACAACTCTCAACTGCCCACTGTTGCTCCTCGGCTACTCACGGACTTTAGCCCACTATGGTCTTCCTATGTTACACTGATGAAGACCAACATAAGGAACGGAGGGCTACCACCTATCATTGCAAGATGTTCATCTCCCACAATTAACACAGGTTATGAGGACTTTCCATCATTTGTTATAGAAGGCCTTCTCCACACACAAGTCTCGAGTTCCACAAAATGCTCATGGCTTATCAGACCCTTGTGCTCCAATAACTGCCACTCTAGCAGCCACTTTTGTCCATCAAATGTTTTCACATCAGGCTCGAACTTGGAAACTATCACACTATGCTCCAACAAACCATAAGTGCCCAGTCACGTCCACACTTGGTCCACTCTCACACTACCCTCCAACAAACCATGAGTGACCAATCCATGTTGTAGCATCTTGATCTGAATTTAAACAGGAACTCAACAAATTACAGATATAACCATAAATACAAAGATACAACAAAAATAACACTTCCTTTCATTAATATCAAATAATGAGATATGCTTACAAACATAATGGAAATGAGACTAGCTCGGACGATGGTAGCTTATCTCTAAGAAGAAATGTGGCGGCTACATGCCTCTGAACTGAGTCATAATGAGGCTCAAAGGCCTATTTATTATTGAGAAACAATGGACAACCCTAAACATCTAAAAAACTAACCCTCGGAGATGAAGCACCAAAACTATGGACCTTGTTTGGGTAAATTTGTACATCAACTTCCTGAGGTCGTAACTTTGGCATACGATCTCTGTTTGGTTATCATAATACCTCGTTTTGAATATCTCGAAGAGAAGGCCGAAAGAAAATTGGAAAGCTAGTTTTGGACATTCTCAGTCTCTCTGTTTTCCCTAAAAACATCGTTTAGGGCCTCAAAGCGGCGCCGAAGTTCAAGACCCGAAAAACTGCCAAAATAGTAAACTGTGCTGCAATTAAGGAAACTGAAAAATTGAAAGAGACAATGTTGGGGGTCCAAGTGGAATAGGTGGGTGGCCACCAATATTCACCTAGATCATTCCTCCCACTTTAGGAAGAAATGGTCCCCATTGTGTTGAGTGCCTCCATGAGATGGGCAAACTTCTGTTGAACTTGGTCCCTAGTGAGCCACTTGCCTTGGTGAAGGAGTTGGCCAGCTTTGACAGCCCGATATAGTTGGGTCTTCTGTTGGGGAGTGCTCTTGATCTGTGTGTCCATGATCCGATTAGTGGTGGCATGTTCCATTCAGTATGGGTTTAGCTTCGTTGGTGTGAGTTGTTCTGCAACGTCAGATGTGTCCATCAATGGTGGGAAGCATGGTCGAGAGTGGTCCACATTGAACACTCGGTGCAATCCAAGGAATGGAGTAATGTTGTGCTCCAAAGCATTATTTCCCCCAACCTTGGTAATGTTGTAAGGACCATATCAAAGTGGTTTGAGTTTCTGATGGGCTCCTTTAAGGTGTTCTTTTTGCTAATGTAACCAGACTTTGTTGCCCACCTAAAACTTATATCGCACTCGATGTTGATAATGTCACTGCTTGTACTTGGCATTTTCCACAATGGAGCGATGATATATCGGCCCGTTGGGTAGAGGTTCTCTGGGAGTCAGATCAAACAAATGCTTGACTTGACAGTGAAATAGTACCCCTGTGGGTGAGGAGAAGACATCCCTATATTCTTTCAGGACCATATCCACCTACTTTTGTTTCATGGAGGGACACTTCCCGGGGGCCATGGATGTGGCTACGATATTCCCCTTAATTTGAGAGTGAACCAGAAAGAAAATAAATTTCCTAGTCTAGGAGATGATCTTACTGCATTTCTTGGCAGAGATCAAAGAGGTGGTGGTATGTGGGGCTACCTCTGGTATCCTGTATAACATATCACCCAAACAAATAATCATAGAGCGAGGTCTAAACTCATATATAGCATGTCACTTCCACAAGTATGGTTGTCCTAATAATACATCACAAACGTCAAGAGGAGAAACATCACACAATACCTCATCTTTGAAGGGCTTGATGTTGTAGGGAAGGCGAGATTGTTACCTGACTCGGAAATCTCATCCTTGGTGAAGCCAACCAACGATGTACTATTGTGGGCGTGGTATGCTCAGTAGGCCCAACTGCTTCACGACCTCTACTGAAATGAGGTTCTTTTCGCTGTCACTATTGACAATGAATTGCAGCGGCAATCCCTTCACCCACATTTGTGAGTGGAAAAGACACTCCCCCTCTTTTGGATCGCCAGGCTCATTCTTCTGGATCTTGGCAATGGAAACAGTGGTGCTTGGCTCTGCATCAATAATCTGCTTCCCTTTGTCATTCCTCTTGTCGGATTCTAACTCAGGGTCAGAACATGGATCTGATTCTAAAGCCTTCAACTCCGCCACTAGTGACTCCTTGGTCTGAAACTCACTTGTGTTGTGAGTGGGGCTCTTATGCAACTCACACCACTTTCCTGTGTCCTTATTTGACTTCAAGGTGGTGTTCATTACTTGTAGCTTCAACGGGTTGTCTTCGGTCACCCCGCCATGGCTTTGTCCTTTGTTCTTCGGATTTGCAGATACAAAGTCTCGCTTATTTTTTTTAAACTTTTGCTTGATATTGACAGCATATCGGTACATCGTGCAAAGAGAGGAGATCTCCAGGAACTCCATCTCACCCTAGATGTATCTGTGTAGGAAGCCGCAATATTTGAGTACCAATTGCCACTTTGAATCCTTGATACCCAACTTTGTGTGAAGGGTATGAAAAATATTGCTAAACTCTCGCAAGTCTTGGTCCCTTCCCTGTCGCAGCATGATCCATTTATGTATTTATCCTCATAGCTTCCAACATGGTAGTACAACTCCTTGATGGCATCCCGAAATGAATTCCTTGTGGGTGCAGTTGAAAACAGTGAGGTCGTACTTTCATCATTCTGCTTGCAGTAGGTTTCCCACCAGTCCTTGACGTGGGGAGCAGCTTTGAGAAGTGCAAAATTGATCTTTTCTTAGCTAGAAAAATCATGAATAGAAAAATATTCTCCTAACAGATTTAACCATTTATCTATGTGGATATCTGACCCTAAAATATGGGAATGTCAAAATTAACTTGTACCTTAAAGGGTGTGGTGCTTCCAGAGTAGCTGTTGGAAGTAGATGTGTCGCCCTTGGGTAGCCGCTGAAAGATCTAGGCAAAGTTATCCATCATAGCGTTCCTTTGTCACTCGAGGGCTTCTTCAAGCAAGATTTTGATAGGATCTCCTACCCCTTCATCTTTCTTTTCATCTGCCATGGGAGGCCATCGGGATTTGTGAGGCTGATCTTGCAAAGGTTCAACCAGATCGAGCCCTAACTCCTTATATCCCGACCTCGTTGGGGACATGCAAAGAAAAACAAAGAAAGAGCAGACTGCTTTGATACCACTGATCTGAATTTAAACAAGAATGCAACAAATTATAGATATAACCATAAATATAGAGATGCAACAGAAATAACACTTCCTTTCATTAATATCAAATAATGAGATATGCTTACAAACATAATGGAAATGATACTAGCTCAGGCGATGGTAGCTTATCTCTGAGAAGAGATGTGCAGTTACATGCCTCTGAACTAAGTTACAATGAGGCTCAAAGGCCTATTTATTATTGAGGAACAATGGACAACCCTAAAAATCCAAAAACCTAACCCTATGAGATGAAGCGACAAAACTATGGGCCCTGTTTGGGTAAATTGGTACATCAACTTCTCAGGGTCGTAAATTTGGTATGCGATCTCCATTTGGCTATCATAATACCTCGTTTCGAAGATCTCAAAGAGGTGGACAAAAACAAACTATTAAGTTGATTTGGGAGATTTTTGGTCTCTCTATTTTCCCTAAAAACATCTTTTAGGGCCTCAAAATGGCTCCGGAAGTTCAAGACCCAAAAAACTGCCAAAAATAGTAAACTGTGCTGCAATTAAGGGAACCAAAAAACTAAAAGAGACAGTGTTGGGGGTCCAAGTGGAATAGGTGGTGGCCACCAATATCCACCTGGATCACATCTACACCTAGATAGGGCATCCTCACGCCTAGGAGACCCTTCTATTGGTTGCCAACAGACTTCTCCACATCTTCCCTTTGCTCTACAATAGAGGATATATTGCACAAATCTAGGCTCCAATGTACTGATACAACATCTTCCCACTGATTAGGGCATCTGACAGTCCATGTCAACCCAATCACTTGGTTGCTACACCCTTCATCAACGTGACATCCATTCACCATGAGATCTGATCCTAGTTGGGGTATTCAAAACTCCATGTTAACCCCAACACATGGCACCCGTAGGCTACTTGATAAGTGTTCCGAATCTGACCCAAAATTAGGATCCAACATACATCTCAATGTTGTTGCAATATTGTTGTATTGTTTTCCCTGGTTAGGGCAAGTGCATGTTGCAACATCCTTTCATAAACCAATCTAACAACCTCCTCTTTGTTAGGGCCTAGGTAAGGTGAGATGGCCTCCCCATGGGTTATTGTTCTAAGCTAGTGATAGCCTATAACTACGCCATATTGGCCTATTTTGGAGAGGCTAGGCCTGCAGCCTACTTCAGTTTGTTTTGGCTCCCTAATAAACCTCCAAAATAGCCTGCTCTTACCTTTGTTTAACCCTCAAATAGACCCACAAGCATCTACAGCAAGCTCGGCCTTCCAACCCTTTTCCTCGACCTCCTACAGCACTTCAATCACCTGAAACATCACTAGAATAGTCCCTTTTCCCTCGTTATTCCTTCCTTCTTGTTGCGGCCATGTTCTCTCTTCCACTGAGCTCCTATATCTCCTTCAACGTTGCCCTTATGTTGCACAATGGATATAGAGTAATCCTCCACAAAACCTCTTATTTATACACCAACAAGAGGGCTCCTTCTAATGTCCTCCATGGGATTGAAAACTATTAAGAGGCTTATTTGCACGAAGTCAGCGCTAACACATTTGTGTGAAACCCAACATTGGACTTCAGAAATTCATAACTCCATTTCTACATCTCAGAATCGAATGAATCTCATTGCATTAGATTCGTCTAGCCGAGAGCTATCATCCTCATCCATCACATGTTGAAATGTTCTCATGTTTTTGGCCCAAATCCCGATGGGTGCAAAACCCCAAGATTGGATTTCAAACCCACAAGTGACCCTTGTGGCGATTTTCCCTCCAATCCCGAAACCCTAGGGCTTGGAGTACCACCCAAGCTACCAAAAATCAACACAACATCCAAAGTTGTAGGTGGAAACTATCCAAACAAGTTTCAAATGGGGACTTACCAGTAGAAGTGTGGACTACTTTGTTGTAAGAGTATTTCATATAGACTAGATTTCATCCAAGGTCTTTATATGCTTCTCATTGTAACTACTTAAAAGCTACATCAATGTGCTATTGGGGTGAAAATGTGAAATTGGGAAACACTTTTAGCTTGTTTTTAACATAGAAAATTGTGAATTTTTATGTTTTTTCAACTTCAGCTGATAGAAACTCATATTTGCTTTGAGATTTTTTCTTTTTAGGAAAAACAGGATTTCTAAAGAATTGTCTTGCCTGCGTAGTCATAATTTTTTTTTTTACTTTTTATGGGCATATAACTGGAGAAATTTGGTGGATATTGAATGCATATACTTGAAAATTCCAGGCAAGTATAATGAGTGACTTAAGTATCCACCATGGTTTGTAGATATGGTAATTCATTTTGGGAAAACAATTATATCATCACAATCTACACAGATTTCACTTGAACCTGACTATTTTGTGGGAGTTTTAAGATTCAATCACTATGTATGATCATTTAGTGAAATAGGATAAGACAAAAAAAATGGTGATTTTTCAACACTTTTTGTGATCCAACAATTTTCATTTTAATGTGATCATCAATAAGTCAGTTGAAAATATTGTTTTGAAGATGACACAAAGAGGAAGTGCCAAGTGAATATTCAAATGATTTGGTGTTTTGATTTTGAAGTTATTGCTATTTTATTTCAAGTAATTTTTAGAAGTCTCAAAATCTGCAGTGACATAGTTTAGTATAAAATTATTAATAAATATCATTTCTTCATGAAAATGAATAAAACTTATATCATTTGAAACTAGATTCAGAGTTGAATCTAATGGTACCAAAGGCATTAATTAACTCTTAAATTTGGCAAGGATTCGACTCCTATGAAGTAGTTATTTCTTGAAAATCACTGAATTTTTCCTAATTTTTGTTGACTGAAAAATTTCAGCCGAGAATTACAAAAAAAATCAGTTGATAGTTTTTTGCAACGCTGGTTTTCATTAACCATGCTAGGGTAATGATACAAAAACTCATGAACGAAAGATTTAAAACTCCTAGCTGACAGTTTGTGTAGAGAATCTTTCCCCACCCATTCTCTCAGTCGAGAGTTTGCATAGGGAATCTTTCCCTGCAAAACCTCTCAACCGTGACTTATATATACTTTCTTCTGAGAATTAAGACCCAAGAAAAGTCCACGCTTTTTCTAACTTATACCTTTCAACTTTTTTGGCTAATATTTTTAAATAGAATCTAAATTCCAGGGCAAGATTTTTAAATGAAATGTAAACTCTAGATCAGGAGTTTTAACTGGAATCTAAACTCTCATTCGAGAGATTTTAAATATAATATAAAATCTTAGCCAAGAGTTGTAGTTAGAATATAAAATTTTGGCTGAGATTTTATGCTCGAGAATATTTTTTTTCCAAAAATCTTGACCAAAAACTTGTTAAACTCTCACTTAAGAGTTTGCAAACTTGGGATTAACTTTCCTAAACTCTTAGCCTAAAGAGTTTCAAACTCTTAGCCAAGAAAATATTCTGACCTTTTTATCGACCGATAGTTTGCCTAACATAGCACAAATTCTATCAACATACTGAAAAGTGTTTCCCATTTTCATGTTTTCACCCATTGACTACTTCTATTTTCCTATATATTTGTGGATGGAATGTTGTAGACATCTTTATCTTTGTTTCCATCTTCTCCAAAAATATAGTCCAAAATACATTGAGAAATTTGGTGTCCCTATTTGAAATTATGCTCCTTGGTATCCGAAATATAACAACCTTGATTTAAAATATACAAATAACTACATCAATTTATATGATTAATAATCAACACTCAATTATTCAACTATTTAACATAGAATTTTAAAAAAACATGAGTAGAGACGACTTACCTGTATCGAGGATATTCCTTACTTGCACTTCTGGAGTTGAATGCTCTTTGAATTCTGCTAACCAAAACAAAATATTTGGGGACAACTCTCCACCTAACCATAGATTCATCTGCACATAACTTTTCTATAGTTGGCCACCCTCGAGCCCTCAATCAACATGCTACTGTCAAGGAATCCTTTGTCTCACAACACTTTATCTCAAGAGATGGATGAAGGAATGGATTATCTCATCTTCCTCATCATCCATTAAATAGACCAAAAAATGGAAACATATCCGCATCCACGCATTCCATGTGTCAACATGCCAACTTTTATTTCTTTATTTTAAGTTTTACTTAATTTTATATTTCTCTTAATTTAATTCTTTCTTATTTTATTCATTTTTACTTTTTGTTAACTTTACTTGTTCTTACTATTTTTATAGTTTACTTTTATATATATTTATTTAGAGCTCCAGTTTATTATTTTCTATTTTATTTATTTATTTATTATTATTATATTGTATTCATTATTTATTATTTGTTTACTATTATTATATTTTCTTTATTATTTACTATTTACTATTATTATATTGTCTTTCTTGTTTACTATTTATTTATTGTTATTATATTTTCTTAATTGTTTATTATTTATTTACTTATATTTCAATATTATATTATTATTATTATTATTATTATTAGGGGGTATTACATACTCCCTCTCTTTAGGGAACTTCATCCCTAAGTTAAGTTGATTCATTTAACATTTTATTTTATTTAGTTATTTATTACTTCACGTTTGCCCAACACCCTTTGTTGAACTAGTATAACCAGCAGGCATCGGAACTTTCCACAACACCCAGGAAATGTCAAGGAACCTTTGTTCCTTTTCCTACTTTCAAAACAATGCATAAGCCTCATCGGTATATACCATATCCTATGGATGTCCCCAAGGTTCACGCCAAGACTTAGACCTTATCTACCCCAAGGCAAGCATATGGTCCTAGTACTCAATTACTCTGGCCATCTCGCAAGCTTGGCCCACTCCCCCCACACTCACTAAGGCACACAGCCCCAAACATCGAAGTCCTTACACCCCCACCAGACTTCAACATCCCAATCCAATATTAGGCACTTAGCCTCCTCAAGATGGTCCCATAGCCCCTGAAGAGTTATACAAGAGAAAGGAACCACTGGCATATGTAGTGTTGATTAAGTTTTTCCCTAGCCCATATGGTGTTATATATTCTCCCTTGCAGGTAGGGGCTCCCATGTGATAATCAAATAAATCGACCCTCTCAGACCATTTCTAGATTTCTTGTAATTCACCACATCTCAACATACATCCAATGCATTAGCTATAACATCAAAATATCATATAAAATAATCCACATGCCAAGTATTACATGTCATCATGAGAATATAACATCATTGTTATCACAAAATTTTGCATGTCATAAATCTACATACAATTACCACATGCTTCACATCATAATATCCTCCTAAGTTATAACATCAAATACATATCATCACATAATAAATGAACCACGTGTCAATATACCTCAACATAACATCATAATCCCTATGCATATCATATTCATCATAAGCATACAACATCATTATCGTAACAACTATATAAATAAGAACCACATGTGCATCATTATCCTCATACCATCATATCATGAAACCTCATCCCAATATTATACTCAACGACCCTATTTTGACATAACAGTTAACTAAAACCATAACTGAAATCATAGTGTATGATTTAGATGTATCAATAAAATTTAAACAATAAGACATGATCTAGATGCTCCATAAAAGTATCCACCTTAGCTAATTTATTCACTCATCTCTAGTTCACCAAACAATATAATCAAATAAATAAAGAAATTCATTAAAAATAGCATCTACATCTTCCCAGGTAGTTGACCCTAGGCTATATTGGTCTCACTAGACCTTGACTTGCTCAAACTCACTATTCTTGAGCCGATGAACCTAGTGGTCTAGTATACAGAATGGTTTGACCTAAAGGAATCCCTCCTCGGAAGCCTATAATTTCTCAAATTTCAACACATGATGGATCAGGTACATATTTTCTAAGAGTTATACATAATCTACGACTACAGACATAAGTATCTTCCCTAAACATGTGTCCTAGCCTAGAACAATAGAAAGAAAAGACTATAAAGTTCTCCTTAGAGAAATTGGAGAATGGAAAGATGCTTACCTGTGATCCATCGCAAGCTCTTCTCTCCTCTTGGCTTGTAAGCTCCAACCATACTTCAATCACTATAATAATTTAGAACATGCACAAACAAACAACACAAGCCAAAAATCTACGACATCTATGTAGAATTATCCAATCATTCTATTCAATGGGTCAACATAGCATTGAAACACATGTATATAAACATAACATAACACAAACAGGAAAATGGTATACTCTTTGTATTAATATTAAAGGGAGAAAGTTTACAACCAAAATTGGAAGCTAATCTTATAGATATCCTCCCAATTTGACTTGTCCTTCCTTACCACAATGTATGTAGGTTTTAACCCTGTACAGAAATTACCTTCATACGAATTCTAAAACACATAAAATAAACAATGTGAGAGCATAACACATATACACAAAGATTTTCTCCTGGATCCCAAAAACGGGACTACTAGTTTGATTTTTCATTATATTCCTTTCAATGTTACAATACATATTTATACATGGCGAAGCATCCAATACCATGGACCAAAAACCATCGCGTCCAAAAACATGTGTGAAAATCATGCACAAAACCATAGGTTGGTCCGCCCAACCTAACATAAGTTTCGAAACCAAAATTTTCTGGGGCGCTGCCCTAGACCCCATAGAGTGGGGTTACTTTCACCCCTCAAACCCCCTGTGACTCCCCCCACTATGCAATCGGCGCAACGAAGGGGGGGCTTCGCCCCCCTTCTAACCCCCCGGTTAATTACGTGGGCTAGTTGTGGAAAGAATATAACACAACCCAACATTCTCCCACTTGTTGTTTTCTTTCCATAGGGGGGCACAAGAGAGCTTAGTCATTTATCCAGCCCTGTAATGCCCATCGTTTCTATACACCAAGACAACTTCTCAGAGCTCACAGATTTTGTCAATGCATCTGCAGTATTCTTCAAAGTGTCCACCTTTACCAGCAACACTTTTTTTTCTTCTATCATATCCCTCACAAAGTGATACTGAACATCATTGTGCTTTGTCTTTGAATGATATGCATGGTTCTTTGCCAAGAAAATTTCACTTTGGTTTTCACAGTCTATCCTTATAGCTCCATGTATTAACCCCATACTTGAACACAATCTTTGCAACCAAACTGCTTCCTTGCTTGCATGAGTGGCTGCCATGTATTCTACCTCTGTAGTTGATAGTGCCACTACAAATTGTTTCTTACTCATCCAACTGACTGCACCTCCAAATAGGTTAAACACATACCCACTTGTAGATCTTCTCTGATCCAGATCTCCAACCCAGTCTGCATGAACAAAGCCACGAATATCCAACACTCTGTCCACTCCTAGTCTTCCTTGGTAGCACAAACCATAATCGCTAGTGCCACGCAAATACCTGAAAACCCGCTTCACTGTTGTCTAGTGCTCCTTCCCTGGTTTTTGACATAAACCTGCTCAACACTCCCACTACAATGTCTGGTCTAGTACAGACCATCGCATACATTAGGCTACCGACTACACTTTCATATGGAACACGAGACATATCCTCTTCCTCTTCTTGTGTCTTGGGACATTGTTCAGCGGATAACTTTACACCTACAAAAATAGGAACCTTCACTGGTTTACTATCCTGCATATTAAACCTCTGCAATATTGTCTCAACATGCTTCCTCTGGTTTAACCAGAGCGTCGTCTTTGCAAGATATCTTTTAATTTCCATGCCCAAAATATAGTTTGCAACACCAAGATCTTTCATGTCGAATTTGGAGGACAATTGGGTCTTCAAATCTTGGATAATTTCTTTTTCATTTCCAACCAGCAACATATCATCCACATACAAGACCAGATAAATAACACGGTCACCAATTAATTTAAAATACACACAGTGATCTGCTTTGCTTCTGGTGAAGCCAAGTCCCCGTATAAATGTATCCAATTTCTGATACAACATCCTTGGTGACTATTTTAACCCATACAGAGACTTCTTTAACTTGCATACCATTTCTTTTGTACCCTTCACCACAAAGCCTTTAGGTTGCTTCATGTAGATCTCCTCTTCTAGATCCCTGTGAAGAAATGTTGTCTTCACATCCATCTGTTCTACCTCAAAATCAAAAGCAGCAGCAACAGATAAAAGTAATCTAATAGAAGCTACCTTGGCAACAAGAGAAAAAATATCACCAAAATCAATTCCAAGCACCTGGGAATAACCTTTTGCTACCAACCAAGCTTTGTGTTTCTCCACCTTTCCTTCTGCATTTGTCTTCTTCTTGAACACCCATTTGTTGCCAATGGTTTTCCTTCCAGCCGGCAACTCCACCAGATCCCAAGCCTCATTTTTGTGCAAAGATGCCATTTCATCAACCATGGCCTCTTTCTAGAGTTTTCCATCCTCTGAATCTACGACTTCCTTCACAGTTCTAGGATCATCATTAATAATAGATAAAGAAAAATTTGAACAGAAAGCAGATGTACTATACCTTTCTGGCTGCCTTCTTTCTCGAATCGATCTTCTCACACCCAGAGTTTGTGGCTCTTCATCTTCTGATTCCTCCTTTGGTGTAGAGTCTGATTCTTCCTCCTTTAGCTCAAACTCTATCTTCTTAGGTTCCTTTGGTTGGACTTCATGTTTAATAACATCTTTCACCTCTCTGAACACCACATCTTGGTTGTACACAACCTTCCTTGTTACTGGGTTCCAAATCTTATAACCCTTTAAACCATCCTTATACCCAATAAAGATGCACTTTTCATATTTACTATCCAACTTGGTTCGTTTCTCCTTTGGAACATGTATATATGCATCACATCCAATACCCTCAGATGTGAAAGAGAGGGTTTCTTACCAGTCCATACCTCTTATGGAGTCTTATCCTCCAATGTTGATGAAGGTGATCTATTGACCAGGCAACATGCTGTCTCCATCGCCTCTGCCCAGAATTCTTGTCCTAACCCGGCACCACTGAGCATGCTTCTTGCCCTTTCCATCAATGTCTTGTTCATTCTTTTTGAAACTCCATTTTGTTGAGGTGTATATGGAGTAGTCTTTTGTCATGTTATACCACACTTCTTACATAATTCTTCAAATTCCTTACTGCAAAACCCTCCATCGTTATCTGTCCTCAGCACCTTTATCTTCTTCTCTGTCTGGTTTTCCACCAGAGCCTTAAATTCTTTAAACCTGTCAAAGACTTCAAATGTCTTCTTAAGGAAATATATCCATGTATTCCTTGAGAAGTCATCTATAAATGATACATAGTACACAGACTTACCCAGTGATGGAACCTTCACAGGTCCAAACACATCACTATGCACAATCTCTAATATATGTTTCTCCCTCTTACCACCAGAGAGGAAACTCACCTGATTTTGCTTCCCATATACACAATTTTCACAGAAATCAAAATCTAGAGAACTATTACTCATACCTTCTACCATACCTTTACCATGAAGTATTCAATAGCCCTTCTCTCCAATATGTCCAAGCCTTTGATGCCACAGCATGGTCTTCTCTCCAGAGACCACTAGAATTTCTGCTCCACTTTTAGGAACCACAAACTGTTGCACCCATCAACAATCATGCTACCTTGCAGCTTGTACAGAGTTCCAATCCGAACTCCCTACATCAATACCAATGCTCCCTGAACCATCTTGCAAGTATCCTTCTCAAACACTGTTTTTACACATGCATCATCCAACTTGCTTACAAAAATTAGATTTCTTGCCAATGCAGGAATATGTAGAACACCTAGAAGTGTTCTAACCCTTCCACCTTACAACTTCAACTTTACTTTTCTGCGACCAACAATTCTAGCCTTCCTATCATCCCTTAAGAAGACATCACCACCATCGTATTTCTCATACTCGCAGAACCACTCTCTATGGGAAGTGAAGTGAAACGATGCACCTGATTCAATCAACCATGCCTCATGATCTACATGTGTACTTGAAGAAGCCAAGTACACATCCCCACCTTCATCTAAGGTGGTTTTCGCCTTTGTAGAAGGAGCATCATCAGATCCCTTTCCTTTATTAGGAGCTTTAAATTTACAGTCCCTTTTGTAGTGCCCTTCCTTTCCACATTTCCAGCACACCATCTTTACAGGTTTCCCTGGAGATTTAGATCTCCCACTCGATGACTTATTTTTGTTTCTGTTTTGGGACCATCCTCGTATAGACAAGGAATCACCATTCTATCTCTCCATATTTTTCTGTCTCATCTCCTCTGTCAGCAAGGATGAGACTATTTCATCAAACTGCAAGACAGCTGCATTGCTACTTATTGCAATAACCAAACTATCCCACGAATCTAGTAGAGAACACAACAAATTGATGCACTTATCTTCATTTGAAATTTTAATATCAACAGATTCTAACTGACTTACCACAGTATTAAATGTGTTCATATGCTCTGTCACTGAGTCTCCATCTTTCATCCTCATGTTATATAGCTTTTTCCATAGGAACAGTTTATTCACCAGAGACTTAGATTGGTAAAAAGTTCTTAACTTTTCCCACAAATCCTTTGTCGTAGCTTCCCGTAATACATTAAACAATACTGAATCCGAGAGACACAATTGTATTGTGCTCTTTGTCTTCTAATCCAACTACTTCCATTCTTCATCAGACACTCCCCTTGGTTTAGTACCCGGATCTACCGCGATCCACTGATATTTATCCACCAACAGATCCTCCATCTTGAGTTTCCATAACTCAAAACTCTGACCATTAAATTTATCGATCTCTATCTTTCCACTGCTCGCCATCTTCTTTCACCACCAGAATCGATCTCATAGATCTCCCACTGAACAGGGTCTACCACAGGCCCGATAAAAACCCCTCAACAACAAAGGCATCCCCTTGAAGCCAAAACATCTCTGATACCAAATGTAGGTTTTAACCCCATACAAAAATTACCTGCATACGAATTCTAAAACACATAAAATAAACAATGCGAGAGCATAACACATAAAACACATATACACAGAGATTTTCCCCTGGATCCCAAAACTGGGACTGCCAACTTGATTTTTCATTATATTCCTTTCAATGTTACAATACATATTTATACATGCCAAAGCATCAAATACCATGGACCGAAAACCATCGTGTCCAAAAACATGTGTGAAAATCATGCACAAAACCATAGGTGGGTCCGCCCAACCTAACATAGGTTCGAAAACCAAAATTTTCCGGGGCGCTACCCCAGACCCCATAAAGTGGGGTTACTTGCACCCCTCAAACCCCCTGTGACTCCCCCCGCTACGCAATCGATGCAACGAAGGGGGGGCTCCACCCCTCTTCTAACCCCCTGGTTAACTACGTGGGCTAGTCGTGGAAAGAATATAACACAACCCAACAATGTACACCTCAAAGCCACCCTAATGCATGGGAATGATAACTTTGTTGAGGGAGGCATACCCATGCTCACTACATAAGCTAACATCACATGTACAATGATCAAGAAGACATGTCCACTGATGACAAAGGGTGGACCCATGATTGGATGACTATCTATATTATTATAGACATTATTCTTTGTAATCTCTCATTAATCCTGAAATCGCAGCCCGAAAGGATGAAACTAGATCTAGGGTATTTTATCTTGTTCACTCCATCATCTAACGTACAAGTCTAGCCATGTGAATAAAGGAGTTGATGTCGAACATAGCAGGCACCATCTGATTACCGGCCAATTATGTAAGTGGTTAATATATGTGAGAGAAACCACCTATGATGTTAATGGCTCTCAAGGTATTGAAGTACAATCCATATGGTGTGAATGAATGAGTTGAAGTCGAAACCACACAAAATTTTTCAATCGAAGGCCAATGATGTAAACCTATCACTGAGAGTGAGGAAAATTTCCATTAGTGTATACAATTCCTAAGGTACTTAAGGAAGAGTTTCTAGGTCAACTTCTTGGATAATGATCTGATGTCGAAAGCAAGTGATCCGTCGCAGGAGAGCCTTGATGTAACCCTCATCAATGAAATAAAATAGGTATCATGATTCAAGATAGAATGACTTTGATGTGGAATTGGTTTAGGAATAGCAAACATGGAATTAACGCTTAAGTGTATCGTAGTATATATCAATTGAATACATTCTCTTGAACACACCGGCGACACTGAATGGAGTTGGAAGAATTGACCCATAATAAAAAATGGAGGCTCTGAAATGGTATGATGAACCAAAAGATAGGCATATTTCCCAACCCAACAACCATGGAGATGAAGTGCAAGAGTGTCATGCTCAAGAGTGACTCACTGCCATATTAGGTAGGATATCCCAAATTTCCCAATTTCTCCAACCATTGCTAGTTAGTACCTCTTTATTTTTTAACAAGCTTGAGGAGGATAATATATGCTTGATCTGTAAGTTCATCCTTCAAATGAATCCCTCCAAGTATGTTTAAATAAACTTGAAAAGGAGTGGTTTTGTCCCATCATGTTCGACAATTCCATCATTGTTTGATGTTTTAACGAGTCCAACAAATGTCTAGCTCGACATATTTTTCATGTTTAGAGATTTTCAAAAATAGGTGAAAAAGAAAACTCAAAATGTTCATTTTCGTAAATACTCTCTTGAGTCTAAAAAGGCAGAAAAGAATAATCAAGAGAACCTCTTAGTCATGTTCGACTAAGGTATGCCTTTTTCATAGTTAGTCTATCTCAGTCTGGAAAAGGGTAAAACTTATACTAAGTAGACATATTTTCATTCACTTTAACGAGATCAAAAAGGTAAGTGATCGGAAATCTTTTCATAATTTAGGATTGTGAAAAGAGCTAAAATATGACTCCTCCTAGAGAAACAAGTGGTATAAAGGGTAGCAACTGGTTTTGTTCATGATGGAACTGCTCAAAAAATGCAAAGGTCAAGAGGCTAGCTAATAAGACAACTCATCGCAATGGTTCCTAAGAAAGGGTAAAAATATCAAGTGAAAGTGTATGATCGACCAAGCAGATGGTGATGATGGAAAGAGAAAACCAAGGCTCATCTAGCATAAACATGCTAATAAAAATGGAAATCATGAGAGGTAGGATGAAAATGGTTGCACTTTTACACAAGCTTGAAACATGTTGAAACTATGCTTGAGATACTTGAAGATGGTTTCATTTTTTCACAAGCTTGAAACACAAGAAAAACTATGCATTAGAGTGGTTTTCCTTTTACACAAGCTTGAAACAAAGAAAAACTATACTTGAAATAAGTTGGCATGCCCCCAAAATAATGACTCAATTCTAGGCTTATACCCTAGAAGCTTCATTCCATTCACCTAAGTAGAATACTGGTTACTAACAAGCAGAGGGAATGAAGGTTCATTTACGAGATCAAGTGAAAGACTCGAATTGCAAGGGGATCTGTTTCATTTTGTAACGATCTTGACACATAAAAAGAGTTATGCTCAATGAACTTTGTTTCCTTTTTTAACGAGCTTGACACAAGAAAGGGAACTCTGCTCTAGACACCTTATTTCATTTTTTAATGAGCTTGATGCAAGAAAAGGACATCTGCTTCGGGCACCTTATTTCATTTTTTATCGAGATTGACACAAGAAAAAGAACTTTTCTCTTTGACTTGATCCTGGCTTCCAAGAGGTTCTCATCATATGGGAGAACAATGCTCTAGAAGGGATACATATCAAGGGATCTAATGGAAAGATCAGGTGCCAATGATCCCACTACATGATGCACTACATCACCAACTAGATCATCAGTTGATGTGGGCATGGAATAGTGGGCCACATAATTAATATATGGCAGGGAAGATACAACTTACATATAATGACCAATTAGGGAAACTAGTTAATTGGGAGTCAAATTAGGACTAACGAATGAACGTTGGTTTATGATCACAATTCTTCCTTCATGTGTGAAACACATCACATGAAAGAGTGAAGAGAAAAGAGCCCATGTCGTAAACATAGTCATGCCCAAGGCATAAATTAAAATCCAAAGAGCCTTAGACTACCATCACATCTTTATAAACAATCTTTCCTCCCAAAGTAATAGGCAACTAAGGAAGGATCCCTAATGGTTGACTGACTCCTCTATTAAAAAACAATATATTCTCAGTAACAGGCATAAGTTGTGAAGAACCGAAAGTTTCCACGTATTTGTGGACAAAATACTAACAGACACACCTTCGTCTATGATTCTATCAAGTATGGGAATATTATAAGCATGTATTATGATCTGGAAGAGTACGTAAGGAGGAAGACTATATCCTACCATTCGACTCCAATTAAAGGAAGTGACCATACTACTTGGAGGGGGTATCATGGGAACGGGAGAACTACCCCATTGTGCTATGGGAATGGGATAATTTCTCCCCTGTGCTGTTGGAAAGGAAGGATTTCCCCCAGTTCATTAGTATCTGAAGAAACAAGAATAACCTGAGAAATATGAGACTCACTCTCTATGGGAAATGTATGATCAACTGAAGGTGGAATCAAGTCAACCATTTTCTCAACCAATGGTTGGTCAGGACAGACTCATGGGATTCACGTTCAAAGAGAGTGGGAGTGATTGGAGATGGATTCTGATCAGTCACTTCATAAACTAATGGAGGATTAGGGGAAAGCTTTTGATAGCCAGCTGGGAGTCATGGTTGAGAAGCATTAATATTTTCCAATACTTTTTAGGCTTCATCCCTAAAAGGACAAAGGTGAATAAGATGATTCCCTTCACATAACCTATTCCCGTGCGCCTTACTACCACTAGTTGATGGTTTGTCACCAACATGATTTCTAGAAGCCGATGACAAAGGTTGCTATGAGTCGATGGACCACACTTCTAATACCTTAGGAATACCAAGATAATCCCTAAGAAGGTGGTCACCCTTACATAACTTTCAAGATAATTAATTTTACAGGATTGGTTGGAAGGTTCCTCCATACTAATTTGCATCTATAACAATGGTTGCTTAGTTTCCCCTTGCTTATTTTGCTTATTCTTCTTCATCTTCTTCCCTTTCGTCTTCTTCTTATCTTCCTGGTTAGTAGAATCAAAACTTTCACCAGGCAAGGAGGAAGAAAGGGATGAAGAAACAACAAGTGAAGAAGACAAGAGGGTCAACTTGAGGTTGATGTTGTTCAGGTGGAGGACTACTTGGTCGAGAAGCAATTTGAACGTTCAGAACCAAAGAGGTCAAAACTATAAAAAAAAACTAGAAAACTAA
Source organism: Pinus tabuliformis (assembly GCA_031772625.1). NCBI lineage: Eukaryota > Viridiplantae > Streptophyta > Pinopsida > Pinales > Pinaceae > Pinus > Pinus tabuliformis. The sequence goes on along the minus strand of CM062811.1, from coordinate 930,327,464 downwards.
TGGTAAATCTGGGAAGGGATGGCATTTCCATATAAGGAGCACCAATATTTCCAAAAGAAGGAAAAGGACCAGGATTGCTATCAGAGGGGTTTCCTTGATTGGTAAACTTGGGAACTGTCATCATTAGTCTCAACCTAATATCCACTAAGGAGATTTTCCATGGGGAAGATGTTTTTCTATGGTCTTTTAATTGATTTTAGAAATTAAAGACACAAAATAAAATTTAAAAAGGGTAACTAGGAAAAGGGGTTTACCAAGCATCAATGAACTACAATATACCACCTTGGAGAACCAAGGATTTACATATGCGCACGAAATCTCCTCAAATGTTGTGTTCGATGTATCACAGTATATAAGGCAACCAACTCAGTTACCTATAGTGAGGATAACAACCTATGGTGGACTTCCAAAATATAAATGACGGTACGTGGAAGCGCAATCCATAGTAGTGATGTCTAATGTGTAACCATACAATGAGAGTGTTCCCATATACTAATCATGCATGGAGCGCCATCCAATAGACCCGAAGGGACGTGGAGAACAATCTTATACACTTACGTACGTGGAATGGGATATCATCCCCAGAATGCAATGCTATCAAAAAATGACAACTCCTACGTTTAAAGATGTCGAAACACATCTGTAGCCTAAACCCCTAGATGTTTGCGTTAATGTTTCAAAGGCTCCTTAAATTAATTGAGGTGAATTTTAGAGTTTAACTTGAATTATGTTTCGATTTCAAGGTTCAAAACTAAATGTCACCTAAACACACCTATGATGCAACTAATATGAAAAAAAATATTTTCATTTTCCTTTTAGCAATAAAAGGATTAACTAAGTAGGGGAAGAATAAATCAATCAACAGTAAACAACAAGTGATGCAACAATCGATCTCCTCAACTTCACTATTCCAATCAAAATCAAAGCCCTATATGCAGATTTTTCTTTTTAGTTCCACCCAATTTTTAGATGAAAACTAAGATATTCACCTAATCACTAATGAAAACACTTTTCAGAACGATGATTGAAACACCAATTCCTTCAAGAAACCCAATGATCAAGCAATCAATTTGTTAATGACCTAATGACAAAAAGAAATTAAAATATGAACAAATTCTTATCAAAGGCACTCAAAACCAAAAGCAAATAAGATGAAGTTTATTGAGAGTGTTGAACACACTCAGGGACACAAGTAGCACCAACTAGAATCAGGTCAATCAGAGAGCAAAGCATGTAAAGGAATTTTTTTGCATAAAACAGGGGCCAACGCAAGTGCAAAGAGGCTACCAGTTCTTTGCAATATAGGTACAAAGAAGGCTACGGTGATTTCCAACGCTATTTCAGTAGACCAAGGGTGTATTATTCAAGGAAAAGGGATTTTGCGACGTAAAAAATAAAATGTAGATCGATGAAGGGTCTTCTTAGGGTCAATTCAAGCTGAGTGAGACACTGGAGGTTTGTTCAAGAGGTCTAACAAGGGAGAAATTCAAGGAAACCAATAAGGAAATGAATATGTCCCCAGTGGAGTCACCAATTTGCTGTATGGAATCTATGATTGTGGATAGAATTATCTTCCCTAGACCTAGCGACCTCATCTAGAACAACAGAAAGAAAAGATTATAAAGTTCTCCTTAGAGAAATAGGACAATGGAAGGATGCTTACTTGTGATCCATCGTAAGGTATTTTATCCTTTTCACTTGTAAGCTCCAACCATAGCTCCAATTGTCATAATTATAACTTGCACAATCCATTAGCACAATCCAAATATCTATGACATCTATTTAGGATTATCTAATCACTCTATTCAGTGGATCAACATAGAATTGAAATAAATGAATGTAAACATAACATAACACATATAGGAACACGATATACTCTTTGTATTAATATGAAAGGGAGAGAGTTTACAACTAAAATTGGAAGATGGTCTTGTAGAGATCCTCCCAAGTTGACTTATCCTTCCTTGCCACAATGTACACCTCAAATCCACCCTAATGCATGGGAATGATAACTCTCTTACGATCAAAGAAGCAACATAAGGGTATGAGTAGTCTCCAAAATCCAACCTTTAGCTTGTGGATGGTAGTAAATATATAGGAAGGGATGGTAGTTTAGGAATTATTATCCATTTACCAATCTAGGCTTGAGATCCACTCTTTATGGGAGGATGAGCTCAAGGGATAAGAGATGAAAAATCCAAGGTAGGTAAGATAGGATTCGAGGTTTTTATCCAAGGTAAATGGTTGTAACAACTCCTAGAAGCTTCTATATTCTTTTTATTTTTCCCAAATTTCTAGAATAGGGACACCACCAGTAAGGGAAAACCTACTTTGATCAGAGCAGATGCAGAACTTAGAAACCTGTTGGTGAATGCAGGTCCCCAAATGGAAAGGGTGCATTGGGCCTTAAAAGAACTAGAATGAGGTATTCAAGGTTAGAAACTTAGGGATTTGAGAGAGTCATGCTTAGGGATTTTTGTAGGGATGATGTGATTTAGGTGGATATTTGTGGCCACCTACCTATTCCACTTGGACCCCCACCATTGTTTCTTTTAGTTTTTCAGTTTCCCTATTTGTAGCACAATTTACTATTTTTGGCAGTTTTTCGGGTCATGAACTTCTGGAGAAATTTTGAGGCCCTAAACAACATTTTTTGGGAAAACCAAGAGCAAAATGGGTCAAAAGTTGTAGTCCTCAGTCGATATTTCTAACGAGGTATTGTGCGTGACAAATGGAGATCATATGCCAAAGTTACAACCCCAGGAAGTTGATGTACCAATTTACCCAAACAGGGCCCATAGTTTGGCGCTTCATCTCCTAGGGTAAGGTTTTTGGATGTTTAGGGTTTTACATTGTTTCTTAATAATAAATAGGCCTTGGAACCTCATTGTAACACAATTCAGAGGCATGTAGCCGCAACATCTCTTCTCAGAGATAAGCTACCATCGCCCAAGCTAGCCTTATTTCCATTCTGTTTGTAAGCATATTTCAGTATTTGATATTAATGAAATGAAGTGTTATTTCTACTGCATCTTTGTAGTTATGGTTATATCTGTAATTGTTGCATTCCTGTTTAAATCTAGATCAACGGTATCAGAGCGGTCTACTCTTTCTTTGTTTTTATTTGCATGTCCCAACAAGGTCAGGATATAAGGAGTTAGGGCTTGAACTGGTCGAACCTTTGTAAGACCAGCCTCGCAAATCTCAACGGCCTCCCATGGCAGATGAAAAGAAAGACGAGGGGGCAGGAGATCCTATCAAAATCTTGCTCAAAGAAGCCCTCGAGCAACAAAGGAACGCTACGATGGAAAACTTTGCCCAGATCCTTCAGCGGCTACCCAAGGGCGATGCATCTACTTCCAACAGCTACTCTGGAAGTGCCACACCCTTTAAGGTACAAGTTAACTTTGACATTCCCATATTTGAGGGTCAGATAGATGCAGACGTAGATAAATGGTTAAATCTACTAGAAGGATAGTTTTCCGTTCATGATTTTTCCAGCCAGGAAAAGATCACTTTTTCACTTCTCAAAGAAACCCCCCACATCAAGGACTAGTGGGGAACCTACTGTGAGCGGAAGGATGGAAGTACGAACTCACTGTTTTTAGCTGCACCCACTTGGAACTCATTCCAGGATCCCATCAAGGAGCAGTACTACCTTGTCAGGAGCTATGAGGATAAATACATTAAGTGGACAATACTGCGACAGGGAAGGGACCAAGATGTGCCAGAGTTTACCAATGTTTTTCACACCCTTCGCACAAAGTTGGGTATCAAGGATTCTAAGAAGCATTTGGTTCTCAAGTACCACGGTTGCCTACACAGGTACATCCAGGATGAGATGGAGTTCCTGCAAATCTCCTCACTCGGCCTGACATACCAATATGTCGTCAAGATCGAGCAAAATTTTAAACAGAAGAAGCGAGTCTTTGAATCTGTGAATCCGAAGCAAGGGAAAGGTGCCCCCAAACTACAGAACAAAGGACAAATCCAAGTTGGGGAGGCCCAGGACAACCCGCTAGAGCCGCAAGTAAAGAACAACACCGCAAAGCCGAAGAAGGACACAGGAAAGTGGTGTGAGTTTCATAAGAGCTCCACTCACAACACAAGTGAGTGTCAAGCCAAGCAGTCACTGGTGGCCAAGCTAAAGGCTTCAAAATCAGATGCATGTTCTAACTCTGAGTTAGAATCTAACAAGGGGAATGACAAAGGGAATCAGATTATCAATGCGGAGCCCAATGCCACCATTTCTACCATGAAGATCCAAAAGGAGGAACCCGAAGATCCAGAGGAGGAGGAGTGCCTCTTCCACTCCTAGATGTGGGTAAAGAGTTCCCCTCTCTAGTTCATTGTTGACAACGGGAGCCAAAAGAACCATATTTCTACAAAGGTCATGAAGTGGTTGGGCTTACCGACCATAGCACGTCCACAATCGTACACCATTGGGTGGCTTCACCAAGGATGGGATCTTCGCGTGAGACAGCAGTGTCATCTTGCATACATCATCAAGCCCTTCACGGATGAGGTATTATGTGACGTTGATCCCCTTGATGTTTGTGATGTATTATTAGGTGAACCATACTTATGCAAGCGACATGCAGTGTATGATTCAAGGCCTCGTGTTGTTATTTTTACTTTGGGAAATAAGTTGTATAGGATATCGGAGGTAGCACTGCCTACCGCCATCTCTTTGGTTACTACAAAACAATGCATTACGCTCATTTTCAAAACTAGGAAATTCATTTTCTTGATGATACGCCCTTAGGGAAAGAAGAAGACAGTGGCCATGACCTCCAAACAGGGCCCCTCCGCACGACAACAACAGATGAATAAGGTCATGGAGGAGTACGAGGACATCTTCACCTCCCCCGTAGGGGTGCCTCTGCACTGTCAGGTCAAGCACTCCATCGATCTGACCCCAAGTGCACCGCTACCCAATGGACCAATCTATCGGTGCTCCATTCTGGAGAATGACGAAATCAAGAGGTAGATTCAGGAGCTACTACATAAAGGTCACATCTGGATGAGTTCATCGCCCTGTGGGAGCCCGATCATGTTGGTACAGGAGAAGGATGGGACTTGGAGACTTTGTATTGACTATCGGGTGCTAAACAACATCCCTATCTAGAATAGGTACCCGATCCCATGGATTGATGACCTTTTGGACCAACTGAAGGGGGGAAATATTTCAGCAATATCGACTTGAAATTAGGATACCACCAAGTACCAATCAAACCCTCCGATGTGTGGAAGACCGCCTTCAAAGCCAAGGAGGGCCTTTTCGAATGGTTGTTTATGCCTTTCGGGGTGATGAATTCTCCTGCAACCTTCATGAAGCTGATGGATTACATCTTGGGACCATTCACCAACTCATTTGTAGTGGTATACTTGAATGACATCTTGATCTTCAGCCAGAGTTGGGAAGAGCACCTCCACTACATCTGACAGGTTCTCCAAACACTGCAGCAACACAAGCTATGTGCCAATTTGGAGAAATGCACTTTTGGAATGACCCAAGTTTAGTATCTGGGATACACGGGGGTTTCATGTGGATCCAGCCAAGATCCAAGTCATTCAGGATTGGCCAGTGCCAACCACTCTAAGAGAGCTCCGCATCTGGGTCTTACCAATTTCTACCACAGGTTCGTGTTTGGATTCTCTCATATCACTTGGCCCTTGAGTCAAGTCACCAAGGGAGGAGCGAAAGAAAAATTATTTTGGTCTGAATCTCAACTAGAGGCATTCACAGAGTTGAAACGTCGCCTCTACTCTACACCAGTGTTCACATTACTAGACTTGCAACAACCATTTGAGATCGAGACATATGCCTCTAACTATGCTATTGGGGTAGTCGTTACTTAACAGGGGCATCCAGTGGCATATCACAGTGAGACACTTTCAGACACAGTCCAGAAGTATCCCACTTATGACAAAGAAATGTATTCCATTGTGCAGGCCTGCCGAAAATGGAAGCATTACATTTTGGGGAAGGAAATGGTCATCCACACAGACCACCGACCCATGCAATTCATACAGACACAAGGGAAGTTGCAGAATGATCGCCAGCAGAAGTGGTCCACATACCTGCAACAATTCCATTTTAATATCAAGTATACGAAGGGAAGCACCAATAATTTTGCAGATTGCCTCAGCCGGCCACTGATCATGGCGTCAACCATTGTGCTCAACTCTTGTGGGCACAAGACTTCTGATTGGCCACTTCTCTACAAAAGCGACCACGAATTCGGCCACACATACCAAACGCTCTTGGAGGGTCAGCAAATTCCATATTTTCACCTCTAGGATGCCCTATTATGCCACCTGGGACACCTTTGTGTTCCTTCCAGTGAATGTGCCAAGATTATTTGGGATGAACACTACATTCGGGCCGCTAGGCATTTCGGGGTCGAGAAAATGGTGGCAATACTGCAGAAGTATTTCTATTGGCTGAATCTTCGACAAGATGTTGGGAAGTACATCAAATATTGCATTGCATGCACCATTACCAAACCGACCATCAAGAATAAAGGCCTCTATACTCCGCTTCCTACCCCTAGTCGACCTCGGGAATCCATCTCCATGGCTTACATGTCTGGCCTTCCTTCTACTAAGCATGGAAATGACTGTGTTTTTGTGGTCGTTGATAGATTCTCGAAGATGGCCATTATGGCGGCCTGAAAGAAGAATATCACAGTGGAATCCACTACTAAAATCTTCTTTGAATGAGTTTGGGTACAATTATGGATCCCACAGTCCATCATCTCAAATTGGGACAGCAGGTTCCTCAGTACATTTTGGTCCAGTCTCTGGTCGATGTTGGACACCAAGCTAATTAAGTCCACAACTTTCTATCCCCAAATTGATGGGCAGACAGAGGTCATCAACAGGATGATTGTACACATTCTATGCATGTACAACTCAAATCATCCATGCACATGGGATGAGAGCCTCACTGACTGGCCACAACCCTTTTTAAGTGGGCTTGGGATTCCAGCCATTATGTCCCATTGATGTGGCCATGCCATTTGCAGCTACTCCCACAGATTTGGTTCATGTCCAGTCCGAAACTGATAAGGCAAACAACTTCATTGAGCACATCCAACATATCCACCAGTAGTTCCATGACATTCTGGAGAAATCAAATGCCAAGTACAAGCAGCGACATGATCAACATAAGGTTCCATACAAGTTTCAGGTGGGTGACAAAGTCTAGTTTCATTTGTAAAAGGAACGCCTTACCGGAGCCTATCAGAAACTCAAACCACTCTGATATGGTCCTTGCACCATTACCAAGGCTATGGGAGACAATGCATTTGAGCTCAACATTCCCCATTCCTTGGCCTGAACCCAGTGTTCAATGTGGACCGCCTTCGACCATACTTCCCGCCATTGCCAGACACATCAGACATTGTAGAACAACTCACACCTATAGAGTTAAATCCAAATTGCATGGAACAAGCCACAAATAATCAGATCATGAACACACAGATCAAGAACACCCGAAAACAAAGGATCAAACTATATCGAGTTGTCAAAGCAGGCCAACTCCTTCACCAGGGACCAAGTTCAGCAGAAGTTTCCTCATCTCATGGAGGAACTCAATGCAATGGGGACCATTGCTTCCTAAGGAGGGAAGAATGATCCAGGTGGATATTGTTGGCCACCGGCCTATTCCACTTGGACCCCCACCATTGTTTCTTTTAGTTTTTCAGTTTCCCTATTTGTAGCTCAATTTACTATTTTTGGCACTTTTTCAGGTCCTGAACTTCCGGAGTTATTTTGAGGCCCTAAATAACGTTTTTTTGGAAAACTGAGAGAAATATGGGTCAAAAGTTGTATTCCTCGAATAGATATTTCTAACGAGGTACTGAGCGCGTCAAACAGAGATTGTATGCTAAAGTTGACCCTAGGAAGTTGATGTACCAATTTACCCAAATGGTGCCCATAGTTTAGCGCTTCATCTCCTAGGGTTAGGTTTTTGGATGTTTAGGGTTTTCAATTGTTTCTCAATAATAAATAGGCCTTGGAGCCTCATTGTAACATAGTTCATAGGCATGTAGCTGCCACATCTCTTCTCAGAGATAAGCTACCATCGCCCGAGCTAGTCTTATTTCCATTCTGATTGTAAGCATATTTCAGTATTTGATATTAATGAAATGAAGTGTTATTTCTACTGCATCTTTGTATTTATGGTTATATCTATAATTTTTGCATTCCTGATTAAATCCGAATCATGATGACAAGGTGTTCATGGATGTTGATTGATCCAGATTGTAGGCCTATTGACCAGATGTGACAAAATAGCCTATAACACTAAGCATAGATACATGAAATACATTATGCATCCTTATTAAATTAAATGGTAACTCAAGATTATAAGAAACTGGTTTGATCCTCTTTAGGATCTTAAATGGGCTAACAAATATAGGGGATAACTTTTTCCCTTGCCAAATTTGAAGGAACTCTTAGAGGGTTTGACTCTAATAAAAACTTGGCTTCCTTCCTCAAATCGTCTATCAATTCTCTTTGTATCTATATAGCTTTTTTGGTGACCCCTGGCTACTTTTAACCTCTACTTAATTGTAGCCATTTGTTCTTCCATTTCTTAAATAAATTCAAGTCCCAACTTGACTCAATCCTCTAATTAATCCGAACTCAATGGAGTACGACAAGGTCTTCCATATAAGCCTTTGAAGGAAGCTGCCAGAATTGAACTGTGATAATTATTCTTGCATGAAATTCCACTAAGGGAAGGTATTTATCCCATTGATTTTGTTGATCCATGACATACATTCTTAGCATGTCCTATAATACTTGTTTTATTCTCTTTGTTTTGCCATTTGTCTCTAGATGATATGCAGTACTGAAGTTGAGTTGTGTTCCCATAAATTGTAAAAGGCTTTGTCAAATTTTGGAAGTAAAACGTGTGTCTCTGTTGGATATTATTTTCCGGGGAACTCCATGAAGGAAAATTATTTATTTTAGGAAAACTTAAGCAATAGCTAGTGCCTCAAAGGTGCTCTTAACTAGAATGAAGTGAGCACTCCATTAATTTATCAACAATGACCATAATGTAGTCATGTCTTTTGGAATTCATACATAAGCCTCCAACAAAATACATCGAAACAACTTCCCACTTAGTTTTTGGTGTATTATGGGGTTGTAAAAGACCTGCAGGGTCACGATGTTCAACTTTAACCTATTGACGTTCTAAAAAACGAGCCACGAACTATGTTATATATTTTTTCATTCCTATCTAGAAAAATAGTTATTTTAAATCCACATACATTTTCTAGACTCCTGGATGTGGAACATATGGAGCTTGGTGGGCTTCCTTCATTATTAATTTATGATGTTCATCATCATCCAACATGTATATATTATCCTTATATCATAGCAATCCATCATTATCTAAGGTGTATCCTTCCCATTTGGATGCCACCGGTACTCCTTCTTGTAAGGAAAATTTTATTTGTTGGTATTGTTGGTCCCCTATTAGGTGGTTTAGAATCCAGATTCTCGGGCCTAACTTTAATGATAGTATTGAATGAACTTTGGGTCTCTTGCTTAAAGCACCCATAACCTTATTTTCCTTCCCCTTGATGTAGGATATCCTAAAATCGTATTCACTAAATAGCCCACTCCAACGTCATTGTTGAACATTATGGTCCTTTTGGGTGAAGATATGCTCAAGACATTTATAATCTGTTCTTGATTCAAATTGATACCCCATTAGATAAGGCATCCATAGTTTCAAGGCCATTATAATGAAAAATAATTCTATATCATGTGTGGCATAATTGATTTCATGGGTCTTGAGTTTACGTGAAGCATAAGTGATAACCCCTCCATCTTGCATCAAGACTGCACCTAATCCTTCTCCTGATGCATCTGTGCATACATGAAATTCCTTGTCCATGTCAAGCACCTTTAATATTGGAGCAGTTGTTAATCGTCATTTTAGCTCATTGAATGCTCTCTCACACTCACCTGTCCATTCAAACTTAACCCCTTTCCTTTGGAGGTTTGTGATGGGACTGGATATCCATGAGAATCCTTCTACAAATCTTCTATAATATCCTGCCAACCCCATAAAGTTGTGTACTTATTTGACATTCTTAGGAGTAGGTCAATCCATTATAGTTTCAATATTGTTGTGATCCACTGCAATGCCTTTCCCACTAATGGTACAACATAGATATTAAATTTCCTTCTCAAAGAAAGAACACTTAGTAAGTTTCCCATATATCTTATGTTCTCTAAGGCATTGAAGTACCAATCTCAAGTGCTCTTGATGCTCCTTCTCATTGCAGGAATAAATGAGGATGCCATCCAAGAACACTTGAACAAAATGGTCCACGTATCTACGGAAAACATTGTTCATCAAGTTCATGAATGCTTCTGGAGCATTAGTCAAACCAAATGGCACCACAATAAACTAATAGTGTTCATATTGTGTTATGAATGTTGTCTTAGGTATTTCCACCTCTTTGATTCTTAAATGGTGGTAACCTCACTATAAGTCTATCTTGGAAAATATTGAAGCTCCTTTTAGTTGGTCAAAAAGGTCAACTATGAGACGCATGGGTTACCTGTTTTGAATGGTGTCTTTGTTTAGATCTCAGTAATCAATACATAACCTAAGAGTTCCATACTTTTTCTTCACAAATATCACTGGTGCACCCCAACGAGAGACACTAGGTCGGATGAATCCTTAATCAAACAATTATTTAAGCTATATACGCAACTCATTAAGCTCTAGGATAGTCATTGGATAAGGTGTTTTGGATATGAGTTATGTTCCCAATTTCAAGGAAATGGAAAAATTAATTTCTCGAACAGGAGGAAAGCCTAGTAGCTCTGGAGGAAATACATCTACAAATTCAGAAAGTAGCGGGTGAAACTTATCAGAGGACTTCCCATTAGCATGAACCATCTCTATTGCATAAATATTGCATCATTTCCTCATACACTTATTGACCTTCTTGTCTAATATGAGGCACAATGTAACATCAGGTTTAATTCCCTCGATTATTGTGGGTTCTCCCTGGTCATTTTTCAATAAAATTATCTTATTATAGCAATCAACTATAGAGTGATGAGATTCAAGCCAATCAATTCTTACAATTAAGTCATAAGTCCCCAGAGCCATGCTATACAGGTTCATCTTTATGTCACATCCCCCAATGTTAACAATGCAATCCTTTACTGGTGATCTTATTGATTGTTGAGAGCTTGATGCCATTTGTACCATCTTAAAATTACTTTTCTCATAAGCTATCAATCCACATCTGAGTAGTGCTAAAGGAGAAATAAAACTATCAGTGACACTTGGATCAATTAACACAGATAGAGGAATGTTATTTATTATAATTGTGGACTCCACAACTGTGGCTTGGTGCTTGTTCTAGCGATGGTTTATGGCGGCATGAATTCGATGTGGGTTATGTGGTCTTCCTCCTTTTTCTTTATGTCCCTGTTGTTTAATCCCTGCTTGATACCTCAAACAGTCCCTTCTATAATGTGGACCTCCACATTCCCAACATTTTGTTTGAGCTCGATTCTCACTTTATCCCTATCCTTGGCCACCAAATCCTCTTCCTGCACCATTAGTTCTTCTTAAGTAGGGTTGACCCCTATGTCCTCTTAGACAAAACCCAAAAGTTACAATAGCGATTCGGGAAACATTGATTCATATTCACTAAAATCCATATGGGTGCCCCCCTATTCTATTTACCCTCGCCTTGGGGGGTTCCTTCCCTATGCTTCCATCATCCACCATTTTCTTTTTCATATTTATCGTCCTTAGGACTTGTTTGGCTAAACTAGTGGTTGTTTCCATAGTGGTGGGTTTCCATATGGCAACCTCTGCACGAACCAAAGGATCAATCCCATCTAGGAATCTTTCATCTAAACATTTATCATTTTCCATATAATCCACATGATTTACCAATGCATAGAATTTAGCTTCATAGTCTTTGATAGATCTACCATTCTATCACACTGCATGGAAATCCCCTATTTGTTGGTGTTTGTGTTCCCCTGATAGGTACTTTTTTTTGAATGCTTCCTCAAACATTTCCCAAGTAACTTGCAATGGGGTGACTTGCATCTTCATTTCTTCATTTACCCACCATAATAAAGCTTCTCCTTTTAGTAGACTCATTGTTATTTGGGCCTTTTCCCTTGAAGTATATGCCTTAAAGCTAAGTGCTCTCTTGACACTAATTACCCAAGCTTCTGCTATTGAACCCCCATCTTGACCTGTGAACTCTGGTAATTTGGATTTTTGGACTTCTTTCATAATATCGAGGTTTGTTTGTCTATCTTCGACATTGAACTGAGAATTTAAGTCTTGTCTCTATTTTTGTTCCAACTCCCCTCCTTGACCTTGATCATTTCTTTGACCTTGACCTTGGCTTGTGACCCAATCCTTAAAGATATTTGTCATTTCCCCAAGGGAACGTAATATAGCTTGCTCAGCTAGGGTTCCAATCTCTATAGTGGCAGGAGGTGGGGTTTCCACCTCAGGGGTGACTTGGGTTTGTCTTCGACACTTAGGAGCCATGATCTCCCCTATATCAAACCAAGTTTGAATTCCACATCACTTCCAATGTTACATTTATCCGATACAACATTGCATAGAAAATTCACACTTACACAAAATAGCACATCGCGACCATATAATAAGACAATCAATAAGCATTCAAAAAATTTATAGGAAAAAAATTATAAAATAATCACTGAATGATAATTTCATAATCATTCACTATTCTCTAAATATAATTCATTTTTACATAAACGTCAAAATAAATCCTAATTCATTTTTACATAAACGTCAAAAGAAATCCTAATTATTAATTTTCACCAAATTCCAATAAATTCTTTTACATTTCCAATTTCTTATTAGCTCAACATTAGATATTTTCATATATTAAGAATATAACAAGTATTTAATAAATAGAAGTTGACATCTAATTAATGTGATAGATACATGTACTCTCTCATGATGTGATTTTTTAAATATCACTCAATAACCTTCATTAAATCTAATTAGTTTGATTACTAAGCCAACCTAATTATATATTTTTTTCATTTAATAGGAATAAGAAATTCATCCTATCAACTTAAGCTATACTCTATTCTGACATAAATAAGCATAATAATTGTGTAATTTATGATTTAGAATATTCTCTCAAAATAAAATATAAAATCACTTTTATAATTTCTCCCATATATAATGGCTTAGACATAAAACATAATTAAATTCATAAAAAAACACTTACAAAATTTAATTATAATTAATATTTAATATTCACCTCTATCACCATTACCTTTATCTTATTTATAATCATTGTCATTTAAAAATTCCTTGTTTATATACTTTATGAACCAAAATAAAACACTTCTTATAAGCCAGTTTTATTTTGATTTAAATATATATATTGGGTAAAGCATGAAAAGCCCTCCAATACTAAGATCTCACTTAGATTATTAAAGTTATTGAGCCTAATTAAAATATCAAATAAACACTTAAAAAGCGATACTTGAGATCTTAGATAAACATACTAGTGGTTCCCTCAGATACGTATCACCCACTACAGTGTATCCTTATACACGAACTCTTGTTTATCTAAAAATAGGAACAATATTAATTTTAACGTATTTTTACTAATACATAAATTTTATATTATTAATAATTATGTATGTCATATCAAATTAACTAGAACTTCTCTTTAAGTTTTGGGTTTTGGTTTCAGTTTGAGATATAATTTTAGTTATTTATAATTAGTTTACAATTTAGAATATAAATTTTAATTATTTATAATTAGTTTTTATTTTAGCTATTTCTAAAATAATTTTTTAATTCAAAAATAAATCATAAAATTTAAGATAACATAATGTTTAATTATATATGATCAGTTATATATATATATATATAAACTTAAGATAACTTTTAATTTAAATAAATAAGAATAATAAATTTTACTTCAGAGTAAGATAACAAATTTAATTCTTTATATATTGTTAAAAACATAACAAATTTAATTCTTTATATATTGTTATTGTTTTTAGAGTCATTTGGTCTAACGTTTCAATATATTTATGATATTTATTTTTATAGTTTACACGAAAAGAAATGAACAATATATTTAAGTATAAAAGTCAATACTACTTTATTAAAAAAAATCTTTTATTACAATTAGCGTAATATTTTGAAGACTATTATCATTACTTCTCATTAAATTTATTTGGACACTACTTAATCCAAAATCTAAATTTAATAATCCAAATAATTTTTTAATCTATTTTCTTAAAAAAATGGTATGAAATGGTATTTATTTAGTGTCTTATATACCAATTATTTTATTTTAAAATTATTTATTTTTACTATATATATACAAATTATTTTGAATGCATCTAACAAAAAGGTTTTAAACTTTGTATTTATTTTTCAATCATTTTGATTATTGGACTCATGTTTAAATATTCATTTTTTTTCTTTCAAACTTGTACTTAGAAGTCACATAGAATTTTTTAAGCAGTTGAAGAATTTTGAAGTCGACAATGGACAATAAAACTCTAGGGAGTATTCTCCTATGGAAGCAGTAATTGGAAATTCTGGAAATAATCGAAGTTTTCTACATTAAAATGCCCATAGGCCCTAAGGGTTGAGCCTAGGCTCTGATACCATATGTAACAACCCCAATTTAAAATATACAAATAATTACATCAATTTATATGACTAATAATCAACACCCAACTATTTAACATAGAATTTTCAAAAAAACACGAGTAGAGACAACTTACATGTATCAACAATATTCCTTACTTGTGCTTTTGGAGTTGAATGCTCTTTGAATTCTGCTGACCGCAACAAAGATTTAGGGGATGACTCTCCACCCAACCGTAGACTCAACTGCACATAATATTTCTACAACTAGTCACCCCTGAGCCCTTAATCAATGTACTACTGCCAGGGAATCCTTTGTCTCACAACACTTTTCTCCCAAGAGAATGGATGAAGGAATGAATGATATCATCTTCCTCATCGTCCATTAAATAGACCAAAAAATGGAAAGGGATCCACATCCACACATTCCATGTGTCAACATGTCAACTTTTATTTCTTTATTCTAAATTTTACTTAATTTGATTCTTTCTTATTTTATTCATTTTTACTTTTTGATAACTTTACTTATTTCACTATTTTTATAGTTTACTTTTATATATATTTATTTAGAATTCCAGTTTATTATTTTCTATTTTGTTTATTTATTATTATTATATTCTCTTCATTATTTATTATTTGTTTGCTATTGTTATCTTTTCTTTATTATTTGCTATGTACTATTATTATCTTTTCTTTATTATTTACTATTTACTATTGTTATCTTTTCTTTATTATTTGCTATATATTATTATTATCTTTTCTTTATGATTTACTATTTCCTATTATTATCTTCTCTTTATGGTCTACTATTTATTTACTATTATTATCTTTTCTATTTTGTTTATTATTTATTTACTTATATTTTAATATTATTTTATTTTATTTATTTATTACTATTATTTTTATTATTATTAAGGGGTGTTACACGAAAGTGCAACCATAACTATCCAATGAACAAGTTTATTGTTTTTTTCCCTTTGATGGTCTTTTTACAAGGCATAGAACACACATCTTGTTGAACCTATCAACCACCACAAAGAGGTAGTCATGTCCCTTCCCAATAGTCGATAAACCTCCCATAAAATCCATGGAAATGCTTTCCCAAGGATGAGAAAGTACAAGTAAGGGATGGTATAAACCCTAATTCCCAATATTAGGCTTATTGCTACAACAAAATATACATCCTCTAATGAACTTTGCTACATGTTCTTCCATTTTGGGTAAGTACATATACCTCTGTAAGTTAGCAATTGTCTCGTCAACACCAAAATAACATACAACCTTTGAGGTGTGGGCCTCTCTAATCAAATATAGTCACTCACATTTAGGAACACAAATATTTCCTACCCTATAGAGTAACCCACTTTAAATATTATAGTTAATTGTACTATCGTCATCGTCCACATGACTCTGACCCTATAGCTACTTAAACACCTCGTTGTAGGCGTCATCTTTTGTATAAAGATATTTGTATGCATCATGGGTAAAAAGATCCATGTGCATAAGAGTTCCCAAAGCTATAATTTTTTATGTGAGTGGACTTGAAAGCATGTTTTCTAATCTATTTATTCCACTCGTATTGTACTTAATGACTAGGTAAAATTATTATAAGAACCCCATCAATTTGTAATGTTATGTTGTAGCTTATCGTAGGCCTATAGGTACTATAGGAAATGATGTTCTGTGTGGATTGTTATAGTCCATTTTGTCACATCTCATCAATAGGCCTTCACCTAGATCAATCAATATCCATTGACCTCCATTTCATCATCCTTGCACAAAGCCCTAAGCATGACTCATTCTAATCCATGAGTTTTTGCCTAAAAACACCTTGTTTCAGTCATTTTAAGAATCAATGCTCCCTGGCCTCCTATTGGACAATGTTGACTACTAGGCTGCTCTATTATGCACCTGTGTTGATCACCAGCAGGTTGCTCAGTGTTAGGGTTGTTTTGATTCTAGAAATTCAAGAAAAAGAGAGAAAATCCTGAAGCCCCTTCTTCTAGAAGCTTCCAAGATCTGTTGTAACCATTTACCTCAGATGAAATTATTTAATCATATCTTATCCTACCATAGATTCTTCATCCCTTATCCCTTGAGCTCATCCTCCCATCAAGAGTGGATATAAAGCCCAGATTGGTAAAAGGATAAGAATTCATGAAATACCTCCTTCACCTATATATTTACTCTCATTCATAAGGAAGGGATTGGATTTTCGAGAGTGATTCTACCCTTATGCTACTGATGTGAGAAATAGTTTTCCATGCATTAGGGTGATTAGAGGTGCACTTTGTGAAAAAGAAAGGACAAGTCAACTTGGAGGAGCTCTTTTATAGGATCAACACCTATTTTTGGTTGTGACTCACTCCATTTCTATTAATACAAAGAGTTCTTTGTTTTCTATATATGATGTTATGGTTTCATATATTGCAATACCATGTTGATCTATTTACTAAAGTGATTAGATGATGTTGCATAAATTTTGTGGATCGTTGGATTATTTTATCTGATTTTGTAGGTTCTAATTATAGTGATCAGAGCTAGTATTGGAGAATTCAAGCCAATGAAGGGGTGGAGCATACGACAAATCCCAGGTAGATTTCACCATGTTATCAATTTAATTTAAGGAAAACATTAGTCCCTTTCTCTTTTTGTTGTTCTAGTTCAGTCCTATCAATTTAATTTAAGGAAAACATTAGTCCCTTTCTCTTTTTGTTGTTCTAGTTCAGTCCGCCAGGCCTAGGAAAGATACTTCTCTATGTATTTGTAGATTTTGCATAACAAATTGGCGACCATACTCGGATCAATGTATTCCCTTGGTGGTTTATTTATCAGTTATTCTTGTCTTACCTTTTATTCAGACCTTTATTGTCTTACTCAGTCAAGAACAGACCTAGGAAGACCTTTCATTGAGTTTCAATTGCAATCCTTGTGTCAGAACTTTGCATCCCTTCACCAACACACCCTCTGGTCTTGTGATAGAGTGTTGCACCCCAGCTGAGCCTTCTTTGAGCCTGCATTTCATAGCACTGGTGCCTCCTTTGCACCTGTTTTAGTCCCCTTCATGCATAAACTTGCTTTTGTCTTTATTTTCTCTCTGATTAGCCTTTTTCCAGTTGTTCTTCCTTGAGTCTTTGAGTGCCTTGTGGTCTCTCTGAAGCCTCCATTTGGTTTTCTTTCAAGTTTTTAGTGCCTTTGGTAAGGATTTGTTTAGATTTTCCTTTGTTATTATCATTAGGTCATTTGTAAACTGATTTTGTTTGATCATTGAGTGCTTAGATGAATTGGTGTTCTAGTCATCGTTCTAAAAAGCTTGTTTGAATCAGTGATTAAACTTTGCATCTCAATTCTCTTCATCTTCAAAAATTAAGTGGTTTGAAAAGAAAAGTATTTGCATTCACATCTAGGATTTTGTGTGTGAAATTGGAATTCCCTAGTGTGAAATTGAGTGTTTTTTCTTTCATTTTTGAAAATTGTGTATGAGTGTTAATCACCTCTAAATGACATCACTTTTTTTATAAGACTTTGTCTCGTTCTTTCTTTCTTCTTGCCAAATTCGGGTTATATGCATAGACTAATTGTTGAATTTGAAAATACACTTTTATATTAGAGTTAAATTATGTGTGGTTTCTTTTCATCAACAATTAAGTTGCATCCATATGTTTCTTTGCATTTGAAACATTAAAAGAAAAGAAAAGAAAAATCTATTTGCATCGCATATAAGGCTTTGATTTTGATTGGAATAGTGAATTTGAAGAGATTGATTATTGCATCACTTGTTTGTTGCATTGTTGATTGATTTCTTCTTCCTCTACTTAGTTAGGTCTTCCATTGTTAAAAGGAAAATGAAAAGAGTTATTTTTGTCATATTAGTTCCATCATAGGCGTGTTCAGGTGACATTGCGTTTTGAGCCTTGAAATCGAAACATAATTCAAGATCAACTCTAAAATCCATCTCAATTAACCTAAGGAGCATTTGAAACTTAACTCAAACATTTAGAGGTTTATGCTAGAGACGTGTTCTAGTGTATTTAAATGTAGGAGCTATCATTTTTTGTTAATGTTACAATCCAGGGGTGATATCCCATTCCACATACATAAGTGTATCACACTGTTCTCCACGTACCTTCAAGTATATCGGATGGCACTCCACGCATGATAAGTATATGGGAACGCTCTCATCGAATGGTTACGCATTATACAACACTACTAAGGACTGCACTTCCACATACCATCGAGTATATTTTGCAAGTCCACCATAGGTTTCTATCATCGCCATAGGTAGCCGAGTCGGTCGCCTTGTCTACCATGATACATTGAACACAATATTATTGGAGATTTCCTGCACATACGTTAAGTCCTTGGTTTTCCAAGATGTATATTTCAGTTCAGGGTTGCTTGGTAAATCCTTTTGCCTAGTTACCCCTTTGTTTTATTTTGTGTTGTTAATTTATAAAATCAATTAATTGACTGCGAAATAACATCCTCTTCATGGAAAAACTCCTTAGTAGATCTTAGGTTGAGACTAATGGAAAAATTTCCTGAGTCCACCAATCAAGGAAACACCTCTAATGGAAATCCTAGACCTTTTCCTTGTTTTGGAAATATTGGTGCCCCTTATATGACAAATTTGTCCCTTCCTGGATTTACCATTGGTTTTCCAGTTTGGTTTTTTTCGACCCCTATGGTTCCGAATGTCCAATCTACTTCCCAACCAGGTGATGAGGCTCATCAATAGGTACATTATAAGGGTCATGATTCCATGCTCCAACTTTAGAACTATATCTTTCTCACATTTATTTACATTTTTTGTCATATTATGCTCGATGAGAAGGGTAAAAGATCTTTTCTATGTCATGTGGCCTAATATGGTTTAATTTTAGGAAATGGAGCATTTTTTAGATGATTTCTATCTAGGGACTCAAAGTAGACAACAGGGAGAGATTCTAGGGGGTTGTCCACCTCTTTAACACCTTCAATTAGCCTAAGATCACAACACTCTCTTTCATTAGCTCAAGGTCATTGGCAGCTAAGCAAGTGCAGTTAATGAGGAACAAGATCCACCATTCTCAAGTTGTGGGAAACAAATATTCTTATTTTCTAGGGAGTTGTTGTGGCTACCCTCTTGTATAAATAAGCATGTAAAATAGCTCATTAGGATTCGAGTTTTGTTTTCGGCTAGGTAGTTATCGAACTCAATTATTTAGCATTGTTATTTTTTACTATTATGAGATGTATTAAACATTGAATCAATGATAACGAGAAGTGCTTATTGGTTCATCACTAAATTAGTTCCAGAAGGCTAAGGCTCTTGGGTTGGGGCCCAACCCTAGTGGCTTAGGTCCCTCTTGTGTATTTGTATCTCTTTTTAGTTCAGAGTGCTTATTAGTTTCTTGCATTTCATTAGAGAATAATCCATAAAAAAATATGTGATTGCAACCTCTACCTCATCTCTCTCATGGGAGAATGAATAGAAGTATTTACAACCACGGTCCAAAAATATTATATTTATGATTTCTTGGAAGAATATTTATGTTGGTCATCTTGTTTTTCATGTGATTACTATAGCTTAGGAGTTGATTTATTGATTAGATCAGAGTATTTTCATAGATTTGATAGCATTTAAATTCAACTCAACTTTCCACTACTAGTTGTTTTATTTTGTTAATGATAAATGGGTATATGCATGTGATGATTGCAAGGTCGTTTGGACCTATAAGCAAGGGCAACTTCACCACCTCCATCTTGGGCTTCCTCACCTTCTCTTATGAATCCCAAATTCTTCTCTAAAAGTTATGTTCAAGAGATCATTTTCCTAGATCACTGAGAGTATCTCTCCTTGTGCAAAACAAGCCTTCAAAAGGCTCTGAGATTGGCTAAGGGATTTGACCACCCTTCACTCATCTACCTCAACCTCCATCCACCTTTCCATGCCTTGAACCCATAATTTCCACCCCCTAAACCTTCTTGGCAACCTTCTTGTAGAAAAACATGCATTCCTATAGCAATACAGAGCACCTATAGCAGCCTATTCCTTCACCAGTTTTGACCCTTACTACAATTTGGTGTCAATTTAGAAGGATATTTACCCCTAGTTGTGACTCTGTGATCAAGGGCAGCTCCTAGGCCACTCCAAAACCTCCTTTATCTTCATTGAAAAACAGAATAGCATTAGTTTCCTTATCACATATTTGGCACAAATAGAATATTAATTTATATGGAATTGTAAACTAGTTAGATGATACATAGAATCTTGAGTTATGGTTTGGTAGGTTAGCTTCTTGTCTACAACCAGATTTGATAACTAGATGGTTGATTGCAAGATAATGTAATTTCCTTTATGCAAATAGTGTAGCTCTTGTCTTTTCGTGAATTGATTCAATAACATTTGCAAGTTGAATTTAATAGAATTTCCCTTTTCATAGTTATAGTTAGCTTCTAAATTGCACCTATGTTAGCTAGTTTTCATTCTAATTTAGTAGGAGGAATGGTCTTGGAGCATTTTGGATCAAATTTCCTAGTTGAGGGTGGCATGAGTAGAATCCCATATACTGTGCATATAACATTGTCACCACGAATTTTGTAGGAACCTCGGGTTCATAAATAGAGTTGAGGAGTCCTTGGGAGTTGTGGCACCCTTGGTGCAATACCAGGGCTCACCACTAAGTTCTCCTCCACCTGAAAATATCAACCTCAAGTTGATCTTAAAATTTACCATTTTCCTTCTTCACCTGTTTGATTTTATTCCTCTTCTTCCTATTTATATGGTGAAAGCCTCAATGTTAGTAACCAGGTGGATAAGAAGAAGAAGAAAAGGAAGATTAAGAAGAAGAAAAATAAGTAGGGGGACAACCAAGCAACCATTGTTATGAATGCAACTAGTATGGAGGAACCTTCCAATCAGCCCCACAAATTTAAATTCCCTTGCATGCTTTGTAAGGGTGATCACCTTCTTAGATATTGTCCTAGTATTCCCAAGATATTAGAAGTGTGGTCTACAGGCTCACATCATCCTTTGTCATTAGCCTCTGGAGATCATGTTGGTGATAAACCATCAACTAGTGATAGTAAGGTCCATGGGAAAAAGGGTAAAGTCAAGTTTCCTTGTAGGTTATGTGAAGGGAATCATCCTATTCACCTTTTTCCTTATATGGATGAAGCCTCAAAAGTGTTGGAAAACCTTATAGCTTCTCAACCACGACTTCCAGCTCATTACTAGAAGTTTTATCCCAATCCTCCACTAGTTGATGAAGTTATTGATCAGAATTTGAATCCAATCAATCCCACTCCCTCTGAATGTGAATCCCATGAGTCTTTTCCCGACCAACCATTGGTTGAGAAAATTGTTGACTCAATTCCACCTTCAGTTGATCATACCTTTCCCATAGAGAGTGAAGTTCATATCGGTCAGGTTCTTCTCGTTTCTTCAAGTTACAATGAACTGGGGGATATTTCTCCCATTCCCATGACACAGGGGGGAAATCCTCCCATTCCCACAACACTAGAGAGCAATTCTCCCATTATCATAGCATAAGGGGGAAGCTCTCGCGTTCCCACGATACCCCCTCCAAGTAGTATGGTCACTTCCTTTGATTGGAGTCGACTAGAAGGATATCATCTTCCTCCTTGTGTGCCCTTCCAAATCATAGTACCATAATTTGGTCATACCTAGCACAATCATAGGTGAAGACACATCTATTAGTATTCTTCCTCAACTACTTGGGAAGCTTTAGGTTCTCCTCATCTTGTGCCTATTACCCAGAATATGTTGGATTTTAACAGAGGAAGCAGTCAATCGTTAGGGATCATTCCTAAGTTCCTTATTACTTTTGGAGGAAAGACTGTCTATGTCTATGTGATGGTATTCCACGACCCTTTGGATTTTAATTTACTCCTTGTGCATGACTATGTTTATGTCATGGGATCTCTTGTCTCTTCACTCTTTCATGTGATGTGTTTCCTGCATGAAGGAAGAATTGTGACTATTGACCAACTTTCGTTCATTTGTCCTAATTTGACTCCCAATCAACCAACTTCCCTAAATGGTCCTTATATGCAAGTGGTATCTTCCCCGCCACATGTTAATTATGTGGCAACTTGTTCCATGCTCGCATCTACTAATAATCTAGTAGGTGATGTAGTGCATCATTTACTATGGGCATTGGAGTCTAATATTTCCATTGGATCTTTTGATATGTATCCCTTCTAGAGTGTTGTTCTTCCATCTGATGAGAACCTCTTGGAAGCCATGGTCTCTTGGAGACCATGATCTGATTTTGGAGTAGAGTTCCTTGTCTCGTGTCAAGCTTGTTAAAAAATGAATCAAGGTTCCTGAAGCAGAGTTCCTTGTCTTGTGTCATGCTCGTTAAAAAAAGAATCAAGGTTCTTTGAAGAGGAGTTCCTTTTCTTGGGTCAAGCTCCATACAAAATGAAACAATATCCTTAGACCAGAGTTCCTTTTCTTGGGTCAAGCTCCATACAAAATGAAACAATATCCTTAGAGCAGAGTTCCTTTTCTTTTGTCAAGCTCATTAAAAAATGAAACAAGGTTCCTGGAGCAGAGTTCCCTATCTTGTGTCAAGCTCCTTAAAAAATGAAACAAGGTCCCTTAATAAAATTTCATTTTCTTGCATCAAGCTCGTTAAAAAATGAAACAAGGTGTCATGAGCATAGTTCCTTTCCTATGTCAAGGTCATTAAAAAAGGAAATAGATCCCCTTCCAATTCGAGTATTTGATTAGATCTTGTAAATTTCGAGTCGAGTCTTCCACTTGACCTCGTAAATGAACCTTCATTCCATCCACATGTTAGTAACTAATAGTCTACATAGGTGGATCAAATGAAGCTTGGGGGGGAGGGGGGACATGTACCTCAAATTGAGTCATTATGCTAGGGGCATGCAAATTTATTTCAAGCATAGTTTTCTCATGTTTCAACCTTGTGAAAAAATAAAACCATCTTCAAGTATTCTCAAGCATAGTTTCCATGGGTGCCAAACTAGTGTAAAAATGAAATCATTTTCATCCTACCTCTTTTGATTTCCATTTTATCAGTCTATTTATATCATATGAGCCTTGACTTTCCCCTTCAATCGTCACCATCTGCTTGGCTAATCATATGCTTTCACTTGGTTGTTCTACCATTTCTTAAGGAACCGTTGCGATTAGTGGTCTTGTTACCCTACCTCTTAACCTTTGCATGTTTTGAGCAGTTCCATCATCACTGAAACCAATTGTTACCCTTTATACCACTTGCTCCTCCAAGAGGATTCCTCTTTCAGCTCTTTTCAGACTCCAAAAATATGAAAATATTGTCGAGCACTTGTCCTTTTGAACTCGCTAAAGTAAATGAAACTATGTCTACTCAGTATACGTTTAACCCTTTTCTAGATTGATATAGACTAACTAAGAAAATTGAATACCTTAGTCGAACATGGCTAAGAGGTTCTCTTGGGTATTATTTTCTGCCTTTTTGGGCTTAAGGAACTATCTACGAAAAAGAACATCGGGAGTTTTCTTTTCCGCCTCTTTTTCAAACTCTATAAATATGAAAAATATGTTGAGTTATACCTTCTTTGGACCATTAAAACATCAATTATTGATGGACTCAACGTTCATGACGGGACCAAACCACTCCTTCTCTAGTTTCGTTAAACATTCTCAGAGGAATTCATCTAAAGGATGAACTTACTAATCAAGGATATGTTATCCTCCTCAAGCTTGTTAAAAAATATAGAGGTACTGACTAGTATGGTTAGGAAAGTTGGGAAAATAGGGTACTCCATTAGTTAATGGCAGTGATTCGCTCTTCAACACGACACTTTTCCACTTCATCCCCGTTCATGTCGGGTTGGGAAATATACTTGTCTTACCATACCGTTTCCGATCCTCCATTTTTAGTTTGGAGTTAATGCTACCAACTCCATTCAGTGTCACCACTGTGTTCAAGAGAATTTAGTCAGTTAATATCTGGTACAATACTCTTAAGCCTTCATATCATGTCTTCCTTCCTTTATCTAGTTCCGTATCAGCATCATTCTGATCATTCTATCTCAAATCATCATAGTCATTTTGTTTCGTTGATGGGGGATACATAAAGGCCCTCCTGCGATGGGTCGCTTCCTATCGACATCAACTTATTATCCAGGAATTTGACTTAGAAACATCCCTTGGTACCTTATTTCTTTCATACATCAATGACAACTTTCATCACTCTCAGCAACATGTTTACACCATTGGCCTTCGACCAAAACATTATGTGTGGTGTTCAACATCAACTCATTTATTCACTCCATACAGATTGTGTTGGCATTATGATACAGGTATGACTCAAGTGTTGTCCTTGATGGCAACTCACTCAGATGACAGATCACAGTTCAAACTCACAGAATGAAGAAAGAAAGGTATATGCAGGTTCACTATATACCAAGTCGCGTATATATGCAGGTTCACTATATACCAAGTCATGTACACACGCAGGTTCACTATATACCAAGTCGCGTATATACGCAGGTTCACTATATACCAAGTAGTGTATACACGCAGGTTCACTATATACAAAGGCGCATATAACGTACACATGCACTTTCACAGAAGGAAAGGTTCATACATGTCAGAAAACTAAGTTTTGGTCTGTGGTATTTGGTCCATGGTATTTGGTCCAAGGTATTGACCCCAGGTATTGGTCCTATGTGGTTTTGGACCATGGTATTGAGAGATACCTAAACCTATATAAGGAGAATAAGATCATTAGGCCAATGGGCAAGTATTCAAGTAATGAATATCTGATGAAGTGTGAGAGCTAGTATGCTAGTTATGGGTTTATGATGCTTTGCTTGATCTGAACCAAGGGTGCACCTATGCGGTTGATGAAGGTTGATGGACAGGGATCATGAAGACTAAAATGCATTATCATTATATGGTATGATCATGAATAGATCTAAATACTAACGCATGTCTTATGCTTTATATCTTATGTTCTGGGTATATCTGAAGTTGAAAATTGCAGCGATGGTATAAGTAATTATTTTCAGATCTGTACGAGGGTTCCTTTTGGTGAAAGAGCATATAAACGTTGGTTCAACACAGTCAAGTAGCATATACATTATGAGATTTGATATTTGAGGTTGCTGTTGGTTCTAGTGGTTATTGCAAAGTTTTGGACTCTGCTCTGTGTTCTAGTGACTGTGTTTTGATGACAGGGTTTCAGTGATTCAGTTGTTGGATGATTCAGAGTTGATGGTTGCATTGCAGTGGTGATTGTTTTGTATTGATGGATCCAGTATGAAAATTTATGAAACGTGGTCCCTGAAAGAGAAGAGAAGGTTGTAGCCTTCTATAGGTCAGCACCTACGTACAAGTACATCAACTAGTACGAGAGCTAGGGGGTTGTAGCTCCCTTCCAGTAGTAGTTGGAGAACAAGAGAAGGTTGTAGCCTTCTGCAGGTGGGTGCCTGCATACTGGTATGATTCTACGCCAATACAAAATTGTAAAAAGAAGTTTCTTATTAAAAGGAAAATAGAGACGATTGCAGCAGGTGGTTTTCACCCACATTGGGTTTCCACCTTATATCATGGTGTTCATGTGTGCTTCTTATGTGTGATGATCTATTATGTTTTACTGTACTTGTTTACTGTTTATATGGTTAATAATGTTCTGATGCACTCATTAAAGATCAACTAACTGAATCATAAGTTTACTGGATATACGCTAGTTGTGTATACATGCAGGTTGACTTAACTGAAGCAGCGTATATGAATCTGATAATGGAAATAAAAAGATTATTTATTTGCTAATACTGATTCACCCCCCCCCCCCCCCCAGTATTATTTCCAACAATTGGTATCAGAGCAAGTCCTTCAGAAGAAGCTTGATCACTTGAAGGAAGATCCATCAGGATGAGTAATCAAGAAAGAGAGGGATCCATCAGACCACCAATCTTCGATGGGAGCAATTTTGTCTACTGGAAGATAAGAACCACAACATATCTACAATCGC
Source organism: Pinus tabuliformis (assembly GCA_031772625.1). Lineage (NCBI taxonomy): Eukaryota > Viridiplantae > Streptophyta > Pinopsida > Pinales > Pinaceae > Pinus > Pinus tabuliformis. The sequence continues at coordinate 930,300,794 of CM062811.1, read as the reverse complement.
TTGGAACAGATGTTTGGGGAATCGTGGAAGGAGGATATACATATCCATCAGCAATTCCTACAGATACGGCAAATAGAAAGCAATATGAACTCAATGCCAAAGTTGTTACTATCTTATTGGGAAGTTTGTCAAAATCAAAGTTTGTCAAGGTCATGCAGCTCAAATCAGCCAAAGAAATATGGGACAAAATCATTCTAAGCTACGAAGGAGATGATCAAGTAAAATGTGCTAAGCTTCAAACTCTCAGAATACGGTATGAAACTCTTAAGATGCATAGTAATGAAAGCATAGCTAATTACTTCCTACGTATAGATGAGATTGTCAATTGTATGAAGAATCTGGGTGAAGAAATTAAGGAAGTTGTCTTAGTTGAGAATGTTTTGAGATCCTTGTCTGCTAAATTTGAATCCAAAGTGTCTACCATAGAAGAAAAGGAGGATCTGCAGAAAATCACTATGACGCAACTTCACGGAATCCTAACTGCTTTTGAAATGAGAAAAGGAGGACCATCAGATATGAGAGAAGCCACATTTAAAGTATCAGCAAAGGGAAAAGAAAAACTCAGTGAATCAGGATACATTTCAAAAGAAGAATATGAGGTAAATTTTGTCAAGAATCTTCAATGGGGATCTGGAAGGTTCGAAGGTAAGCTACCTTTCAAATGTTTTTCTTGTGGTAGAGTTAGTCACTACGCTGCTAGATGCCCTCATAACAAAGGAAAGATGTCTGAAGAAGGTAATAGAATTTATTATACTCATGATAAAAGTAATGACTCATCCAATAGTGATGAAGACATTAGACTTATCATGGCATATGAAAATAAGGACGTAGAAATAGAAGAAGTTACCAGATTAAAAGATTAGCTGAAGACAGTAACCAGAGTAAGGGAGCAGTTGCAGGATGTAGTAAAAGATCAGAGCATAAAAATTCAGAGACTTGAATCTAAGATCCTCTCTCTAAAAGAAGATCTTAAAGAATCAAAGAAGCAGAATAAAGAAGCTCTTGAAGAACAAGAACATAAAGTTCTTGAATTAAGGCAACAAGTGGAAGTAGGAAGAAAAGCGGAAGAAAACATAAAGAAGCAATATCTGGAAAAGGAAGAACAACATCAAGTTGAGGTAAATATCTTAAAAGGTAAATTAGAAGAAAATGATAAACCGTTACGATTTCAAGACAATAATAAGATTTTGGATGATATTCTTAGTAGTCAAAGATCCCCTACCATCAAAACTGATATTGGCTTTTATGAAGCTGTCGAAGGTGAATCTAGCTCACAAGGTGAGGAAAGGAATTCTAATGCAAAATCTAAAATGATCAACAAAGAGATAAGTGGTCAGCCCTAGAAACAACCAAGGAAACAAATTCTTCAAAGAAGATATTTTTCTCCTAACTATGGAAGTGATAGTTAGTTATTTCCTCAAATGAATAATGTTGAATGTTATGTATGTCATAATTTTAGACATATTGCAGCCAAATGCAGAAGAAGAATGGTTCAAGACCATCACACAGAAATATCATCATGTTATGAAACCAGCTCAAGAAAAAGATAGAAAAGATAGATCAACGCCTTAAAATTCAACCTCTTCGAGGGGGCAACCTCCTTTACATTACATAAATGAACAATTCTTGGATGATACAAATGAAAATACCTCCTTTCTATATATAGGAGTCTAAGGGGTCATAACATAATCAGAGTCGACATAATAACGTAAGGGCACAATAATAACGTAAGGGCACAATAATAACAATAGTGGGCTTCCATGGGGCACAATAGTAACAATATGGGCACTACATGGGTACATCAATATAATAAGTGGGTTGTACTAATAACAATAAGGGGTTACACTAGTAGTATAGGGGCCTAACATGCCCCTCTCCTTCAAAAATCATTGTCCTCAACGCTTGAGTAGTTCTTGATGCTTCTGTATAAAATTCTTGTCCTCCCATGTGGAATCTTCAGCAGATAAGTTCTTCCACTTGATGAGATACTCTAAAATTGATCGATTCTGTAGCTATCGGGTTCTTGTTTCTGTGATTGCTCCAGGTTCCAATATGATTTTTGCTTCCTCTTCAATTTCTGGCAATATTGTTTGAATTGGGATCTTTTGCAAATTTTGAATAAGTGACCATACTTCTTCATCCTTTTTCCATTCATCCCTTGCTTCGTTTATCCAATCTGGTTGGATAATAGAAATAGCACAAAACAATGCTTCCACATCCTCATCCTTGAAGAGTCTTCCCATTCGGTAAGGTCGCCATTTTTTTAGTGCATGTAGTATTGCCAACATTTCCTTCTCATAAATAGCTTGCTTGAGATGTAGCAGTAAAAATACCCATTCACCTACATCAAAACATTTTTCACTACGATGTTGATCTACCTGTTGTTTCGTTTGATTTTGCACCGAAGTGGCATTATCCTTTAAAAGTTGGAGAGCTTGTTGTTGATTCTCGATGTGATCTTTCACTACTTGAACCTTTTTCTTCTTGATACGTCCTTCTATCTCTAGAGTTTGAGTAGTGGTAATATCTTCCAATCCTTTACAAGATATGGTCGGATTCATTTCTTGATGCTCGATGTGATCTTTCACTTCTTGAACATCTTTCTTATTGATATGTCCTTCTATCTTGATAGTTTGAGGAATGGTAATTTTGACCAATGAATTACAAGATATGGTTGGATTCATTTCTTCTTTCTCGATGTGATCTTTCATTTCTTGCACCTTTTTCTTCTTGATATGTCCTTCTATCTTGAGAGTTTGAGGAGTGGCAATTCTTGCCAAAGCTTTACAAGATATAGTCTGATTCATTTCTTCTTTCTCTGGGGTGGGGTCTTGGCGTATATCTTCTTCTTTTGATGTTTCTTGATATTTTTCTTCCTCCTCTTCATATTCTATGTAAAATAATTTCTTCTCAGCACACTTATGACCTTTATTGCATTTGCTATCACAATTGTAACAAAGCCCTTTTTCTCTTTTTTCTTCCAATTGTTGTGGTGTAACCCTTGTAGGTTGTGGAAGGCTAGGAGAAACAACACTTCCATCTTAATAGTTGTGAGGGGTATGCTTCCTGGTTTCCATAATTTTTCTTTCCACTATGTCACAAAGCCCTTTTACTCTTTCCAATTGTTGTGGTGTTTCTCTAAAGAAGGTGTTGCTCTTTGTATCCTCATAATGTGCTATCATTTCCTCCATGAAAATTGACCACGTAACAATTTTTTTACGAGAACAAAGCCCTTCATACCATAAAAATTGATCCGGTTCTAAATATGAAGATGCAATACATACCTTTTGTAACAGTGGTACACCATGTAGATCAAAATATTGCTCCATTTGAAGTATCCAATTTACCAGATCCTTGCCATCAAACTTCCTCATCTTACTTTTTCTTGATTTTAGGAGCTCGATCTTGAAACAACTGTAACTCTGTACTTTTGGATCTTTAAGTTCTAAAATTGCGACTTGTAGTAGCCCTCTGTGTCCTCTTTCCAATGCCACCAGTCTGATCCAAATTGGATTCTCCAAGAAAGAGTTATGCACAATCTCCCAAGATGACCTAATTATAGACCTTTCCAGAAGAGCGAACTTGTATGAAGTGCCACGTGTCACTGTTTCGACCTTTGGCTCTGAAAAATATATAAAAGAAACTAAAATTTGTCCTATTTCTGTACCTTCTTACGAAATTTCAATCCGATGCTCAGAGAGAAAGTTATGACGATTTTCCCTAGGTCACCTGTTTGGAATGTAATTTAGGAGTCTGCAAAAAGACCAACTTCCTCAGATCATATCTCCGCAAATATAGTGCGAAAAGCTCTGAAATTTGGACCCAAGGTTCAGCGCAATTTCTTCTGAAATGGATTTTGTTTTTAGCTTCTGAAACATCACAAAAAAAAAAAAAAAAGAAAAAAAAAGGAAGAAGTTATAGCGAAAATTCCACGATGACCTGTTTGGAGTAGCGAAACCCTAGAATCCAAAGCTCTGATACCAAATGTTATGAAACCAGTTCAAGAAAAAGATAGAAAAGATAGATCAATGCCTTAAAATTCAACCTCTTCGAGGGGGCAACCTCCTTTACATTACATAAATGAACAATTCTTGGATGATACAAATGAAAAGACCTCCTTTCTACATATAGGAGTCTAAGGGGTCATAACATAATCAGAGCCGACATAACAATAATAATGTAAGGGCACAATAATAACAATAGTGGGCTTCCATGGGGCACAATAGTAACAATATGGGCACTACATGGGTACATCAATATAATAAGTGGGTTGTAGTAATAACAATAAGGGGTTACACTAGTAGTATAGGGGCCTAACATCATCACGTTCCAGGTACTTTAAGGGATATTGTTTTGCTTGCAATATGTTTGGTCACAAAGCTATTGATTGCAATAAAAGGAATATGAAACATGTAAGATGTTAAGCATGTAACAAGTTTGGACATAAAGTAAACGAATGTAGGAGCAAAATTCAGACACCAAAGCAAAAGGATCATACATCATCGCAGTTCCAGGTGTTGAAGAAGACAGAATTAGAACCAGAAAGATGTGGCGTAACTCAGTTAGCAGACATAACAGACACAGGGGAAACTGAAAGTGTATACCTTCAGTATTCCAATTTACATATGCAGATATTATAAAGATAAATCACGTATATATGCGAGTTAGAGGCTACAGAGTCGCGTATATGGAGCTCTGAAGAAAAATTTGCAGGGTAGACTCAGGGAAAGAAGTTTGATATGGTTTAGTCATGGTATGTGTTGGTTGGTATAAGTTCAGGGGGAGCATATGCTTCGAATAATTGTTGGCATTGTCGGCATTATGGTTAGAAGACTTTGGTGATAATGCTTATGTGGCTAAATGATACATCTTGCTACTTACTGTTGGTTGGCCAAGAGAATGATATTATAGGTTACAGGTTGTTGATGTTGATGAGAGATGCTTATAGTGCAGATCATATGGTGTATGATAGTTGCTGATGATTATCATGGTCTTGTTTAGATTCGGCATATGCTCAGGGGAGCATGGACGGATTGATACATCTTAGCATATACAAAGGGGGAGCTCAATTAGAGATTTCAGCATGTACTCAGGGGGAGTATGGACAACAGAATGTATATCAAGGGAGAAAATATCTTGGTCTGCCCTTTTCCCTTGATGTCAAAGGGGGAGAGTGACTTGGTGTGGTTGTTGCCATCAAGTACAAAAGGGGAGATTGTTGGCATTATGATACAAGTATGACTCAAGTGTTGTCCTTGATGGCAACTCACTCAGATGACAGATCACAGTTCAGACTCACAGAATGAAGAAAGAAAGGTATATGCAGGTTCACTATATACCAACTTGTGTATATACGTAGGTTCACTATATACCAAATCGTGTACACACACAAGTTCACTATATACCAAGTCGCATATATACGCAGGTTCACTATATACCAAGTAGTGTATACATGCAGGTTCAATATATACAAAGGTGTGTAGAATGTACACATGCACTTTCATAGAAGGAAAGGTGCATACATGTCGGAAAACTAAGTTTTGGTCTGTGGTATTTGGTCCATGGTATTTGGTCTGAGGTATTGACCCCATGTGTTGGGTCCAAGGTATTGGTCCTACATGGTTTTGGACCATTGAGAGAGGCCTAAACCTATATAAGGAGAAGAAGATCATTAGGCCAATGGGAAAGTATTCAAGTAATGAATATCTGATGAAGTGTGAGATCTAGTATGTTAGTTATGGGTTTGTGATGCTTTGCTTGATCTGAACCAAGGGTGCACCTATGTGGTTGATGAAGGTTGATGGACAGGGATCATGAAGACTAAAATGCATTATCATTATATGGTATGATCATGAATAGATCTAAATACTAATGCATGTCTTATCCTTTATATCTTATGTTCTGAGTATATCTGAAGTTGAAATGCAGCGATGGTATAAGTAATTATTTTCAGATCTGTACGCGGGTTCCTTTTGGTGAAAGAGCATATACATGCTGGTTTGACACAGTCAAGTAGCATATACATTATGAGATTTGATATTTGAGGTTGATGTTGGTTCTAGTGGTTATTGCAGAGTTTTGGACTCTGCTCTGTGTTCTGGTGACTGTGTTTTGATGACAAGGTTTCAGTGATTCAGTTGTTGGATGATTTAGAGTTGATGGTTGTATTGCAATGGTGATTGTTTTGTATTGATGGATCCAGTATGAAAATTTATGAAACGTGGTCCCTAGAAGAGAAGAGTAGGTTGTAGCCTTCTGTAGGTCAGCACCTACGTACTAGTACATCAGCTAGAACAAGAGTTAGGGGGTTGTAGCTCCCTTCCAGTAGTAGCTGGAGAACAAGAGAAGGTTGTAGCATTCTGAAAGTGGGTGCCTGCGTACTGGTATGAGTCTGTTCCAGTACAAAATTGTAAAAAGAAGTTTCTTAGTAAGAGGAAGATAGAGATGATTGCAGCAGGTGGTTTTCACCCACACTGGGTTTCCACCTTATATCATGGTGTTCATGTGTGCTTCTTATGTGTGATGATCTGTTCTGTGTTACTACACCTATTTACTGTTTATATGGTTAATAATGTTCAGATGCACCCATTAAAGATCAACTAACTGAATCATAAGTTTACTGGATATACGCTAGTTGCATTAAACGCAGTTGCGTATACACACTTGTTGCCTTAACTGAAGTAGCGTATATGAATCTGATAATGGAAATGAAAATATTATTGATTTTCTAATACTGATTCACACCCCCCCCTCTCAATATTATTTCCAACAGATTGTAATAGAGTACCTTAAGAGCCATTAACATCATCGATGCTTTCTCTCGCTTCTGTTAAAAAATTACATCGTTGGCCGGTAATCAGATGATGCCTACCATGTTCGACTCCAGCTCACTGATTCACATGGTTAGACTCGTACATTGGTTGGTTGTGTGAATGATATAAAAGACCCCAGATCTAGTTTCATCCATCCGGGTTGTGATTTCAGGAGTAATACAAGATCGCAATGTATGATAACTATGATCATACAGACAATTATCTAATCATGGGTCCACCATCAGTCATTCATGGATGTTTATTTTGATCATTATACATGTAATGTTAGCTTATGTGTTGAGTATGGGTATGCCCCCCTCAGCAAAGATATCATGATGTAAATGTATTATAACATATGGTTATCTCATGGGTTGTTCTTGATCCCGACTTGTCACAAGGTAAAGAACTTCAGTCATAAGTTGCCATTTCTAACTTTTCACTTTAGGGGGTAATCTATTATAGGTAATTTTGTCACATCTGGTCAATACGCCTTCACCTAGATCAATCAACATCCTTTTACCCCCTTTTCATCATCCTTGCACAAAGCCCTAAGCATGACTCATTCTAATCCATGAGCTTTTTCTTGAAAACACCTTGTTTCAGTCATTTTAAGGACCAATGCTCTCTAGCCTCCTATTGGACAATTTCGACTACCAGGTTTCTCTACTCTACACCTGTGCTGATCACCAGTAGGTTGATTAGTTTTAGGGGTGCATTGATTCTAGAAATTCAGGAAAAAGAGAGGGAATCCTGAAGCCTCTTCTTCCTGAAGCTTCCAGGATCTATTGTAACCATTTACCTCAAATGAAAGTCTTGAATCATATCTTATCCTACCTTGGAGTTTTCATCCCTTATCCCTTGAGTTAATCCTCCCATCAAGAGTGGATCTCGAGCCCATATTGGTAAAAGGATAAGAATTCATGAACTACCTCCTTCACCTGTATATTTATTGTCATCCATAGGCAAGTGGTTGGCTTCTGGAGAGTGATTCTACCCTTATGTTTCCCATGTGAGAGATACATTTCCATGCATTAGGGTGATCAGAGGTGCACTTTGTGACAAAGAAATGACAAGTCAACTTGGATGATCTTTTTTACAGGATCAACACCTATTTTTTGTTGTAACTCACTCCATTTCTATTAATGCAAAGAGTTCTTTGTTTTCCTATATATGATGTTATGATTTCATATATTTCAATACCATGTTGATCTATAGATGATGTTGCATAGATTATGTGAATCATTGGCTTGTGTTATCTAATTGTGCAAGTTCTAATTATAGCGATCAGAGTGAGGATTGGAGCATTCAAGCCAAGGAAGGAGTGAAGCATATGATAGATCCCACATAGACTTCATCTTGTTATCTATTTACTTTAAGGAAAACTTTAGTCCCTTTGTCTTTCTGTTGTTCTAGGTCAGTACGCAAGGCCTAGGGACGATACTTCTGTCCGTAGTCGCAGATTCTGCATAACATGGATGATGGTCGCATTTCACATTAAATAGTGTTTCCACTTTTTGACAACTTGTACTAGAGTGTAGAGCTATGTGTCATAGGTAGGGTAGTTGAGAACTACTCCATGCAATACTTTGGAATGGTAGCATGCAAGCTTTCCTCCTTGCACTAATAGCACTCCCATGGCATACCCACTTACATCCATATCCACTTCAACGGACTTATGCAATTTTGGTAATGTAGTAATTATTGCCTGATTGATTTTCTTTTTCAACTCTTCAAATCCTTCTATTGACTTTTCCACCACTTGAATCTCTGACTACTTGTTTTTATGATGTGGAGTCATGCAACTACTATTGAAAATGAAACTATGAACTTCCTCATGAACAATGCTACTCCAATGAAAAGATCAAGCTTAGACACATGTGTAGGAATCAACCACTTCATGATGGCCTCCATTTTCATAAGATCTACTTAAGCTCCCTTTCACTAATCACATAGCCTAAATACACCAAACAATAGTAGGAAAACTCATATTTCTTGAGATTTACTACTAGCTAGTGCTTCTTCAATGTCTCTGGCACTTGCATCAAATGTGAAATGTGATACTTATAGCTAGCATTGTAAACAAGTATATCATCCAAATAGACAATAACAAATGTATCTAGATGGGGGCATAATACATCATTCATTAGTATCATAAACATAGTTGGCACATTGAATAAACCAAAGTGGCATGACTAAACACTCATACATACCTTGTTTGGTTTTCCAATATGTCTTCTAGGTGTCTTCTTCTTTGGCTCAAACTTTGTGGCACCTTGATTTGATATCCATCTTTGTGAAGTATTTCCCTTACTACAATTGATTTAACAAATTGTATATATTGGGTTTAAGTGTACATATTTGAGTGTAATCTTTTCTAATTTGTTGTAATTGATGCACATTTTCCAAGTCTCATTCTTCTTTGGGACAATTATAATGGGTGACCCACATGGTAAGGTACTTGGTTCAATCAAACCCTACTTTGGTAGCTATTTAATCTATATATATATATATGTATGTATATGTATATATATATATCTATATATATCTATATATATGTATATATATATCTATATATATCTATATATATGTATATATATATATATATATATATATTTATATATATATATATATATATACATACATACATATAGATATATATATACATATATATATATATATATATACATATATATATATATATATATATATATATATATATATATATATATATATATAGATATAACAATGGCGAGTTTGGAAATAATTGAATTTTTCGCTCCACTTCCCTCTTGGGTGGTAACCCTTTAGGCTTAGGGAACACTCCCCTGTATGGATATAGTAATCCCTTAAGTTGATGTTTCTATTCTTTAGTACACCCATCTAGGGATGCCCTTTCCGTCATTGACTCATCACTAGACCTATTTTCTCTTTAAAAAATTAAAACATATATTTTGCTAGAACTAGTTATCTTCTTAGCTTGATTTAACTTGGAATTGCTTTTTTTTGCATTCATGCTTAAGGATTTCCCGTCCTTGTTGGAGTAGCGCTAATTGGCTCTTTTCATGAAGATTTCATCCCTCATATAAACGTAAGGACTTCCAAACATGACTCCGTGTGCATCAAGTGGTACTACATTCAATCCTACTTCATCAATATAATCAACACTTATAGCAAATTTTACATTGCACTATTTTTTTATCTTTATCTCTGCATCCTTATTTACCCATCCTAATAAATATGGGTGAGGATGATCATTAACCTCAAATCCAAGTTTGTTTACTAGATCCACTACTATGAGATTAGCCCATGAACTTTATTCAAATAGAGCATCTCTCTTAGTCTTCTTGAATTAGATTTTGATGTAGAAGAGCTTTGTTATCTCTTTTTCTTCTTGTTGATGAAGGCTACTTAGATTCACCTCCTTCTATACTAATGTGCAAATAATCTTTTCATCCACATCGTATATCATTTTCACCTAATTGCTCGAATGTGTGGCTAGAAGATTCTTTTTCTTTCCATACTTCTCTCTATTTTTTGGGTTCAATTCGTGATGCAGTGTCCAACACTATTATGTAAATGTGAGTTTGCATAGTAGTTTTTCGTGTATTTAGGCTATGTACTTGGTGGAGGGTATCTTATGTAGATCTTACAAAGATGGAGGCCATCATCTTCAATGGCTAGCCATTGTCCACTCATAGTTTAATATGAAGTGTAAACTCATATCATTCTAATTCCTAAAACAATTATGAGTCACAAACTTTCTTTCTCCTTACCCTGAAAAACCCAAGTAATGGAATGTCCTTCTCTGGCGCATAGTCCCTCAAGTTATCCCATTTCCCTCCAAGGCTCTAGAACAAATTGGTTAACTAATCTCTCTACTATGGACTCCAAAAATACTAACCGTAACAAGAATTCTCACAATATCAACTCACTTGATCACTCAGGTAATTTCTTCAATTAAAATCTCACTCACAAACCTATAGACAAATTCTTCATGCCTTTACTAGCTCCAAAAAAAAATTCGCAATACCCAGTGTGGCTATCGCCCTTCTTCCCGACATTGAGCTCTTGTTTTCTCTCTTCTACCCAACTCTAAAAGTTGTTATCCTCCCTATTTGAATTTAATTTTCTGCCATGTATGTTTGACTTTCAAAATTCCCCTATAACATTGTACTCAACCTATACTTTCAATTATGTGAGATGACTTTTCCATTAAAACTCATACATAGATTCAACTTTTGAAATAATCAAAAAAAGAAATAGAAAGTTCATTAAAAGATTAAAGTGGCTTGAGATTATTAAACATACATAATTTTTCAGTTAGACCCCCTCTTAGCCCACTCTCTTGAAAACATAACCCATAACTCTATCCATATGTATATGCAACCACATATATATATATATATATATATATATATCTATATATATATATATATATATATATATATATATATATATAATTTTATTATTTTCAATTATAAAAATAATATTATTACTAGTTCAAGCTTGTTTACCTACACAATTATATGCTCACATGAAAGTTCATATATATATATATATATCTAATTTTATTATTTTTAATTATAAAAATAATATTAATATTATTTCAAACTCGTTTACATGATTAAATTAATAATAATATTAATCTTTCTCAAAAAAAAATTAAATGATTATACATAATATTGTATAAACTTTATGTTAATTTTTTCCTTAATCAATTTCTAGTGGGGGCCCCTTTTTCCCTAAATATTTCAATAAACCTCCCCTCATTTGGAAAATGAGAGAGGGAAATGAACGATCAACAATAATTAATCACACTTCCATACCCACATTAAAGTCAAACAAATTTAGACTTACAGTTCCCATCAACAACAACAATAATAAGTGGCAACCATAGGTATGAGATAGCGTATGGTGTAGACAAATTGCATTTGAATGAGATAGAGTGTTAAGTAAATAAATAGTATCTAAATGTTAAATGGAAATAAGTTAATAACACTTGTTCGTTTGAATGTCTTAAGGTAATTGGTTTACATGGTTGTGGCATCTTCTTGGTGGTTTGGAAATCAGCCATAAAGAAAGAGGTCTGCAAACCTAAAAACAAAGCTAAAGTAAACCGAAACGCATGGATGTGAACATATTGTCAAAAACTCTTACCCGTACCCAAGACGTAATCTAAGCAAATCAATTTCAATAAAGGGTACCCAAAAGAATCTGATTAGAAAAACCTATCAAATGGTCCAAATCATTGATGGTCTAGGGTGGTTCATTCTATACCTCTTGATACAGATTCCAATACACTCGCCATAGGCCGGTAGCAGTTCAATACACTTTAATACAGACGACATCGACAGGTAGTACGCAAGTGCAAGTTTGGCCAGTTGTTTTATCAACTTTATGTGATCTGTTTGAGTGGTTTCACTTAGATATTAAGTATCGTGCAAGTTTGGCAGAGTTGTTTTATCAATTTTATGTGCTCTGTTTGAGTGGTTTCACTTAGATATTAAGTATCGTGTAGTAAGTTAATGATTAAATAGTTTTTATATTTTGTTAAAATAAATAAAAAATAAAATGATATGTAATTAATAAGATGTAAAAGTAGCTTTATTATTAGATAAAAATAAATTGATATAAAGATAGTGAGTTAATTGTTAACTTATTTTGTCAATTGTATGTGATACTTTAGATGTAATTGTTTCAGTTAAATATTAAACACCGTGTACTAACCGTTTGTATATTTTGTTCAATAGACAATAATAAAGTGATATCCTAGTTATAAGATGCAGAAATACTAAAAAAATCATTAACTTATTGTAGATTAAAAATAAAGTGAGATTCAAAGATAATAAATCAAACATTAACTAATCACTGGCTCACTATCTATACATTATGACGTAGCTACCAAATACGCCCGTATCGGAGAAATAAATACGGAAATCGGCAATTCGATTCGAACATCGAATAATTAGATGAAAATTCGATTCGGTTCATGGTAACTTCGTTTGGATAACAGAAAATTCACTATTTATAGTTTATTGCACAGATTTATTAATTTGTCTTTCAGATAATAGTAAGTTTAGTGATCTTTGTTAATTTGCGTTTTTGAGAACAGTAAAGTAGTAATCTTTAAGCATAAAATAGATAGGTGCCTTATTGCAGGTAGGAAATGGAAAGGCCACCGGATTGTAGGTAGGAAATGGAAACAAATTTTGAGTAGAGAAAATTTCTTATTTTTAATTTGAGTATTGCTTCAAAGGGTTTAGATAATAAGGAAAGAAGCAAAATCTGGAAGAGTAAATCTTATAATAATTAATTGATTTTCTAAATATAATATATTTATATTAAGAGAAATCTTATAAACATATTTTTGAATGTTTAATTTTTAAATATGTATTAATTATAAAAGATTTTAGATAAAATTTGAAATTAAAGAAAAGTAGTTTTGAGTTTAGAATATTTAATTTTTAAATAAATATTAATCATAAAATATTTTTAAATAAGATTTGAAAGTAAGAGGGAAGTTTTGAATTTTGAAAAGAAGAGATATCTTGGAGCTAAGACAAATGTGGTTATAGTTTTGGTAAGTAAACTCTAATTTTAAAATTGTCTATATTGATTAAAATTATTAAAAATTATTTAAATTCCAAAATGAATGGGAAAAATTGAAAGCATTGTTGTTACAAGAAAAAGAGTATATATATTTAAATGTTTAAGATATATACTTTCGAATTTTTTCCGAATTGAAATTTTTCCAGTCGAATTTTTATCGTATCGTATCGAATTCGAATCCGAATTCGAATTCGAACTTGGTAACTATGCATTATGATGTTGACTAGACAAGAATAAAGATATGATGTAAAAGTAGTGAGTCAATCATTAACTTATTGTTGAAGGAAGGTAAAGTGGGTTGTAAAGATCATAATCACTGGCTCACTATCTTTACATTATGATGTTGACGAGACAAGAATAAAGTGATGTCCCACTGATATGATGTAAAAGTAGTGAATCAATCATTAACTTATTGTTGAAGGAAGGTAAAGTGGGTTGTAAAGATAATAAATCAATTATTAACTTATAAGTTAGTGTAAATAGAAGGCTATCTTTTGGGAACTATTTTGATGAAATTTTACAGAATTTTTTAAAAATTCAAATTCAAATTATAAAATTTCTGAATTTTGAATACTCCAAATAATTTTGAAAATGCTGAATCTATTTCCACTGTTAAAAAAAATATTCAAACACTCCAAAAATAAAAATAAAAAAATCACTAAACACCCCAGCTTAATCCCCTTAATATTTCGAGTTAACTCATAAAGATACTTTTCTGTATTATATAATTAATACCCTAGTCAACAAAATTTCCTTCATGTTTCGTTATTGTCTAGTCTTCATTCCTACTGGCTAAAACAACCCCTCTTCTAGCTTGCTTGTAGGGACGAAAGCCTACCTACGTAGACACACATATCTAAGCATTTGCGTGGGACTCGCACTAACTATTGTAAAAAACGCTGCCGTGCCTGAGAATCCCTTACACGTAGGGGATTCATATTCCATATTCATATTCTACTGAAAATTCCTGGGCACAACTTAAATTTGCTGCCATGTTATTGCTTCCCAATTCGTGGCGTGAGTCAAATTTCCTGGACTCTGGCTGCTACTTCTTACAGTTTTCTTGTTGTGACAGATGCCTACCTCTGCAAATCGTATACGTGGCACTCTTACCCACTATTGTAAAGAAAGAAAGTTACCGTGCCCGATAAGCCCTTAAATATAGGGAATTATGATTTTATATTGGATTGAGTTTCAGCATGGTAAAATTTTTATTAAATTTTCTTTATTAAATTTAAATAGAAAATAATGATAAATTAAATTTTGATTTGTGTTATTTAAATTTTATTATATATTTAATATTTTTAAAAAAATTTAAAATACTTAAATATTTTACTTATAATTTTAATAAATCGCTAAATAAATCAACAATAATTCATTTATGAATAGCAACTGTATGACGGATCATTGCGGGTATAATGACAGATGTCCGGGACCAAATAACTATTATCTTCTTTTCTTCTTTTATGTTTAGATTTTTAATTTTCCTCAATGAATGATTAGCCACACAAGAATTTTTTTCAGTGAACATGTCATGATCAATTACTTTTCTTTCCCTTGAAGTAATAAGCCGACTAAAAACACCAAAATAAAGAATAAAATAAAGAATAAGTTAGGAATTATCATAGAACAAGTACCTTACTTAATCAATGAAATGTTTATCCATCAAATCGGAAAATAAACTGTCAACCTTTCAAAAAAAATCACACCCGTATCGATACTTTACTGAAAATACATGACAACAACTTAAATCTTCGGCCATGTTAACGCTTCCCAATTGGTGCCGGGAATCAAATTTCCCGTGTTTGCTTATGCACCACGTTACCTCCCGTGTTTGCGTATGAACCACGGTAGCTCCTAACTAATCGCACACGCTTTCGTATGTCTTACACTGAGTCGGAGGTATTATATAAGAAAATCGTCTTCCCCTTTCTCCACACAAATTCTCATTATTTCTCTCTGTGAGTTTTGTTGTTATTTCGTGATGGCGAGTGTTTCAAAGGCAACCCTGTTACTCTTCCTTGCGACCACCTTGTGGACTTTATCAGCCAATGCTTCGGATTCTTCCCCTGGATTTACAGATGAAGACCTCAAGTCCGAGGAAAGTCTGCAACTCCTTTATGATAAATGG
This sequence comes from Pinus tabuliformis, assembly GCA_031772625.1. NCBI lineage: Eukaryota > Viridiplantae > Streptophyta > Pinopsida > Pinales > Pinaceae > Pinus > Pinus tabuliformis. The sequence continues at coordinate 930,285,242 of CM062811.1, read as the reverse complement.
GCACTTCGGCATCGCACCACCAGAAGTTTGGATTCGGATGAGCATGCCAAACGATTCGAGATATTCAAGGACAATGTGAAATATATCGACTCTGTGAATAAGAAGGATGGTCCATATAAACTTGGATTGAATAAATTTGCAGATCTGAGTAACGAAGAATTCAAGGCCATGCATATGACAACTAGAATGGAGAAGCACAAGAGTCTGCGCCGAGACAGAGGAACACAGAGTGTATCATTCATGTACCAAAACTCCAACGACCTGCCAGTGTCTATTGATTGGAGAGAAAAGGGAGCTGTTAACCCTGTGAAGAACCAAGGCCAATGTGGTATGATCTTGAATTTTGCAGAATTAGTTTCAATTTCAAAATAATATCTACTAATTTTTTAGATTGTTTTTTCAAATTTATCACAGTATCAATATTTTGATCGAAGCTTTTAACCAACTAAATTCATTTTAATTTTAATTTATTTAGTAGCTGAGCACATAGGTTTACTTTGGTATATGTTGTAGCTGATATATTGTTTAATTTTTTTTATCTCGCAGGAAGTTGTTGGGCATTTTCAACTATAGCTTCTGTAGAGGGCATTAACTATCTCACAACAGGGAAGCTCGTTTCTTTATCAGAGCAACAGTTGGTAGATTGCAGTAAAGAGAACTCAGGCTGCAAAGGAGGGCTTATGGACAACGCCTTCCAATATATCATAGATAATGGTGGGGTCGTTGCTGAAGATGAGTATCCATATACTGCTGAAGCCAGCGAATGCAGTCCCTCCAAGGTATGTTAAGTGGCAATACTGCTTACCTGTGCATTTAGATAGGATAGTTAAATCCTAGTAAAATGGAAAATGTGAGTGAAATGGGTTTCAATATAAATTTTTGAATAGTTAACCAGTAAAAAGGCCCTCTAAATTGTGTGTGGATTAAGATGCTGTATTTTTGGAAAAATTGTAGGTAGAGATGTGGAATATTTGGAATTTTAGCTATTTGCATGTTTATGTTGGTATATTTTGATTCCGATTAGAAAAGTTTAAATAATATTTGATAGATTAAATTTAGGTAGAAATTTGTGAGAATTGAAAATATATGCAGTTTTATCTATATATAAAATAAAATTTAGATAATTATATAAATTATTAAGATAACACATTCTATTAACTAGAAAGATAAGCTTTTTCCTTGAAAATGACAATATTGATTGTTTGCCTAGATTCCCTTCTTATACCATATGAATCCAAATTTGTGAGAATTGAAAATATATGCAGTTTTATCTATATATAAAATAAAATTTAGATAATTATATAAATTATTAAGATAACACATTCTATTAACTAGATAGATAAGCTTTTTTCTTGAAAATGACAATATTGATTGTTTGCCTAGATTCCCTTCGTATACCATATGAATCCACATATTTAATTCTCAATCAATGTGTGTGTAAACAACCTTGAGTTTTTATTGGCATTGAAAAAAAAACAGTTTCTATAAATAACAGTAAACATCATCATAATATTTTTAATAATGGTGTGTTATCATGTTTGTAAGACTATTGAATTTTTATTTCATTTTATTGTTTTAATAATAATCAATATTATATTTTGTAAGATTATTAAGTTTTGTTTTTTTTATAGGTTAAACCAAATGCAATAGCAGCAACTATTGATGGTTTTGAAGATGTTCCTGCTAACAATGAAAAAGCTCTCAAAGAAGCAGTGGGCCACCAACCTGTGTCTGTCGCCATTGAAGCAAGTGGTAAAGATTTTCAATTTTATTCAAAGGTAAGTGGTCATAATCTATTACATTGTTCTTAAAAATGAATATATTAGAAATGAATAATTTGGCATCTACACTAAGAAATTTTTTAATATACAGGGAGTATTCACTGGTGAATGCGGCACTGAACTTGACCATGGAGTTGTAGCGGTTGGTTATGGCGAGTCTCCTGAGGGAATTAATTATTGGATAGTTAGGAACTCTTGGGGACCTAAATGGGGAGAAGAAGGGTATATAAAAATGCAACGAGATATTGAAGCAGTAGAAGGGAAGTGTGGTATTGCCATGCAAGCTTCATATCCTACCAAGAAAACACAAGACATTGATATTGAATTGGATGTTGATCACATTAGTGATGAATTGTAAAAAACGTCTCAACAAAAGATTAGTCTGAAGATTCCTTCTTCATTTATTAGCTAAATTTGGTCATTATACTAGATTATTGTTGATAGGTACTTCTCACTTGAGAGTTTAAAATACATTATCATATTGCACTATTATTGATGATATTGAATAACTTAAATTAAATTTTCCATTGTTTCAAAAAGTGTGATTGAGATCGTGGATATAATTTTGTTGTATTAATTTGTATGTCTAGGCTATTAAAATCATTCTTAAAATAAATATTACAATTATTAAATTTAAATTCTAGGATTGAGAATAACAATGAGCATTGAAGCACACACAAAAATTATTTAGAAAGACATTCAAATTCTTAAGAAAGATGAGGCACAACTAGCATCATTAGTGGGAGATTCTTGAATCATTTTTAGGCCACTCGATAACAAACTCCATTTCAAAATATTTTTATATCGACACATAATATATACAAGCTAAGCCTAACAATTTAATGCACTTGAATTCTTCCAACTCTTACATTCTTAAAATAAAGCCATAGACCTTTTGGAAAATGGTGGCACAAGTACATATGAGGTGCTTTAAGAATAAGTTTGGGGGAGAGTATCTTCTCTCATCTCCCCTCCCATGATTTTAGTTGAATTTAAGACTTGATAATAAAAGCACCATATACAAGTGTTGTTATTCAAGTTAGAAGGAACAAAGTTATGGGTCATTTCTCTCTAAACATATAGATACCTCTCCTCTTTAATGGTAAGGCTTATTAACTCCATGATGGCTTAGGATTGCAATGCATACTGTGTTTAGAACAATCTAGGCTTTGGAATGTTGGTGTTATTCATATCTATGGGTATCTCAACTATTCTTCATAAATTAGTGATTAGTCTTGCCATCCTATTCTTAGCTATCCTATAATATCATATTTTCTAATCCCACAAGTTTTGTAATGTAATTAAAGTATGATAATGCTAGAGAACCAATATGGTTATATGGCCAAACTGTTTGATGTAGATATCTTTGTTGATTTAAATCACAAATTGTTGAAAATGAAGATGAGGACATGCCTATACAGATCTCGATGTCTAGAAATGTAGCTTTCTTAGGGAGTCTGCGAGGGAGATTGGAAAGTTTGCAATCTTCCCTAAATTTAGTGTTCAAACCCCCATGATTATGTGCTAATTGAGCTATCAACTTCCCTAGAAAATTATAAGGAATGAGGAAAGAGGTATAAGAGATGAGCATGTCTAGGTTGTGTGCCTCATAGTCGCCAGAGTGACTTTGCATCATGTAATACCCCTACCTATTTTGATGTAAATGTTTGCATTCTTTATATTAGGCTTGTGAACTCAGAATACTTTTTACTATTAGGCTGGTGGGCTCGATACTATTTGATGTGGTATGCGTGCCCATGTAATGACATTAGATAAATTTTGGGGCTATTTTCCCAGGTATTTTTATGTCATTTTTGGCTAAGTGGCTAAGAATGCCAAGATGTAAATATTGTATAATTGTACATATTTTTCACTATATTAGTAAAAAATAAGGTTGGTTGTAGAGCCCACTCCATGGAAAGAGTATGGGGGACACAACTCCAAGGCAAAAGGAAACAATTGAGTTTGGCAGAAGTGTGCACTTTGGTGGCCCACGTTGCTTCAGTGAATGCCACATGCCAGTTTGGGCTATGCATTTAAAAAGGATGGTGGCTTTATTCTCAGGATTATTATTATGCATTTATTTTAAGTACGGGATTCAGGGCACTGAGTCTAGTATCTCATGGCCAATGAGTTCTAGGGTTTGACTCTAGAACTAACCAAGGTGCAACTATTAAGTTAACCATACTGGATAGATGCTTTCAGGTTTTTATGTGAGCTCTGATGGCTCTTGTTATCACCCCAAGAAACTCTCCTAGGTTATATCTTAGAGATGCTTAGGAACATTACAAACTCAACAAAAAATGTTGAAAAAATGTGGATGAATCGAAGGAATGATGCATATTCAACCCAGATAACCACTTCTACTAAACTTAACCCCAGACATGGGTGAACACCCCTAGACTACAAGGCCTTAGACCACCAATTACTCATAGTTTGAGGAACAGGTGAAGATGGAGAATATTGACCACACCAGCAGATGCACAGGACCTTGTGATGGCCGGCTGCAACCAATTTAAAAGTCTGTAAATCTATTTCCTAATGCACAGACATGATGACAGCTCTCTAGCATTAAAATAATAGAAACCTGCATACACATTCAATGATACATGTTAGATTCTAACACAGAGGTGGGATGATAGCCTCTCTAATGCTAAACATCAAGAGCACATGAAAATTGCATAACAGGCACAGCTTGGAACAAGAAGAAGTGGAAAGTGAGCAATTAACAACAAAAGAAGCTTGTATTAGCTGAAAATGAAGACCAGACGCTGCAGATATCACAGTAGTTACAGTCTCCAGAAGTTGAATCTTACATCAAAAAAATATCCATCAACCCTCATTACATCTTGTATGTGGGTATATATAGAGGTTGATTACAAAAATATATGCTATCCTATGCGTGGAGGGGTCATAATGGACCACCAACCACATTAACTGTCTGATATGGGTCTCTGCTGCGATCTGTTGTTTCAAATCTGTGAATTTGACATTCTCTGGTATTTTGTTGTACTCCTCGAGCAGGTGGAGTGTTGTATGAATAAATTTCCATAACTGTTGAAGGCGTTTAACTGCTCGAGGATTGTCCTTCTCTCTCTCGGCCATGCTTTCTGTTGAATGCAGTGGTTGAGGAATAACTGTGCTAGGTACAGGTAGTTGATCAGGGTTGTCCTTCAGAAGCACAGCTCAGTCAAAGGTGGTGAAGACTTCATGGCGAACAAATGAGTAGAACCGGGAGTAAACAACAGCCGTTGGATCCAGCAAATGGTTGGCAGAGATCTATCGGTGGGAGGTGTCGGGAGGAAATGGAGGCAAGAATGATTGTGAGCCGTCGGATCTTGCAGATGGACGGCGGAGATTGACTTGTAGGGGCTATCCAGAAGAAGTGGGAGCGGGCGAACGAGGGTCGTTGGATCGCGGGGTGGGCAGATCCAAAGGTGATCGAGGGTGGAAGCTGTGCAGGAATTAATCGGCGGGGACGGGCGTGATGGCGGTAAGCGATTTCCCCGCACCGCTTATCAGAGGTGAGTGGTATCCGTATATGGGCTAACGATCCAAAATAACAGCGACGCGTGGCGGATGGGACCGACGGCAAACCACTTTCCCCGCAGATTAATGCACATGCAGGTTTCGGCAGCGAGGAAGGCGAACGACGTTGGATCGTGCGGCAAGAACGATCGGACGATGGAAAGGGATAATGGGTTAACAAGTGGGAAAAGCAACAGAGACCATTAGATAGGGATGAAATGATCGAACGGTGCGGGTTAAATGGAATGGGTTACCATAGAAAAAGGCGCGCGGTCATGCTACCGTGGTTACATGGGTTTAATCCTTAGTGCCTGGGGGACCGAAAAACAAAGGCTTTCATAGCAATTTAGAGGTGAAATGGAGGAAAACACATGCAGGGGGGCTATGGGAGTACACAAATATGGAGGAACAAGATAAGAAAAACTGATGCACATCCCTTTTTGAGAGCAAACGACCCGATCAGGCCTGTATTTGATCCTCGAACGTTGAAAACAATAGTAGAGCTAACAGCTCTAAGGTTTTGTTGGCCTTGATTATGGCTTGGTGCCATGGAGTTCTGGTGGGGAACTCAGTTCCGAGATAGTCGGTGAGTCCTAATTGGGGCTCTAGCAACAGTGGTCGAGATTTTGGTTTGGTTGTTGACACTTGGACACTAGATAGCAGCAAAGCTCCTAATGTTGCAGGTTGAGACTATTCTAGCCAATCGTAATTTGCCTTGAAAGGTGGGCACCACCAAGGGACTTGGGTTGTGCCACTTGAGTACCGAAGAGGGGATCATGAGCATGTGGCTAGAGACTAAGGTTGTTGGGGTCGATGTCATAGCCATGGTTTTTGTTGCCAATGGTCAATTGTTACCTATGAAGTTGTTGTCCTAGCTCGGGGGTGGCTTTTGGTTGAGCTGATGAACCACACGGTCTAAGGCTAGAAGGAACATGGAGAGCCCATCGTCATTCGTCTCCTTTTAGCAAATAAATACTTGTATTATTGTTTATGGCTTTTATTTGTGCATTATGTATGGTTGATATTTTATTTTAAGCTTTCGTTGAGATGATTAAAATGCAAATGAAGCATGTTGAATAATGTTAATATGTTTTCTGTTGGAATTAATTAATTGCTTATATGTAATGTATAATATTACATGGCATATAGTGTGGAATATCATTTAATTAAATGGTCAGGTCTAGGTTTCAGGATGGTAGAAATGGATATGTATGCTTCAACAATAAATGAATGTTATAATTAAGCAGTATTGTAAGAAGGGAACATTACATATTGGAATCAGAGCCTAGTTTCAACACTAGGTCTCAATTGGGCCAAAACTACAGATCAATTGCCATTTGTTTGATGAAAGTATCAAAGATGAAAATAAAAGAAATTTACAATAACTCTGAGAATAGATAACCTCAGGAAGATAATTGGAAGAGTAATATAGAAGACATTGGGCCCCAACCTTAATCGGTGTGTTCAGGCTTAGCTGGGCAAAACAAGGTTGAGTAGCCGACCCCGACCTTCGTTGGTGTAGTCAGTTGTGCGTATAATTAGTTTGGTAAAACAAAACCAACCTCTGACTAGTTAACTGGAGCCACAAAGGTGGAGTGGGGTAGTGCATGGTAGGTCCTGTTGGCGAAATTCGTGGGCGTGGGCGGTCGATGTGGTCATGGAGGTGGACGAGGAAGGGCCCGTGGGTTACCCTTTTGCTCATATATATATATATATATATATATATATATATATCACCTTTGCACAAATTGGGAATACAAGTGTTTCAAACTAATTTATTGGAAGGACATGCCATTTGTTTATATTATTTGGTTTGTGGAGGGTTTAATGCAGACGCTGACGAAGAAGATATAAAATAAATATTAGCAATATTAGCAATTGTTCTAGAAGTTGCAAAGTGAGGTTAATAGGAGTGCTAAATTGAAAATAAATTGAAAAGAATAGTTTGATTTGAAATAATAATGGTTATACTAAATTTAGAATATTTAGTGTATTTGTGTTTTTGTTTTTTAATTTATAATTTGCAATCATATGCATCTCTCAAATAAATATGATGTTTAATGGATATGAATTTAAAAGTTTTTTTAAATTTTCACTGATTTAAATAATGAAATATTAATTTTGTTCACTAATTAATTATAATTTTTTTACCCTAAAATCATCTATATGAATTTAGTAATATAGAAAAATATTATAATTCTTACTTTCTTGGAAATCAAGGACATTAATTATTCTTAACCAAAATCTAAAAATTCTGCAACAAATTTAGGGTGGGTTTTTCCAGTTTTAAATTTTGGTTTTATTTTTTGTGAATTTTGTTCCTGGTCAATTTTGTAACAAATTTAAAAATTTTACTGTATTAAATTTAGGTTTTGTTTTGGTGAAATTTTTTTTGGCTTTCATAAGGATTTTTTTGGCTTTCATAGATACAGAAATCAAGTTCTTTGTTATGCCAGGCACATACATTACATTATAAATTTGTTTGATATTACCATCAGGTAGAATAACAGAAACTTTCCCACATCCTTTGATCTAATGACTTTTGTCATCACCTAGGTAAATTTGTGCGCCTTCGTTGATTTCTTTAAAATCCTCCAGCCAGTGCTCATTCCCTTTCATATGTGTTGATGCTCCTAAATCTACATACCAGATGTCTGCATCAACATTTTCATCACGATCTGCCATGAACAATCTTAAATTCTGCACTTGATCACCATTTGCAAAATGACCTACATGTCTCTTTATCTTCTGTTGTTCTTCATGATATTTCTTTTTCCTACACTCCCTGGCAATATGACCCAATTTTTCGCAATAAAAACATTTAGTTTCAGAGTACTTTTTTTTCGGATGCATACCTTGGGTCAGATTTGGCCGTTTCTATGACCTTGCTTCGTTTTGTTGTTGTGGACCTCCTTTCCCTTTGTAGAAGTTTTTCCTCGCCATTAATGCAAGATCAACGCTCTGGGGCTTCAGAGTCAATCTCCTCTCTTCTTCCTGCATCAGTATACCTATCAGCTCTTCAAAATGTGGGATCTTCTCTATGGGATTTATCCCAGTGATGAACATTTGATAATCATCAGTGACACCATTCATTGTAATGGTCACAAGATCTATATCGTCCATTCTATGACCAATAACTGATAATTTGGTTTTTAGATCCTTGATCCTTGCTACGAATGAAGCAATTGTTTCATTCTCCTCCTTCAGGGACAGGATCTTACTCTTGAGGAACAGAAGAGGATTTGAATTCCTGATCTCGTACAATTCCTTCAGAATTCCCCAGATCTCGTTAGCTAACTTACCTTCTCTGATGTGCGATATAATGCAGTCTTTCACTAACATTTTTAACGTTGTCCTTGCTCTACTTTCTCGTTTCTCCCAATATGGGATCGATGTTGATCCAGCCGCGGGCCTCGACACATCCATTCACAATCGTCCAAGCACTCTGTGCTTCTAACAGAGTCTGCATCTTGAATTTCCAATTTGCATTATTAATTGGAACCATTGAGCTTGTTATGCTTGTTCATGCATGCTTCAAAACTATTACTATTAATCTTAACGATTTAGAAAAAAAAATCGACAGGTAAAAGATGTTAAATTACCCCAGATCTGTGACAGGTACAGATCACCGATCTTCAATATTGTCTGATCTCGCAACACACGCGCAGATCACTGTGGCTTCCTTCTCAGCCTCCAGACAACCTTCTGTTGTCAGCTACAGCCTTGTTATTGGCTTCTCCACGCAACTTCTCTGACAGCGATAGCCTTGTTCTTGGCTTCCCCTCGCAGCTACAACGTTGTTCTTGGCTTTCCTCATGCAGCTACAGCCTTGTTCTTGGCTACACGATCGTCGCAGAAGTCCCTGTTGTTTCTGCAACGTCGTTGTAGGTGTACACGTCTTTCCTGCGGCAAAAAATATAAAAAAATATGTGCGAAGGAGCTACAATGCACTCGTCGTAGAGGTACACTCAAAACCAGCAACGATTTCAGAATCGTCGCAGTTATCTGCCTTACAACTGCGATGATCTCAGTTCAAATGACCACATCAGCGAGCGTACATGTTCCTCAGCCCTGACGCTCTAATACCATGATAAAAATGGCAATGTTTGTATTAAAAAAATAAAACCCACTGGTCAGCTCTACGAAAGAGAGTCTGACTCTGCAGAACGCTCTACATTGTTCATCCACATTACACATTAAATAGAAAACATGGTTTTAGGGAAGTTAGAACAACATCCTAAGAAATAGAAACTAATTCCTATCCTGAACCAACTCTACCTATTCTAGGATATTCTCCATTATCTTCAACAAGTGCGTGAGTCAAATTTCCTGGACTCTGGCTGCCTACTTCTTACAGTTTTCTTGCTGGGACAGATGCCTACCTCTATATAGATATATCTAATTGTATACGTGGCACTCTTAGCCATTCTTGTAAAGAAAGTTACCGTGCTCGAGAAGCCACTATTGTAAAGAAAGTTATCATGCCCGAGAAGCCCTTAAACGTAGGGAATTATGACTTTATATTGAAGTGGTTTAAAGTGCGATTTGTTTGTGGAGTCATCTAACGAGGCGAAGGAATTGCTTGGACGACCAAAAGTCGCTGAAATCCTGGCAAAAATAATTCAAAAAATCTTGTAGAAGCAGTCGTGTCTTTGATGGTGGAAATGGATTCAGCACCATCAAAAACGTCTAGGACACCTAAAATTTTGAAGTTTAACAACTATAACTTAGATTTACAAAAATCCTCACCGGATTTTCTCTAAAATAACCAGAATTTCCATAACTTTCTGGGCAACTACTAAGACTCGTTAGACTACGCATTTGTTAAAATGTGGTAAATTTTTTATTAGAGTTAAATGAAAAAAAAATTGTGATTGTGAAATTTAAATTATTTATTATTATTATTATATATATACAACACTTTTTTAAAATTGTGAGTAATTCACCTGTAATTTCAATAACTTAAATTTACTAAATTTCCGGCCATGTTAACGCTTCCCAATTGGTGGCGTGAATCAAATTTCCCCCTAACTAATGCCACACGCTTTCGTGTGTCTTACACTGAGTCGGAGTTATTATATAAGAAAATCATCTTCCCCTTTCTCTCTGTGAATTTTGTGATGGCGAGTGTTTCAAAAGCAACCCTGTTACTGTTCCTTGCGACCACCTTGTGGACTTTATCAACCAACGCTTTAGATTCTTCCCCTGAATTTACAGATGAAGACCTCAACTCTGAGGAAAGTCTGCGACTCCTTTATGATAAATGGGCACTTCGGCATCGCACCACCAAAAGTTTGGATTCGGATGAGCATGCCAAACGATTCGCGATATTCAAAGACAACGTGAAATACATCGACTCCGTGAATCATAAGGATGGTCCATACAAGCTTGGATTGAATAAGTTTACAGATCTGAGTAACGAAGAATTCAAGGCCATGCATATGACAACTAGAATGGAGAAGCACAAGAGTCTGCGCCGAGACCGAGGAACACAGAGTGGATCATTCATGTATCAAAACTCCAACCACCTGCCAGTGTCTATTGATTGGAGAAAAAAGGGAGCACTTAATCCTGTGAAGAACCAAGGCCAATGTTGTATCTGGGATCTGTTTTAACAGATTTGTGCAGATTTGCAAGTGGCTCTGTTATAGACAATTTTGTGCCTTGCAGCATCAGGCATGAATTGTCAATAATCCAAGGGATCCAAAGTCCCTAAACATGATGTTCCTACCCCTAGAGGAACAAGGTCAGCAAACCAACAGCTCTCAGATCAGTTCTCCACCTGAAAACACTCAAAAACAAGCAATCCTGAAATCAAAGCAGGTGCTCCACTAGGCTTCTGCGCTGAAACTCAACTCCTCCATGGTGTACCTGCGTTGCAAAGCAGGTAGAACAAAGGCCACCTGCGCTGAGCGAGATGGGACAAGTGGCACACTGAGTCATTGCTCTAGAATCTTCCAAAAATGACACTTGGATCAGGGATTTCGCCTTGTGATGAGTTAGAGGCTCTGTTTCTCCAAGTGGAAGCAAGGTTCTCCAAGTGGACTCAAGAACTGAAGATCAACTGAAGAGAGAGAGGACACAAGGCAGCTACACATCAGTTGCAAGCTGACTCATCCTTTCTCAATTCATCTATATATTGAGCTCTCTCCTATGAGCTCAGGAGGCTGGAATTTTGTGCAAAGTAATGATATGCTGTTGGTTTCACTATAGAACTATTGGGTGATTGCTTGAAGGAGGTGAAGAGGAGAAATTCTTTCTGCTGGGAGGTGTTGCTGGATTGGGGCCTTCAATGGTTGTAACACTCTCAGAACTTTACTTCTTCCATTAATAAAAGCTATTGAGGTTCTTCTATATGCACTTGTTTCAATGATGTATTGTGATAATTGTATATTTGATTTATGCTAATCCTTGAATCAGTTATGATTGCATGCTTCTTGTAGTTTCCTTCTTTGTTATTTTGCAGGATCTCATTGTAGCTGGGCCAGCAAAAGAGCAAGGAGCTGGGAGCAAGCAAGCAAAGAGAAGAGTTTGGATTCGACATTAAGCGCAAGACAACGGTTAGTGCATTTCTTCATTCTCTCTTGCTTTCATAAAGAAGTAAACCTTAAGTAGTTTTCTTTACAGTTGTTGCTGAGGTACTATCACCCTTAGAGTGGGATAGGGTCATCCGAATCAGATTCTTTTCCCTACAACAAACTGGCGACTCCGCTGGGGATCGTATCTGTTTGATTGTTTGTAGTATTTTGCTATTCATTTCCTGAACAAAAGAGTACCAAATCGAAAAGCTTTTGACTATATCAAAAGCGAAGTAGAGGGCAGCTACTCTAGCTCATTTCTGAGCATGTTCATGATTTGAAGAGCTGATCTACAAGGATCCTTGTAAGCTCTTAGTGATAGCTTTTCATCTTCCTTGTCATCCCTTAGTGTGTGCTTGACTGATTGCTTCTGATTTGAGCAAAAACTGTGCATTTTTGAGAAAATTGTGACCCGGAAACTGTGAAAACGAAACTTTCGTTTTCCAAAGCAGGTAGTACACAGGCTACCTGCTTTGCAACGCAGGTCCCGAAGGGGCTACCTGCGCTGAGAGCCAGATTGGCTGTGCAGCACCTGCGTTGGCCCAAATTTGCCTTGTGCATTTGGGGTTTCCTCCCTTTTTCTTGCCTGTTTTCACTATAGATTTTGCAGCCAGTTACCAGTCTTGTACCTGTTCTGAAACCAACCTTACTTGCCATCATTCCGCCTCTGTTATATAACGAAATTGTACTTGTTCTTTTGTATTTCTTACATCATTTACAATTTCCCATAACGAAAGTAAACTAGTCTTGCTTTGGCCTCTTAGATCTGAACCTGTGTTAGGCATTTTGCTGGTCTAAAGAGTTAGCTTGTTTGCTGTCCATAGCTGATTAGTCTTTTTACTTTCGTCATTATGGTTTGATTTCATGTATTTCCAGTGATTAAACAAGTAAATCTTAAGGTGTCTTTTGATTTTGGACAAGCTTGTTTGTTTTCGCTTTAAATCGAAATCAAAGTTATATAACAACTTTCTTTTTGTAATACATCAACATTAAGAAAGGGAAAAGAAAATACATGCATTGTGCATTTTGCATTTGACTGCTTGCATGACGATTTAGGAAATTTTGCATTAGTGTGTGCTCTATGATCTGTGTGAAAAGATTTGCCTTTCTTCTCCCTCAGTAGTTAAGATTTTCAAAGTTGAAAGATTGAAAAGTTTGCTTCTCATCTTAGACTGCATCAGGAATTTGTCATATACATCTCGTGGTGATCCTTAAAGGCAAACTGCTAAGCAAGATCAACATTAAAATAAATCCAATTTACATAACAACACTTTGAAACATAACGCAAACACATAGAGGTCTAGGTAGAGACGTGTTCCGGCGTCGTTAAACGTAGTGACTGTCGATCTCTACGAAGGTGGGTGATTCCTCCTGAGAGTCGGTGGCACTAATACGGACTTGTGCTCCCACGTACCATCGCGTATATATTGGGAGACCCCTATAGGAACAAAGCCTTTATCCATAGGAAGCCGTGTCGGCCGCCCTACTGATCGCGATGCAGTGAACACAGCATTCACGAAGATCGACCACCCGTACCGTAAAACGTATTCTGTGGTTTCGCGAAAAGTTTGGCACACCCTCTGCCTAGAACTCCAGAGTAGTTTCTTTTGGCCTTTTTCAAACTCTATAACTGAAAAAGTCCATTCGAGCATTTGTCACTTCGGGCTCGTTAAAACATCGAAGGAGACTAGAGTCATCTTTAGCTTTTTCTCGACTCTTAAAACATGAAAAAGCAAAATTGTGTCTAAAGCGTCGTTAATAAAATTTATTTTAATCGGAACATAATCACCTGTTATTCCCACGTTGATCTTTCAGTTGAAAAGTATGGAGCCCACCAACCAAGGAAGTCACCTTGGTGGAAGTCCCAATCCCTTCTCCTCTTGGGGAGATGTTGGTGCGCCTCATATGGCCACATTGTCACTTCCAGGACTGACAATTGGCCTACCTGTATGGCTCTTTTCAACTAATGTAGTTCAAATCGCCACTAATCCTGAGCAGTCGAATCAACAGTCAGACCAGTCTCGAGCTACCCACCAGCCTTCCACCTCTTACAATTCTTCCTCTGATCCTTCATCTTCGCAGGGTAGAGCCGGCAGAAGTCAGCCTCCCATGGAGAAGAAGGAAAAGAAGAAGAGAGAAAAGAAGCAGAAGGGGCCTATGGCGAAGGCGACTGGGGGCAAGCAAAAGACATCTGACAAAAATCCACACACTGCACCGACCGGGCGTAAATCACCATGTGTCATTTGCAAAGGGACCCACTTCCATCGTGATTGTCCTTGTATTCCCCGGATACTAAGGGACTGGTCCCCCAGGTTGCACAATCCGGTAGCATCAACCTCTGGTAGTCATGTTGATTGCAGTCCATCAACTAGCGAGAGTGAAGGACGAAAAGGGAGACCAAGATCACCCTGTATGTTGTGTGAAGGCGATCACGCCATCCACCGATGTCCATTCTTAGATGAGGCGAAGAGAGTTTTGGAAGATCGTCCGGTATCACCGTTACGACTTCCTCCTGGATACCAAAAACTCGTGCCTAATCCCTCGATAGTTGAAAATTCAGCTGGCCCGCTCAAGTGGTCAGCTGAAGTGTCCGTCATTGAGAATGAACCTACTGAATCCAGACCAGACGAAAGTCTAAAGGTCGAAACGGCAGTTGACCCGGTTCTTCCTTCAGAGGTCTCATCCTCAAATGACACCGTCGTTGAAGATTCATCTTCGAATGACACCCTCACTGAAGAGAATAAGGATGACACCATCCAGATTCTTTTCATCAACACAGACTCTGATGAGCATCAGGGCAACGTGCCCATTCCTTTATCGCAGGAAGGAACATCGTCAGGGTCGTATCCGACCGTGTATTCGGTCCCACCACCAAGCAACCTGGTTGTGTCCTTTGATTGGAATCAACTAGGCAGACCCCGGTTACCAGCCAGTATCCCATTCAGAATCATCGTCCAAATCTACAGAATGGTGATGGCTGGAACTATCATTGATGAAGGGGCTTCTGTGAGTATCCTTTCCTCTATTGCTTGGAAAGCACTGGGTTCCCCGGCGCTTTTACCTGAGATGAGAAATCTATCAGGTTTTGATAAAGGAACCAGTCGCCCGTTAGGGATTCTCCCCAATGTTCCTGTTACATTGAAGGGGAAGACAGTTCATATGAACGTCATGGTCGTCCAAGGACCCTTGGTGTATAACTTACTCCTTGGACGAGACTATATATATTGCATGGAGGCAATAGTGTCCTCACTCTTCAGAGTTATGTGTTTTCCGCACGAAGGAAGGATGGTCAAGCTCGTAGACCAACTTTCATTTCCAGGATCACGCATCGCAAATAGTCAAATACCATCCCTTAACGGTTTATTCACTCAAGGAATGCCTCCACCCCCGGTTCTACTTCCCGATGAATGCGAGTGATTCGGAAAGATGTAACTGGGACCCAGGGGGCATGCACCCTGGCCTGCCTTGGGCAGAGGAAACCTTGGGTATAAAGTTGATTTCCGCAGAAGAATATGACTAGTCCGTACCCCGTCCGAAGGAAGGAAGAGAGGGTTGTTCTAGAATAAGATTCTTTTGTCAAAGTTATGTGAGTGAGATAATCGGCTTCTCGCTCCCCTTGTCTAGGTAAGTAGGCTCTCCTGAGGAAGGAGATCCATTTGTGGCAGCAAGTAGCCACCATCTTTGAAGGCAAGCCTCACCCATTAAAACATATGTTTTGAAGGATAAGTAGGGGCAGCCTCCAAAGAAAGAGATGAAATTGCTGCAACAAGTAGTCACCATCCTTAGCAACCTAATGATAGACATCGCCGAAAAGAGAGTTCAGTTTGCGGCAGCAAATAAAACCATTTTTCGGATAATAAGAAAGAGGCAGCGCCTCGAAATTATACTTTATACCTGGGGGCATGCAAACCTTTTGGAATGCAAGCACGGGACGACTATTTATTTTTTAAATTTTTAGGTCCTCCCTTTAAACCTGTAGGTCTAACCCGTTAAACTCGTAGGATTAGCCGTTTCCAGCTTCCATAAAGAAAGGATGTGGGGCAAAAGTCAAAACTTGCCAAATAGGAGCATAGCTTCGTGAGATAAAGCTCCTTAAAAAAAATAGCTATCTCACCTGAGGTGTTTCTTGTATTATGACTGGTATATTCGAGCA
Organism: Pinus tabuliformis; assembly: GCA_031772625.1. Lineage (NCBI taxonomy): Eukaryota > Viridiplantae > Streptophyta > Pinopsida > Pinales > Pinaceae > Pinus > Pinus tabuliformis. The sequence goes on along the minus strand of CM062811.1, from coordinate 930,269,202 downwards.
GTTTTAGCACACAGTTCATGCTCGTTAAAAAATAAACGCAAGATCCGAGCAGTTTTAGCACATAGTTCATGCTCGTTAAAAAATAAACATAAGGTTGAGCAGTGTTCAAGCTCGTTAAAAAACGAACCCAGCCCGGTAAATAACCTTGGTAAATGTAACCTTTGACAGCCATATTAAAGCCCTTGGTCGTGTTCTTGCAGTCTCACCTCCATTCGTTCATTTGGCCAATCGTTCATCTCCATATGTTTGTTTACCCATTTTGAGGAACAGCTGCGAAGAGTGATTTCACTTAGCCATCCTTGTGACACTGCCGTGATTGGAATATTCCAACCTGTACCTGGAATCTGCTGCTATCTCTGTTTATCACTCGTTCCTCAAAAGACGAGTCTTCTTTGAGCTCTTTTCTCCTGACTCGTAAAATATGAAAAGTTTGCCGAGTTTTGGCCTTCCAGCTCGTTAAACGACCGGAAGAGCTATCCCTCCTCTAGATTTTAATCTTTTTGGACCTGAGGGATTATTGCACAAAAAGATCGAGCGCTTGTTTTGTTCGGCTCGTTAAAGCAATCGAAAATTCATCCCTTCTGTATTGTTTTATACTTTTTCGGACTTAAGGGATTAGATGACGAAAAAGGAATTCAGGAGTTGACTTTATGTACCTTTTCAGACTCTCTAAAAATGAAAAGGACCGAGTTATCCTTGTCGTTAGACTCGTTAAATTCATTAAATAGCGACAAACTTGTCTTTAGACGAGAACGAGTTTCCCTATCGCTAGGCTCGTTAAAACATAGCGATGGGCTTGCCGAAGGGCAGGTTATAGAACAAGCATATGTTATCCTCCTCAAGCTTGATAAAAATAAAGAGGTACTGGTCAGCAATGACTGGGGAAAAATTGGGAGAACCTCACAGCTTTAATGGTAGCAAGTCGCTCTTGAACATGACACTTTGTCCTCCGTATCACATCGGGTTGGGTTGTTTCATTCACCGGTCTCATCACCATGGTCCTCGCCACACCATCCACATTTGGGGTAATGCTACCAATCCATCACATCAGTGTCGTTATATGTTCAAGAGATGTTGTTCTGCAAAGAGTCAACCGTGTCCCATCCACTGCCATACATTGTCCTTCATCCATTTCATGACCGCCACCCTGAATCATACATCACAGTTTGTTTTCACCTCATCACAATCACTAGCTCCATTCCGTGTCAATGATGTGGGATTCATTAAGGCCCTCCTTTGACGGATCGCTCCTTGTCGACATCAGCTCATTATCCAAGGAGTTGATCTAGGAACAACCCCTTCAGTACTTTGAAGCTTGCATGCCTCAATGGCAAGTTTCTCACTTCCGGCGACAGGTATACATCAATGACCTTCGACCAGAGGATTTTGCATGGTGGTCGACGCCAAGTCCTTTATTCCCACCATGTGAATTGTACTGTTGTACCTTGAGGGTCATCATCCTTATCGGTGATTCCTCTCGCGCTTGTTAACGGTTTACATCATTGACCGGTAATCAAGCGATGTCTTTCCATGTTCGACTTCAAGAAATTCTCACATGGATCGACTTGTACATCGAGTGAAGATCGAAAGAGATTGAAGACCCCGGATCTAGTTTCATCCATCCGGGCTGCGATATATATTCAGGATATAAAGACATTTGATGTGTACATCATTGCAGCAGATGATCATCCTTCTCAAAGGATGATAATTTCAGCAGAGAATTATCAGTCTACCATCAGACGATCGTCTGTTCTATGTACCAAAATGAATTTATAAAGCTGAGCATGGGAATGCCCGCCTCAGCTAGATCATGAAAAAGTATGAAAAATAATGTATTGTATTGTATCTTATTACAGGACACTTCTCAGCAGATTGAATGAACTTCGGATCCTCCTAATAAAGCATTTCACCCGATAAACGACCTCATACTTTAGGGGGCATCTGTTATAGACAATTTTGTGCCTTGCAGCATTAGGCATGAATTGTCAATAATCCAAGGGATCCAAAGTCCCTAAACATGATGTTCCTACCCCTAGAGGAACAAGGTCAGCAAACCAACAGCTCTCAGATCAGTTCTCCACCTGAAAACACTCAAAAACAAGCAATCCTGAAATCAAAGCAGGTGCTCCACTAGGCTTCTGCGCTGAAACTCAACTCCTCCATGGTGTACCTGCGTTGCAAAGCAGGTAGAACAAAGGCCACCTGCGCTGAGCGAGATGGGACAAGTGGCACATTGAGTCATTGCTCTGGAATCTTCCAAAAATGACACTTGGATCAGGGATTTCGCCTTGTGATGAGTCAGAGGCTCTGTTTCTCCAAGTGGAAACAAGGTTCTCCAAGTGGACTCAAGAACTGAAGAGAGAGAGGACACAAGGCAGCTACACATCAGTTGCAAGCTGACTCATCCTTTCTCAATTCATCTATATATTGAGCTCTCTCCTATGAGCTCAGGAGGCTGGAATTTTGTGCAAAGTAATGATATGCTGTTGGTTTCACTATAGAACTATTGGGTGATTGCTTGAAGGAGGTGAAGAGGAGAAATTCTTTCTGCTGGGAGGTGTTGCTGGATTGGGGCCTTCAATGGTTGCAACACTCTCAGAACTTTACTTCTTCCATTAATAAAAGCTATTGAGGTTCTTCTATATGCACTTGTTTCAATGATGTATTGTGATAATTGTATATTTGATTTATGCTAATCCTTGAATCAGTTATGATTGCATGCTTCTTGTAGTTTCCTTCTTTGTTATTTTGCAGGATCTCATTGTAGCTGGGCCAGCAAAAGAGCAAGGAGCTGGGAGCAAGCAAGCAAAGAGAAGAGTTTGGATTTGACATTAAGCGCAAGACAACGGTTAGTGCATTTCTTCATTCTCTCTTGCTTTCATAAAGAAGTAAACCTTAAGTAGTTTTCTTTACAGTTGTTGCTGAGGTACTATCACCCTTAGAGTGGGATAGGGTCGTCCGAATCAGATACTTTTCCCTACAACAGGCTCAGTTCACGTTTCTGCATTTGCTTTATGCATTTGCTCTATGTAATCTTCTTATATGACTGTTTTTGCATATGCTTCTTGCATTTGTTCTATGTAATCTTCTTATATAAATATATTGTTAAGCTCCATTGATTTTACACAAAAGCTACCTTGATTTATGGAATTGCAGCTTTTCTTAACTTATGGAAACCAACTGCAGTAGTTTCCTTAAGTTAAGAAAATCAACTGCAATTACTAAATTTATAATTGGGAGCTACTAAAGTGGTCCATCACTTTGATCTGATCTCTACCTTGATTTGTGGTTTTTCTAACACATAGCTTTTAGAAGCTTTATGGAAGCTTAGCTATATGTTCATCTGTTTGGTCCCCAAGCTCGGATCTCAACCCCCTTCAGTTTTACACCATCTAGCTGAGATAGTAGAGCTTGGAAGTGCCTTCATAATTCTTGTGTTCTTTTTCTTTTGCTTGGATTGAAGCTATAGTGCTGAAGAAGTAGCAGGCAAGTGGACTGTGGCTTTCATCAAACATCACCAATGGCTGGAGGTAACTCGTATCCCTGGGTATTAAGTTTCAGTGATTCTTTTCAGTTCTTTCCGCATGCAGAGTCGTTGTTTAAATTTATTAGTTTTCTAACAGTTGGTATCGGAGCCTCTATTACCTCTACCTTGGTGTGCTCTCGCCGCCCTTTTGTCTTTCTATGCACCTCAAGGGCGCCACAGTCGAGCTGCATGCGCTCCCAAGACAAGCTGCATGCGCTCCCAAGCCAAATGGCATATGACTTTGGTTTTTGGAATTACCTTTCGTTTCTGTTTTAAAATTTTAAAATTCTCTTTTTTATTTTGTTATATGTTTTAAGGTTGAAAATCATAAAGGGAGAGTTTTTTAATTGGAAATGGTATAGAGTTTTATTCAAAGCCGATAACAGGTGTGTTGGATCTTTCTGTTGATGGGTTTTTTAATTCTGTACAAGCTGAATTCACTTGCGTTAACTTCAGATTTTATTTCCCCCAGATTTTATTTCCCTCTTTTCGGTATGCGATTGCTTTGTTGTGTAATAGGTTGGGTTAAGTTTGGAATATTCATAAAATAACTTATGCTTCTTGTGAGATCGATCAACTCTGCGAGAGTTGAAACCTGAACGTATTTGCACTCATTGCGATTATTTTTTAAAGAAGTGAGGGCATGGGATGGGGTTTGAACATGCAACCTGTGCTATGCAACTGAGCTAAATATTAATCTGCCATAGTATACTATTGATTTAAGATTATTTTGTTTGTGACATTATTATTGTTTAATTTTAAAATTATGGGCACTACCATTGACTATCGAAAGTAAATTCAGAAAGGTGTGGAATGCTCATTGTTATTGTCAGGCATATTCTTCACTGCATCTCCAAAATGTATGAAGTAAAGTTAACTATTAATTTTGAGTTTGCTTCGTAATGATTGGATGTGGGAATCTGCCATCCGCATGAAGTCAGTTATGAAAATCCAAAGCTCGGAAAGCTTGTTCGTGTTCATGGTAATTTAATTGACTATTTAATCTGAGATCCCGAAATCAATTTCAATCACGGAAAGTGGAGCAGAGAGGTGGTCTATGCAATTTAGGACATTATTCATTGCATTATATATATGAACTATGCATCCCACCGTGGAAATGTCGATCAACAGAAATTTTATTGTTTTGTCCCTTTTCGTTCTTCCGTCTGCTTAAATTTGTATTCCACGTTTTCTGTTTGAAATTTATATGGTATTGTGACTATATGGTATGGTAAATTGTTACCTGTCCGATGCAACCATTATTATGTTTATCATAAAACACACTATGGATTATCCAACGTTTACCAAATACGTTTATGGTATATGGTTAACCAAATACGTGGCATGGTATATATTTACCAAATACGTTTACCAAATACGTTTATCCAACGTTTACCAAATACGTTTATGGTTTACCAAATACGTTTATATTGTATTGGTTTACCACTAAGGTTTCAATCAAAAACGATATTGGTAAAGAGTTATAAGTGAAAATTGAATACAATATAGGTTTACCACTAAGGTTTAAATCAAAAACTTATATGGGGGCAGAAATGCCTGTCTTTGTGTTTTTATTTTTGAGTTTATAATTGGAACTGTTTGGAGGCTTTTAGAACCCAATGATATGATAATCTCCTGCCCTGAAGCCCCGGGTCCGGCATGAGATCTATGACATGGAGTCCATTCTTTATTTATTTAATGGTAAGCTCAGATGGATTTTTCCAATTGTAAATCGCTTTGATGTGCAAAGTAGTTTTGATCATGTTTTAAGAGCAAGCGTCCAACTCTTATTGGGATTATAGCCTAAGAGGTTTCCTTTTGATAAAAATAAACACGAGATCTTTAAAAGTGCTATATGAAGTTTTTTAATTATATCACTTTTTGAAGAACAAAGTTTTTTTTGATCATGTGGTAAGAGCCAGTGCTCCTTAACTTTTTAAGGTGATAGAGCATTTTTTATTATTTGATAATTATTTTTATGGAAGAATAAACTTGGCCATATTTTCAAATGGATGTCTTTATGTAGCAAGGCTTCTGGCTGACACATCTAGTGGTGCAGTTAGCAGCCTTAAAGACTTGCACAATTTGTGTGTTAGCGTGTGCCATGCTATTCAATATATGTTTATATGATGGTTCTTGAATTCGTTAGCTGCGTCTCCTGATCCCATCATTATCAAATAATGGCACTCTGTAAATTTTATAATTGATTACATATTCATTGTAAAATTTACGCTGAACTTAAGGACGGAGCTTGAAGTCAAGCCAGCTAGCCTTCGAACTGCATTTGCTATGCAAGTGCAAAGTAGAACAACGCTGCTTCAGTCAATCTCCGGGTTAAGTTTTGTTTATGCAACAAAATAATGTCTAGTGATCCATATGATTTTAATTAATTAGAGAATAGCCACAGCATCTTTAATTAAATAAAATTATATATTTTGATTGATCACATGAAGATTATTTAGACATTAAATTGTAATTAATTACACTGAATATAATAAATCTTATCCCACAGGATTTTTTATTATATTTATGTAATTAGTTAGGATAAAATTTCATAACCTACCCACAGGAGTTATGAATTAATAAGTTTTATCATAAAGTTTTATTGAATCTATTTGAATTGAAAATTTAGCCCACAGGCAATTTTCATGTCATTTGATTCAATTCTTTTTAGCATGTTTTACATTGGTAAAACATGAAAGTTCATAAAGTTTTATTGCATCTGTTTGAATTAAAAATTTAGCCCACATGCAATTTTTATGTCATTTGATTCAATTCTTTTTAGCATGTTTTACATTGGTAAAACATGAAAGTACATAAAGTTTTATTGAATCTGTTTGAATTGAAAATTTAGCCCACAGGCAATTTTCATGTCATTTGATTCAATTCTTTTTAGCATGTTTTACATTGGTAAAACATGAAAGTTTATTAAGCCTCAACATAAGCATGTGATTCTTTATTTTGATGCAGTAGTACAACCTGCAAATTTCTCTGAAATTCGTTCTGACATTCCCGAACTTGAGGAAGTAATCTCGTTTGTTTGTTATGAATCTGATATGGTTAATGTTAATATTAACACATGGTGGATTGATTCTGGTTCAACAATTCACGTTTCGAATTCCTTGCAAGGTTTGCAAAACCTAAGGAAACCAGTGGGAAGTGAGCAAAGCATCTTATCAGGAAACAAGATGGGCTCGCATGTAGAAGCTATAGGAACATGTTATTTAACTTTAAGTAGTGGTTTTGTTTTGGAGTTATGTTCCAAGTTTTTCTAGAAACTTGATTTCAGTTTCAAGGCTTGTACCTTTTGGATATTCCTTAAACTTTTCAGAAAAATCTTTCAGTCTATTCTATAAATCTGATTATGTTGGGAATGGTATTTTGTCTAATGGTCTTTACTGCATTAATTTACAAAACAAAGTCACATATGATTCAATGCATGTTCACACTGGCACTAAAAGATGTGTTATTAATGAAGTTTCCTCTAAATTATGGCACCGGAGACTAGGTCATATCTCCATAGATAGAATTAAAAGATTGGTAAATGAAGGAATACTTAATACTCTAGATTTTACTGATCTTGAGACTTGTGTGGACTGCATAAAGGGAAAGCAGACCAACAAGTCAAAGAAAGGTGCCAATAGGAGTTCAGACATATTAGAAATCATACATACTTACAGATTTTATTGTCCATCTCACAGCACTAGGATTGTGGAATCAAGAAATGCAAAGTTTCTTGAAAATGACTTGATCAGTGGGAGCGATCAAACCAGAAACGTAGTTTCTGAGAAAGATCATTCAGAATCTCAACCTTCCACTTCAAGTGATAGATTGGTTATTATTCATAGCACCCCTCAAGTACAAACTGGTGTTGAACAACCAATTGTTGAAGTTCCACAAGCTGCTGACGATATTCCAGTAGATCAAGGAGTTCAAGAGTTGCCAAGAACTTTTGAACAACAAGTTGAACCACATACTTCTCAGGAAGATGATGGTACAACATTAAGAAGATCTACTAGACCTAAGAGATCAGCAATTCCTAATGATTATGTTGTGTATCTACAAGACCTGACATTGCATTTGTTGTGGGAATGTTGGGACGATATCAGAATGATCCAGGTTTAGACCACTGGAGAGCTGCAAAGAAAGTAATGAGGTACCTTCAAGGGACCAAAGACTACATGCTTATGTATATCCTGTTTGAGGCTGCTTTACATGGTGTATGGCTTAAGAATTTCATTTCTGGGCTTAGAATTATGGATTCTATATCTAAGCCATTGAGAATATATTGTGATAATTCAGCTGCTGGTTTTATGGCTAAAAAAGTGGGAGTCGAAATAAACACATCGACATTAAGTATTTAGCTATAAGGGAACGTGTTAAAGAAAATAAAGTGGTCATTGAGCACGTCAGCACTGAGTTAATGATCGCTGATCCTTTGACTAAGGGCATGCCACCGTTTAAATTCAAGGATCATGTATTGAATATGGGACTTGGTTCCATTATGAAGTTTTTCATTGTATGGACAATGATATTTTAATGAAATTCTTAATTATTGTGATGTTTTTTCTCATATTTATGTGCACTTTAAGTTGATTTGAGAAAATTCATTTAAGAAGGACCAAGAATAAACATAAGGTTTATTCATTAAGAAATTGTTGCCACATAAATTATAATAAGAATAAATGCATAGTAATACATGGAAGATAATACTCGTCATAAGAGAACTTATCGCCATGATTCATGTATCTATTACTTAATACAGATTATCAATGGTTTTTAAGTTGAGACATTAAGTTTGGAAGTATGGACCAAGTGGGAGAATGTTAAGCTCCATTTATTTTACACAAAAGCTACCTTGATTTATGGAATTGCAGCTTTTCTTAACTTATGGAAACCAACTGCAGTAGTTTCCTTAAGTTAAGAAAATCAACTGCAATTACTAAATTTATAATTGGGAGCTACTAAAGTGGTCCATCACTTTGATCTGATCTCTACCTTGATTTGTGGTTTTTCTAACACATAGCTTTTAGAAGCTTGATGGAAGCTTAGCTATATGTTCATCTGTTTGGTCCCCAAGCTCGGATCTCAACCCCCTTCAGTTTTACACCATCTAGCTGAGATAGCAGAGCTTGGAAGTGCCTTCAGCATTCTTGTGTTCTTTTTCTTTTTCTTGGATTGAAGCTAGAGTGCTGAAGAAGTAGCAGGCAAGTGGACTGTGGCTTTCATCAAACATCACCAATGGCTGGAGGTAACTCGTATCCCTGGGTATTAAGTTTCAGTGATTCTTTTCAGTTCTTTCCGCATGCAGAATCGTTGTTTAAGTTTATTAGTTTTCTAACATATATTACACTTTTTCTTCTGACAAAAAAAGGCCAATGTTGTATGATCTTCAAATTTGCAGAATTAGTTTGAGTTTCAAAACAATATCCACTCATTTCTTTTAGATTGTTTTTTAAAATTAATCCAATTATCATTATTTTAGTCAAGATTTCGAACTAATTTATTTAATTAATTTATTTACTTATATTAAATTAATAGTAACGCATTGTTGTTGTGTATTAAATCAATAATAACCAATTACAGTGATTCATCTTCATTTAATTATATGCTTTGGATCAATAATAGCCTAACATATACATATACTTGGTATATGTTGTAGCTGATATATTGTTTATATTTTCGTTTTTGCAGGAAGTTGTTGGGCATTTTCAACTATAGCTTCTGTAGAGGGCATTAACTATCTCAAAACAGGGAAGCTCGTTTCTTTATCAGAGCAACAGTTGGTAGATTGCAGTAAAGAGAATGCAGGCTGCAACGGAGGGCTTATGGACAACGCCTTCCAATATATCATAGATAATGGTGGAGTCGTTGCTGAAGATGAGTATCCATACACTGCTGAAGCCAACGAATGCAGTCCCTCCAAGGTATGTTAAGTGGCAATACTACTTACCTGTGCATTTAGATAGGATAATTAAATCCTAGTAAAATGCATTTAGATAGGATAGTTAAATCCCAGTAAAATGGAAAATTTTAGTGAAATGGATTTCTATATAAATTTTTTAATAGGTAACCAGTAAAAATCCCTCTAAATTGTGTGGATTAGGATGCTGTATTTTTGGAAAAATTGTAGATATAGATGTTGAATATTTGGAATTTTAGCTATTTGCATGTTTATGTTGGTATATTTTGATTCTTAATATTTGATTAGAAAATTTTAAATAATATTTGATAGATTAAATTTAGGTAGAAATTTGTGAAAATTGAAAATATATGTAGTTTTTATCTCTATATATAATTAAATTTAGATAATTATATAAATTATTAAGATAACACATTTTATTAACTAGATAGATAAGCTTTTTTCTTGAAAATGACAACATTGAATTGTCAAACCTTAATAGTATGCCTCGATTCCCTTCCTATACCATAAGAATCCATATATTTAATTCTCAATCAATGTGTGTGTAAACAACAAGGAGTTTTTATTGGCATTGAAAAAAAACAGTTCTTATAAATAATAGTAAGCATCATCATAATATTTTTAATAATGGTGCGTTATCATGTTTGTAAGATTATTGAATTATTATTTCATTTTATTGTCTTAATAATAATCAATATTATATTTTGTAAGTTTACTAAGTTTTGTTTTCTTGATAGGTTAAATCAAATGCAATCGCAGCAACTATTGATGGTTTTGAAGATGTTCCTGCTAACAATGAAAAATCTCTTAAAGAAGTAATGGGTCACCAACCTATGTCTATCGCCATAGAAGCAAGTGGTAAAGATTTCCAATTTTATTCAAAGGTAAGTGGTCATAATCTATTACATTGTTCTTAAAAATGAATATATTAGAAATGAATAAGTTGGCATCTACACTAAGCAATTTTTTAATATACAGGGAATATTCGCTGGTGATTGCGACACTGAACTTGACCATGGAGTTGTAGCGGTTGGTTATGGCAAGTCTCCTGAGGGAATTAATTATTGGATAGTTAAGAACTCTTGGGGACCTGAATGGGGAGAAGAAGGGTATATAAAAATGCAACGAGATATTGAAGCAGTAGAAAGGAAGTGTGATATTGTCATGCAAGCTTCATTACCTACCAAGAAAACACAAGACATTAATATTGAATTGGATGTTGATCACATTAGTGACGAATTGTAAAAATTGTCTCAACAAAAGATTAATATTGTGAAATCCAATAATATGAAGATTCCTTCTTCATTTATTAACTAAATTTGGTCATTATAATACATTATTGTTGATAGGTACTTCTCACTTGAGAGTTTAAAATACATTATCAAATTGCACTATTATTGATGATATTGAATAACTTAAATTAAATTTTGCAATGTTTCAAAAACTCGATAATGGATGGTTTGGTTCAATTCCAAAACAAATTTGAAAAATGGATTAATTTAGCCTCAAAAGACTAAGGTTCACGAATTAATTTAGCCATGGAATTTGAATGGGGCCAAAGTGTATTATGATTATATATATATATATGTGGGGGGTTTGTTTGTGTTGTGATTTATTGCGTGAATTTTATTTTATTTTTCGAACTAAGGTTACTTGAATTCGAATGGGGTAGGCCCTGTCGGCGAAATTCGTGGGCGTGGGTGGTCCATGTGGTCATGGAGGTGGACGAAGAAGGGCCCGTGGGTGGGGGCATGCTAGGGGGCATGCTATTTAATTCTTTTTTCTGTATATATGGTGGTTGCGTGGGGGTGACTGGAACCGCGAGCCGTTGGATGGGCAATTTTTCCAGTTTTAAATTTAGATTTTTCCTTTGTTCGAGGTCAATTTTGCAATAAATTTAAAGTTTTTACGGTTTTGTTTTGGTGAAATTTGTTTTGGTTTTTAGTAAAGATTTATTGGAATTGTATATTTTAAGTTTATAAATGAAAAAATTTAAATGTTTTAAATATTTTCAAACAATAAATTTATAAATAAATTTGAAAACACATTTTAAATAACTAAATTCACAATCTTACAACCAAATTCCATAAAAATTAACCTCCAACATTTTCTTTTTACTAGACATTTAGTGATTCTTAGTGCCAGGTTAACAATATATTAATCGCTACTTCAAGGTTAGCATTATATTTAAAAATAAATAAATGATATTAATTGTGAACCCTCTGTATTTCTCAATTGTTTGGCAAAGGTATTCGTTGTTTGTCCATATCATACTCACCCCACACCAATAGTGTATTCATAAATGATGTACAGAGGAATTGCCATGACAGTGAAAAGTGATGGGAATTTGGGGAATTTTTTTCACTAAATCTTGCACTAGTAGTGTTTGAATCATGTTTTTTATGGTGGAAATGGATTCGACGGCATGAAAAACTTATGGGGCACCTAAAATCTTGAAGTTTGACAACTCTAACCTGAATTTACAAAAATCTTTACCAAATTTTATCAATCTTACCAGAATTTCAATAATTTTGAGAGCAAAACAACAATCTCATTAAACTACGATTCATAAATTGTACAATTCAATAATTTCCAGGGAAAAATAGCAATCTGCTTAAACTACGATTCATAACTTGTAGAAAATAGGAAGGCTACCACTGAGTCGGTAATGTTCAGCTAAGTAGACTCTAACTGTTACATGCGAGAAGTTTAACATTTGAAGAGCAAATTCTAATCTCAATATCACTCAGTTTCTTCTATAAATTCAATGATTAATGGTAGTTATAGTAATTTGTATAATAGTTATTTCAAAACTTTATAAGGAAAAATATATGTATAAATGAATTGATTCCCATTTATTAAAATGCACAAGTCGTATTTGTACATGGATACAAATTGTTTAACGGTTATTGTTATTATTGAATTGATTTCCAAATATAGACTTCCTTCACATTCTCATAATCAATAATATATATTGTTGAATTAGTATCATTGACCTATATGAAAGGCATATGTATAAATGAATGGATTCCCATTTATGAAAATGTACAAGTTATATTTGTATATGGATACAAATTGTTTAGTGGTTATTGTTATTGTCTTTGAATTGATTTCTAATTATGGACTTTTTTCGCATTCTTGAACCAATAATATAGTTCAATATACACTGTTGACTTAATATCATGACAATATTTGAACATTGAAATTATCTTTATATTTTTTTTGCTTAAGCAAGAGTCAATTTTTTTTTCCATTAATTTGTATAAAGTAATTACATAAAATACAAAAATTCCAGATCTCTGGAACTTACGCGTGGGAAAAAATGAACACTAAAGCAAGTGTCCCCTCCCGACTAGCAGTGAGCAAAAGAGGAGCAATGGCCCACAAAAAAGAAGATGGCTTGCCCACTACGGAAACCTAGGCCAGCGATCCGCCAACATGCACGGTGAACCTAGGCCGTTGATCCGCTGCTGTTAGATCCAACGGTGGAGAGGCATATCGGGTGAAGAAGAAGCCAAGAGAATACCCGCCCGATGTAGGCGGTATTCTCTCTCCTGTTGGAGCCACGTGTTGAGGGATGAGTGGCATCGGGCTCAATTCGAGAAAACCGCTTCCGGAGTTGAAGGCGCCCGATGAACCGGAAACCACCTTGAGGGCGGTATAGAATGAAAAGTGGTGGACCTAAAGATGGATTAACTTTGGTATAAAGAAAATTCCGGGTCCGCTGAGGGGGCATCAAATAAAACTCGTTGACTCTTGGCCATTGATCCTCGTCTGCTTGATCCAACGGTTGAAACAGATGTCGGAAGATTGAGTAGCAAGAGGAATACTCGCCCGATACAAGCGGTATTCTCTCTCCTTCCTAGGACATGTGTTGATCGATGAGAGGCATTGGGTTTATATCTAGAAAACCACTTCGGGTATTGAGGCTGTCCGAAAACCCGTAAACCATCTTGCCTGTGGTTTGGCTCACAATACCACCGGTTCGTTGCACCCATTGCCTGCCAAACATCAGAGAGCCACGAACATGCCCCTGCCACCTGCTATTGTAGGAATTCCACGGCTTCTTCTGACTGGAAGCCCTCCACTCCATCTCCCTGCGGAACAAGGCAGAGTTAAACTGTAGTGAAGGATCGTTTATATAAACCCTCTTGTTGTAATTCATCACCCACCTAAGAACCCTGGGTCTAAGCTGATCTATGTTGATATATCTGACAAAGGCCTTACTGCTCCTTTCAAAATTCATCCAAGACCATATATCTGCTAAACCCCAACTTATGCAATCTGCTGGAATCCCCTGTTCTGATAAAGTTCTCGGTCCGCATTTGCTTGGCTGAGACAATCATCCCTCAACCTACCCTGGGGAACCTCATACCATCTGTACTTATTGCAACTCTTAGAACAAAGAACACCTTTATTAGCTAATATATCTGCTAATTTATTGGCAGTCCGTCGCACATGCTTGAAACTTAAGGTCCTCATGTTCTGAAGGTGGGCATGGATCCTTTGATAGACCTAAAGAAGCCTCCAATGTCTCGAGACTTTTTTCGGAGCCGAGCCACAGCAGATTCGTTTAACTGAATTGATAATCAGCTCAGAGTCTGCTTCAATTATAATGTTTTGAAGATTGTCATTCTTCAGGATTTCTAAACATTGCTCTAGGGCCATTAGCTCCGCCATATTGTTTGTGGCTCTTCCCAAATTACAATGAAAAATGTATAGAATACTGCCCTTTTCATCCCTTATCACTCCCCCATAACCAGCCAGGCCCGGGTTTCCTTTTGAGGCTCCATCTATGTTACATTTCAAATATCCCTGAGGGGGAGGATGCCAAAAGTCTTTATTAGTGACCACCTGATCTACAATTCTTTTGTTACCTTGAGGAATAAGCCCCTGCAAACCCAACTGAAGTAGAATCTGCACATCAGCAGCTGAAGGGGGGTTCTTAGGGGGGCTTGCAATAAAGTTCCAACCGTCTCCTTGAGCTGTCTTAATATTTGTTCCATAATGCTCTGGGAGGAACTCTTTTGATTTTTGAAAATTCTATTATTGCGTTCTTTCCAGACATCCCAAATTAAGAAGCTTGGAGCTAAAGCCCAAGCTTTGTTTACTGTATCATACTCAGAGAAGTTTCTTCTCCAATTCCTTAGGGTGTTGGTAATGCTTCCTCTGTCCCTATCTGTTTGTCTGAATATTAAGGCAATCCCATCCCATAGCGAGGAAGTAAAAATACAACTGTTGAGAAGGTGCTCCATGGTTTCATCTTGTAATTCACATAGCTGGCATCTGGATGGGCCAGAAACACCCCTTTTCCGGATGTTTTCCCATGTCAGAATTTTCTTATGATGCACTAACCACATGAATAGTTTGGTTTTCATCCATCCTTGGTGCTTCCATAGTTCCTTCCAAACCCAATCCGGTTTTGTGGAATCCAGCTTAAGGGCTATGCGCTTTGCCTCTTTAAGGTTAAAGTTACCTTCATTGTTATTACCCCATCTTAGTTGATCTGAATCTTCTGATATCAGGATCCTTCTTTGATTCAGGATGGCTGTTAGAGCATCAGCTTGTGCTTTCAAGGTGGCATTGTTCTTGTATTCCATCTCCTTCCAAATTCTCCATTTTCCTCCGCTATTAGTCTGATCCCAAAATTCATTTACTCTGAGTAACCCTTTGGTGTCAGTATCATTCTTGAGATTTTCAAAGTCTTCTCTTAACAGTTTAGGTTCCTGTTGCCATCTGTCCTCCCAAAACCAAGCGAGGTCTCCAGCTCTTATTTCCCAGAAACTGTTTTTCTGGATTATATCTCTGTTTTCCCAAGCTTTATTCCATATGTGGGAGCCCTTTATGATACCAGACATTCTTATATGGTCCTGGGCTTGCCAATTATTTGCATATTTTTGGTTCCAAATTTGTGCCCAAGGAGCATCTGGCTCTTTTAACCATCTCCACCATAATTTTTCCCCCAACACTTTGTTTAGCACTTCAGGATCATCCAGTCCTAACCCTCCATGTGTTTTAGGTTTGCATATCTTGTCCCAGGCTACCAAGGCCCATTTTTTCTTTTCTTCCCCTTTGCCCCAAAGAAAATCTCTTTGGATATTTCTGTAGTGTTGCATAACCCCTTTTGGAGCTGGAAGGGCTAAAAACATGAAGATGGGGATTGATTGAAGGACAACCTTTGTGAGCACCAGCCTTCCAGCTAAATTCAAGGATCTGCTTGTCCATTTTCGTGCTTTGTCCTGTAACTTATTAATCACAGGCTCCCAAACTATCTTGCTTAGAGGTTTATCTGTGAGAGGTACTCCCAGATATTTGAATGGTAGCATATCTCTTTGAAAGCCTAGTATTCTGGAAATATTTCTTTGAATAGCAATGTTAGTATTGAAAAAGAAAATCTTTGATTTAGAGAGGCTTACCTCTGTACCCGCAGCCATAGCAAAGTCTCGCAAGATTTGTTTATAAGCTTGCGCTTCCTTGACCGTAGGAATGCCCTGTAGCATGGTGTCATCTACAAATTGTTGATGGGTTAAAGCATGTCCGTTCCCAGATAGTTTGAGACCCTGGATTTTACCTTCTTCTTTAGCAGACTTGATAGCTTGTCCTAGTCCTTCCATCATAAGAATAAAGAGAAAGGGGGAGAGAGGGTCTCCCTGCCTGAGGCCTCTTGAAGGAGTAAATATCTTAGATGGAGAACCATTTACCAGAATTGAAAAACTGGAGGTAGTAACCAAGGCCATTATCCATCTCACCTAGTTGTGGTCAAATCCATAGGTTAGAAGTACTTTCCTAATATAGGCCCAATTTAACTTATCATAAGCCTTTTCTAGGTCCAATTGCATAATCATTCCTGCCTACCTTTTACTTGTTAGAGAGTGAACCACCTCATGAGCTTGAATGATGTTGTTGAGAATTTGTCTGCCCTCCACATACCTCGTTTGCTCCCTGGAAACCAGAGTTGGTAAAAGGGGTTTAAGCCTATTGGCAATTACTTTTGAAATTATTTTATACACCACATTGCATAAAGCTATAGGTCTGAATCTGTCAGGTGTCATAGCATTGTCCTGTTTTGGAATCAAGGAGATGAAGGTTGTGTTGAACGCTTTCAAAACAGTTATGTTCTTCCTGGAGTCCTCCACCACATTCAGTATATCTTGCTTGACAATGCTCCAACAAGCTTTAAAGAAATCCACATTGAAACCATTCGGGCCTGGCGCTTTTCCATTTTGCATTTCTTTGATGACTTCACTGACCTCCTCTTCATTCACCGACCTATTAAGATTATGATTGTCTTCTCTTGTTACAAGCTTAGGGATGTGCTTTGTGAAGTCACTGATGAATTGTGATCTGTCTATGAGAGGTTCCTCCGCTATGCCTTGAAAATGTTGAACCAACATAGCTTCTATGTCCTTGTGGGTATTGAACTGGTTACCTCTGGAATCCTTGATAGTTGAGATCCTGTTGTGAGATCTGTGCTCTAGGGTAGATCTGTGGAAAAACCTTGTGTTTCTATCTCCTTCTTTTAGCCATTGTACTCTTGACTTTTGTCTCCAAAATGTTTCCTCTTGTTTACATAAGTCCTCCCATTCCTGTTGATGCTTATTAGCTTGTTCATTTCTTTCCCCATCAAAGTGATTAGGGTCTGATTCATATCCTGAATTTTCTTTTCAACAACTTTTTTTGCTTCAAAAATGTTGCCAAACTCATTCTTATTCCAATCCTTGAGCCTGATTTTGATATGTCTCAATCTTTTTTGCAAAATGAACATTTTGGTGCCCTGAATTTGCAATTCTTCTTTCCACCATTTTTCAATGTTGCTAATGAAGTCTAGATGGGTAAGCCAGATATTTTCAAACCGAAAAGGTCTATTTCTTGGGGTACCTATACAGGATGCCTCAAGTTGAACAGGCCAATGGTCCGAGCCACCGAAGGGGAGAATCCTCGCCGTCATATCAAGGCCTGTGAGCATAAGGTCCTCTGAGATTATGAATCTATCAAGCTTTGAAGCTACTTGAGACTCTCCACCTCTTTTATTGTTCTAGGTGAAGAGGCCATTACTCGTATCAGTGTCGACTAGCTTCATATTGTTAATAAAATTCTGAAAAGCTATAGAGTCTTTTCCTAGTGTTCTAGTCCCACCCTTTTTTTCCGACAGGGACCTGATCATGTTGAAGTCCCCTCCTAAAATCCATGGTATTTCTGAATATCTGTCTCTCAGATCCTCTAGAGAGTTCAGTAGTCTAAGTTTGTCATCAGGCTTCTATGGACCATAAACGTTTGTGATTAAATAAACTTCCATGTCTCCCACAAGCTGGATAACCACTGATAAGTAGTTTCTAGATGCTTCAGCATCCACTATACTTATTCTTTGAGGGTTCCAAAGTGTGAGAATACCTCCTGCTGTTTTGTCTGCTTTGACTTCTAGAAATTCATATTTATTAAGCCATTTGCTATGTATTTCTCTTATTTTTTTTATTGAACACTTAGTCTCCTAGATGAAAATCATATCAGGTTTCTCTTCTTTCATTCTATTGCTAAGATTCCTTTGTTTCCTTTTACTTCCTAGACCTCTAATATTCCAAGATGTGAGCTTCATTCAGTAAGATTTGTAAAAGAATAGCTGGTTAGATCTTTCATCTTACCTGAATCTATCATCAGTTTTCCACATTCTATCAGTAGCTCGTTTTGCTTCTTTCTACCCCTTTTCCTGCCTGGGTTTCTGGGCGCTAGTCCTGCTGTGGTTTTCATGGTTTTCACCCCTTCGTTGTCCTGACTTTTGAGGTTTCTTTTACCTCCCGACCCTTTAGCCTGAGTTCTCCACAGAAACAGCTGCTGCACTCTGTCGAACTCTTCTTGAGGTAATGAATCCATTCCTTCCGTGGTTCCCTGTTTCAGGAATTTTTCCAGATCTAGATGTTCTCTGTCGAGAATATCCTGCAGTTCATGATCCTCCATTTCCACCTCACTCGGGGTTATCTCTTGGTCCTTATCAAGTTCCATGTTACTCATCATAGTCTCCTGTTGTTGGTTTATATTCTGAATCTCCTCCATATTTTTTTCCTTTTCCTTCTCCCCTGGGTTGTCCTCCATAGACTGATTTGCCTCTTCTAACTCCTCTTCTTCTTCTAGTACCTTGTATCTGTTCTGGCTTGTCTGCTTTTCCTCATTGTTTTTTTTTGTAACCTTTTCCCTCCTTTACCTCTATTACCCACCTTGTGAAAGCCATCAGTATCTTTCCCTACTATGGCTTTAGTTCTGCTCTCTGATTTGTTGAGAGGGCAGTCCCTAAATAGATGCCCATGTTCATGGCATTTGCGGCATCTGAAAGGAACATGTTCATAGTCCACCGCTTGTACCCATTCTTCGTCAAAAACTTCCAGGATCACTTCATCCGGTAGGGCTCCCGAGAGATCCATCTCCACACATATGCGGGCAAAGGAAGTGTACTTTCCCCTTCTAGTGGCCTCAGATATTTTAACAAAACGCCCTAGTTTATTTCCTATAGCTGATAAAGATTCTGGTTGCCAGTAATCGAGAGGTAGGGAGTAGAGTCTTACCCAAACCGGGACTGAAGTGAAAGTCTCATGCTTCGGGACAAAATTCATCCTCCAAGGCCACATATAGAGGCCTGCTGCAACATAGAAGTAGGGCTCACCTTCGAACACCCTATCTTTGTCCTCAATGTTAGTGAAAACTACAGTGAAGAAACCCTTTGAACCAAGGTGTAGGTCTATACCCCCTTTAGGTTTCCAGTGATTTTTAATCCATGCCTGTAGCGCCTTCTCCGTTGGCCATAACCCCATGAATTTACAAATGATTGCGTAAGTCGTCATGTGATCCCTATGTGCCTGCAGCGCTGGATCACTTAAAACTACTCTGGGTGTAATAGTAGTCTTAGGCTTACACGGACCATTATGTTTTTTAGTTTCTGTATTCTGATTATTTTTCTCAGCTCCTATCTCTCTTCTGACTTCTTCTCGACTATCACTTTGTTCCTGTGTGTCTCTGTTGTTCTGTTCTCCTCCTTCTGAAAAACCTTTTACAGTCTCCAGCGGTTTCTTGCCGCGGCTAGAGACTGCTTGACTGTAGGAGGGAGTGGAGCTCCCCCCCCTACGACCTTCCATGGTGTCCAACGCTTGATGTTTTCCTGTAAACCCTAGCCTCTGTTCAGCTCTCCTTCTAGAATATTATCCTTATATCACTCTAAATTGCAATATTTATTTATATAGACATATTGTTGCATTAATTTATTTTATATTAATAAAAATAATATAGAGATATTTAATAATTTAAAAATTGAATAAAACAAAATAAAAAATAGAAAATGGGGGAGAATCTGAAGTTATATATAACAGTTTGAACCATAGAGTATTCGAATCTTTGATATTCCATTATAGATAACATATAACTGCATGTATGCATTGAGTTCTTGCAAGTTATATTGCGTTAGAAGTATTAAGGGCAGTTGATATTTTATCATAGGAAATGCTCTCTATATATGTTATAGGAAATGCTCTCTATATATGTTATATTCAGCTCCAAAAAAATTATATTAGATTAAAAATATGATAGTCGAGCAAAAATGATAATATAATGCAGATCATGTCCAACCATATATATGATGCATCCAACTCTTGTGAGCAAGAGTATGTGGGATTAACATATGACAGCTTGCGCATAGTCACTGTATTAAAAATAAGGGGTTCAAATAACCAAATCTCGACTGCGTATAAAATGATCTACATTTAAATGCATTGAGAACATTGGATAAAAAGTAATATAAGCCATCGTACCATAGGTCAATACCAACTATGCAAATCGAGTTGGAGTTCACAGTACTCCTCGATTAATAACATGCTGTTAGCATAGCCACTGTTAGCTTGTTGAGTGGTACAATATTGAGTTATGAGGTGGGCCATAGATTATGCTAACCACTCGATATTCGATATTCGGGCAGATTGTTACTATTCACCAACAATTTTTAATTGAAGTTTAAATTTCAGCAAAATTTCAAAGAAAATCTACTAGAGTTTTATGGTGTAGAAAATGCGTAATAGACTGCACACATTCAAAGGCCATCCTTACCTCAGGATCAAAATAACACAAACAAGTATTTAATAGAAAGCTATTGGCAAGGATTACAATTTGGAAAACTCATAATTTAAAATTAAATGAGAATTTTGGATGAAAAATGGCAGGAAAAGATACATGTAACGACTAGGAAAATTGCATAATGGCAGATAGGAGTTCAGAGGTTGCCTAAAGGCCTTAGAGCGAAGAAGAAGAGGTTAGGGTTGCGAACATAAGCACGAGTAATGTTGAAACCGAGTCTAATGGCCATCTAGTGGATCAAAAGATTTGGAAAAAATCCTTAAGATTCTCAAATTGGAAATGCTCAGTTACAAAGCTAACAATGAGAAGTTAATGCCTCTCTCGATCTGGAACCATTTTCGAGAAGTTTTGAATATTAGTCTGCTCTTTTTTCCACAGTCTCCATGTTAAGCTGTGCTATCTGTCATCCCTCTTATGTGTTTTTTCTCAATGATGTCTTGATATGGGGCTGTTCAAGTCATCCTTTTGTATCTAATCATGGTTTTTATATTGACTTAATATAATCTATGGCGCTTTTTCCTCTGAAAAAAAAAAAGAAAAAACAACAACAAATTAATAAGACAATTTTATGCCATTTGAAAAAAATTTAAAGAAAATTATAGCAACAAACTGAGTCCAAACTAGCATTTAACCATAATGTTGAAGTTAACTAGAAAGATGTAGAATCTCAAGGCATTCTAGGAATGCTACTCATCAACGCCATCACTTAGCAAGGATAATAAGAAAAAGGGCTTACTCACTTCTGAATCTGGCAGTAGCCCTAATGTGTCACCACTTAGAAAGGCCAATAGAAGACTTGACCGGGATAACTTACAAAGGGAGATGAAGAAAATCAAACCTCCCACGTTCAGAGGAGAAAATAAGAGAGCAAATGAGGCAGAGACCTCGTTGATAGAGATGATAATATATTAAGCTGTACAATTATTCCTCAAACTTGGCGCTAGAATTGCCATGTACCGTTTGAAAGGAAATTCCAATCTCTCGTGGGAGCATCTCAAAGCAATAAAGCAACTTTATGTGATATGTTTGAGTGGTTTCAGTTAGATATTACGTATCGTCCCATGAGTTAATGATCGACTGGTTTTTATATTTTGTTCAAATGAATAAAGTTAATCGATTATTAATTTATTTTCTCAATTTATGTGATTTTTTTAGATGTAGTTGTTTCAATTAAATATTAAGTACTTTGCGTTAAATTAAAGTTAATGGTTGGTTTATTGTTTTTACATTTTATACAATAAACAAGAGTACAATAATATTATTAAGATGTAAAAGTAGTAAATCACTTATTAATTTATAAAAGTAGTTGAATAAAAATAAAGTGAGATTTAAAATTAATAAAATTTACTATTTTTACATTCTGTTTAATAGACAAGAATAAAGTGATATCGAACTGATGCACAATTTTGATGAAATCTTGCAGATTTTTTTTGGAAATCCAATTTATAATTGTAAAGTGTTAGAGTCAACAATGCACAACAAAAACAAGAGACAACAATAGCATATACAATCATACAAAAGACACAGAAGATTAACGTGGTTCACCCAACCATTCTGGGCTACGTCCACCAAACATAGGCATCGGCCATCTTTATTATCAAACAGGAGATTACAAGATTTTCAATTTCCTCACAAACTCTCACACACACACACCAATCCATATGGACACCAATTTTATAGCTAAGAGAATCTAACTGCCTCATAAATCCTCTTACAACAAATATAGGTTGCATTAACTCTCTCCCAACAAAATAGAGCTAATATAGCAACACAATCTGATTGTTGTCACCTACTAAGATTTTTGCCTATTTTATTAAAACCAAAAATCTCAACAATCTCCACCTTGATAACAATTAGTCTGATGCCCTGTTTCTTTATTACTTATTTTTTCTGTAAGCCAAGAGAAGCCAAACACCAACGTAGCTTCTCTAACAAAACTGGTTTCGTGAACATGTCTGCACAGTTTTCCTTTGTATGCACCTTTTCAAGAGAGACTCCCCTTTCAGTGATCAACTGTCTTACAAAATGGTACTTTATTGGAATATGCTTTGATTTACTATGATAGGTCGGATTCTTAGCCAAATGTATTGCACTTTGACTATCACAAAGTAACTTGATGTTGTCCTGTAACCTACCAAACTCACCAAGCAAACCTTTCAGCCAAACCGCTTCTTTGCAAGCATGCGAAGCAGCAATGTATTCTGCTTCAGTAGTGGATAAAGAAACAATGTTTTGTAGCTTTGACATCCAGCTAATAGCTCCACCTGCAAGAGCAAAGACATACCTTGAAGTTGACCTTCTCTTATCCAAATCACCTGCAAAATCAGAATCAACATACCCGCAAACAGATTCACTACTCTTATTGTAAGTAATACAATAACTACTTGTGCCTCTCAAATACCGAAGCACCCATTTCACTGCTGACCAATGTTCTTTACCCGGATTTGCCATATACCTGCTGACAACCCCAACTACGTGTGAAATATTTGGTCGAGTACACATCATCGCATACATCAAACATCCTACTACATTGGCATATGGAATTCGAGACATATATTCCTTTTCTTCATCTGTATTAGGAC
The DNA here is from genome assembly GCA_031772625.1 of Pinus tabuliformis. Classification (NCBI taxonomy): domain Eukaryota; kingdom Viridiplantae; phylum Streptophyta; class Pinopsida; order Pinales; family Pinaceae; genus Pinus; species Pinus tabuliformis. The sequence goes on along the minus strand of CM062811.1, from coordinate 930,246,062 downwards.
ATAAACTGGAAGAAAGCTTAAAATGGGAAGCTAAAGGGACTGACACAGGCTTCACATTGTTCATACCAAACCTCACAAGTATTTTCTCAATATACTTCTGTTGTGATAGCCACAACTTACCATTGCTCCTGTCTCTGAAAATCTCCATGCCCAAAATCTGTCTTGCTGCTCCTAGACCTTTCATATCAAATGTCCTTGCCATCTGAGTCTTTAAACTGTTGATTTCTTCAATGCTTTTGCTTGCTAAAAGCATATCGTCAACATACAACACTAAGATAATGAACATGCAATTACTTAACTGCTTAAAGTAAACACAATGATCATATTCACTTCTTATATATTTTTGACTCAACATGAAATAATCAAATTTCTTGTACCATTGTCGAGGCGACTGCTTCAGACCATACAATGACTTCTTGAGCCTGCAGACAAATTTCTTATTGCGATGCTGAAAAAACCCTTCTGATTGTTCCATATAAATTTCCTCATCTAAATCTCCATGTAAAAATGCAGTCTTAACATCTAGTTGCTGTAATTCTAAATCAAGCAAAGCAACTAACGCTAACACAATTCTAATTGAAACTATTTTAACAACTGGTGAAAATATCTCATGAAATTCAATGCCTGCTTTCTGAGAAAACCCTTTTGCAACCAGCCTCGCTTTGTATCTGTCCTCCGTATCATTCACACCCCGTTTCACCTTGAAAACCCATTTACATCCCACAGTTTTCCTGCCTTTGGGAAGTTCAACCAGATCCCATGTGCCATTCTTACCTAAGGCCATCATTTCGTCCTTCATAGCTACTTTCCATTTGTCACTTTTCGAACCTTCTATAGCTTCCTGATAGCACAGAGGTTCATCGTCATTAGCTGTAAATGCAACTGAAGTAACATAATCATCATACCTTTTCGGAGGGCGTTTGATTCTTGTAGACCTCCTTAAGGATGTTTCTGGTGCTTCCACAATTGGTTGACTACCATCTGTAGGAACTTCTTCATGATCACCATCTGAGACCTGTTCATGACCTACATCTGAACCCTGTTCATAATCTGATTCTGAAACATGTTCATGACTAGAATCTGAACTATGGTCATCATGACTATCATTAGAAGAGCTGTCAAACTGAATGTGCTGAAAATCAGATACATCATCCTGTTTTAATTTATTATCTACATCTAACTGTACAAGAGAGGATTCATCAAACTTTACATCTCTGTTGATGATGATTTTGCGAGTAGTAGGATCCCACAATCTAAATCCCTTTGTTCCATCACCATACCCAACAAAGATATACCTTTTTTATTTTGGATCTAATTTAGTTCGCTGATGTTTAGGTACTAGAGCATATGCATCACAACCAAACACTCTAAGTTTAGAATAATCACAAGGGTGACCTTTCCATACCTCTTGAGGAATCTTGCAACCTATCGTTGTCGATGATGACCGATTTATCACATAACAAGCTGTAGCCACCGCTTCTATCCACAACTCCTTCTGCAAACCAGCGTTACTCAGCATACTCCTTGTTCTCTCCAAAGGAGTTTGCTGAGGAGTATAAACAATAGTCTTATGTCTCTCAATCCCTGCATCCTTGCAATAGCTGTCAAACTCCTTGGAAGTAAACTCACCACCATTGTTAGTTCTTAAACATTTTATAGTTCTACCAGTGATGTTTTCTACCAATGCTCTAAACTGCTTGAAAACTGTAAAAACATCAGACTTCCTTTTCAACATGTAGACCCACACTTTCCTAGAAAATTCATCAATAAATGATACAAAATATGACGAGCCACCATACGAGGTTGTAGGTGCTGGACCCTAAACATCTGAATGGATATAATCAAGTATTCATTTACTAGTATGTTTGCCTGTTTTAAACTTTTGTTTACTTTGTTTGCCAAACAGACAATGTTTATAGAAATCTAACTTTCCAGACCTTAGATTAGGAAGTAACTTGCGATCAGCCAAAATCTTCAACCCTCTTTCGCTCATATGGCCAACCTTTGATGCCATAGGCGAATGGAACTACTGTCATGTTCAGACACTGTAGACACATGAACTGACCCCGTTCTTCCTTCTAACTGAAATAGATTTCCTACCTTCTTAGCTTTCATTACTAGTAAAATACCTTTGTAAATTTTCATTACTCTACCTTAAATTAATTTTTTATATCCATTTGTGTCAAGTGCTCCCAGTGAAATGAGATTTTTTCTTAAATCTGGTACATGTCTTACATCAGTTAACATTTTAGTTGTTCCATCAAACATTTGCAGTTGTATACTCCCTATTCCCACAATATTAGATGTGACATCATTACCCATGTACACGACTCCATCATTAACTGATCTATACGTCTTAAACCATTCTCTATGAATACACATGTGGTTTGATGCACCGGAATCTAACAACCAATGTTGATCATGATTTGACAAATTAACTGATAAGACTTCGTCGCTCATACCTGAACCAGATGCCGAACCTGTATCTGTCGTGTTTGCTTCCTTCTTTTATATCGATGAAGGTTCTTTAGAAGTTTCTTGTCTCTTCCAGCAATCCTTCTTCAAGTGCCCCGATTTGCCACAAAACCAGCACTTTACTTTACTCTTCTTCCCTTTCGATTTTGAACGCGAATCCTTGTGCTTACCAGAGCGTCTTTCTCTAGAACGGCCTCTAGCCATCATTGCCTCTGATGTAGAGGTGTCAGCATTTGACCGCTTCCTGGTCTCCTCAGACAACAAAGCTCCGACGACATCATCAAATTCAATGGTTTTGGATGAACTAAGACTTATAGAAGTAACAAAATGATCCCATGACTCGAGCAACGAGCACAATAAAGTTATGGCTTTATCCTCGAATTCAAATTTTACTTCTATGCTTTCTAATTGCACCAGTAGAGTATTAAAAACATTCAAATGATCAGTAATTGAAGTACCTTCCTTCATTCGCAAACTGTATAGATGTCGCTTCAAGAGAATCCAATTTGTCAAGGATTTTGTCATATATAGCTTTTCCAACTTCGTCCACAAACCAGCAGCAGTTTTCTCTGACACGATGTTAAACAAAACATCATCAGCCAAACACAGTCGAATACCGCTCAAGGCTCTTCCATCCAATTCATTCCATTCATCATCTGTCACGGGGTAAGGCAGTTTGGATCTTCCCAACAACGCCTTTGCCACGCCTTGTTGTACCAGGAGATCATGCATCTTTACCTTCCAGATCTCGAAGTTATTTTTTCCATTAAACTTCTCGATTTCAAACCGGGCACTCTGAGTTTTCGCCATCTCGTTTAAAACAAACAATCTCCAAATCCAACTTTTAAATAAAAGAAGTTAATATATACAAACCGCCTATGCCTTATATTACACTGCCTTTGCTTTTCAAAAAAAAACTTTTTGTTGTGCAAATTACAATAAAAAACCCAAAAAACAATTGCAATTTTTTACCAACGCAATGTTTACCAATTTTTGGCGCGTTGGCGCTCTTCTACCAGCTGACAATCCGCGCCGGAGAGAAAAACGCTTAGAGTGGCAAAATTGGCGCGTCTATCCCCTTCGGATCCGCGCTAATCAGGATTTGGGCGCACTGGCGCGTTTAACAAGGTCGTATCCGCGCTAATCTGATTATTGGCGCGCCTGTTTTACCATATTCCGCGCCAATCCCAAAACAAAAACTCAGCACAAAATATGCGACTGTCACTCATTAGGTTGTTGCGAGTTCTGACAAAACACGCAATCAATACGCACCCTCCACAGCCATTTGATGTCGCGTGGATTTTCAACGGTTTTGTGAACTTGATGGCGTGCGTAGGCGCAGAAGAGATGACACCGCCGCCATTAAGGTTCTGTAACTGTTTTCTGAAATACTCAAACCAATGTATCTTTCTTTCGCCTTTCTCCCCTTCTCAGCACTCATTCATATATATATGTACACACGCATTAGCGCCAAATTAAACTTTAACGCGGATGAAAACCCCAGCAGTACGCGTTGGTTAACTGAGAAAATCGTTGTAATATCCCTTCCCTTAATAATACATAATAAATAATAATATAATAATAAATAATAAATAATAAAAATAATAAATAATACAAATAAATAATAATAATATAAATAATAAATAATAAATCACTTAATAATAAATAATAAAAATAATAAATCATAAATAATAAATGAATTTAAAAATAAATAAAAATAATAAAAATAAAAATAGTAATAACTATACTAAAACTCTAAATCAGAATAAATAGAAATAAAACAAGAAAACTATCAAAAAGAAGGAAATAAAACAAGAAAGCTAAAAATCAAAAGAAAAGTAAAGAAATAAAACAAGAAAGCTAAAAAATCAAAAGAAATTTGCATGTAGACACATGGAGTGTGTGCATGTGGTTCCCCTTCCAATGTTGTTCTATTTAATAGATGGTGAGGAAGATGAGAGGCATTCCTGCATTCTCTCATTCCGAGATTCTATCTTTCATTCTCTTGGGAGAATGGTATACTAAGACTTAGGAGCACTGGCAGTAGTATGTTGATTGAGGGCTCGGGGTGGCCAGTTGTAGCAAGATGTTGCACAATTGAGCCTACGGTTGGGTGGAGAGTCGTCCCCAAAACCTTGTTGCGGTAAGCCTACTTCTACCACAGGTAAGTACCACTCTGATTTAAATTTAATGCTAATTAGGACAGTTAATTAGATATTTATTAGTGGGGGTGGATTGGAATTTTAATTTCAAATTTTGATGGCTAGTTTAAGGGTTGTGTTATTAGTAAGAGATAATATTTATTAGATTTTTGCTAATATTATCGAAAAATGTAGTTTCCTTTACGAAATAATCATATATGACATGAATGTGACCTATAGATGTATATGAATAATTGAGGAGAATGGTGTTTATGAAACCATTGTGAAAAATTAAGATGTATTGATGTAATAAGAGCATATTACTAGGGTATATTAAAAGTGAATGGGGTAGAATGCTACAATGAGACATGTGACAAAAAGTTAAATCTTAATTAAAATAAGTGGCGATAAGGTAAGTCTTGGAGTCGGATTCTATGACTTGTACAACCCATTAGAATATAAAAACATGTAATTAGACATGATTTTGATGAGAGGTAATGATGTATACGTGGTGCTTATTTATTGATTTGTTATGATAATAGCGATATGCATAGGTATTATGTATATTGACACATTCATTTACTAAGTGATGATAGGTATTTGATGTTGAATACTCATGATGGATATGATATGCATAATGTGATGCTATAATATGAGATTTATGTGATGCTATAATATGAGATTTATTGACATGTGGTTCATTTATTATGTGAAGTCATGATATTTTTATTGCAAATATGTTGATGTTATAACTTATGATGGTATTTCATGAGGTGAAGCAGGCGATACTTCCGTAAAAATTTATGACATGCATGAGCATGTAGTTCGTTATTATTCATAATGTTGCGATTAACAAGGATGAATGTTCTCATGATGACATGCAAGACTTGGCATGTGGATTATATTTTTATGATACTATGATGGTATAGCTAATCTATTGGTTGCATGTTGAGGTGTGATGATTGACAGGACTCCACAAATGGGCCAAGAGGGCCTGTTTATTTGATGATATGGTTAATGCATTGGATGCATGTGGAGATGTGAGGATTCACAGGACTCCACAAATGGGCCGAGAGGGCCAGTTTATTTGATGATCTCGTGTGAGCCCATACGCACGAGGGAGAATAAGTAACACCATATGGGCTGGGGACAAACTCAGTCAACACTACATATGCCAGTGGTTACTTTGTCTTGTGTATAGCTCTTGATGGATAGCTCTTGAAGAGCTATGAGACCATCTTGAGGAGGCCAAGTGCCTGATGTTCTAGGCTTGGTGCCTAGTATTGGATTGGGATGCCGAAGTCTGGAAGGGTTGTATAAGACTTCGATGCCTGGGGCTGTGCGCCTTAGTAGTTGTGGAGGGAGTGGGCCAGCCTTGCCAGATGCCCGGGGTCATTGAGTACCGGACCGGATGCCTGCCTTGGGGCAGATGAGGTCTGAGTCAGGTGCGAGCCTTGGGGCCAGCCTTGGACTAGGATACAGACCGGGTCAGGCTTAGCCTGGTGCCGAAAGTGGGAAAAAGGACAGAGATTCCTTGAGATTTCCCGGGGTGTTGGGGACTTTCGATGCCTGCTGGTTATACTAGTTCAGCAGAGGGTGTTGGAAACAGGAAGTAAATAAAATAATAAATAATAAAAACAATACATAATACATAATTCAACATAACTTCGGGACGAAGTTCCTTAAAGGGGGAGAGTATGTAATATCCCTTCCCTTAATAATACATAATAAATAATAATATAATAATAAATAATAAAAATAATAAATAAGACAAATAATAATAATAATATAAATAATAAATAATAAATCACTTAATAATAAATAATAAAAATAATAAATCATAAATAATAAATGAATTTAAAAATAAATAAAAATAATAAAAATAAAAATAGTAATAACTATACTAAAACTCTAAATCAGAATAAATAGAAATAAAACAAGAAAACTATCAAAAAGAAGGAAATAAAACAAGAAAGCTAAAAATCAAAAGAAAAGTAAAGAAATAAAACAAGAAAGCTAAAAAATCAAAAGAAAGTTGCATGTAGACACATGGAGTGTGTGCATGTGGTTCCCCTTCCAATGTTGTTCTATTTAATAGATGGTGAGGAAGATGAGAGGCATCCCTGCATTCTCTCATTCCGAGATTCTATCTTTCATTCTCTTGGGAGAATGGTATACTAAGACTTAGGAGCACTGGCAGTAGTATGTTGATTGAGGGCTCGGGGGTGGCCAGTTGTAGCAAGACGTTGCACAATTGAGCCTACGGTTGGGTGGAGAGTCGTCCCCAAAACCTTGTTGCGGTAAGCCTACTTCTACCACAGGTAAGTACCACTCTGATTTAAATTTAATGCTAATTAGGACAGTTAATTAGATATTTATTTTTGAACTGTTACAATCGTTGACCTGCCATGTTCAGATTTCTGTAGGCTGCGCAGTTTTATTATGTGTTTGTTTGGTTGGGAGCGCCGTTCAGCCAGCCACACAAACGCATAAAGACAGCCACGTTACACGCTGTTAAGAGCCAACGAATCGCACGACACCTCCGAACAGCCAGCACCACTGTTTCCTGACCCAACGCACCAGGCACCACCGAACAGCACGCAGGACGTTCAATCCACAGTACCTCAGTATTGCTGCGTGCTCCTCCAACTTGCTCTGATACCACTTGTTAGAGCCAACAGTGCGCAGCAAAAACAAGAGACAACAACAACATATACAATCATACAAAAGACACAGAAGATTAACGTGGTTCACCCAACCATTCTGGGCTACGTCCACCAAACATAGGCATCGGCAATCTTTATTATCAAACAGGAGATTACAAGATATTCAATTTCCTCACAAACTCTCACATACACACACCAATCCGTATGGACACCTGTTTTATAGCTAAGAGAATCTAACTGCCTCATAAATCCTCTTACAACAAATATAGGCTGCATTAACTCTCTCCCAACAAAATAGAGCTAATATAGCAACACAATCTGATTGTTGTCACCTACTGAGATTTTTGCCTATTTTATTAAAACCGAAAATCTCAACATAAAGTTTCAGAATTTTAGATGCTCTAAATTTTTTCGAAAACATTAAATCTATTTCCACCATTAAAAAACATATTCAAACTAGGCAAATTATTTAAAAAAAATTCAAAGGCTTCAGACTATTTGAAAAAAATAATAAGATAAGTCCATAAATAACCTTTAATATTTTTAATTCACTCATAAAATTAATTTTCTTTATCATATAATTAATACACTGGTCAAAATTGTTATTCCCTACTCTTCCTTCCTACTGGTTAAAAACAACCCCTCTTCTAGCTTGCTTGTAGGGACGGAAGCCTACCTACGTAGACACACATATCTAAGCATTTGCGTAGGACTCGCACTAACTATGGGACGCTACCGTGCCTGAGAGTCCCTTAATCGCAGGGGATTCATATTCCATATTCATATTTTACTGAAAATTCGTGGGCACAGCTTAAATTTGCTGCCATGTTAATGTTTCCCGATTCGTGGGGTGAGTCAAATTTCCTGGACTCTGGCTGCCTACTTCTTACAGTTTTCTTGTTGGGACAGATGCCTACTCTATATAGATATATCCAATCGTATACGTGGCACTCTTACCCACTCTTGTAACTAGTAAAAAGGCCCTCTGGATTAGGATGCTGTAATTTTGGAAAAATGGTAGATATTGAATATTTGGAATTTTAGCTATTTGCATGTTTATGTTGGTATATTTTGATTCTTAATATTTGATTAGAAAAGTTTAAATATATTTGATAGATTAAATTTAGGTAGAAATTTGTGAGAATTGAAAATATATGCAGTTTTTATCTCTATATATAATTAAATTTAGATAATTATATAAATTATTAAGATAACACATTCTATTAACTAGATAGATAAGCTTTTTCCTTGAAAATGACAACATTGAATTGTCAAACCTTAATAGTATGCCTAGATTCCCTTCCTATACCATAAGAATCCACATATTTAATTCTCAATCAATGTGTGTGTAAACAACAAGGAGTTTTTATTGGCATTGAAAAAAACAGTTCTTATAAATAATAGTAAGCATCATCATAATATTTTTAATAATGGTGTGTTATCATGTTTGTAAGATTATTGAATTATTATTTCATTTTATTGTCTTAATAATAATCAATATTATATTTTGTAAGATTACTATTATATTTTGTAAGAATACCAAGTTTTGTTTTTTTCATAGGTTAAATCGAATGCAATAGCAGCAACTATTGATGGTTTTGAAGATGTTCCTGCTAACAATGAAAAAGTTCTCAAAGAAGCAGTGGGTCATCAACCTGTCTCTGTCGCCATTGAAGCAAGTGGTAAAGATTTCCAATTTTATTCAAAGGTAAGTGGTCATAATCTATTACATTGTTCTTAAAAATGAATATATAAGAAATGTATAACTTGGCATCTATACTAAGCAATTTTTTTAATATACAGGGAGTATTCACTGGTGAATGCGGCACTGAACTTGACCATGGAGTTGTAGCGGTTGGTTATGGCAAGTCTCTAGAGGGCATTAATTATTGGATAGTTAGGAACTCTTGGGGACTTGAATGGGGAGAAGAAGGGTATATAAAAATGCAATGACATATTGAAGTAGTAGAAGGGAAGTGTGATATTGCCATGCAAGCTTCATATCCTATCAAGAAAACAAAAGACATTGATATTGAATTGGATGTTGATCACATTAGTGATGAATTGTAAAAAATGTCTCATCAAAAGATTGGTATTGTGAAATTCAATAATATGAAGATTCCTTCTTCATTTATTAGCTAAATTTGGTCATTATACTACATTATTGTTGATAGGTACTTCTCACTTGAGAGTTTAAAATACATTATCATATTGCACTATTATTGATGATATTGAATAACTTAAATTAATTTTTCCATTGTTTCAAAAAGTGTGATTGAGATCATGGATATAATTTTGTTGTGTTCATTTGTATGTCTAGGCTATTAAAATCATTCTTAAAATAAATATTACAATTATTAAATTTAAATTCTAGGATTGAGAATAACAATGAGCATTGAAGCACACACAAAAATTGTTTAGAAAGATATTCAAATTCTTAAGAAAGATGAGGCACAACTAGCATCATTAGTGGGAGATTCTTGAATCATTGTTAGGCCACTCGATAACAAACTCCATTTCAAAATATTTTTATATCAACACATAATATATATAAAAGCTAAGCCTAACAATTTAATGCACTTGAATTCTTCCAACTCTTATATTCTTAAAATAAAGCCATAGAACTTTTGGAAAATGGTGGCACAAGTACATATGAGGTGCTTTAAGAATAAGTTTGGGGGAGAGTATCTTCTCTCATCTCCCCTCCCATGATTTTAGTTGAATTTAAGACTTGATAATAAAAGCACCATGTACAAGTGTTGTTATTCAAGTTAGAAGGAACAAAGTTATGGGTCATTTCTCTCTAAACATATAGATACCTCTCCTCTTTAATGGTAAGGCTTATTAACTCCATGATGGCTTAGGATTGCAATGCATATTGCGTTTAGAACAATCTAGGCTTTGGAATGTTGGTGTTATTCATATCTATGGGTATCTCAACTATTCTTCATAAATTAGTGCTTAGTCTAGCCATCCTATTCTTAGCTATCCTATAATATCATATTTTCTAATCCCACAAGTTTTGTAATGTAATTAAAGTATGATAATGCTAGAGAACCAATATGGTTATATGGCCAAACTATTTGATGTAGATATCTTTGTTGATTTAAATCACAAATTGTTGAAGATGAAGATGAGGACATGCCTATACAGATATCGATGTCTGGAAATGTAGCTTTCTTAGGGAGTCTACGAGGGAGATTGGAAAGTTTGCAATCTTCCCTGAATTTAGTGTTCAAACCCCCCTGATCATGTGCTAATTGAGCTATCAACTTCTCTAGAAAATTATAAGGAATGAGGAAAGAGGTATAAGAGATGACCATGTCTAGGCTGTGTGCCTCATAGTCGCCAGAGTGAATTTGCATCATGTAATACCCCTACCTACTTTGATGTAAATGTTTGCATTCTTTATATTAGGCTTGTGAAATCTGAATACTTTTTACTATTAGGTTGGTGGGCTCGATACTATTTGATGTGGTCTACGTGCCCATGTAATGACATTAGATAAATTTTGGGGCTATTTTGCCAGGTATTTTTATGCCAATGTTGGCTAAGTGGCTAAGAATGCCAAGATGTAAATATTGTATAATTGTACATTTTTTTCACTATATTAATAAAAATAAGGTTGGTTGTAGAGCCCACTCCATGGAAAGAGTATGGGGGACACAACTCCAAGGCAAAATGCAACAATTGAGTTTGGCATAAGTGTGCACTTTGGGGGCCCACGTTACTTTAGTGAATTCCACATGGCCAGTTTGGGCTATGCATTTGAAAAGGATGGTGGTTTTATTCTCAGGATTATTGTTACGCATTTTTTAAAGTACACGATTCAGGGAACTGAATCTAATAACTCATGGCCAAAGAGTTTTAGGGTTGGACTCTAGAACTAACCAAGGTGCAACTATTAAGTTAACAATACCGAATAGATGCTTTCAGGTGTTTATGTGAGCTCTAGTGGCTCTAAGGTTTTGTTGGCCTTGATTATGGCTTGGTGTCATGGAGTTCTGGTGGGGAACTCGGTTCTGAGATAGTTGGTGAGTCCTAGTTGGGGCTCTAGCAACAACTGTCGGGATTTCGGTATGGTTGTTGACACTTGGACACTAGATAGCAGCAGAGCTCCTAATGTTGCAGGTTGAGACTGTTCTAACTAATCGTAAGTTGCCCTGAAAGGTGGGCACCACCGAGGTACTTGGGTTGTGCCACTTAGGTACAGAAAAGGGGATCTTGAGCATGTGGCTAGAGACTGAGGTTGTTGGGGTTGGTGTCATAGCCATGATTTTTGTTGTTGATGGTCAATTTTTACCTATGGAGTTGTTGCCCTAGCTCAGAGGTGGCTTTTGGTTGAGCTAATGAACCACACGGTCTAAGGCTAGCAGGAACATGGAGAGCCCATAGTCATTCGTCTCCTTTTAGCAAATAAATACTTGTATTATTGTTTATGGCTTTTTTTTGTGCATTATGTGTGGTTGATATTTTATTTTATGCTTTTGTTGAGATGATTAAAATGCAAATGAAACATGTTAAATAATGTTAATATGTTTTCCATTGGAATTAATTAATTGCTTATATGTAATGTATAATATTGCATGGCATATAGTGTGGAATATCATTTAATTAAATTGTCAGGTCTAGGTTTCAGGATGGTAGAAATGAATATGTATACTTCAGCAATAAATGAATGTTATAATTAAGCAGTATTGTAAGAATGGAACATTACATATTGGTATCAGAGCCCAGTTTCAACACTAGGTCTGAATTGGGCCAAAACTACATATTAATTGCCATTTGTTTGATGGAAGTATCAAGGATGAAAATAACATAAATTTACAATAGTTCTGAGAATAGATAACCTCAAGAAGATAATTGGAAAAATAATAGGGAGTAATTGGTCAAATTTAGTAGATTATGAGCTTGATTGGACCAAATCTAAGTGAGATTCAAGAAACACATCTTTCATGTCAACTATTTAACAAAAGTTATGATATTAGGAATGGTGACAATTCATCATAGAAACATAAAAGCTCGATAATAGATGGTTTGGTTCAATTCCAAAACAAATTTGAAAGATTGATTAATTTAGCCTCAAAAATTAAGGTTCATGAGAGATAAGTTCACGAGTAAGGTATTCCCATACAAAATAAAGGATTTTATTTTTTAAAGATTATATCTATATCTATATATATATATATATATATATATAGGATATCTCTCCATACAAAATAAGGGATTTTATTTTTTAAAGATTATATAATATAATATAAAATATGATAATATAATATAATAGGCCTCACATGGAAATCTTTTGTTTTGGGCAAGTGCCATGGAATTTGAAGGGGGCCAAAGTGTATTATATATATATGGTTTGTTCGTGGTGTGATTTATTGCGTGAAGTTTTGTTTTTTTTGTTTTTTGTTTTGTTTTTTTTTTTCGAACCAGCGTTACTTGAATTCGAATGGGAATCAAGTTTATTATGTGAATACATTTAAATAACTAATTTTAACTTTAACATGTGGTATGCCCACACTCATGTAATGTGCATGTGCTTACAAATAAATTTAGCTATGTAATTATAACAATATAATTTCTTCTCCATGGAAGGCGTAACACCGGGAGTGCATCGATTATACATTATGTAACAGACTAATCAACTCTGACCTCAACCAGCATAGTGGGGCCCAACCCAGGGAAGAATGGAGTGGGTAGTCGACCCTAATCTCAGTCGGTTTAGTCGGGTTTAGTCAATGTGAAATGGAAGACAGTTACTTGAGTGGTGGGCCCCAACCTTAATCGGCATATTCGGGCTCAGCTGGGCAAAACGAGGTTGAGTAGCCGACCCCGACCTCCGTTGGTGTAGTCAGTTGTGCGTATAATTAGTTTGGTGTGCCACATTTAAAACAAAACTGACCCCTTACTAGTTAACTGGAGACACAAAGGTGGAGTGGGGTAGTGCGTGGTAAGCCCTATCGGCAGATAAACAACTGATAATATTTTTGGGCAGTCACAGTTAGTTCCAAAGGGTCTTAACGGTTCCTAATACGATTTATGTGTTAAGTTTTTTTTTAGCAATTTCTGTCTTAGTTTCTATTAAGATTTATGTGTTAAGTTTTTTTTTTAGCAATTTCTGTCCTATTTTCCTGTATGTCCCATTTTATTTGTTAATGGAATAACAATGGTATGGTTTTTTTTTTGTGGTGGAAAAGGGTAAACAATTGATATATGGGGTTGTATTATTTAGTGCACAAAAAGGGCAGGTGGCATAAGAACTATTAAAAAATAAAAAGGGAGTTATCTCATCATCCCTTCACGAATCGAGAAGAAGCTAGAGAGGAGAAGGTTCCAGTGTTAAATAGGGTTGAACCCTCTAGAAGACCAAAGGGTTGGGTACAATTTCAATCTACTTTGGCAGCACTGCAAGAGGCAACAGAAGAGCCCATAACTATTGGAAACATGCAGAATGGAAAAGAAGCTTGCAACTACTGTGCAACGGAAGACCAAGCCAGCAAATTAAAGGAAACAGAGGCAACTGTAGTTTGACCTGGAAAAAAGTATTTAAAAATAAAAGTAGAATTTGGGGATTGTGTTGAAAAATTGAAAGTCCGATCTAGTGAAAAGGAGATTACCATTCTTGTATTTGTTGTAAGAAGGAAAGGCCTGGAGGCTGCATGCATATAATTTGATTTCCTTGTTAATTAAAATAGACCAGACCATCTATATTGTTTATTTAGCACCTGTATGTTCCCATGCATTTTTTCTCCGTCTTTGTTTCAATGTCTGCTGTTATGAACTGGGAAAGTCTTTGCTTCAATGTTCGTTGTTATGAACTGGGAAAGTTGTAATAGGGCATGAGGAGGATGTTTCATCCTACACTAGAATGTGTTTATGATAAACTCACCACCTAACTTTATTTTGGGCGCTATACATTTGGCCATATATCAGTCCTCCTGTCCATACACAATAGCTATCATGGAATACAAATTCCTTAAACATTCAGCTTAGATGAGGCTCAGACAACCATGAGCCCCTGTTAGCAGTGCAACAGGAATTTTGCTGTGTATAGAAAATTAGATATGACAAACCATTGGCCTTATTTACCAGGATTCTGAAAGAACATCAAGTTTAAATAAACACTGAAATAAAATCACTACCCACAAAATACAAAAATAAAACCACTGCACACAACAGATCTTGCCATAACATATCATCAAAATTTGGAATGCGCAACAAAATTTGGCATAAGGCATATAGCTTTTATATTACTATTGATGGAATCCAACAACGAAAATCTAGAATACTATAATTGAGATTCAGCCTCAAAAATAACTTAACGACAATTAATGAGGATATTTTGGAACCAAAATCTGAAAGACAATCAAAGAGACCAGGTGAAATCACAAAGCTAAATTTAGGAACTTCATTTAACTACATTAAGATGCCTACAAATGATGAAATCATCTGCAGTGATCGATTTGCAAGGGAAAGGAATGACACCCCACATTACAATGTACAAACATGGAGAGTTGAAACAAAGATTCCTGAGCAATCAAATGAAGCTATAAACATGAAAGGTGATGCAATCAAGAGAAAAAGGGCACGTCGTAAGAGGGCTATTTCGAAGTTTGAATCACAAATACAACCAAGGAAGATTCCAGAACAATCAAATGAAGCTATAAACATGAAAGGTGATGCAATCAAGAGAAAAATGGCACGTCATAAGAGGGTTGTTACAGATCCATTTGGGCACATCAACCCCAACCTACAGATCAATACTATTAGGGCCCATCAAACCCTAATTCAATTGTTACATGCCCTAAAGAAGTCAACCATCAGAATGCCTAGCTTCCTAAGAAGTTTCATGACCAAAATCATCCAGAAACTGCCTCTAAGAAGATCAGCGCAGGTAGGCCTTCATTAGGGTGCACTGCAATGCAAACCATACACTGACAGGGTGCTATGCAGTGCACTTGGTCCCTCTTTGGCCTGCGCTGGGCAAATTTGAGCGAATTTCCATTGGGGTTTGAAAGATTCCTTATCCATTGGATGCCTCTAGAAGTTTCTCAAACCTATCTACTCCTTTGAGCTCGTATTTGGATGAGGAAGGGAGTTAAGGAACATCAATCCCTTATCCCTTCCTCCATGGAACTAAATTCTAAGTTTGGGAGGGCATTCATTATCACCATTTATGGCATAACTTCCTTCATTCACCTATAAAAATACCACTCATCTAAGTGATCAGGGGCTGGAAATTATTGAATTATAGGGAGATGTTGTTAGTATGAGACTTGAGTTGATTTCAAGTATTGTAATGATGTCAAAATGTCTTGCTTGTTATGAGGAGAGGATGGGATTGAACTGGAGGAGTGATGCTGAATCGAGTAATGGGTTGTAACTCTTCCTTTTACTAATAAAGTGTTCAAATATTTTTCCATATGCTTGTTTTATTAATTTATGCTTTCATATGTATATCATGTACTTGATTCCATGCTATGTTTAATCAATAGATCATTATCATATGCTTTGATTGGTTGTTGTCTTCTGTCTGTGTGTAGGTACTCTTCAAGCGGATTAAGTACGGAGAGGAGTGACAGAATCGGTCAAGGTAGATAAGGAGCAAGTGAAGGCTACACGTAGGCTTCTTTGTCTCTTATTTAATCTATTGATCATAGGAAAAATAGGACTTTTTAAACTGTTGTTCTAGACTTAGCTAATAGTCTAAGGGTTTTAAGCGTTTATTCGCAGACACTAAAACTTCCCAAAACAAATTGGCGACTCCGCTGGGGAGCAATCGTCCATCCTAGTAGCTTATCAGCTCTTAAGACATTTCTACATACTGTACTTGTGGTCATTCATTGAATTTCAGTCTTTTGTCATTGAAAATTGAGCCGAAACTATGCCAAATTGTCCTCAAATTTGCTTACTGTCACTAGCGCAGTACAATGAAGGACACAGTGCACTGCAATGCACTTCCCACATAGACCTAGTGCGCTTCAGCGCACTGTCTCTCCCTGCTACCTGCGTTGATCACTTGAGGGTCAGTTTCTCATCTAGGTGCTGAAGTTTTTGAGCCAATTTTCTCCTGTTTGAATGATTTTTGAATGTTAATGATGTTTTGTTTCTGAAAATAGTGTTTCATCTCCTTACCTGACCATACTTAGACCGATTGATAAATTTTTTTATGCATTCACTTTATCATTTTCAATCTATAGTCGAAAGTTAGTTTTTTGATCAATTGATCTTTAGTGAAAGAAAGTGTCGTAAAATCGTCTTTTCCTTCGAAAATTGAATTGTCGTCAAATCTTCATTCATGAAAGATCGATTGATTGATGTGTGCAAATGATTAGTCTTTTCGTTGAAAGTGTCATAATTCCTCATTTCTTTGAAAATGAAAGTGTCATAAAATCTTCCTTTCCTTGAAAAGAAATTGTCACAAAATCGTCCTTTTTATGAAAAGAGATTTTTGATCAATTGTGCATATTTCCTTTTTGTTCATTCACATTAAGGGAAATTGAAAAGAAATACATGCATGTTGCATTGAAAAGTTTGTGTGTGTTGATAAGGAATAGTGTAGGGAATTTGCATTTAGATTGTGCTCTTTTCTCTTTGATAAAAAAGAAATCGGATTGCTTTATCCCTAAGTAGCTAGGATTTTCATCGTTAAATTGAATGGAAAGAATGCTTATCATGATAGTTGCATTCCTAGGAATTTCAGAATACATCACATGGTGAACTTGAAAGGCAAATTCTTAAGCAAGATCAACTTAAAATAAAAATCAATTTACCTAATGGAGCATTGTCATTAACACAAACATTTAGTGGTTCTAGGCTAGAGGTGTGTTCCGGCGTCGTAAAACAAAACAGCTATCGCTAACTTGTCTGCAATACATCCTGAGTGTGATACCTCATTCCACATATGTGAGTATATCGTAGCTCGTCCACGTACCTTCGAGTATATAGGGCGGTGTTACACTACGTAAAGTATATGGGAATGCTCTCATTGTGCGGTTTTGCATTAGACAACGCTTATACGGACTGGGCCTCCACGTACTTTTGAGTATATATGGGAGGACAACTCTAGGTTGTTATCCATCCTTAAGTAACCGAGTCGGCCGCCTTGCAAATGTGATACATTGAACATAGCATTCGAGGAGATTGCCTGCTCGTACTTCTTGGTTCGCCAGGAGGTATTCTACAGTTCACAGTTGCCTGGTAAACCTTTTTCCTAGTTACCCCTTTTTGTTTATTTCTTTTTTGATAATAAAATTAATCAGCAATCGTGGAGGAACATCAACCCCTACCCCGTCGTTCTCGGATAACAGCTAGCAAACCGCCTTTGCCTCTCGAAGCGACACCAATTCGGACAAATCGGTCTCGCTTAACTGAGTCTAATACATCAAGAACTCCTAGTTCTTCATCTGAGTTACCTGAATCATGTATTTCGGTAAGTACAGAGACTCCAGTTACTCCAATTATTTATGGTACATCCGTTCCTGAAGAATAAGTTTCACAATTACCTGAGAACATTAGCACTGATCCTAGTGAAACACTAACCGAAGTTGTTCAACCACAAGTTGATCCTCAACTTGAGATTGCTCAACAAGAAAGTACTTCTGAATTTGAATTAGCTCAACCAGAAGTTAATCCAGAAACAATCCTAGTTCAAACAAAAGTTACATCTGAACTTGAAGTTGTTTAGGAACCTCTCACTGAAACTGTTGTTCATTTACCGGAACATCTGGACTTCGAAGTTGAACACTCGGAAGTTATTACTTTACCGGTTACCCCTCAAACATCAGTAATTATTGAAACTTCAACTTCACCAACACCAAAAATCTTTTACGGACCGGATGGTAAGTTCTTCCACCAGGTTTGATTGCCATAGAGGAGGAATTGGAAGAAGATTCCACACCTGGAACCTCGTTTCATTTTGGAACTGGGCTTTATATTTACCCAAGTACTCCTGATTTCTTTGCTTCATTTGATCCTGCTTCTTTTCAAGTGCCCATAGAATCTTTAGGACAACTTTTGGCCTAGTTAACTATGGCTGAACAACCGTTAACATCTCAGACTGTATCGTCTATTATCACTTCTTCGATGTTTTCTACCACACCTGAGTCGCACCTCTATGGTGAATCGTCCGTCCCGATTGGTTACCAATCATTATCTGGAACCCACTCAAGGGTTGCTTCTACACCATGGTCATCACCCATGTCCTCAACTGGAATTTTACCTGGTTCTTCTCTAATGGGAACTCAACAGTTTGATCCTGCATATCAGTATCAAGCTGGGCAATCTGGTCAACAAAGACCTATGTATCCATTAAATACTGGATTGCCACCATATGGAGAGCAATATGCTTATTCACCGTATCCTCCTTATTCCGGGGGACTACCATATGGTAATATCCCACAGTATTTAGGTCAACTTGGAATTAGAGTTTGTCAATGGAAACCAACAATGTCAGTTCAACCAAGGCTTGTGTATCCAACACAACCAATGCAAACTGTGTCAGCTATTCCTATTACACCTGTTGTTACTACTGTACCACAGTCACAAGTTCAAACTGTTGTATCTCAACCTATTCAAATTGATCCTTCTACCTTGCAATCATAAGTGTCAAGTCAAGAAGTTCAAATCCCTCAAGTTGTTGTACAACAAACACTTGTTTCTGGAGTCCAACAACAACCTCAAGTTAGTGTACCCTTATCTGGACTGACCCAGGCTTACACTGGTATAGTTTATTCACAACCTGGCCAAACTCTCATTGCTGGACAACAACAACTATTGAATCCACAACAACAATTGATTCAACAACTGTGGCAGCCTCAATTTCAACAACCCCAATTCCAGCAGTACCAACCTCAGTTTGGACCTATTTCACAGGCTCAACCTAGTTTTGGTCAATCTCAAGCTTACCAAGGTCAAGGTCAACAAGGCTTTGCAGGTTATGGACAACCACTTATTCAACCTGGTTATCAACAACCACCTTACACTGGTTTTGTTCAACAACCATACCAAGGTTACCAAATGCAGATGCCCTATGCCGGTATGCAAAGACCTATTGCCCAAGCAATTCCATCATATCCTGGGTATGCTCAACCTGACTTGAATCGACAGTTGCCATTTGTAGCAACTTTAGAATTACCAGATTTAAATTGTCTCACTAATGATCCAATCTTATATGCACCTTGGTGGTCGGTAATTCCGCATAAGTTACCTTCTAACATTCCGAAGTTTAATGGAAATCCTGGAGAAGACCCATCAAATCATGTTATGAACTTTCATTTGTGGTGTTCATCTAACTCCTTAAATGATGATTCGGTCAGAATTCGTCTTTTCCAAAGAACACTTTCTGGTCCAGCTGCTAAATGGTACATTGAGTTACCAAGAGCTTCTTTCGATAACTTCACCACTTTAGCCACTGCTTTTTTGACCCACTTCTAGTTACCTATCAGATACGAGACTGGAACGGGACTCCTAACCAACTTTAAACAGACTATTGCTACTCATATATCAGATCACATTCATGAGTAGCGGCGTCATCGTCGAATGGTTAAGACATATGTTCCCTCTTAGCCCCTGAGGTGCAGTGCTGCTACTTTTAGCAGAAATGTCCCCTATTTTAGCTCTAATAGCCACATCTCCTCTTGCTCCGCTTTGGCCATAAGCCAGACTTCAAAATATTATTCTCACATCTATAAATGCATCGGGTCTTGATCCAAATGGGTCCAAATATGCTCTTTAAATCTTCAAAAGCCAGTAAAATCATGCCAAAGACCAAAACCAGCGCAGGAGAAGAACCCTTAGAATGGCGGAAAAGCACTATCGGGAGGCAAAAACACATAAAAAACAGTGAAAAACCAAGTATCAGAGGCATAAACAGTGAAATGCACAACAGCCGTCAGATCTGGCTGATCAACGATCTAGATCTGATTGGCGGGTCGCAATCCAGGGAGGCAATCAGCGGACTGGGGGCGGACCGTATGGAACTTGCGATGGCGATTGGTGATGTAATGTGGACCGTCAATCAAGCACGCAGATCGATGGCCCATGTCACATCGTAGGATCGCTATCGGAGAACACAACAGAGCGCTCACCATTGGCCCGGGGCATGAGCGATATGCGATTGCGATCAATCGCATCAGCGGATCGCAATTGGGAAACATTAAGGAACAAGGCTTATACCTATATGGATGTCCGATGCGATAAATCGGACCCGAAAAGGTTCCTTAAAGCTATTATATAAAATTTGAAATGCGCCAAAAGGCATTTTCCTATCTATTTTGCATATTTTCATTATTTAACGAAATACAAAGGGGCAACACCGAAGCGATAAAACTCAGACCCGAAGGGGTTTGGGAATGAAAATATATAATATTTCAAGTCCGCCAAAGCCAATTTTTCATGATTTTTAGTGTTTTTAACATATTTTAAAATACAAAGGGAAGTTTGGAAACAACACTGAAGCGACTTGCGATTGCGATTGAGGGCAGACCTGATAGAGGAATAGACAGTGTTTAAGGACTTTTGAAGTCCGAAATAAACAGAGCTTGGCGGGATTTCACATTGTTGCAGCGTTTTTTTGTGTAAAACAGAAAACAATCATTGTTAGCATTTGAAAGGATTTCAAAAGGCCCACAGACCCATTCCATCACATAACAGAGGTCGGGAGACAGAGACCGGGAGACAGAAGGCCAGAAGGGGAAAGGAAACAACGCAACACAACCAAAACCAATAGAAGTGATCATGGAGCATCGCTGGCACGAGCAAGCTCCCTGATAGCACAACAAACTACCAGAATGCAGTTACTCTGCTGTTAGAAGAAGAAACCTCTGAGCCCATGCGTGCCTAGTCAGGGCATCAAGTCGTTAAAGACAAAGGGGATAGATTAAGACCTCTTGAGCCTCAGAAGGCCCGAGAGCATTGTAAAAGGCCTATAAATATTTGAAAGTTCAAAGTAATAGGGGTTCAACTTTTGGAGACTATGGAGACTCTACTCCTCTAGCTTCTCATCTTCATTCCAGCAATACAAGCTTCTTTTGTTGTTACATGTTCAATTCCCATTTTCTCTTCTGTTCTATGCTTGCACTTGAATAGGTTATTCATGTTTTCTTCTGTGTCTAATGCCAGATAATTGTCATCTTATCTCTGCATTGATAAATTAGATTTGCAAGCTTCATTTTCTTTCTGTAGCTAGCCATTCATATGTGTTTATGTATGCATCTGCTGGTACAGTCAGTGTTCTCCATTTACCCATTGAATCTATAAACTATTGAGCATTAGTGGTCTAAAGCCTTGTAAAGTTGAGGTGTTCATGCATGTCTTGAGTGAAAATAGAGTTGAAACAGTCATCTGACTTGATCCAAACCATCATTCATTCCAATAGTTCAGAGAACAATATTGAAGATTATATGTTACCAGGCATCTCCGAGCTACAACCTAGGAGAGCTTCCTGGAGTGATAACATAATTGGCGTCGTTGTCGGGGAGAGGAAACTGAAGCTCAACTTCCCTGGGAGACGACACAGATCCAGCTTTGATGATAGACAAAGTCTGGGCACTTTTTCGGTGGTAATCATCTACCTGGAGACTGTAATGGAGGACGAACCTGTTGGCGACTCCACTTCATAATTATGGCTCAGTTTGTGAGGCATACTCGGAGGAATCCTCAGAAGCCACAAGCTGACCCAGTATCTGAACACCTTCTTAGATATTGTCCTTGTATTCCCGAGATATTAGAAGTGTGGTCTATAGGCTCACGTCATCCTCTGGAGATCATGTTGGTGATAAACCATCAACTAGTGATTATAAGGTCCATGGGAAAAAGGGTAAAGCCAAGTTTCCCTGTAGGTTATGTGAAGGGAATCATCCTATTCACCATTTTCCTTATATGGATTAAGCCTCAAAAGTGTTGGAAAACCTTATAGCTTCTCAACCACGACTTCCAACTCGTTACTAGAAGTTTTCTTCCAATCCTCCACTAGTTGATGAAGTGATTGATCAGAATCTAAATCTAATCAATCCCACTCTCTCTGAATGTGAATCCCATGAGTCTGTTCCTGACCAACCATTGGTTGAGAAAATTGTTGACTCAATTCCACCTTCAGTTGATCATACCTTTCCCATAGAGAGTGAAGTTCATATCGCTCAGGTTCTTCTCGTTTCTTCAGGTTCCAATGAACTGGGGATATTTCTCCCATTCCCATGACACAGGGGGGAAATCCTCCCATTCCCACAACACTGGAGAGCAGTTCTCCCATTCCCATAGCACAAGGGGGAAGTTCTCTCGTTCCCACGATACCCCCTCCAAGTAGTATGGTCACTTCCTTTGATTGGAGTCGACTAGAAGGATATCATCTTCCTCCTTGCGTGCCCTTCCAAATCATAGTACCATAATTTGGTCGTACCTAGCACAACCATAGATGAAGGCACATCTATTAGTATTCTTCCTCAACTACTTGGGAAGCTTTAGGTTCTCCTCATCTTGTGCCTGTTACCCAGAGTATGTTGGATTTTAACAGAGGAAGCAGTCAACCGTTAGGGATCCTTCCTAAGTTCCTTATTACTTTGGGAGGAAAGATTGTCTATGTCGATGTGATGGTAGTCTAGGGCCCTTTGGATTTTAATTTACTCCTTGTGCATGACTATGTTTATGTCATGGGATCTCTTGTCTCTTCACTCTTTCATGTGATGTGTTCCCGCATGAAGGAAGAATCGTGACTATTGACCAACTTGCATTCATTTGTCCTAATTTGACTCCCAATCAACCAACTTCCCTAAATGGTCCTTATATGTAAGTGGTATCTTCCCCGCCACAAGTTAATTATGTGGCAACTTGTTCCATGTTCGCATCTACTAATAATCTAGTAGGTGACGTAGTGCATCATTTACTATGGGCATTGGAGTCTAATATTTCCATTGGATCTTTTGATATGTATCCCTTCCAGAGTGTTGTTCTTCCATCTAATGAGAACCTCTTGGAAGCCATGGTCTCTTGGAAGCCATGGTCTCTTGGAGACCATGATCTGATTTTGGAGTAGAGTTCCTTGTCTTGTGTCAAGCTTGTTAAAAAATGAATCAAGGTTCCTAGAGAAGAGTTCCTTGTCTTGTGTCAAGCTCGTTAAAAAAAAAATCAAGGTTCTTTGAAGAGGAGTTCCTTTTCTTGTGTCAAGGTCCATACAAAATGAAACAAGATCCTTAGATCAGAGTTCATTTTCTTTTGTCAAGCTCATTAAAAAATGAAACAAGGTTCCTGGAGCAGAGTTCCTTGTCTTGTGTCAAGCTCCTTAAAAAATGAAACAAGTTCCCTCAAGAAAAGTTCATTTTCTTGCATCAAGCTCGTTAAAAAATGAAACAAGGTGTCATGAGAATAGTTCTTTTCCTATGTCAAGCTCATTAAAAAAAGAAATAGATCCCCTTCCAATTCGAGTCTTTGATTAGATCTTGTAAATTTCGAGTTGAGTCTTCCACTTGACCTCGTAAATGAACCTTCATTCCATCCACATGTTAGTAACTAATAGTCTACATAGGTGGATCAAATGAAGCTTGGGGGGCGGCATGTACCTCAAATTGAGTCATTATGCTAGGGGCATGCAAATTTATTTCAAGCATAGTTTTCTCATGTTTCAACCTTGTGAAAAAATAAAACCATCTTCAAGTATTCTCAAGCATAGTTTCCATGGGTGTCAAAATAGTGTAAAAATGAAACCATTTTCATCCTAACTCTTGTGATTGCCACTTTTATCAGCCTATTTATGTCATATGAGCCTTGACTTTCCCTTTCAATCGTCACCATCTGCTTGGCTCATCATATGCTTTCACTTGGTTGTTTTACCATTTCTTGAGGAACCATTACGATGAGTGGTCTTGTTACCCTGCCTCTTAACCTTTGCATGTTTTGAGCAGTTCCATCATCACTGGAACTAATTGTTACCCTTTATACCATTCGTTCCTCCAAGAGGATTCCTCTTTCAGCTCTTTTCAGACTCCAAAAATATGAAAATATTGTCGAGCACTTGTCTTTTTGAACTCATTAAAGTAAATGAAACTATGTCTACTCAATATAAGTTTAACCCTTTTCCATATTGATATAGAGTAACTATGAAAAAGGAATACCTTAGTTGAACATGGCTAAGAGGTTCTCTTGGGTATTATTTTCTGCCTTTTTGGGCTTAAGGGACTATGTAACAAAAAGAACATCGAGAGTTTTATTTTCTGCCTCTTTTTCAAACTCTCTAAATATGAAAAATATGTTGGGTTATACCTTCTTTGGACTCGTTAAAACATCAATCAGTGATGGACTCGACATTCATGATGGGACCGAACCACTCCTTCTCTAGTTTCATTAAACATTCTCAGAGGAATTCATCTAAAGGATGAACTTACTGATCAAGGATATGTTATCCTCCTCAAGCTTGTTAAAAAATATAGAGGTACTGACTAGTATGGTTGGGAAAATTGGGAAAATAGGGTACTCCATTAGTTAATGGCAGTGATTCGCTCTTCAACAAGACACTTTTCCACTTCATCTCCGTCGATGTTGGGTTGGGAAATATACTTGTCTTACCATACCGTTTTCGATCCTCCATTTTTAGTTTGGAGTTAATGCTGCCAACTCCATTAAGTGTCACCACTATGTTCAAGAGAATTCAGTCAATCAATATCTACTACAATACTCTTAAGCCTTCATATCATGTCTTCCTTTCTTGATCTAGTTCCGTATCAACATCATTCTGATCATTCTATCTCAAATCATCATACCCGTTTTGTTTCGTTGATGGGGGATACATAAAGGCCCTCCTGCGATGGGTCGCTTCTTATCGACATCAACTTATTATCCAGGAAGTTGACTTAGAAACATCCCTTGGTACCTTGTTGCTTTCATACATCAATGACAACTTTCCTCGCTCTCACCAACATGTTTACATCATTGGCCTTCGACCAAAACATTATGCATGATGTTCAACATCAACTCATTTATTCACTCCATACAGATTGTAATAGAGTACCTTGAGAGCCATTAACATCATCGATGCTTTCTCTCGCTTCTGTTAAAAAATTACATCGTTGGCCGGTAATCAGATGACATCTACCATGTTCGACTCCAACTCATTGATTCACATGGTTAGACTCATACATTGGTTGGTTGTGTGAACGATATAAAAGACCCCAGATCTAGTTTCATCCATCCGGGTTGTGATTTCAGGAGTAATACAAGATCACAATGTATGATAGCTATGATCATACAGACAGTTATCCAATCATGGGTCCACCATCAGTCATTCATGGACGTGTATTTTGATCATTATACATGTAATGTTAGCTTATGTGTTGAGTATGGGTATGCCCCCCTCAATAAATATATCATGATGTAAATGTATTGTAACATATGGTTATCTCGCGGGTTGTTCTTGATCCCGACTTGTCACAAGGTAAAGAACTTTAGTCATAAGTTGCCATTTCTAACTTTGTGCTTTAGGGGCCAATCTATTATAGGTAATTTTGTCACATCTAGTCAATAGGCCTTCACCTAGATCAATCAACATCCTTTGACCTCCTTTTCATCATCCTTGCACAAAGCCCTAACCACGACTCATTCTAATCCATGATATTTTTTCTTAAAACACCTTGTTTCAGTCATTTTAAGGACCAATGCTCTTTGGCCTCCTATTGGACAATGTTGACTACTAGGTTGCTATACTCTGCACCTGCACTGATCACTAGCAGGTTTCTTAGTTTTAGGGGTGTGTTGATTATAGAAATTCGGGAAAAAGAGAGAGAATCTTGAAGCCTCTTCTTCCTGAAGCTTCTAGGATCTGTTGTAACCATTTACCTCAGATGAAAGTCTTGAATCATATCTTATCCTACCTTGGATTTTTCATCCCTTATCCCTTGAGTTATCCTCCCATCAAGAGTGGATCTCAAGCCCATATTTGTAAAAGGATAAGAATTCATGAACTACCTCCTTCACCTGTATATTTATTGTCATCCATAGGCAAGTGGTTGGCTTCTGGAGAGTGATTCTACCCTTATGTTTCCCGTGTGAGAGATACATTTCTATGCATTAGGGTGATTATAGGTGCACTTTGTGGCAAAGAAAGGACAAGTCAACTTGGAGGATCTCTTTTACAAGATCAACACCTATTTTTTGTTGTAACTCACTCCATTTCTATTAATGCAAAGATTTCTTTGTTTTCCTATATATGATGTTATGATTTCATATATTTCAATACCATGTTGATCTATTGAATAAAGTGATTAGATGATGTTGCATAGATTATGTGAATTGCTGATTTGTGTTATCTGACTGTGCAAGTTCTAATTATAGCGATCAGAGCTAGGATTAGAGCATTCAAGCCAAGGAAGGAGCGAATCATATGACAGATCCTAAGTAGACTTCATCGCGTTATCTATTTACTTTAAGGAAAACATTAGTCCCTTTGTCTTTCTATTGTTCTAGGTCAGTACACAAGGCCTAGGGAAGATACTTTTGTCCGTAGTCGTAGATTCCGCATAACATGGATGATGGTCACATTTCGCATTAAATAGTGTTTCCACTTTTTGACAACTTGTACTAGAGTGTAGAGCTTTATGTCATAGGTAGGGTAGTTGAGAATTACTCCATGCAATACTTTAGAATGGTAGCATGCAAGCTTTCCTCCTTGCACTAATATCACTCCCATGGCATACCCACTTGCATCCATATCCACTTCAACGGACTTATGCAATTTTGGTAATGTAATAAGCCTAATTGATTTTCTTTTTCAACTCTTCAAATCCTTCTATTGACTTTTCCCCCACTTGAATCTGACTACTTGTTTTTATGATGTGGAGTGATGCAACTTTGAAAATGAAACTATGAACTTCCTCATGAACAATGCTACTCCAATGAAAAGATTAAGCTTAGACACATTTGTAGATATCAACCACTTCATGATGGCCTCCATTTTCGTAGGATCTACTTAAGCTCCCTTTCACTAATCACATAGCCTAAATACACCAAAGAATAGTAGGCAAACTCATATTTCTTGAGATTTACTACTAGCTAGTGCTTCTTCAATGTCTCTAGCACTTGCATCAAATGTGAAATGTGATACTTATAGCTAGCATTGTAAACAAGTATATCATCCAAATAGACAATAACAAATGTATCTAGATGGGGGCATAGTACATCAGTATCATAAACATAGTTGGCGCATTGCATAAACCAAAGTGGCATGACTAAACACTCATACATACCTTGTTTGGTTTTCCAATATGTCTTCTAGGTGTCTTCTTCTTTGGCTCAAACTTTTTGGCACCTTGATTTGATATCCATCTTTGTGAAGTATTTCCCTTACTACAATTGATTTAAAAAATTGCATATCTTGGGTTTAAGTGTACATATTTGAGTGTAATCTTTTCTAATTTGTTGTAATTGATGCACATTTTCCAAGTCTCATTCTTCTTTGGGACAATTATGATGGGTGACCCACAAGGTGAGGTACTTGGTTCAATCAAACCCTACTTTGGTAGCTATTTAATATATATATATATATATATATATCACAATGGCGAGTTTGGAAATAATTGAATTTTTCGCTCCACTTCCCTCTTGGGTGGTAACCCTTTAGGCTTAGGGAACACTCCCCTATATGGATATAGTAATCCCTTCAGTTGATGTTTCTATTCTTTAGTACACCCATCTAGGGATGCCCTTTCCCTCATTGACTCATCACTAGACCGATTTTCTCTTAAAAAATTAAAACATATATTTTGCTAGAACTAGTTATCTTCTTAGCTTGATTTAACTCGGAATTGCCTTTTTCTGCATTCATGCTCAAGGATTTCCCGTCCTTGTTGGAGTAGCGCTAATTGGCTCTTTGCATGAAGATTTCATCCCTCATATAAATGTAAGGACTCCCAAACATGACTCCATGTGCATCAAGTGGTACTACATTCAAACCTACTTCATGAATATAATCAACACTTATAGCAAATTTTACCTTGCACTATTTTTTTTAATCTTTATCTCTGCATCCTTATTTACCTATCATAATAGCTATGGGTGAGGATGATCATGAACCTCAAATCCAAGTTTGTTTACTAGATCCACTACTATGAGATTAGCCCATAAACTTTATTCAAATAGAGCATCTCTCTTATTCTTCTTGACTTAGATTTTGATGTAGAAGAGCTTTGTTATCTCCTTTTCTTCTTGTTGATGAAGGCTACTTAGATTCACCTCCTTCTGTACTAATGTGCAAATAATCTTTTCATCCACATCGTATATCATTTTCACCTAATTGCTCGAATGTGTGGCTAGAAGATTCTTTTTCTTTCCATACTTCTCTCTATTTTTTGGGTTCAACTCGTGATGCAGTGTCCAACACTATTCTGCAAATGTGAGTTTGCGTAGTAGTTTTTCGTGTATTTAGGCTATGTACTTGGTGGAGGGTATCTTATGTAGATCTTACGAAGATGGAGGCCATCATCTTCAATGGCTAGCCATTGTCCACTCATAGTTTAATATGAAGTATAAACTCATATCATGCTAATTCCTAAAACAATTATGAGTCACCAACTTTCTTTCTCCTTAACCTGCAAAACCCAAGGAATGGAATCTCCTTCTCTCGCACATAGTCCCTCAAGTTATCCCTTTTCCCTCTAGGGCTCTAGAACAAGTTGGTTAGCTAATCTCTCTACTATGGACTCCAAAAATACTAACTGTAACAAGAATTCTCACAACATCAACTCACTTGATCACTTAGGTAATTTCTCACTCACAAACCTATAGATAAATTCTTCATGCCTTTACTAGCTCCTAAATTTTTTTCTCAATACCCACTATGGCTATCGCCCTTCTTCCCAACATTGAGCTCTTGTTTTCTCTCTTCTACCCAACTGTAAAAGTTGTTATCCTCCCTATTTGAATTTAATTTTTTGCCATGTGTGTTTGACTTTCAAAATTCCCCTATAACATTGTACTCAACCTGTACTTTGAATTATGTGAGATGACTTTCCCATCAAAACTCATACATAGATTCAACTTTTGAAATAATCAAAAAAAGAAATAGAAAGTTCATTAAAAGATTAAAGTGGCTTGAGATTATTAAACATGCATAATTTTTAGTTAAACCCCCTCTTAGCTTGCTCTCTTGAAAACATAGCCCATAACTCTATCCATATGTATATACAACCAAATACATATATATGTAATTTTATTATTTTCAATAATAATAACATTTCAAGCTCGTTTACCTACACAATTATATGCTCACATGAAAGTTTAAGGAAAAATAAAATTAATCTTTCTCAAAAAAAATTAAATGATTATAGATAATATTGTATAAACTTTATGTTAATTTTTTCCTTAATCAGTGTCTAGTGAGAGCTCCTTTTTCCCTAAATATTCCAATAAAAAAGTTCCATTACCAAAAAGAACATGCACAACCTCCCCTCATTTGGAAAATCAGAGAGGGAAATGAACGATCAACAATAATTAATCACACTTCCATACCCACATTAAAGTCGAACAAATTTAGACTTACCGTTCCCATCAACAACAACAATAATAAGTGGCAACCATAGGTATGAGATAGCGTATGGTGTAGACAAATTGCATTTGAATGAGATAGAGTGTTAGGTAAATAAATAGTATCTAAATGTTAAATGGAAATAAGTTAATAACACTTGTTCGTTTGAATATCTTTAGGTAATTGGTTTACATGGTTGTGGAATCTTCTGGTTGGTTTGGAAATCAGCCATAAAGAAAGAGGTGTCAACCAGTCTGCAAACCTAAAAACAAAGCTAAAGTAAACCGAAACGCATGGATGTGAACATATTGTCAAAAACTCTTACCCGTACCCAAGACGTAATCTAAGCAAATCAATTTCAGTAAAGGGGACCAAATGGTCCAAATCATTGATTGTCTAGGGTGGTTCATTCTATACCTCTTGATACACATTCCAATACACTCGCTATAGGCCGGTAGACGTCATCGACAGGTAGTACGCAAGTGCAAGTTTGGCCAGTTGTTTTATCAACTTTATGTGATATGTTTGAGTGGTTTCAGTATCCGGTAGTAAGTTAATGATTAAATAGTTTTTATATTTTGTTAAAATAAATAAAAAATAAAATGATATGTAATTAATAAGATGTAAAAGTAGTCTTATTATTAGATAAAAATAAATTGATATAAAGATAGTGAGTTAATTGTTAATTTATTTTGTCAATTGTATGTGATACTTTAGATGTAATTGTTTCAGTTAAATATTAAACATGGTGTACTAATTGTTTGTACATTTTGTTCAATAGACAATAATAAAGTGGTATCCTATTTATAAGATGTAGAAATACTAAGAAAATCATTAACTTATTGTAGATTAAAAATAAAGTCAGATTCAAAGATAATAAATCAAACATTAACTAATCACTAACTCACTATCTTTACATTATGATGTCGACGAGACAAGAATAAAATAAAGTGATGTCCAACTGATATGATGTAAAAATAGTGAGTCAATCATTAATTTATTGTTGAAGGAAGGTAAAGTGGGTTGTAAAAATAATAAATCAATTATTAACTTATAAGATAGTGTAAATAGAAGGCTATCTTTCCGGAACTATTTTGATGAAATTTTACAGAATTTTTTAAAAATTCAAATTCAAATTATAAAATTTTTGAATTTAAAATACTCCAAACAATTTTGAAAATGCTGAATCTATTTCCACTATTAAAAAATATTCAAACACTCCACAAATAAAATAAAAAATCACTAAACACACCAGCTTAATCCCCTTAATATTTCGAGTTAACTCGTAAAGATACTTTTCTCTATTATATAATTAATACCCTAGTCAAGAAAATTTCCTTCCTGTTTCGTTATTGTCTGCTCTTCCTTCCTGCTGGTTAAAAACAACCCCTCTTCTAGCTTGCTTGTAGGGACGGAAGCCTACCTACGTAGACACACATATCTAAGCATTTGCGTGGGACTCGCACTAACTATTGTAAAGAACGCTACCGTGCCTGAGAATCCCTTAAACGTAGGGGATTCATATTCCATATTCATATTTTACTGAAAATTCGTGGGCACAACTTAAATTTGCTGCCATGTTAATGTTTCCCGATTCGTGGCGTGAGTCAAATTTCCTGGACTCTGGCTGCCTACTTCTTACAGTTTTCTTGTTGTGACAGATGCCTACCTCTATATAGAGATATCGAACCGTATACGTGGCACTCTTACCCACTATTGTAAAGAAAGAAAGAAAGTTACCGTGCCCGAGAAGCCCTTAAATATAGGGAATTATGATTTTATATTGGATTGAGTTTGAGTAGGTTAAAATTTTTATTAAAATTAAATAAAAAATAATGGTAAATTAAATTTTGATTTGTGTTATTTAAATTTTATTATATATATTTAATATTTTTAAAATACTTAAATTATAAACATTTGAGCTATAATTTTAATAAATCGCTAAACAGATCAACAATAATTCACCAGACAAATCAAATCCGAAAATAAACGGTCAACCTTTCAAAAAAATCACACCCGTATCGATACTTTACTGAAAATACATGACAACAACTTAAATCTACTAAATCTTCGGCCATGTTAACGCTTCCCAATTGGTGCCTCACGTTACCTCCCGTGTTTGCTTATGCACCACCTTACCTCCTAACTAATGGCACACACTTTCGTGTGTCTTACACTCAGTCGGAGGTATTATATAAGAAAATGGTCTTCCCCTTTCTCCACACAAATTCTCATTATTTCTCTCTCTGAATTTTGTTGTTATTTCGTGATGGCGAGTGTTTCAAAGGCAACCCTGTTACTCTTCCTTGCGACCACCTTGTGGACTTTATCAGCTAACGCTTCGGATTCTTCCCCCGGATTTACAGATGAAGACCTTAAGTCTGAAGAAAGTCTGCGACTCCTTTATGACAAATGGGCACTTCGGCATCGCACCACCAGAAGTTTGGATTCGGATGAGCATGCCAAACGATTCGAGATATTCAAAGAGAATGTGAAATACATCGACTCCGTGAATCAGAAGGATGGTCCATACAAACTTGGATTGAATAAGTTTACAGATCTGAGTAACGAAGAATTCAAGGCCATGCATATGACAACTAGAATGGAGAAGCACAAGAGTCTGCGCCGAGACAGAGGAACACAGAGTGGATCATTCATGTACCAAAACTCCAAGCACCTGCCAGTGTCTATTGATTGGAGAAAAAAGGGAGCAGTTAATCCTGTGAAGAACCAAGGCCAATGTGGTATGAAATTCAATTTTGCACAATTAGTTTCAATTTCAAAACAATATTTACTAATTTTTTAGATTGTTTTTTCAAACTAATCACATTATCAATATTTTGGTCAAAATTTCTAACCATTTAAATTTATTTAAATGCATTAGATCCCTAGTAACCAACTACTGTAATTCATCCTGGTTTATTTACATACATGGCATCAATAGTAGCTTAGCACATAGGTCTACTTTGGCATATGTTACATATGTCTACTTTGGGATATATTGTAACTGATATATGATATATTGTTTATTTTTTTTTTTATCTGGCAGGAAGTTGTTGGGCATTTTCAACTATAGCTTCTGTAGAGGGCATTAACTATCTCAAAACAGGGAAGCTGGTTTCCCTATCAGAGCAACAGTTGGTAGATTGTAGTAAAGAGAACGCAGGATGCAACGGAGGGCTTATGGACAATGCCTTCCAATATATCATAGATAATGGTGGGGTCGTTGCTGAAGATGAGTATCCATACACTGCTGAAGCCAGCGAATGCAGTCCCTCCAAGGTATGTTAAGTGGCAATACTGCTTACCTGTGCATTTAGATAGGATAGTTAAATCCTAGTAAAATGGAAAATTTTAGTGAAATGGATTTCTATATAAATTTTTGAATAGGTAACTAGTAAAAAGGCCCTCTAAATTGTGTGGATTAGGATGCTGTATTTTTGGAAAAATTGAAAATATAGATGTTGAATATTTGGAATTTTTCATGTTTTCATGTTTATTTTGGTATATTTTGATTCTTAATATTTAATTAGATAAGTTTAAGTGATATTTGATAAATTAAATTTAGGTAGAAATTTGTGAGAATTGAAAATATATGTAGTTTTTATCTATATATAATTAAATTTAGATAATTATATAAATTATTAAGATAACACATTCTATTAACTAGATAAATAAACTTTTTTCATTAATTGTGAAATCTTAATAGTATACCTAGATTCCCTTCCTATACCATAAGAATCTACATATTTAATTCTCAATCAATGTGTGTGTAAACAACAAGGAGTTGTTATTGGCATTGAAAAAAAACAGTTTTTATAAATAATAGTAAACATCATCATAATATTTTTAATAATGGTGTGTTATCATGTTTGTAAGATTATTGAATTATTATTTTATTTTATTGTTTTAATAATAATCAATATTATATTTTGTAAGATTACTAAGTTTTGTTTTTTTTGATAGGTTAAAGCGAATGCAATAGCAGCAACTATTGATGGTTTTGAAGATGTTCCTGCTAACAATGAAAAAGCTCTCAAAGAAGCAGTGGGTCACCAACCTGTGTCTGTGGCCATTGAAGCAAGTGGTAAAGATTTCCAATTTTATTCAAAGGTAAGTGGTCATAATCTATTACATTGTTCTTAAAAATGAATATATAAGAAATGAATAATTTGGCATCTACACTAAGCAATTTTTTATTATACAGGGAGTATTCACTGGTGAATGTGGCACTGAACTTGACCATGGAGTTGTAGCGGTTGGTTATGGCAAGTCTCCTGAAGGAATTAATTATTGGATAGTTAGGAACTCTTGGTGACCAGAATGGGGAGAAGAAGGGTATATAAAAATGCAACGAGATATTGAAGCAGTAGAAGGGAAGTGTGGTATTGCCATGCAAGCTTCATATCCAACCAAGAAAACACAAGACATTGATATTGAACTAGATGTCGATCACATTAGTGACGAATTGTAAAAATTGTAGGCAGGCCCCTATACTACTAGTGTAGGGGCCTAACAAATTGTCTCAACAAAAAATTGGTATTGTGAATTCAATAATATGAAGATTCATTCTTCATTTATTAGTTAAATTTGGTCATTATACTACATTTTTGTTCATAGGTACTTCACACTTGAGAGTTTAAAATACATTATCATATTGCACTATTATTGATGATATTAAATAACTTAAATTAAATTTTCCAATGTTTCAAAAAGTGTGATTGAGATCATGGATATAATTTTGTTGTATTCATTTGTATGTCTAGGCAATTAA
Source organism: Pinus tabuliformis (assembly GCA_031772625.1). Lineage (NCBI taxonomy): Eukaryota > Viridiplantae > Streptophyta > Pinopsida > Pinales > Pinaceae > Pinus > Pinus tabuliformis. Next base: position 930,211,499 of record CM062811.1, on the reverse strand, counting down.
AATCATTCTTAAAATAAATATTACAATTATTAAATTTAAATTCTAGGATTGAGAATAACAACGAACATTGAAGCGCACACACAAATTATTTAAAAAGGCATTCGAATTCTTAAGAAAGATGGGGCACAACTCACATCATTAGTGGGAGATTCATGAATCATTCTTAGGCCCCTCGATTAAAAAATCCATTTCAATTTTTTTTTATATCAACATGTATAATAGATATATAAGCTAAGCTAACAATTTAATGCACTTGAATTCTCCAAACTCTTATATTCTTGAAATAAAGCCATACACCGAGGTGCATTAAGAATAAGTTTGGGGGAGAGTAGCTTCTCTCATCTCCCATGGGTTTAGCTGAATTTAAGCTTTGATAATAAAGGCACCACATACCAGTGTTGTTATTCAAGTTAGAAGGAACCAAAGTTATGGGTCATTTCTCTCTAAACATATAGATACCTCTCCTCTTTAATGGCATGGCTTATTAACTCCATGATGGCTTAGGATTGCAATGCATGTTCTGTTTAGAAAAATCTAGGGTTTGGCATGTTGGTGTTATTCATATCTATGGGTATCTCAACTATTCTTCGGAAATTAGTGCCTAGTCTAGCCATCCTATTCTTAGTTATCTTATAATATGATATTTTCTAATCCCACAAATTTTGTAATGTAATTAAACTATGATAATGCTATAGAACCAATATGTTATTTGGCCAAACTGTTTGATGTAGATATCTTTGTTGATTTAAATCACAAATTGTTGAATATGAAGATGAGGACATGCCTATATAGTTCTCGATGTGTGGAAAGGTAGCTTTCTTAGGAAGCCTGCGAGGGAGATTGGAAAGTTTGCAATATTCCTTGAATTTAGTGTTCAAACCCCCTTGTTAATGTGCTAATTGAGCTATCAACTTCCCTAGAAAGTTATAAGTATTGAGGAAAGAGGTATAAGAGATGCCCATGTCTGGGTTGTGTGCCTCATAGTCACCAGAGTGTCTTTGCATCATGTAGTACCCCTACCTACTTTGATGTAAATGTTTGCATTCTTTATATTAGGCTTGTGAATTGGGAATACATTTTACTATTATGTTTTTGAGATGGATACTATTTGATGTGGTTTTCGTGCCCATGTAATGACATTAGATCAATTTTGGGGCTATTTTTCTAGGCATTTTTATGCTAATTTTGGCTAAGTAGCTAAGAATGCAAAGATGTAAATATTATATAATTGTAAATATTTTTTGCTATATTAATAAAAATAAGGTTGGTTGTAGAGCCCACTCTATGGAAAGAGTATGGGGGATGCAAGTCCAAGGCAAAAGGCAACAATTGTGTTTGGAAGAAGTGCACTTTGGGGGCCCACATTGCTTCAGTGAGTGCCACATGGCTAGTTTGGGCTATGCATTTAAAAAGGAGAATGGTTTTATTCTTAGGATTATTATTATGCATTTTTTTTTAGTAAGGGATTCAGGGAACTGAATCTGGTAACTCATGGCCAATGAGTTCTAGGGTTGGACTCTAGAACTAACGAGGGTGCATTTATTAAGTTAACCATACTAAATAGATGCTTTTAGGTTTTTATGTGAGCTCTGGTGGCTCTAAGGTTTTGTTGGCATTGATTATGGCTTGGTGCCATGGAGTTCTAGTGGAGAACTTAGTTCCGAGATAGTTGGTGAGTCCTAGTTGGGGCTCTATTACTGATTATTGGGATTTCGGATTGGTTCTTGACACTTGGACACTAGATAGCAGCAGAACTGCTAATGATGCAAGTTGAGACTGTTTCGGCTAATCGTAAGTCACCCTGAAAGGTGGGAACCATCAAGGGAATCAGGCTGTGCCACTTGGGTATCGATCAGGGGACATGAGCCTGTGGCTAGAGACTAAGGTTGTTGAGGTTGGTACCATAGTCATGTTTTTGTTGTTGATGGTCAATTGTTTCCTACGGAGTTGTTGTCCCGGCTCGGGGGTGGCTTTTGTTTGAGCTTATGAACCACAGGGTCTAAGGCTAGCAGGAACATGGACAACACATAGTCATTCATTTTCGTTCAACAAATAAATGCTTGTATTATTGTTTATGGTTTTTATTTGTGCATTATGTATGGTTGATATTTTTTTTATGCTTCCGTTTAGATGACTAAAATGCAAATGAAGCATGTAACACAATGTTAATATGTTTTTCATTCGAATTAATTAATTACTTATATGTAATGTATAATATTGCATGACATATAGTGCGGCATGTCATTTAATTAAATTGTGAGGTCTACGTTTTAGGATGACAGAAATGAATATGTAGTGGGCCCCAAGCTTAATCGGCGTATTCGGGCTCAGCTGGGCAAAACGAGGCTGAGTAGCCGACCCCGACATCTGTTGGTGCAGTCAACTGTGCGTATAATTAGTTTGGGGTGCCGTATTTAAAACAAAACTGACCCCTAACTAGTTAATTGGAGACACAAAGGAGGAGTGGGGTAGTGCGTCGTAGGCCCTTGTCGGCGAAATTCGTGGAAGTGGGCGGTCCATGTGGTCATGGAGGTGGACGAGGAAGGGCCCGTGGGTTACCCTTTTGCTTTTATATATATAGAAGTGTTTCAAACTATTGTATTGGAAGGACATGCTATTTGTTTATATTCTTTGGTTTGTGGAGGATTTAATGCAGAATTTGATGAAGATATAAAATAAAATATTTGTTTATATTTTTTTGTTTTGGGGAGGATTTAAATTTAGAATGTTTAGTGTATTTGTGTTTTTGTTTTTTAATTTACAATTTGTAATAAATAAATATGATGTTTAATAGATGTGAATTTAAAAGTTTTTTAAGATTTTCATATGAAAATATCAATTTTGTTTACTAATTAATTATATTTTTTTATCTTAAAATCATATCTGTAAATTTAATAATATAGAAAAATATTTATAATTCTTACTTTCTTAGAAAAGGAATATTTGCTAATTTAATAATATATACAATAAATTTATAATCATATAACAATTCTGGGATGAGAGGGGAAAGGCCACAAATAAAATCAAGGACACTGATTTCTTAACCAAAATCTAAAAATAGTAGAGCGAACAATCATCCTTTTAGTTTTTTTTTGTTGACACTCAATTTTGCAATAAATTTAGGGTGGGTTTTTCCAGTTTTAAATTTAGGTTTTTCTTTTGGTGAATTTTGTTCGAGGTCAATTTTGCAACCAATTAAAAGTTTGTAGTGTATTAAATTTAGGTTTTGTTTTTGTTGATTTGTTTTGGCTTTAGTAAGGATTTATTGGAATTGCATTTTTTAAGTTTATAGATGACAAAATTCAAAAGCTTTAAATATTTTCAAACAATAAACCTATAAATAAATTTGAAAACACATTTTAAATAACTAAATTCACAATCTTACAACCAAATTCCAAAAAAGTTATCCTCCATCATTTTCCTTTTACCATACATTTAGTGATTCTTAGCGCCAAGTTAACAATATATTAATCGCTACTATATTTAAAAATAAATAAATAATAAACTTATTAATTGTGAACCATTTGTATTTCTCAATTGCGGTATTCATTGGTTGTCCAGATCTTACTCACCCCCACACCAATAGTATATTCATAAATAGTGTCCTCTACCAAGGATGGTCAAAAGTGGCAGGAATCCGGCGAATTTTTTTCAATAAATATTTCACTAGCAGTGTTTGAATCATGTTTTTTTTAAGGTGGAAATGGATTCAACATCATCAAAAACCTATGGGGCACCCAAAATCTTGAAATTTGACAGCTGTAAACTGTATTTACAAAAATCTCTGCTAGTTAAATTATGATTCATAAATTGTACAATTCCATTGCAACTCGGAAATTAGCTGAGAAAAAAATACCAAAATAGAAACTAAGAAGGCTACCAATGAGTCGGTAATGTTCAGCTAAGTAGACTCTAACTTTTAGATGCGAGAAGTTTAACATGAAAAGCAAATTCTAACCTCAACATCAGTGAGTATCTTCTACCAATTCAATCATTAATGGTAATTTGTATAATAATTATTTCAAAACTTCATATAAAAAATATATGTATAAAAGAATGGATTCCCATTTATTAAAATTCACAAGTCATGTTCGTACATGTATACAAATTGTTTAATGGTTATTTTTATTATTGAATTGATTTCCAATTATAGACTTCCTTCACATCTATGGTTAAGTTAGTATCATCGACTTCATTAATTTATTTTATATTAATAGAAATAATATGGAGATATTTAATAATTTTAAAATTGAATAAAACAAAATAAAAAAGAGCAGCTGGGGGAGAAACTGAAGTTATACATAAGAGCGCGAACCAAGAGTATTCGAATCTTTGATATTCCGTTATAGATGACATAGGACTGCAGGTATGCATTGAGTTCTTGCAAGTTATATTGTGTTAGAAGTATTAAGCGCAGTTGATATTTTATCATAGGAAATGCTCTCTCTATATGTCATATTCAGCTCCAGACAATTTAAATTGGATTAAAAATATCACAATTGAGCATCAATAATAATATAATGCAGATAATGTCTAACTATATATATGATGCATCCAACTCTCGTGAGTATTTGGCATTAAAATATGACAGCTTGCGCATAGTCACTGTATTAAAAACAAGAGAGCGACTGTCGCAGTGGTAGTTTCTCTTAGTAGAGGTGCTAGAAGCATGAATTAAGAACTTTAAGGTCTGATTGGTGAACAGTGCCATATATATACGAATGTAGGTTGAAGTGAATAGTACTGTCTGGTAACTTGAGTTATCAGTTAATTAAAAAAAAATCAATGACAATAAATACACTAAAAAATAGTATAATTAGTCTGAGATTTGATTTTTATATGGTTTGAAACTGCAGGGTCTACAATCTCCGACACTAGAAAATAGTATAAGTAGTCCATGTAGGAGAAGCAAAAATAATAGTATAACTAGTCCATGTAGGAGAAACAAAAATAGATTTAAAGTAGCATTAAGTGCTACATATCGCAAAAATATATTTAGAGTAGCATTAAGTGCTACATATTCCTTCTTCCGTACAACAATGATGCTCCATGAGATCTGAAGATAGTTCACTTGTTCTTTGTTTCAGGCCATGTTTTGCTTATGGGTTGATGAGAGAGCTTCTATTCCAGGTAATGGAGCTACTATACAATCACACTAAATATGTCAGTGGCAGATGCTTAGTGCGAGACATATACAATGAACATGCATGCATTGCATTACAGTTTTCTAAACATATAAGTTGAGATAGAGACAATTATCTTGAAAGAAAACGTACCTGAAGATCGAACTGTTCATTTGCAAAGCAAAATTCTCTTTCTGATGTTGACATATTGATAAAGGAGGAAAGCAGATGTGCAAGGGTATGATGAACCTTCTCTGATACAATGTACGGAGTGATGCTGCTTCAGCGGAGTGATGTTGCTTCAACGAACTGAGCGAAGGGGTTATGTTTGTAAACACCTGTTATATATTGTCATAAATCTGTAACAGATTAGCAAACCTGAATCATACAAAATTCAATTTGAACATCAGTATAGATGCAAATATCAAAAGGAAACATAATTTAATTCTAGAGACAGATCAGAAGACATACCATAGTCGAACAGTACAATTGCAGAAGCTTTCTCGAAAAGCTGAAAAGGTCCAGAGACATCTACCAACTGGTAGAGCCGTCAGATCGGGGGTGTTTCTATTTTAGAAGTTGGGAGATGCAGAAGCTTTCTTGAAAAGCTGAAAAGGTCCAGAGACATCCACCAACTGGTAGAGCTGTCAGATTGGGGGTGGTTTTATCTTAGAAGTTGGGAGATGTCGATGTGAGGGCATAACCATAAATAGGGTGCGGGATGCTGACTGATAAAACTGAACTCCATTGGCCTCCAATCATAAATGATTGTTCTTTTAGATCAGATTTGCGGAACTCGGGATGCAAATTGCTGACTGACAAAACTGAGCTGCATTGGCCTCTAATCATAAATGACTGTTCTTTTAGATCAGATTTGCGGAACTTGATATGCAAACTGACAAAATTTTGGAATGTCAACAATCAGTGCAGGAATGATGTATTTGACACCAAAAGCAAATCACGAATAAAATGATCTATCTGACATCAGAAGCAAATCGTGAATAAAATCCTGGTGTTAGATTGCAAGTTTCATTGGCTGCCAATCATAAATGACTAGATTAGATGTTTTTTCAAAGTTACAACTACCTTCACTAACTTTCATCTACCCAATTAACTGCTTGGAAAAACAATAAAGGACATCGGTTGTCAGGTTTAGCAGTTGAGTCCAATAGGCTCCAACTTCTCAGTTTTGTTGTAGTTAACAATTTCTTCCATGGACAATTTTAGAGTGTAAGATGCAGTAGTGACTTTCAGTCAGGTTTAGCGGTTCAGTCCAATAGGCTTCAACTTCTTGGTTCTGTTGTAGTAAACAATCTGATCCATGGTTTTTTCAGCCTGGCCATTGTTAAGTTGATTGTGACATAAGATCAATCAGAAGTTGCAGTGGTAACCTTCAAGGCAATATTCATTACAGTAATGACAAATTTTGCAGCAGCATAAACTACACCAAATGCAACAGTTCAGCCTTGCAATTGTTAAGTTGATTGTGATATAAGATCAATCAGAAGTTGCAGTGGACAACATCATATGATTAACAGTTGGATATGCACTATTTTTCTTAATAGGCTTCAAGGCAATATTCATTACAGTAATGACAAATTTTGCACCAGCATAAACTACACCAAATCCAATAGTAATAACATCTCCAATTGACAGATTCTTTAGCTAATTCTACATGATTTTCTAGCAGTTATGGCCCCCATGTGCAATGCATGATAAATTTACTTGTGTTAAGGTAAATCTTGATGACTATGTAGAAATTTTCTGAGGATTTCTATTACCTGGCATGGATGCTCTTAGAGGCAGAAGCACTGGATGGATAGTCTAATAGCTGAGGACTTGTCGTAGATTCCTATGCTCCCCATGATTGATAGTTGGGGTTCCTATTTGAGATGTTATTTTTAGTGGTTGTTTCTTGGTTTCCTTTTCCTTTGTGCTTCTACTTTTAGGATGTCCATAATAAGAAGAGTCATGAGAACAAGTGCTAAAAGAAACAATACTGCCAGTTGAGTAAGTTCGGTTATGCTAATGGATTCCATGTAGCTTGTTATGGTATTCAGATTGAGGCTATGTTATATGAAGCAGAGGGACGTATGTCAATATATAAATGTAGAAGGAAGTTATGTCTTCTAGGAAAGTGAGAAGTTGGGCATTGCTTTTGCCAATTTATAGAAAAGTTCAAGGTGTTTGCAAGCTTGGTTTTAAGTGTGAATGGAACTGAGTTTTTGGGAAGATTTAATTGTAAAAAAGAATCAATTAGTTGAAAATATTGAAAGACAGTGGGTAATGGATGTCTTTATGTAAAAATGGCTTCGCTGGCAGAAAGCATGACGAACTTTTGACAATTAGCAAAGGTTTCATAAAATTTAGTTTGTTGATGGTTGGGGTAGTTTGTAGAACCTTGTGGAATGAGCCTTTTTTTGGCTTGCTAGGCTCAAGGCCATAGGCAAAGAAAGCAAGGAAGAGCTACCTAAGGCAAAGCACTTCAAGTAAAATGCTTAGTATAATGGATGAGGTTGACCAGTAAGCTTAGCCTTAGGCTGGAGAACTAGGAAATTGGCAGGGTACTCCCAAAAGTCAATGGAGACCATCACATCCTCCACAATCCCCTCAGGGGTCACTATGGAGCGGTTTTCAAGTTGGAGAACTGTTGTGGTCTTCCTCAATGAACCTTGGAGGTTGAGCTTGAGCATGGTGTCCTTGGTCATCACATTAAAGGCAGCCTCAAGATCGATCAAAGTGTGTGGGACAATGGTGCCATTTATGTGCACATCTACTACAGGGCTTCCAGGGTCCAAATACTTTGGACAGATTACCTGCCCCAACATTAAGTCAGACAGCTCTCCAATGACATTAATGGCAGGGGCATCTCTTCTTCACCTCCCTAGATTCTTGAAGCGCTTCTCCTTAATCAACTTATTGTAAATAGGAACATCTTTTATTTCTTGGAGAAGTAGAATTTTTACACATAGATTTTTCAATTCTCCGAGAAGTTCAGTCTCTTCTGGGGTGGGTTGGAGTGGTTGGGTTAATCTCTCAAGAAAGGGTGGATTCACTTTAAGAATTCTTTCCTCTCTTTATTCCTCAACCTCCCTAGGTGGAGGTGGAGGTTGTTTATCCGGGAGAAATCTCCTAGATCTTAGGTCAATCTCTTGGATTTCCACAGTATAAGTTGGATATGATGTCTCTCCACTATATACTTGCTGAGCCTGTCTATTGTTTGGGTTCAGATTTGGCTAGGTAGGCATCTGGGGTTGCTTGGGTGGAGCAGAGTGTAACAGCTATGGTTGGGCAGGTGGTGGAGGCAATAAAGCTGGAGCATTGTTGTATTGGGGCCTCCACCCCTAGGGTGGTGCATTCCACTGAGGTTGTGGCGGAGCATATGGTTGAAATGATTGGCTGGCTGGCTGGGAGTGATACTGAGATGCAAAGGACCAAGGAGGAGGTGTAGACCAGGAAGGATGAGCAGGGGGTCCCCAAGAAGGTATGGTTGTGGTTTGGTTGGGGTTGTAATATGCATGGGATGACCCTTGCATGCCCTGCTGGTATGGTCTAGGCCCATGAGGTCTCCTTTGGTTTATGTAACAAAGCTGCTTAGTGACCCCTTCAGCTCCTTGATATACAACTTTGAGTCCAAGAAAAGAAGGGCACTTACCTGTGGAGTGGTTGTGGCAAAGCATATGGTTGAAATGATTGGCTGGCTGGTTAAGAGTGATATTGAGATGCAAAGGACCAAGGAGGAGGTGTAGACTAGGAAGGATGAGCAGGGGGTCCCCAAGAAGGTATGGTTGTGGTCTGGTTGGGGTTGTAATATGCATGGGATGACCCTTTCATGCCCTGCTGGTATGGTCTAGGCCCATGAGGTCTCCTTTGGTTTATGTAGCAGAGCTACTCAGTGACCCCTTCAGCTCCTTGATATACAGCTTTGAGTCCAGGCAAAGAAGGGCACTTGTCTGTGGAGTGGTTTTCTTCACAGACTGAGCAAATTTCAATAGAATTCAATGGAAATTCATTCTTAGGATGCCTCCTGGTGCATCTAGGACAAAACATGACCAAGGCTCTCTGCTTCCTCCTACTTTCTCTTAATGTGCATAGTGTCCATTTGTAAGGCAAGGGTTTGTAGCATCTCACTATTGAAATCTTTCAGCATATTTCCAATTTCACCCTTGATGGATGAGTTGGAAGAGGATGTACTGACCATAGGTTGACTACCCCTACACTTTTTCCTAGCTGCCCTAGAATGGTTTCTAAAGACAGTATTGATATCCTCATAGGGTAATTGGTAGATATCTCATCCTTCTAACAAGTGTAAGGTATCCAGAAGATCTTCCCTTACTTCCCTAAGCAGGACCAACTTTAGTGACTCAAGGTCAAGTGTGCACTTGGCCCTTTTGTAACTAAGATGGAATCTTTCTTCGTAATCCTCTACAGATTCATCATTTCCTATAGTCATCCTAAAAATTTCCTCTTTAGTATCCTTTGACTGACAGTAGTCTCAATACTTGTTGTTAAAGGTTTGTTGCATCTGAGCCCAAGTTGTGATGCTATTCCCAGGTAAACCCATGAACCAGCTCAATGCTGCATCCTTGAGGGTATATGGAAATTGTTTTAACTTCTGCTCATCATCTGTATAGTCATATGTTCGACATATAACAACAAACTCAAATAGGAAAGTGTCGGGGTCTTTTGTGGTCAAGCCATGGAAATGAGGTAGGGAAGAGAGGCTTATATTTTTCATCTTAGTGTCCTCATTAGTTTCCTTGATGGGGAAGGCACCCTTAACTCTCTCTCTATTCCCTCTGTCATTTCTGTTTTTAGCCATTGGTTCAGGAGGAATGGGTTCTTTTTCTTCTTCTTCCGCTGTAGGTTCTTCAAATATGTTAGGTTTCTCACCTAAGGGTTCGTCTAGTTCACACCACCGAAGAAGAGGGAAGGTTGGTTGTTTGATGCAGTGGGGGTATTTAGCAAAAGTTTCCCTAAGTTATCCCTATTCCTATGAGGCATGAAAGGAAATGTTTTTGGGTTGGTTTTGTGTTTTTTTTTTTCAAACTTGGAAAGTACTTTGCGGAATTGAAATTGCTGATTAAATTAAGACTACTGGCTGAATGAAAAACTACTTGCTGAATTGAAATCTTTCTTTGCTAAATGGAAAGGAAAGCAGAAAAGGTAGAATGAAAAAGGAAGCAACTAAATTACTTTTGCATAAATAAACTAATGGCAGAATATTAGAGACAAGAAATAAAATAAAGAAGAAATATTCACATATTACTCAGACACCTCCCAGGAAACAGTGCCAAAAAGTGATGAGCGTCATTATTGTAGCAAGAATGCTACAAATCTTGGGCTACCAACTTTACTTTGTCAACCTGGGGTTCGTACAAACTTGGAGGTGACAGTGCTGTATACACAAGTAAAAGTGATGGTTCTACCTTTTGTCACGGTTCAGCTGGCGAGAGACCACTAGGGTTTTCAAGCCAGACTTTTATGGAGTCAAAAGAAGCTTGGTTTCTTGATGGAAGAAAGGGAAATCTTCTCTAAGGGAGAGCTACTCTACTACAATAATGGAAAAGACCGAAATTCAATGCTAAATCACACCATTTCCTAATTAACTGCCAAGAAACTATGCTTTGCAATAATGCTAAATTAACATGAACCAAATGCTACTATCTAAGCATGGAAGTAAGAAGCATCAAACATCACTAATGTGCAAGTAAAGGGACTGAAATAAATCTGTTTTTGTCTTTTTGTCTTTTCATGCAAAATCAAGTATGCAAACTAATTTCTTTTGGTGATGTGGCAGGTGAATTAAGGATGTTGGAGGATGGATGGAAGGGTTAGGAGATGGTTGGATGGTGTGGGAGACCCTTGGGAGGATTTTGGTGACTTCCTAGAGGTTTTCCCTCAATTCAGCCTCAAAACAAGCCATTTCAAGAAAACCTATAGGATGTACTAGAAACCTACAGGATTCCCTGTAAACCTACAAGATACAGTTGAGAGAAAAATGGAAGGTGTTGGAGGTGATGTAAGGCTTAGGGAAGGTGGTAGATGGGTGAAATTAAGTGAGGGAAGTTCTAGGATCACTCAGAAGTCATCAACAAAGATAGAGGATGGTTGGGTTCGCTCAATGTGCTTGGAATAATTTCTATGAAAAATGATGAAAACTAGTGAAGGCAATGGTGAAAACAAGGAATGGCTATGGTGGATGGAGTGGAAGATGGTTGCTGGCTATGAAGTCTGTGTCTCCTCCTGAAGCACCTACTTTACATAAAACATGTATAATTCCCAAAAAGATATGTAAACAAGAAGCATTCTCATAAGCTAGAAAAGCAGAATTAATGAACTAACTACCTACATGATGCATGAGGAAAGTTGTTGAAAGGAATGAAAGCATGGACTCAGGCCATTGCTCTACAATTTGATTTTTAAGCATTGAAATTCTCTTAAAATCAAGCTATTTTTGCGCAATAAGGTTGGGATTGAACATATTTAGACATGGGAAGAATCAATGCTTCTCTATTATAATCAGGAATAGCACAAGACCTTTATAAATGCTTTCACATAATTTGAAAAATTATGGCTGAATTACCTAGTGTTTGGCAAGTCATTATGCAGGCATATGAAGCAGGGACAAATTAGGGCGAATCATAGGGTTGGATTTTACAGCTGTTTCAATGGTTCGAAACATAGTGATTCATTGAGAATGTGTATCCCTATAGTGTTTAAACTGCTCATTTTCCCTACATGTATAACCAGAAATTTAGGTTAGACTTTACCAAAAGAAGAAAATATTCAAGCAAGCAGTAAAATATACGTAGTAAATTAAACATCACCTGAAGGTATCCAATGTAATCAGTTCTGCAAGCTTTATGTAGACTTTTGCACTGATAATTTTGAAAATTTTAAGTTCATTGTCACTAACCCAGCTGGCGCATTTCCAGGATAAAATTGCCCCAATCTCACCCCACCCTTATACCAACTTCCAAAACATAGGTTTTACCATTTCATGCAAGAACTAGTTAAGAAAAACATTGCATCGGCTAACATCCGAGTCTTAGTTTCAGTTCCTAGCTTATCAAAACAGAAGCATGGTTTCGAAGCCCATTGAAGGTTGGATGCAAGGCCGCCAACCAAAGATGTTTTCCATTAGAAACAATGTGCTACATATCTTGAAAACCTAAAATTATATGTGCATCTTGCATTGCCTGAAATAAAAAAGAATTCATGACCAAGGCAATTGATAGATTATGAGAGAAATGCAAAAGCATCAGATCATTATAAAAGACTTACCTTCACAATGATATTCGATTGAAAATCTAGAAAGCAGTTATGTTGCACATCCTGTGGGCAAAAGCCTATCTGGATTTTCTGGTATATCTTGGAGACAATTTTAATTAAACTTTCAAAATCATTACACTTGTGGGTATCATGCCAATTAAAGTGATTTTTTTTCCAAACCAAGTTCGTTTTAAGGTTTAGATTACAAACCTCTGAATGAAGATGCTAACTACCTGCTCACTAATAAAATACTCTCTTATCTCCAGGACCATAGAGCTTGCCAGTCTCTCAATTCAAAGTCCAAGCCACAATTGTGTATGTACAGACAGAAATCGAGAATACTAATACCAATGAAACTGTTTACAGATTTTTCCTGTAATAGAGAAGTGAGGGAGATTCTGTTGAATGAAAATGACAACGCAAAATGGAAACCCCGTGTGTCCACTGACTTGGGTAGAGGGCAGTAATTTCTGATAGCATAGAACTCCTGAGTTCATGAGTTACAATTTCCCATAAAACGCAGATAATAAATTATAAGATGAAAAATAAACATCATGAAGTAAATGGAAATACTAGCAGTAACAAGATGAGGGTCTCCTCTTATCAGAGAAGCAATTTCAATTGTGAAGGGTGATATCTCTGAGAACAGAGAATCAGCTATTACAAGATAGGAAATCAAATATTCAAGAAATAAGATAACATTACAAGGTTGCTTCTCACTTCAGTTGGACATACAATTGATTGTTGCAAATAAGGTTTTCTCCATGCATAGCTATAGCAGTTGCCCATGCATTGATACTTGCAGCCATAGTATAATCAAAAGCCATTGGTATTGCACCATGAGTGGCATATCCTGTTATCCTTGGAAATAAAAGAGAAGTATTCATAGCATATAGGATATCTACTTATTGCATACTGAGAAAGGAGCACTGAATGCTCAAAACCAGAGTAATGAATTTCAGAATTTTAAAGAGACTTTTGTAAAAATTATGGGTAGAAGTAGGACAAAGATAGAACAATTTCTTTTAGATAATCAACAGAAATTATGGAACATTATGATAATAAAAAAATATTGTACAAGAGTATTGTGCCATAAGTACATTTTCTTGGTAAATGAGTGGAAACTGCAAGTTAAATAGTTTTATTAGAATAAGACCATAATATAAAGAAACATATTCACATGACTTTTGCATTTGTTGTGTACGTGAAGGCAGTCAATGGCATTGAACAAGCTATTGGATTCTAATAGTTGCCATGTTGCTGGTTTTTGTGATCTGTGTAACAAATAATTAGTTAAAAAAAATGATAACATTATGAATTGAATAGAGGACATATTTGAAAGAAAAGATGTTAAGGCATATGTTGATGTACCTTCCATTTATCAACCGACATGTAATAGTTCACTATCTTCATTCAGTTACACTGGTAGCTTTCTGTTCCAGATATGCTTCATACGACATTGGTTTTAAATGAGGAAGTAAGTCATGTAGTAAAGGTTGTCTGATAATGCAATGCACAATGTTATTTGTAATAGATTCTATTACAACATTTATACAATGCTTGTAGACGAAAGGGCAATTATTATTGCATTGTGAACAATAGATTGTCCCATTGGTTATCAGTATGGATGAACTGATTGGAGAGTTACAAACAACACAAACAGGTTCAAAAGGAGTTGAATATGAATTTGATGCCATCAGGATACCTTCAACCTATTTATAAAATATTCAAATGTTAATGTACATTATTACATATGAAATACAAAGTTAGTAAAAAGATCATTATTGTTATACTTACAACATAAGTAGATGTAGTTAGTTTTCTGAGATTCTTTACTGCATCTGTGTTAAGTTCAGTTATGAATGTTGACTTTGTTGTTCTGAATATTTTTTCTTTTGCATCTGTCCTTTTTGTTATATTCTTGAAAAGAATCAGGGGGAACTCTCCTTTTTGCAATTGTTGTTCCATTGAAATAAAATATTGTTCATATGTGTCGAACAATTGCAACTGCAAGAGACAAATTACAATAATTATATAATGAAGTAATGCATGTTATCTATTAAAAATTACAAATAAGTAATATGCAAATACATATTGTTGCATTGTCATTTTCAGAATCTCCATCTTTGATATGGAGTATGTAATGCAATCCAACCCGTTTGGCAAGTGTAATGGCTGCACCGATTGTACCAATTGGGTACATTTCTTTTTTGTTTGCAAAATTCTTAATGGTTGTATCTAGAATGAAACAATATTCTTTGCAAACTTCAGGCATAGTTTCTATGATACTTGATTCATTGAGCGAAATTATTTTGTCATAGTCACCGCGATCATAAACAGTTTTAGGCAATATTCTGAAATTTGTAATTGATATGTTGTTGCCTTGCAAAAAATTTTGTTCATGTCGCTCAACTAAATGTGCAGGTACAATTAATGTTATAGTCATCATTCCTTTAGCATCTGTCAAATCGGCACGTAATATTTGACGTGCTTTGTTTACTTTATCGAGAAATGTGCTATACACAACCATTATGTCTCTGTAATATCCCTTTCTAGGAATATTCCTCAAACCCCAGCAAAAACCCCAACCAAAAAAACGCACAAGTGGTATAGTAGCCGAGAAACTCACAGAGATATAATAACAGTAGTACAACAAACAATGATGCATACATAAAATATAACAGATACTCAAGAAATGCAGCGAGAAATGCTAAGCCATTTTATTATACTAAGTAATGAAATGAGTACAAGAGGTGATCAGCAAGATGGCACCTCAACTTGCTCAAGGCAAGTGAAGAAATACACTCAGAATAGCAAAGAAATGGCTCCTCTCTGAACTGCGTCCAAGCTGCTGGAGAACTGCAGTGCTGCTGCTGCTGCTGTCGGAATCAAATGAGGATTTGGGGCTGTTCCCCACCTCAGAAAATGCTGAAACTCTGGAATCCGCCTCTACTCAATAAACCCAGAAAAACCCAGAAAGCTTTTCTGAAATGGCTGACCCCCGAAAATCACCCCCTTGGGGATCTGCGTAGTCCCTCAATGCTCTGCGCTGCCACTGAAGAAAACCCTCCAGAACTCTGCCTGAAACTCTGCCAAAATCCTCCAATATGCAAGGGTTGATCCCCTGCTCAAACTCCCAGCTCAAATCCTCCACAAACCCTCAATCCAGAACTCCTGCCAGAAAGAACTGCGTCATCCCTCTCAAGACTGCGTAGTCATCCAAAGTGCTCAATCCTCCTGCAAACTACTGATGAAACTACTGCAAAATACTGATGGAACTACCTTGCCTGAGCAGGCACTTGAAGTCCCCCGGGGCTAAGGGTGAGATCTCTGAACAGAGACACTCGATGCACTAAACAGTGTTGCAGACTAGCTAAACAGCTAGCGTGCTCTAAGTCGAAGTGACTAGCTCAAATGCACATAATCGAATGCCAAAATGAGGAGGCTCTTCTCTCCTTTATAGCGTTTACCTCTCTCAATCCCAAGCCCCACCTCCTCCAACGTAATTCCTCTCTTGCCACGTGTTTCTTTCCTTCTGCGTAGTCCCTCCAAGTGTCTGCGTGGGCTCCATCTCTGTGTGCCCCTTTGGCCCCCTTGGCTCCCCTTTAAGTCACAACATTGTGCTACTAGGGAGTGAATTTATTCTAAAAGTGAGTTATGTCCCATTTCCCTCACTTTTTTATTTATAAATAACTATAGAAGGCAAAATTGAGCAAAATCGAATATTCCAATTAGCAATGGCTAATTAGGAATATTAAAGTCTCCAACAAATAACTATCCAATTCTACGACTGTTCAAGTCTTCAATCGATACTTTAACTGGGAGTATCTATTTTTTCCTATAAAAATTGCTTAGTTAGATACTTCTATAAACATTTCTACAATGCTATGTTTTTTCTATAAACTGTAGAAGTATAAATAGATTACAATGTCGCATTTCATATGCATACCTTTTTAATGTATCATTTCGTAGATTTGTTGAATCAACTTTCATTGTTTCTGTTTCACTTGCACTAAAAAAAGTAATTTCATATTTCAATATGATCTGGATATTATCGCATGTATTTTGCATAAGCAATGAATAAAAAGTTTATGATACCTAACCTGTACATATATTGTTGCTGCGTTGTCTGGGAGGACTTACTACTAGTGCTTTCTTCACTTCTCCAACATTTTCTAATTTATATACATTTAATTATACATATGTAAAAACAGAATGCATATATAGTAAGCATTAATATTGTAAATACAAATTAGCATATTTGTATAGTTGTCATAGACATACCTTTTTAAAACAAGTGGTTGGCTTGCATTGTCTATTTGGCTTATGCTTTCTATCTCTTCAGTCATTGCTATCCTGTTGCAATTACAGAATAGGAACATATTTTGAGTTTGATTTTCCAAATACAAAAACATATGTCATGTTTAAAAATTATTTGTATCTAATTAGTTATACAAAATCTTCTTGTACATATATTGTTGCTGCGTTGTCTGAGAGGACTGACTAGTGGTGCTTTCTTCACTTCTCCAACATTTTCTAGTTTATATACATTTAATTATACATATGTAAAAACAGAATGCATATATAGTAAGCATTAATATTGTAAATACAAATTAGCATATTTGTATAGTTGTCATAGACATACCTTTTTAAAACAAGTGGTTGGCTTGCATTTTCTATTTGGCTTATGCTCTCTATCTCTTCAGTTGTTTCTATCCTGTTGCAATTACAGAACAGGAACATATTTTAAGTTTGATTTTCCAAATACGAAAACATATGTCATGTTTAAAAATTATTTGTATCTAATTAGTTATACAAAATATTTTAACTGCATCAATGTAAGTAATTTGTGACAAGTAAAATTGAAATAAAAGAAATGATGGAGATACTTATGGGCATACTCTTTGGTAGGTTCTTGCTCAGCCTGTTCTTTGGTGTCGCCAAACAATTTTTGTTCTTCTTGACTTGTTTTCTCTTTTCCTTTTTCAGGAGTTATGCTATGTTATAGAATAGTAGCATATATTTAGTTCAATTTAAAAAAACATATAAAAGTAAAAAGTGAACAAGAACATAAAAACCATATAAAAGAAAAATAAAGAAGAATATACTTTCTTGCTTCATGTTCCATGTTCTTGTTCTTTTTTCTCATCCGTTTTGTTTAATTGAAAAGGGTTTTATTGGTACAATCTGCATTCAAGAATATATGAAGTCATATGTGTAAATTTACAATAGGGTGCTTGTTTTGTTTAATTGAAAAGGGTTTCATTGGCACAATCTGCATTCAAGAATATATGAGGTCATATATGTAAATGTACAATAGGATGCATAATATATATGGTCTTATTATTTGGTTTATTACAGATAGAATATGCTAATATGCTTTAGTAAAATAGAAATGGAAAAAACAATGACATATTTCAAAAGTATCAAAATTTGCAATTTTGTAAAGTGTTTCATGTGTATATCATAGTTGAAGGACAAGAGATATTAGTTAGATTTTCCCAGACATGGTCAATGAATGATGTATGCATGTTATTAGTTTTGTTAATAAGAAAATGAAGATTGTAGTTCTTCATGTAGCTTTCTAGCTCTTTTGTTTTATGATTGCAATGTACCATATCAATATTGAAGTCCCCCAATATAATTATGATATCGTTTAGATCTAAGTGGCATAAAGATTTTGCAATGACATTCAAAATATTGTTCAAATTTGCATGTGGTGATGCATATATATTGAGTACTGCAATTTGTGATCCGTGAACTTTTATTTTTGCCAACAATGCTTCTACAAGTTGCTCTTCAAAATGGATATGTTCAAGGATAGTGATATGTTTTTTTATCAGTATCATTAGTCCATGCTTAATGCAACTTGAGATGCAATTGAAAATTTTGAAGTACTCATTTTGCATACACAGTGACATATATATTTCTTGTAAGCATAAGATATCATATTGCATTGTGTCATAATCACTGCATATGTCACTAAGATGTGCATGAAGATTACGAGTGTTCAATGAAAGAATAGAGATGGATCACAATGATTGTATTGATGAATAATCATATTCTAATTGCCATTTTGTAGTGCTTTGCAAACGTTGCATTTCACAATTTACTTTTTGCTTAACCTTAAAATTATTGCTTCTAAGAGCATTAAGCAAATACAATGATTCTATGTTTCTCACACGTGATAGTGCTGTGTATACTAAGCCATGCACTTATATTCCAATAGGGTCAAATGAAAGCCTATCCAAGGTTAAGCCTTGTGATCTATGTATTGTGCGTGCACATGCAAGTTGAATTGGGAATTGTTTCTGTATCTTCGAGCCATCTTTGGTGTGATAAACATTGGTATTGATATTCACAATATTGGTGTCCAATCATGTGCTATGTCTGAAGTATATAAATAAGCCAATTTTCTAGATTGTCGATGACCAATATTAGGGTCATGGAACTTAATCCATAGAACATCGACCTTATCTGTATGGGTATATGATTTAACTATTCCATCTACACCATTTACTAGCCCATCTGGTGCATCATAATTGCAAGCATACATTTCAACTAACATGTTCAACTTTATCACAAGTTGTGAAGGAAAATTAGCTGTATGTTGATGTCTTGGAAAATTGTCGTTATTCTCCTCATTTTCATCAATTGCATTAATTAAAATTTCATTGCCAGGCATGAGCGTTAACATTTTCTTGTTATGCATTGCAACATCCTTGTTTTTGTAAAATAAATAGGGAAATGTTGGATCATTTGGTACAGGGCACATGCAAGTTGTATTAATATATGTTATATCATCAGATGTTTGACAATTTGTTCGCATTCTATTTAAAACTGATATGAATCTCTCATCTGTTTGTCACATAGTCATATGCAATTGGAAGCACTTGACATTATCCTTCCAGAAATCATGTGTTATTGTTTGATTGTTGATTCTTGGTTGTTAAAAAATTAGAGAGTCTTGAATAGGTTGCGCTTGATAGAAATCACCACAAAATATGATGTCAATGTTTCCAAAGTATTTGGTTTGGACATGTTTTATGTTTCTGAGTCTATTGTTAATAGAATATAAGAACTAACTACTGATCATAGAGGCTTCATCTATGAAAGCTAGTTGCAATTCTTGATATAGCTTTGATAAGTTGTCTAATACTTCTTTGCTAAGTGGCAACAATTGAGACTTGTTAAAAGGCATTAGTAATGCAAAATGGATTGTTGTTCCACCTGCATTATATGCAACTTTTCCTGTATATGCTAATATTAGACCCTTTGGTTTCATAGGATCAGTTGTGTTCTGTGAATCATAAATTCGTATAAGCATTTGGAAAATTGCTTTTGTTGTCAGTGTTTTTCCTACCCCTGCTCCACCTATAATAAATAGGTAAGTTGGTTCATTGAGGTTTCTTTTTTTTTTATTCCAACATCTTTTACAATTGCTTGTTGCTCTCTGTTCAACATTCTTCTGAGTTTGTAATACTCATTGTTCTCCATTAAAAATGGATGAGCAGTTATTTGAAATCCAAGATTGATTTTTTTCTTCATCTCAAATTGTTTTGGAAATTGCAAGTCTGATTGCAAATCATATTCCTCATAATGGGAACTGTTTTCTTGGTTTCGCATATTTATTTGATTGGTATTCAAAGAACTAATTTGTTCATTTGTTGCAGTCTCTAAATCACCCCATGTTGGATTGATGTTATATGTAAATTTAGCTTCATTGGTCTGAACTATTTTTTCATGTAATGTATATGCAGCTTGCCATGTAAGCAAGTCTTGTTTCAATGTATTTTCACATTTTTCAAATGGCATATATAATAATAATTTCTCTCTACAAAATTTTTCAACATCATTGTATTTTTTATATTTGACAAATCGTATAACATTTGGTTTTTTCCTTTTTGATATGTGTGTGCCATCTTTCTTGTAATTTGATACAAATTCTGCAAGGCAAATTTTGCTAATGGAACTTGGGCATCTGATGTAGTAGTCAATAATGGAGTGGCACATCACATCCTCTGAATCATCAGGTTCTTGTTTCAAGAGAATAGGCGGTTTAAGCATAAATGTGCGTTCATCAACTGGAGATGTGTTTATGAATATACATTCTCTTGAACTACAACTCAATGGCAATGAAAGTGCTATATGCACTGCTTGTTGAGCTGACATTTGTTGGAGATTAAGTAATGTATTTCTGAGTTTACGAATCATTTGCATAGCATCAATTTCATTTTTCTCATGCTCTTTGCATATTCTTCTAAATGCATTTGTCATAGACTTGTCAATTTTGGTCATATATGAACTACAATATGATGCTGCAGCATATGCATTTAGCACAAATTGTGCATCTGTATTTGCATTCCATATAGTAGGCATATCCTTTGCAAAACTGTTATTCCAAATGTGAGAAGGTTTTCGTTTCAGGAAAATTGTTGATTGCTTTATTGTACATTGTAATAGTTGTATGTACTCACTTTCTGTTAGTCCTATTTCTACCAAGAAATTGTCATGGGTTATTGAATCATTGTAGTTTGTTTGCTCCAAAAATGCCAAAAGTGATATTGATTTCTCTGTGAGTTTTTTATTCGGTACACTGGTCGGTTCAATGATCATTGTTGATTTCATTGGTGGCATGGGGAAATTGTATCTATAGTTTGAATTTTTTCGCTTCTTACAGCTTCTTGTATGGTGATGTTTATGCAATTTAGCAACATCTGGCTCCAAATGATCTGTATCACAAGTTATGTAATTGTCAAGAAACTTCTCAATTTCTGGATTGCTTTGTTTTCCATATATTGGAGCATTTTCTATCCATAACAGTCCATGTTCATGTTCGGTTCCTCTATTTTGAAACTCTGTTATGAAATAGTAATCAGATATTTTTCCAAAGAATGTAGTATCATGACATATCATTCGCTTTACAACATTAATTCTATGTCTATAGTATTGGCTACATGTGACTGGATATTTTCTTATAAGGTAATCAATGTCATCATCTTCTAATGTATCAGTATCATTTTTACTTGCTTTATTTCTAAACAATGTGACCAATGTATCTACTAATGGTTTCCATCGATGTTCTGCACTTGTAAATGTCACAAAGAAAGTTGGAGGTCCCAATTGTCGTATCATTGCAAATATGTTTTTTTTTTAATTTGTTCCAAATGATCAGGAGATATGCGAATGTTTCTGAAATCTATGTATCCAATATCAGATTTCAATAATTTTTCCAAATTTGCTCGATACTTGACATCTCTTGCTAATATTTTTCTCCCTCTTAGTTGCCCTTTTCTTATTCATACCCATATGCAGGAAAGCACTTTATCAATAATTATTCGCATTGTCTTGAAAAACAAATTTGTTGTGTGATATGAGAAGTCACCACTTGCTTGTAACAATTCCCATTGCACAATTTTTTGGTAGCTAAACCTATTTGTGATGTCATCATCACGCACATCACCATAGAATAATGTTGGAAAGTTCATTTCTTCTGCATATTTGTCCTTGAAAATCCCCAGTGGTCGTTGTCCTTCAGCAGGTGCAAGTTCAATAATCTTGTCTTGCAAATCGTAGATGCGTTGCGACTCTATTAATCCATGTACCAATGTTTCAGTAGGTGCTTCATTATTTGCATCACTTTCATTGTCACTGTTTGCATTTTGTATGATGTATTCATTATTTTCTTGTAAAACATGGGTCCAATTCTCATTTATACAAATGTTCTCAGCCTTATATAGACTTCTAGAACATAGTTCGTTCAATGCTTTCATGACAATAATTGGACTTACTTTACCTGTTTGGTATGCATTTTTGTATTGCAATCATCTTTTCAATGCAACTGCAATTGTCATTGTATCACTTAGATATTGTGGCAATGCTTTTTGCACAACGTCCATATGAACTGGTACATTGATAATTGATCCTGTTAGGCCAATCTGTGATCGCTTATATCCCCATTGTCTGATTTGTGCAAATGAAATTCTTAGTGACACAAGTCTTTCTTCTAAATCTGAAAGTGTATTTACAGTTGGTAATGGAATGTTACATCTTATTTGTTCAGGTGTTGCAAATTGTGGAAGCTTTCCATTTTGAAGTGCTCTTTTGCAAGCAACACATATGTTTTCATTGCTAAAGGTCCTATTGTTCAATGTCAAATTCATATGCTTTTCTTGCAGTTCTCTAGTGAAGCATGTGATATTTTTTGCAAAATGCAATCTGGTACAAACTGCACATGTATTCCTAGGTGTGTCTTGGACTTGTTTCATATAAATGTATTTTGCATCTTTCTTGCTTGGATGGATTTGTTTCCTTATTGTATCTTTTTTATTGTTTCCGATGTTGCGCAATATTTGTTTTAATCCAAGAAATGTCATTCTTGTCTTCTTATTAGAAGATGCTTTTTTATATGCAATTTGCATAGTTTCATCATGCGCATGTCTGGTTGTTTTGAAATCATTATTGGATATTTCATTGCATCTACTTCTTGTATGCATAAATTGTTTTATTTTGTGATAACTAAGCCTTGGACACTTAGTCAGACTCATTTGTTGTGAATCATATGCTATCTCAGATTCAATGTTGTTGTTCAAATGTATCTGGGAAAGAGATTTTTTTGTTTCTAGTAGATGCTTATTTGGCAATATGTTATCATTGTTGCATATGTCATTGCATTTGCCTCTTGTACGTATGAATTGCTTCATTTGGTGATAAGTAAGCTTATGACACTTGGTCAATTGTTGTAAACGAGATGCTATTTCAAATTCAATGTTGTTATTGAGATGTATGTGAGAAGTAGATTGTTGATTTTCTAGTACATGCTTATGACAAAATATGTTATCATTGTTATGTACATCATTGCATTTGCTTCTTGTACATATGAATTGCTTCATTTTGTGATAATTGAGCCTATGACACTTAGTTGGACGCATTTGTTCTAAATGAGATGCTATCTCAAATTCAATATTATTGTTAAAATGTACTTGAGATATACATTGTTGTTTTTCTAGTATATGATGTTGAAAATGGCAACAAGAAATGATAAAAATAGAAATGCTATAAATAGCATTTCAAGTACCAGTGTTGGATATAGCAACAAGGAATGATAAAATAGAAATGCTAAAAATAACATTTCTATAAATAGCATTTCGGGATAGATTCCAATTTTAGTTAGTCCCTAAACTAAAATTGAGAATTAAAATTCGAATTCGATCTTAGCAGTTGTTTGAAAAATAATTAATTAATTCATCTTGAGTTAATTAGTTGGAGAAAATCAAACATGAAGTCTATGTGAAGACATGCAACAATTTTCCCTTTGATTGAGGAAGTTATCCCTTAATTAAAGTGATCAGGATGAGTTGTAATTAGTTAGCTTAGTTAACTGAGTTAAGTCTAGTTAGATTAGTTCCAACAGTTTGTGGAATTGATTGTGAGTTCGATTAGTTAATGCATGCATGCATGTAACTACTTCACTTCAGATAACTGAATATTCTCTCATAAATAACTCATGCATGTCAGTTCATTCAGAGACCCAGTTGAGATCAAAGGAAGGGACAATGTGCTATCAGTTGGAGGAATTTTCCTATATAGGAAACTCATCCATGCAGAAGGAATCATCTCCTTCAGGTTTGTGCAATTATTTCAGAGGTCAGAGCAGTCTGTGAGGGATTATTACACGCAGGTGGTAGCTTGAGGACCCAGGAGAAACTGTGCAAGGAAATAGGAGGCTTGGAGGGAAGAGGAGAAGGTTTGTGAGAAGCCTTTGAATGTCTATGAGCAACAGTTGGATTACAAAGAGAGCATGATAGCTTGTGAGCTGATTCTTTTTCTAATTTGGACATATTTCCACTTGTATGATAATACAAAGATCGGGGTTTTTAGCTGAGGCTTTCCCCAGAGTATTCTTCTGTGTTTCATGTGTGATTGATTTCTCATTCTTAGTTATATTTGTTCTAATTGATCTTGCTCATATTCGATTAAGCTTCCGCAAAGTTTGTTGTAGAAGTAGATCTTGTATTTTGCTTTAGTATATTGCATAATCTGTTGATCTACAGTGAGAATTTCTACATGGTATCAGAGCCAAGTTTATCACAGCAGTGAATAGTATATGAAGAAGAGAATTCAAAGTTAAAAGAAAAAGGGCCGCGAGTTTGCAGAGCAGATCTGAAAATTTGTATGCAAAATTTTCAGAAACAAATAGCATATCTGGATTCCTTGCGAAAAAATACCCAAATTCAAAAAAAAAAATTAATCTGCTGAATCGAAGTTCAGATGAGGGAGATATCACTAATTTCAAATCAGCTCTTTTTCCAGAAAATTTCGTGACGGCGGGAAAGATGAAATAGATTGGTGTGCTAGCCAAGAACCTATATGCACTTGAGGTACAAGATGCATGCAAAGCCTTGAGGAGCAAGGCAAAGTTTAGATACTTGGTGGTTGAGAGGGAGAGTAAATTACCTCTCAACATGCAGTCCCAGAAGAAGTCTCAGACAATCGTGGAGGAGCCACAATTGGAGATGTTGAGAAGAGGCCTAGTGGAGGCATCCACTCATGCAGAGACCTCCAGTAGGGGGAAATTTCAAGCCAAGTGGGCAAAGGGATCACATGCAGCCATACCTCCAGGTGTGAGGTGGGACGATGTGATGTGATAGTCCCATGAAGGCTGAAATAGGGGCAGGATCCTTGAGGTACCCAACCTCTTTGATTAGACCTTGCTACGGGAGCCCCAACGAGGAGTAATAGGACTAGCTGAGTGGGTAGAGACGGATGCGGATGGATTGACAGAGAGAGCTATAGTGCAGGATTCCTAAGACTGCGCGAGGCTGCAGCAGTGCGAGAGGCACAAGAGTGTTGCACCAGTGCAGGATGACACAGAGAGATGTGCAACGGTGCGAGATGCAGGGAGTTGTTACAACAGTGCAGAGGTTAGAGAGGGAGCACTTGTTAGCGGCAGAGGGAGCTTCAGCATCAGAGGGTGTTTCTAGCCCAATAGGGAGTTCAGTTGGGAGATCAGTTACTTACTTCTCAGTAACTGAGTTGCAGTGTAGCAGTGGGCAGCACGATGCAACATGATGAGAGGAGGTGCAGTTCAAATGCAGTGTTGGGAGATAGGACCAGCAACAACACAGATGCAGCAGCAGGAATCTGTGTGATTGATGCAGTCGGAGATCAAAGTGACAGAGGCTAGAGCAGTCAGATATTGAAGAGCACAGAGGTGCATAGTTTTCAGTCGATAGAGGCAATAGCAATCAAAGACTCTGATGACAGAGGCATCATTCTAATTTAGGTTGGATATTTTTTTGTTTCTAGAGTTGCTGGAGAAACAACACTAGGGAGAATTGTTGCATGCAGAACATTCCAAAGGTTCAGGATTAGGTTCGAGTTGAATGTCTTTCTTGTTGAGAGGGAGTGTTGAAAATGACAACAAGAAATGCTAAAAATAGAAATGTAATAAATAGCATTTCAGGTACCAGTGTTGGATATAGCAACAAGGAATGATAAAATAGAAATGCTAAAAATAACATTGATATAAATAGCATTTCGGGATAGATTCCAATTTTAGTTAGTCCCTGAACTAAAATTGAGATTTAAAATTCGAATTTGATCTTAGCAACTATTTGAAAAATAATTAATTAATTCATCTTGAGTTAATTAATTGGAGAAAATCAAACATGAAGTCTATGTGAAGACATGCAACCGTTTTCCCTTTGATTGAGGAAGTTATCCCTTAATTAAAGTGATCAGGATGAGTTGTACTTTGAGTTGTAATTAGTTAGCTCAGTTAACTGAGTTAAGTCAAGTTAGATTAGTTCCAACAGTTTGGGGAACTGATTGTGAGTTCGGTTAGTTAATGCATGCATGCATGTAACTACTTCACTTCAGATAACTGAATATTCTCTCATAAATAACTCATGCATGTAAGTTCATTCAGAGACCCAATTGAGACTAGAGGAAGGGACAATGTACTATCAATTGGAGGAATTTTCCTATATAGGAAACTCATCCATGCAGAAGGAATCATCTCCTTCAAGTTTGTGCAGTTGTTTCATAGGTCAGAGCAGTGTGTGAGGGATTATTACACACAGGTGGTAGCTTGAGGACCCAAGAGAAACTGCACAAGGAAATAGGAGGCTTGGAGGGCAAAGGTGAAGGTTTGTGAGAAGCCTTTGACTGTCTATGAGCAGCAGTTGGATTGCAGAGAGAGCAGGATAGCTTGTGAGCTGATTCTTTTTGTAATCTGGACATATTTCCACTTGTATGATAATACAGAGACCGGGGTTTTTAGCTGAGGCTTTCCCCAGACTATTCTTCTATGTTTCATGTGTGATTGATTTCTCATTCTTAGTTATATTTGTTTTAATTGATCTTGGTCATATTCGATTAAGCTTCCACAAAGTTTGTTGTAGAAGTAGATCTTGTATTTTGCTTTAGTATATTGCATAATTTGTTGATCTACGGTGAGAATTTCTACATATTCTTATGACGCAATTTATTACACTCCTCTTTTGCTTCCATGTACACTTGTTGAGAATTGCAATCATATTGTTTTTGTATCATTGCCTAATAGTGAATATGTAATGTATCTGTTTTGAATGACATGATGTTAACAAGACGATTGCATCTCGAATGAGCAGAACTATAACTGACAAAGTTATTAGCAACAGAGGACCATAGTTGGATGTTCACTTTGAATATGACAGATATCCATTGCAAACAGAATGGTCCACCCTCTACTTGCCCTTTTTCATATGGCATTGCCATATTTATGAGATATTGTTGCCAATTGTTATTCATTGCATAGTGTATCACATCAACTATTAGGTATTGTTCTAAACAATGCAATGCTTGTTGATTCTTATGCATAAGTGCATTGCAAAAAGATTGGACAATGTAAAGTTGCAAACACTGTGCATCGAATTTTGTTGCTACTAAATAGCAAATTTCATTAAAGAGACTGTCACCGCAATTAGATGTCATTTTTTTTGCCATCGTTAATTCATTTAAAAGAATATTATGTGCAATATGCATCCAATGGCTTTGAATATCTTTGCAAATAGATGACAAGTAGATATTTCATTTAAAATCATATTATGTGCAATATGCATCCAATGGCTTTGAATATCTTTGCAAATAGATGACAAGTAGATATTAGATTGTTTAGAAATGCATATTGGGAACTTTTGGTAAAGCAATGGTTCATAATGACCACTAACAGGATTTGCATCATGGAAGAGGATGCAATATGGAATTGTATTTTCATGTTGATTAAAAAGCAAATATCTTGTCTGTCTTGTTAATGACCAAACTTCAATTGATATATTTAGCCATTTAGCTAACCAACGTATGCAAAAGGTATCCCCCCATAGCCCTCATTCAGACTCTTTTATATTTGTAGATGCAGAACAACACATTTTATGAAGATATGTACCAATATCATTAATTCCATGTAACTCATATAGGAAGTTAGATGCTAGTTCATATTCATATGACTCTATTGCTTCAACATCATTATTGTTTAAGCAAAAAAGAAAATGTTCTATTAACCCATTTCGTAGTTGATTTGAAGTATAATGAAAATGTAGAAGCACTTCGAATGAGTCAAATAGACAATCCCCTATAGTATATGAAAATGCATCTAGTCTAAAGAGACCATTTCTTTTTAATACACAATCAATGTTGTTAGGCACAATGCATTGTAATTTCAATTTGTAACTGTCAACATCTATTATTTCTTCCATCATTTCCAATTGCTTACCAGAGTTTCCTTGTGCAATTGTCTTCGCAGAAACTCAATTACTTTAGCAATTTTTTCTATTGCTCTTATCTACAGATTTGCAAAAAATATTGATGAGATGAGCAAAAACTGAAGATGATTGTTTCCAACAAAATAGATATATTAAAACAATAGGCTCTCACATTGTGTTGCCAAACAAATATCAAATCTCTAGTAACAAGTCATTTTTAGAAATGACAAAGGAATTGAAAATGAAAAAATCACTTTGGAAAGCAATATAACTTGATAAAGAAAGCAGTGGAAAGACATAATGAAATGACAAGTAGTCCTTATCTGTATAACAAAATGAATGCATTAAAAATGCTTAGAAGAATTGGAAGAAGGGAAAAACAAATTGTTAACATATTTATGTGACCTTGAAAATGACAGGGTTGCTTAAGAATGCTCCCCCTCACTCCACAATAGTCAAAGAGGTCAATCAATACCCTAATGAAGATACAAAAGAGGATACAACAATGGATATTGTTGTTGTAAACTCTATTTCAGAACAATGTATTCTTACATCATCTAAACTGAGCATGTCAGACTGGGATGGAAAAGTTGCAACCGAGTCCTTTGTCAAGCCTCAGTCAGTGGATTGGTGGAACCACTACAACTTTCATGTTAGTATTGATGACCCTTAATTTCAAACGATATTTAGTTTGCCAATACAATTGTTTGATGGACTTTTCCATCTTTTGTATGATGATTTATGTCAAGGTGCAATATCCATCTCATTCACAATGTCTATAAAAAACAGTATGTTGTCAGTTGAGAAGCAAGTAGCTATGCCAATCTTACGTCTATCAAGTGGCATGACAATGTTGACTGCCAGTGAGCTATTTGATTGTGGAAAGTCCACAGTGGTCAAAGTGGTCAACGAATCTTGAGCTTCCATACAATGAGTCATCCATTGATTGGTATAACCGTTGGCACAATTACAATATGCAACAAAGGTTATTGTCAAATTACAACTACATTTACTGAAAGAGCCATGTCTGCTTTGTCAACATACATAATATTTAAATATCTAACCACTTCAAATGCCAAATCCTTATCATACATAATATTTAAAGATCTAACGACTTCAAATGCCAAATCCCATAACACCAATCACTTATTTCTAAGCACAAGAAAAGGTAAAAATGTAGCAGATATTCACGGGAAATAAACATTAAATGCTCAACTTATATTAAAGTCAATACAAAATAATGCTAATTGTTATAGGTATGTATAACTGTTTAAATATGATATTAATTAACAAATCTGTATAGCTAGCATTTCTAGTGGCTTAGCTTAAATGTAATTTGATGGTTTTTCAAGCTTTAACGGAAGAAGGGGGTCTACAATTAGTTGTTTCCTCAAAACTACTTCTTACGTGGCAATAGAATGTTAATTGCACACCTCCCTCATAAAAAAATTCTTATAGTTATGGAACCCTAAACCCTATCCTTCCCCGTACTCAAGCAGATCAAAAGTTGTAGATTTTTTGACAGACAATGGAAATGCCAAATAACAACTTGTTTCAAGATTAGGGCTTCAAGTATGCCTTCAGTTTGATCCTCACGAAGGTATTTGTTATGGTGAAGTTTTCATTTAATTTTTTGAGCACAGTTTGAGATTTTCACATAAGAAAATGGGGAACAAGTTGCTAAGAAGCAACTCAAAAGTTTCTCCTACTCACGAAGATAATGATGCAAAACTAAAGCTTAAAACTTTTACCAATGGAGATACACTTCTCAGCAAAAAATTCCAAAGCTGCATTGGGAAATCTACAATGTAACTTAAATGAGATGAAACAGAAACTTTCAAATTCTGTTATGAAATTTTTGAAAATTGCTTTTGGATTGTAAACAAATATTTACCTCAAAATCAATGTCCTTGATGAAAGATCCAGTTTATTTTCAAACATAATACAAAAATAGGCCTTGAGAAGGATCCTAATAA
Source organism: Pinus tabuliformis (assembly GCA_031772625.1). Lineage (NCBI taxonomy): Eukaryota > Viridiplantae > Streptophyta > Pinopsida > Pinales > Pinaceae > Pinus > Pinus tabuliformis. Next base: position 930,181,382 of record CM062811.1, on the reverse strand, counting down.
TCTGTTTCATCATTGTCCCAGTTTTCTTTAATCCCGCATTTCACCAATATTGAAGACTATCTGGGGGGACAATCAACACAAAATTGGATAAGCAAATTCTTTTTCAAGTTGAAAATATCCTTGTTAAGCTTCTTGTGCAGGGAGTTATATTAAAAGCAGACCATACATCACTGGTCTCAGAATTCAGAAATCTAGGAGCAATAATATTTGCATATGGGAAACTCTAGGAGCTGTATCTATTTAACACTACCCCTCCCTGAAAGAAATAGAGAATATTTATGCATGCAAGAGTGAAGCTAATTGTAACAAACCTAGATTCTGATGTTGCTGGATGGTTTAATCAGTGTACTGTTTTTTTCACCTACAAAGGGTGCTGAAATGGCTGGGCTGCCATATCTTGCAAACCCTGAACTTTGAATGTCAGAGGGTTCATGAAATGAACCATGCAGGCTGCAACTATGTTTACTGACATTGTGATAAGTTGTCATCATCATTTTCACGGGAAAACATGGGAAGAAACAAAGCTTCCCTCTAGGTTCAGGGTATTGATGATGTTCAAGTTGGAATTTGGATTTGAAGAATATCAAATTAAGATTTAAATTGATTTTGAGCAACATTAATTACTAGTTTAGAGCCAATGGACTTTGGCTATCAGTGATTTAGTATTAACTGTTTCCATATAAAAGGGAAAATTGTATTTTCATTATCTAGCCATTAGACATACTCTTCTTCCATGTGCTAGATGCATTCAACAGAACAAACTTCGTCATCTCTACTAGGAGATTCACGTTGAGCTCTCTTGTATCGCCCCGGCCTTAATTAATAAGAAGTTTTTATCAAAAAATTTGGACAGTCACAAAATATTTTAAAATTTTTTATTGAAAATTTACATGTTAAGAAGAGAATATTTGATTATTTAACATTTTTTGAAAATTTATTAATAACAATTTATTTACTAAAATTCATTAAAAATTTTAACATTTTATATAAATTTCGATTAGATAGACAAAAATACTCAATTGAACCGAAATTTAGACTATCATTTAATCTTTTTTCCAATAAAAAAAAAAATTGTGAAAATCTAATCTTTCCCCTTAAAAAAACATCCATTTAAAAAACAAAATAAGTTGAAAATATACTTCATCCAAAATTTCCAGAATTCCATAGATTAATGAGTAAAATTACTGAAATTACAATATAGATTGAAATCATAATCTACTAAACATAAAATAGATGCACCGTATTTGTCTTGGTATCCAACTAAATTATACATGGTTAACTGACTCATCACTGTTGGTAGAGGATATAAGGTTCAGTGTAAATGGTCTAGTTTTGCTCTCCATTATTACATCGATCCTCAACTACACATTTCAGTGATAATAATTATCTTTTAATATTTTCCTTTCTTCTCATAGAAGAAAGTACCAATCTCCTTTTCTTTCCATCACTTTCTCTACTCGATATCAGACGAGATTCTTCTGAATTCTCCACATCAAAATACTGGAATACTTTTTATATGGTTGCACTGAATTCCCCACATCAAAATTCTGGATTATTACTTTTTATATGGTTCCACTCCTTTACAGTATAGAGCAAATCGATCTCAACCCTAAAAGAGTTGTCTCCCTGAAAGTATTAGTCTCCTTCCCAATTAGTTGTTGAGCCAATATCCTAACTAAGAGCTTCATGGATGAAGCCAATATTTGGTATGCTTCCTTAACACCTAAGGAATTCAAGTGCTCAGGTCAAGGTCAAGGGGTTTATAATGTATGCCATGCCATTACCTCGCAAAGAGAGAACTTTGTTTTCTGAAAGAGTTCTTCTCTCATTCGCAGGCCCTCAAACTACCCTTCCTCCTATGATCAACATAGATGAACCCCAATTGGAGTAGTGGGAGATTGGGCCGCAAGGTAGTCCTCCAGTCTCCCTAACTTCAACCTAAACCTCAAATCCATGACAAGGCAGATCAGAAGTTGTAGTTTTTTTTACAGCAGAGTTTCATGGAAATACATTTGAGTTTAGTTAATTGATGTTTACATGTAATGACCGCCTGATGTAGATTCATGAGGCTGCATGGGGTACACTTGCAAATCTACAAATATTTCAAAAAATATAGCTAGGCATGTGGTACACTTACAAATCTGCAGTTTCATGGGATTAAATAATTTTAATGAAGTATAAGTGAACCTACTGAATGTTAATTTCATAACAAACTTTGTCATCTGTATGAATTTGTCATTTTTGTTTCCCACAGTTCGAAGGGAACTGGAAGTGAAAAATCATAAGACTTGAAAAAAATCCAAAAAACAAGTATTTACTGACATCAGTCCACTATTCTCCCAGTGGCAGAGGTAGATTTGGATCCCATTTGAAATTCATGCCAGCATATGCATAGTCATCCACCATGAGAAATTGGTGTTGCAACCAAGTAAAAAACTGTGGAGGGTAGTGCATCTGTTGACCCGTCCCTCCATGGGGCATGAATTGACTCCACCTCTCTAGCCTCGGGTCTTAGGGGGTAGGATCTGGTACCCCTGCCCACTGATACCAGAATAAGGGCACCCACTCTAGGAATAAAGTCACCAGTGTCGAGTTGAACCCAAATTGTCTCAGGTTTCCCTTTGGTCAGCTATCTTTTCATATTTGCTGAAAGGCCTCCATACCAGTTGAATATGGTGGGGGTCAGACACTCAACTGCATACTGGAATTGGGATTTTGAACTCTCATGCAGGGCTTGCGTCCCAGATACGTGAGCTATGGTGAATAGGATGGTTCGTAAAGGAAGGTTTTTGGTGCCCATGGCGATCTTCACCTTCCCACCCCTCATCATCTCTGCACCTGGGAAATGCCTCCTAATTAGAGTACTAGTACTCTCACCACTTGGGCGAGATCCAAAGAGTTGGACTCTCTCTCCTCTTTGGGACAATCCCATGATGAAATAGATGTCTGATTCTTCTATTTCTAGTTCCTGGCCTTTGATTATGAATATCTCTCGATCCACATCCCAAAGAACTGATCAAATAGGGCAACAATTTCATCTGAGCCCTAAGTCATGTGGTCCTGAAGAACTTCAACAACCCACAATTTCTAAAGGCATTAAGGAATTCTAGATTCTAGGCTACTTGGTGATATTTAGCCTCATGGCCTCTTTCTTTCCATTCCAGAACCATGATCTCTTGGAAAACATCATTTAACACCAATTAAAGCCTTTTTCATGGATTGAAATTGAGAATTTTTGCTTGAAAGAGGAGATTTTCTTCAAAAATATCCACCTCAGTGCCATCATACCTGTTTTTATTAACAGATTGATATCATCGCGTGGGCCTTTTAGCTCATGCATGATCATCACGGGTGTGATGAGGAAAAACGTGATGGTATCTAGCGCTCAAAAATTTTAAAATCCTCCCTTTTAGCACACAAAATTCCATTAAAAAATGCACGAAAATGTGATGAAATGCAAGAGCAAGGACATACCTCTTACCTGTTGTAGACTATTCGCAAAACGGCTCCCTGAATCTCTCACAATGGTCACTTGAAAATCGAGAAAATTAGGGCACAAATGCACTTTCAAAACTTACTATAGTGAAATGGTAAAAAATAATGTTACTTTTGGTTATTTATAAGTTTTGAAGACATTTTTTTTCAACATTTTAATAATATTTTAATATTATTTCTCAATATCAGTGATGGGTGCATTTCTTTGCAAAGTTATAGGTGCTTTTGGTGGACAATGATTATCTTTTACTAATTCTCACGAGTTTTTGTTTTATCTCTTTTTCAGACTCGTTAAAAAATAAACGAAAAAGGAACCCCCCTAGAGTCATCTTTAAGCTCTTTTCTGACTCTCGAAAACTAAAAACATCATCAAGTACTTGTCATTACAAACTCGTTAAATTAAATGAATTGACATCGGCTCAATATACGTTTAGCCCTTTTTTCACATTGAGATTGACTATTTACGAAAAAGGTACACCCTGGTCAACATGGTCAAGAGGTTCTCTCGGATATTGTTTTCTACCTTTTCGGGTTCGAGGGACAAATTACGAAAAGGGACATGATGGAGTTTTATTTTTCGTCTCTTTTTCAAACTCTCTAAATATGAAAAATATACCGAGTTATTCTGACGTCGGACTCGTTAAACTTTTACGACGAAAGACTCGTCACCATGATGAGACCAAGTTTCTCCTTCCTAAGACTTCTAAAACTTCCCAGGATGGATTCATTAAAAGAATGAACTTACATGAAAAGCATATATTATCCCCTTCAAGCTTGTGATAAAAATAATTGGGTTACTTGCTGAAAATAGCGGGGGAAAATGAAGATGAAACATCCTTTGTATAGGCAACATGTCGCTCTTAAACATGACACTCTTCTGCTTTTGTGTTAGGTTTGGGGTATCCTCACTCAGTCACTTGTCTTCTCGGGTTAGGGTGATCCATTTTTTCCTCTCATTTGACTATTCCATTTTTTCATCATGGTATTTAGTCCTACGTTGAGTCAAATGCTGCCACACTCTGGAATCGTGTCGCCAATGTTCAAGAGAAGTCCTATCTGCAATTATTTACCTATACATTGTCTGACCCATTATTACAGTCTTGGATCTTATTCATTTCATTCCACTTTATTCCTTGTTTCGTGTCGATGATGGGGGACTCATCATTTCCCTCTTTCAACTGGTCGCTTCTTGTCGACTTCAGCTCATTATCTAGGAAGATGACTTAGAAACTCCCTTTCAGTACCTTCGAGCTTGCACGCCTTAATGGCAAGTTCTTCGCATCCGATGACTGGTATTCATCATTGGCCTTTGATTGGATGATTCCACGAGTGTTTGACTTCAGTTTCATTATCATATTCACGGATTGTACTGTCGTACCTTGAAAGCCATTGGAATTATTGGTGGTTTCTCTCATACCTGTTAATGGTCCACATCATTGACCGGTAATCAGGTGGCTTTCTAGCATGTTTGACTTCAACACATTTATTCGCATGTTAGGATTCGTACTTTGATCGGGTCGAGATGGAGCGCAAGACCTTGAGTCTTGTCTGATATGACTCAGGCTACATGGAGTTATATGTTATTCATGATTGTACACATGTTTCTACTATACGGGTGGTTGTGACCATACCGTGGGACTTTACATTTATGATGATCCTTCTATATTGGATGGTTGCGACCATACCTTGGATCTTAGATTCACAGATGATCCTTCTCATTTGGATGGTTGCGCCCATACCATGGATCCTTTCATATATTCCTTATCATCCGAATGGCTGTGTCTATACCGTAGATTCATGTCTTGATCTAAAAAATGTATATGTATGTGCATCCGTGATTTGCAGTTCTCCTAACAGTGTTTGTCCTCATCTTTGCGAAAGCTCGTAAAACATCCCACCCATCACTTCTCGTTCTGCCTTCATGCTTTATGGGGCATCTATTACACAATATTTTGTCATACCTCCTGCACTTCCCTGTGACATACCCCAAAGTGCCTGAAACATGACCATTATGCAGTGTACTCATTCATATACACAGCTCAGATTGATTGGAAAATGCCTTGAGCTTTCCTTGAAACAAATAGCTATAAATACCCTAATCCATATCTAGGAATGCCTGGCTGCTTCATCTTTCTAAATATCTCTCTTAGCCTTGAATATTCATTTTTGAGGGATGGAAGTTCATGTATCATCATGAGAGTATCATGTGGAAATGAGATGTCACTGCATTTTGGATTTGGACAAGAATTATCTAAAAGATGGAGCTTCTCTTGTCCTGGGATTATGATTTCTATGGGAGGTAACATGTACAAGAGACTTTATATTTACTAGTGTTTGACAGGACACTTGACTACTAAATCTGAGAAAAAAAAAAAAAAAACAACAACAACAACAACCTTGTGGGAATAGTATGTACAAGATGATAGATGATGTGACAAGGATGCTTCAAAAGGAATAAGATGGGAACCTTTGTATTCATGACATTCTCTTTTAATTTTTTGAGTTGGGATGGTGGATCTCTTTGGAAATAACAGAATGGCAAAGGAGGGATTTGGGATTTTCTTGCATTTGTGCAGAGGTGACGACTGTAGTTTTGGAGATTCTGGCATGTCAACTACCCAATTTTTTGGAAAATTTAGTTCTTCCCATTTATGACCTAATGCTCAATCTTCTGATTTTGAGCATTTGTAATTACTACAACACTCGACTTTGAATCTTGGCTAGGAGAATGTAATACCGTAGGATACAAAGTAAATGTATGCCGAAAACAACCCTTTGTGTGGATTGAAATATTCGTTCTCTTTTTCTTCATATCGAATCTAGAGGTTTTGATCTATAGTTGCAGAATATCTTTGATACATTCATCAAAGACATAGACCAAGAAATTTGGATAACAATCAAACCATACTAGCCCATTGGACAAGGGAACAACAATCCCGCCATGCAGGAAATCAGTGTACTTGTTATGAGTGAAGTCTCTTCTGGTTTCTAAAACAAATGTGTTTAATCCTAGTGAGTTAGAGCAGAGATCCCGACCCTTATACAACCAAGATGGACATATGAAGTATGAAGTATTATGTTTCTAAGCATGTGTGTTACATAAATCAATACATGAGTATATGGGGACTATTAATTAATGCAAGACAAGTCATATGATTAATTAATTGCGGACTCTTAATTTTTTTGAAGTATATGTTTCGGTAACACTTTTTTATTTCGATCTTTGGCATTAGATAACGATAGGGGGATGGTGATCTATAGAAATAGTTAGCAGATCTTCTATGTAAGGAGTTAGATTCAAATGGATAATTTTGATTCACAATGTGGAACAGATGAACAACATGTGTATAAGAAACTACTTCATCAATTAAAGTGGCCGTCATATAATTAACGCTATTTTATTCATAGATACAAATCTGTGATCTTTCCGCCGATCATAATACATGCTTTGGCTTCATTATTTTTTAGTACCAATGATGAAGTAAGTGACAGATAAGTCATGTTAACGCGATCATGAATAAAAATTGAGATGTAAATTCATGAAGGGCATATCATTAAGAGTCGAGGTTAATGTGATTCAAGAGAGATAGATGGCAATATTTTTTTGTTCTTTCACTGTTCTCATAGATTTTGAGATAGTAATAGCTACTGCAGGGAAAACGAGTTTCAAACAGCTGCCCAACATTGGCCAAAAAAATAAACCCAAATATACGAGATCTTAATGGTAATCTGGAAGTCATACTGGGGTTAGCGCAGTTGTTTTAAGGCGAAATTACGGCAGAAGTCTGAGTTGGAGGTTTTTTTTATAAGACAAGTATGAGTTTGGAGGTTAAAGTATTGGTCTGAATGAAACAAAGTGCAGTAATAGTGTGAATATGTCCATAAAAAAAGTCCAGGTCTGGTGATACTGGCAGATTCATTAGCAGTATGCGCATTAACAAATACTTCATTGAAACTTAGACACCAACCTATGAAGGAAATTCGGAAGGTCATGATGAAATAGTTCACTGAAACTTCGGCACCAACCTATTAAAGAAATTCGGAAGGTCATAATTTTGCATTATATGACGAAATGTCTTTAGGATTACATGGTTAGATTGGAGAAGGCTATAAATAGAAATAAATAGAAATAAAAGCCGTTGTGACTACCGATGGGGTGCCGAAAACGCCCCTTCTATTTCAATACTTTTATTGAGAAATTACGAAGTGAAAGTTTAGATCTCACTAGCCACCACTATTCAAAGTATACCAGTGTAGCAATTCTTGTAATGAATCTGCGTGCATAGCGACAAGAGAAAACAGGAGCTTCGGATGCATGCAACGATGGAATAAAATATGAATAACCCTTTGTTTTCTCACTTCAAGGTCAATTGATGCTATGTAACTAAATCCATTCTCAAAACATTGTTCGCTAAAAATGAAATGATGACACCAACCCAAAATGCGTTGATACTAAATTTGTTGATATCGTTCACATATTACATGGTGATAAATTTTTGCTACTTACCAACAAGTAGATATGTATCATCATAAATTTATTTTAATTACGAACCTAATGTGAGTCGAAAAAGACAACCGAATGAAGCTTATGCACCATCTGCAACTAATGCTCTTATTCTGTCACAACGCTCATATTAACCTTCATACTTTATATAGAAGCAGTATAAAATAGTTAGTTGATAATTATTATTTTTGCATTTATAAATCAACCGTTTTCATTTCCTTTCTCAATATGCATTTAAATATTTTTTATAATCTTCTCTGTTATTCATGTGTCCAATGAATTCTGCATTCAGTGTTTATCCAATCAAGTTAATATCTATCTATTGTCAAGATATGGACCAAGCTCTGACCAAGCATGAGCTGTATCTACTTGGCACATGTAAATGCTTAGAGAAGGGTGCACTTTCCCTCTCTTAGAACTCACGTGTGCAGTTTCTAAAGCTTTTTATAATGGCGCTCTTCAATATTCCGTGTCTATAAACACATGCAAGTGATTTATTTCATGATTAGTGCGGATACTTAGGGGGTGCCCTTGCTCCTCTGTGTTGAGGGCAATCAGTCTTCATACTGCAAAGTGAGCTCCTTGTTACAACTCTTTATTTGACAAGCCAGATCTAGGCTTTTGAGTTGAGATTTAGTGAACTCACTTGAATCTAATGTATCTGATTCGCGACTCAGATGTAGGCTTTTAAGAGCAGTTATTGAAATAAATTCGACATAGATCATGACGTTATAGCTTTACCCCATTGCATGGATTATTTCCCCGAGCGCTTCACCTGTCAATGAAGAATGTTCACCATCAAAGAGATCAGTACATTCAATCAATACAAAGCTATGTTGCTATGCTGCTAAAAATACAAGCTCAGCGTTGCTGGAATACTTAAGGGACGTTATAAATCCATGTTCGCACCATTAATCCCATCCCATTATGTGAAACAGGTATGCATACTTTTGATGTTAAATAGAAATAAACATGGACACCAACATATTACTGTCATGAGCAATCACGTTTTTACCCATTTCTAGACCAAAATCATCGTAAAAAAGACTCGAACAACATTAACTTTGTACTTCAATCACGTTTCATCCTCTGTGGTGAGGGCAATCAGTCCTCATGCTGCGTTCATATAAAATCAATCATATTTAAAATGTAAGAGTACTGTTGTACTCCAAGTTGACAGCAATAGTTACAACTTTTTTGTTACACCAATTTATATATATTTATAAAAAAGCAGAGGAATATCAATCACTAGCAAATCACACTTAATCAAATTGCTACGATGCTAACCTGCTGCAGTGCTGCCAGAATTTGTTACACCAATTTATATATATTTATAAAAAAAGCAGAGGAATATCAATCACTAGAAAATCACACTTAATCAAATTGCTACAATGCTAACCTGCTGCAGTGCTGCCAGAATTTGATGATAAATCACCTCTGTGGAAGCCGCTTGTGTAGCCCAGAATTAGAGAACGCAGTGGGTGGAGGAATTTCGTAATTTTTCCCTTCATTAATGCATGTTGACGGCCTGCGATTCTATCACTCAGCTACTTCAACTGTTCATTTTAGGGGAAATGGCAGTGTAAAAAAAAAATAGCAAAAGCTGGCCAAAACAAAAAAAAAATAGGCAAGTTTCGAAAATTTTGAATTTGTAGGGTCTAGATAAATCTCGTATCTGGCAGCAGCCTCCATAAATTTCTCAAGAGTCCTGTTTTCCAATTCTCGGTTCCTCGACAGCTTGAACAGATCCTCATCAATGTCATCGTAAAGATCCTCTCTGCACTAGTACACTAGCGCTGCCTTGTAGCCTTTGGTTGCGGAGCCCTCCAAGCCAATGATCCAATAATGGCTTCCTATGCCGTAGAAATGTGAGAATAATGCAGAAATAGTTAGTTATGAGTGGTTGAACTGAATTAGTTGTAGGTGGTTGAACAGAATTAGTTATGAGTGGTTAGGAATTAGTTTGTGTTATTTCCTATATAAGTGTGATGTAATTGAGCAAAGAGATTAATGAAGTTATGTGAGTTTTCTATTTTTAAGTTGGTATCAGAGCTGAGTATTTTGATGCACTTTCCTGTTTGTTTTTCAACCATATTTCGAAACTCTTTAAAATACTCAAATATGTCACTTTTCCTTCTAATGAAATAGACCCAGGTATATCTAGATCTATCATCAATAAAAATAACAAAGTATGAAGCACCACCAAGAGACCTAGTTTGCATAGGTCCACATACATCAGTGTGAATTAATTCAAGTATATCATACTTTCGTTTCTCAGTATGAACAGGAAACTCTTCTCTATGCTGCTTACCAAGTGCACAAGCTTCACATGGTAAATGTTCACACTTCATAACAGGAAGACCTTCAACCATTGATTTCCTTTGTAACAACGATAAATCATTGTAATTTAGGTGCCCATACCTGTGATGCCATAATTCTGCTGTCGATGTCTCTTGAGATGTCAATGCAACATGGCGCTTGACTGTCACATCCAATCTGTACAATCCTCCAACCCTGGTACTTGTAGAAACAACCTTGTAGTGGTCCTGAACATCTTTCACTATACACCCCAATTTACCAAATTCTACTTTTAAATGATTATCAGTGATAGTGGAAACAGATAGCAAATTCTTTTTGAGAGCAGGTACATACATCACATTATGAATCTGTCGCATTTGTCCATTAGGTAAGTACACATTTATTATGCCATAGCCTTGAACTTTAAGTGACCTATCATCTCCTAGGTAAATGTGTGTACCATCAGATTTCTCATAATATTTAGCATACCATTCTTTATTACAAGTCATGTGTGCCGAGGCACCAGAATCTATAAACCAAGCATTCTCATCATCAGTTTCAGCAGACAATGCAGCATCAGAAAGAAATAACTTAAGATTTTTAAATCCATCATTCACTGAGGTGTCTCTGTTTATTTAATTTCCATTATGCCTGCTATGTCTTTGATTTGATTCATTCTTCTTTCTCCTATAGCAATCTTTAGCCAGATGTCTAGGTTTTCCACAATAATGACATTCAATGTTCCTTTTAACATAAGAATCAGGAGGTGCCATACCTTTCTGCTTTGCTTGAAAACGGCCTCTGTTTCTGTCCCATGGTCTCCCTCGGAATGGTCTTTGGCCTCTTGCAGTCAAAGCCAAATCAGAACCATTTGACTCCAGTTCAAAAGTTTTCATGCGCTCTTCTTCTTGAAGAAGAATTCCAGCCAAGTCTTCAAATGTAGGAGGTGTCGGTCTAGCTGAGAGAGCTGAAATAAAGACTTTATAGTCTGGGACTAACCCCTTTAAAGTAACAGTTACCAAGTCTGTACTAGAAACCTTTTCACCAATATCACCAAGCTTATCACCATCAGGCAAGCAGTGGATTGTGCATATGTGTTGAGGTCGTGTAACAGAGAGCTTGTGCGCTGCTATGCGTGTGAGGCCGCTGAGTCAGGCCGACTAGTGAGACTGTGTGATGTTGCCTTAACTGTATTGAACACTGCCAATTGAAGACTGCTCCAAGTGCGTGTGCTGTCAAGAATCGTCGACTGGTGTGCTGTCAAGAACCGTGAAGCGAGACAGTGAGGATCGTGAGCAGTCGTTGGTGTGCTGTCGAGAACCGTTGCTGGTGCTGTGTGCTGTCGAGAACCGTAACCGTCGCCCTGTCCAGAACTCTGCGTGGATCGTGCTGCCAGAACTTTGCTGGTGTGTTTGCAAGCTTCCGCCGTTTATACTGCCGTGGTCATATTTTTTTTCAGTCGGCCCGGTTTTCTTTGTTTTGTTATAATTCCTATCTCCGCTTCTTGACCCTTGACGTTAGACAGCTAGTTTCTTTGGTATTCTGTTGAAGCATTTCTCAGGCAGTGAGGCCTGCGGTAGCATTTCTCAGGCAGTGAGGCCTGCGGTAGCATTTCTCAGGCAGTGAGGCCTGCGGTATTCTTGTAATTTGCAGAGTTTTATTTATTAACCAGTTTTCCAACTTTAAGAAGCTTGCGATTTTTTGTTTGAATTTGGTCATTGGTGGAGAGATGGCTAATCCCCTTGCAGATTCATATTTAAATGAGTCTTCAAGACTTGATGGAGAAAATTATGTCAATTGGAAATTTAAGATCATAACAGTACTGGAGGCATACAATCTCTGGCCGATTGTCAAAGGTGACGAGACCAAGCCTCAACCTCCTACTAATACTCAGATCTGATGAAGGGGGTGAATATAAATCAAAAGCATTTAACACCTATTGTAAATCTAATGGAATTCAACAACAGTTCACAGTGCCACATACCCCTCAACAAAATGGTGTTGCTGAGCGATGGAATAGAACCTTGGTGGAATCTGCTCGTAGTATGCTGCAAGGTAAGAACATCTCTAATGGTTTCTGGGCAGAAGCCATTAACACTACTGTTTATCTGAAGAATCGATGTCCCACTAAGAAATTAGTTTTTCAAACTCCTTTTGAGGTTCTTTATGGTTATAAACCTGATGTGAGTCATTTCAAAGTCTTTGGATGTACTGCTTTTGCTCATATTCCTAAGGCTAACAGAAGCAAACTTGATGCCAAGTCCATCAAGTGTGTTTTCATTGGATATTGTACAGATCAGAAAGCCTATAAATTGTTTGATCCAAGTTCCCATAAACTATTTGCAAGTCGTGATGTATTGTTTCATGAGCAGACTGATAAAAGTAACACAAAGAATGATACATGGCATATTTCTAATGATGCACATCTCAAGCTTGATACTTTGATTAAGCAGGAACAGGAACAGGTCCAGGTACAGGTACAGGATCAGGATGATAGCAGCAGTATGAGCACATCTAGCAGCAGTGAGTCATCACAAGGAGGTGATACACCTCAAAGCCAACGAATCATGGATGGAACACCCACACCAAGAAGGTCGTCCCGACAGACTCGGCTTCCTGAAAGGTATAGAGACTATGCCTTAATGTCTAATATAATGAATGTTGAAGAACCAATTGATTATGAGCAGGCTAAACAACATGAACCATGGATTAATGCTATGAATGATGAGTATGCTTCTATTATGAAAAATCAAACATGGGAATTAGTGGAACTTCCTGAAAATAAAGTTCCAATTGGAAGCAAATGGTTGTACAAAACAAAATTTAAAGCAGATGGTACAATTGATAAATTTAAGGCAAGATTAGTAGCAAAAGGATATGCTCAACAGGAGGGAATTGATTATGAAGACACTTTTGCACCAGTAGCTAAGTTGAATACAATTAGATTACTGATTGCCTTAGCCACAAAACATAATTGGAATATACATCAATTGGATGTCAAATCTGCTTTTCTAAATGGTGATTTAAAGGAAGAAATTTATTTGGTTCAACCTGAAGGGTTTGTCAAATAGGGACAGGAGCATCTGGTTTGCAGGTTAAGAAAGGCATTGTATGGTTTGAAACAGGCACCAAGATCATGGTATGTAAAGATTGATACCTTCTTTCTTCAGAATGGATTTGTGAAAAGCAAAAATGATCCTAACTTGTATTTTAAGAAAGATGAAAAAGGAAATGTTGCTTTAATATCTTTGTATGTGGATGATCTCATTATAACAGGCAGTGCTCACAAGTTAATTGAAGAAATTAAAGTTCAGTTGTCACAGGAATTTGAAATGAAAGATTTGGGTGAAATGCATTATTGCTTAGGAATTGAGGTATGGAGAGAACCTGGTAAAACTTTGATCACTCAAAGCAAATATACAAAGGAGATTCTTAAAAAGTTCAATATGACAGATTGCAAAGCTATGTCAACTCCCTTAGAACAGAATGCAAAGTTGTACAAAGAAGATGGATCGAAAGAGGCAGATGTAACATTATATCGTCAGTTAGTGGGAAGTTTGAACTATCTCACCACTACCAGACCAGACATTGCATACTCAGTCAGTATCCTTAGTCAATTCATGGCTAAGCCTTCAGGAAATCACTGGATTGCTGCAAAGAAAGTTCTCCGATACTTAAAGGGAACAGTGAATATTGGTATTATGTATACTGATGTATCTGATGTTGCACTGACAGGTTTTTCTGATTCAGATTGGGCAGGAAATCCAGATGACAGACGATCTACCTCTGGCTATGCATTTCATATTGGATCAGGGGTCGTATCTTGGAGTAGTAAGAAACAGTCAACTGTTTCTTTATCATCAACAGAATCAGAGTACAAAGCTTTGACCAATGCCACCTGTGAAGCTATTTGGTTGCGGAGAATTCTTGCAGATCTTGAAGAAGCGCAAAGTGGTGCAACATGTATCAATTGTGATAATCAGAGTGCTATCAAATTAGCACATAATCCAGTTTACCATGCTAGAACAAAACACGTTGAGTTACAGTACCACTTTGTACGTGAGAAAATTGAGTCAAATGAAATTGGATTGATATTTTGTAACACCAAGGATAATGTGGCTGATATATTTACTAAGCCCCTTGGTAAAATCAAATTTGAAGTTTTTAGAAGTCAGTTAGGTATTGTAGAAAATCCATTTCTCCATTAAGGGAGGATGTGAGAATAATGCAGAAATAGTTAGTTATGAGTGGTTGAACTGAATTAGTTGTAGGTGGTTGAACAGAATTAGTTATGAGTGGTTAGGAATTAGTTTGTGTTATTTCCTATATAAGTGTGATGTAATTGAGCAAAGAGATTAATGAAGTTATGTGAGTTTTCTGTTTTAAGTAGAAATTCATCAGAAACTTCCCACTTGAGTTTGAATTCTGAAATCCTAGCCTGTACATAAAGGGCGGAGCTCGGTCGCAACTCAGCGACGGTTATCTAACGTCCAGCTTGTAGAATGCAGCCCAACGAAGCTTGTTGAGAAATGCAATTTAGTCAAGGAATTGCATGAAGAACCATGGTTGGTTCAATTGGCAACTGGAACGAAAATATCATTGGGTGATATCATATACATTTGATCTCAATGGCATGCGTACAAAGTCTCATCTTAATATATTGCCATTAAGTGCATATAGTATATTATTGGGCATGGATTGGTTATACTTGCATAGAACTAAAGTAGACATTTATGAAAAGGAATTTGAATGCTGAGATGAGCAAGGAGAAAGAAGAGTTTTGCAAGGAAGAAAAAAGCCTACTTCAGTGAGGCTGATCATGATCATGCATGATAAGTGCAACAACAAAAATGGATGCATGCTATTTGCAATGCAAATCTCAAGTGATGAGAAGGCTGGCAACGACACTGATAATGAGGAAAGTGAACTACTAAAAACGTATATGGTTTTACAAGGATATGCAAATGTTTTTCCAGTGGAGGTTTCTGGATTATCTCCTCACAGAGAGTTAGTTTTCTCTATTGAGTTGGTACCTGGAGCAACATCAACATCTAAGGCACCATACAGGATGAGTACCCATGCGCTGGTTGAGCTAAAATTACAGCTAAAAGAAATGTTGGGCAAGGGTTACATAAGGTCGAGTGTGTCTCCATGGGGAGCACCTGTATTGTTTGTAAAGAAGAAAGATGAAACCTTTAGATTATGTATGCAATTAAACAAGGTGACAATAAAGAAAAGGTACCCATTGCCAAGAATTGACGATCTCTTTGATCAGTTGAGAGAAACAACAATGTTCTCCAAGATAGACCTGAGGTTAGTATATCATCAAGTAAGGATTAAGGAGGAGGACATTCATAAGACTACTTTCATGACAAAATATGGGCACTATGAGTTTTTAGTGGTACCCTTTGGGCTTACTAATTCCCCTACCATGTTCATGTGCTTGATGAATAGTGTGTTGCGTCCTTATTTGGACAAGTTTGTCATTATGTTCGTTGATGATATATTAGTGTATTCAAGGACTGAAGAAGAGCATGAAAACCATTTGGTTGCAGTGCTACAACTGTTGAAGGGACACAAACTCTATGCAAAATTCAACAAATGTGACTTTTTCCAGTCACAAATACATTATTTGTGGCATATTGTTTCCAAAGAAGGGATATTAGTCAATCTAGAAAAGATCAAAACCATAATGGAGTGGCCAACACCAAGGAATGTGAATGAGGTTAGATCATTCATGGGATTGGCAGTGTATTATAGGAGAGTTATCAAAAAATTCTTCAAGATAGGCCATCCTATCACATCCTTACAGAGAAAAGGAAAGAAATTTGAGTGGACAACTCAGCATGTAGTAAGCTTTGAGAAATTGAAACAATTGCTCACAAATGCACCAGTGTTGAGAATTGCAGATCCTGACAAGAATTTTGTAGTATGCACATATGTCTGCAAAGAGGGACTCAGTGAAGTCTTGATGCATGACGAACTAATAGTATGCTATCAGTCAAGGAAATTAAGTGAGCACGAGGTAAATTATGTGACTCACAATTTAGAGTTGGCTACCATCATTCATGCTTTAAACATGTGGAGGCATTACATCATTGGCAAGAAATTTACACATATGACACACCATAGTGGGATCAAGTAGTTGTTTGAGCAACCCAAGCTAAATGCAAGACAAGCTAGATGGTTGGCCATACTTAGTGAGTTTGAATTTGAAATCAAGTACATCAAAGGCAGGGAAAATAGGGTTATTGATGCACTTAGTAGGAGGATTCAAGTGAATCACTTGGAAAATATAAGCTCTTACAAAATAGACCTGGTATAAAGGGTCAGAATGCAATGCAACAAGATGAAAAATATCAGCAAATGAAAGAAAAATTGCTACAAAATAGTGGGGATGAGGAATATCAACTCATTGATGATGACCTAATTAGGTTTAGAAACATATTTTATGTGCCAAACAATGATGAATTAAAGAGACTCATAATGAAAGAGTTTCATGTCAAGCCTTACTTAGGCCATCTAGGGTAATAGAAGACCCTCACGACCATAAATAAGTACTATTATTAGCCAAATTTAAAGAAATAAGTGGCTGATTTTGTGGCTAAATACATAGATGCCAACAAGTAAAGGTTGAATGCAAGCATCCAAAAGGGTTATTGCAACCCATTCCTATCCTAGAATGCAAGTAGGAGGTAATTTCTATGGATTTCATTACAAGTTTGCCTAGAACATCCAAGCAACATGATGAAATCATGGTAGTGATTGACAAGTTGAGCAAAGTACCTCACTTTATGGTAGTCAAATCCACTAATTCTGCTAGTGAGGTGGCACAAATATTCATAAAGGAGATAGTGAGACTGCATGGTATCCTCGAGAAAATTATTTCAGACCGAGATGCTAAGTTCACTTCAAGATTTTGGAAGGAACTGTTTACAGGTTTGGGGACCGAGTTGGCAATTATTACAACATATCATCCCCAAATAGATCGGAAAATATAGAGGACGAACAATATCCTCGAGGACATGTTGAGGATGTATGTCATGCATCAACCCAAGAAGTGGGAGGAGTACCTGCCACTTGTATAGTTTGCATACAACAATGGATACCAATAATCCATCATAATGAGTCCATTTGAGGCATTGTATGGGAGGAGGTCTAATATTCCTATCATCTGGAATGACCCAGTGAGTAGGGTCCTTGCTAGGCCTGATATGCTCAAGGAAATGAAGCAGAAAATTCAAATCATCAAGCATAATTTGAAAGTGGCACATGATAGACATAAAATCTATGCAAACCGACATAGGATGCAAAGAGTTCCAAGTTGGAGAACATGTTTACTTAAGAATAAAATCCAAGAAGAGTTCCTTAAAAATTGGATCATGTGCCAAGTTGGCACCACGATATTGTGGGCCTTTTGAGATCATTGAGAGGATTGGACCAGTGGCCTATAGAATGTCTTTACCTCCATCATTTAAAGTTCTTGATGTTTTCCATGTTTATTTTCTTAAAGGATACATACATGATTCTAATCATGTGATTGATTGGTATGTGCTACAAGTGGAACCAGAGGAAGAGTTCTAGCCAGAGCCATTATGCATTCTATACTAGAGGGGTCTCATGCTTCGGAACCGAGCCATAGAGCGAGTCAAAGGGCACTGGAGGCACTTTGGGCTAGAGGAAGACACTTGGGAAATGAAGAATCCATATACACATGGGCAAATTCCATGAGAGAAACACATCCTTTCTTGTTTGCTAATTGAATCAAATGTGTATATGATTGTAAACACTGTATAGAGTTGTGTATATAAAGCTCCATAAAGTAATATGTATTTTTCTTTTCTTTTTCCATGTGTTGCATATGAGTAGAAGAACACCGAGGGTGGTGTTCCCTCAAGGAGGAGTGGTTTGTGACAACCCCAACCTAGGTTTCCTCATGAAAACACAATGTAATATTTTACGTAATATATTAAAAGGGGTTGAGTCAAAAGGGACATGGATTCCATATTTGAGGAGGTTTCTTGCTTAGGATATGTAAGGTTTCCTTATGCATGAAATCTAGATTTCTTGGACAAACATTAAAGGCTAGTTGGTGTGCCTTTAATAAATTGGTTCCTGAATTAAAATGGGCTGCAAAGAGAAGTACGCAGTCCCATGTTGCTTGAAGAACCACAACAAGGAAAAAGGACAAAAAAGTATGAAGACTAGACGATGCAAGACAAGAAGGATAGGGAAGTTAATCCTTGCGCAGAAAGGAAAGCAACAATGGAAAAAGAGGGGTCTGACCTTAGGGGGATCATTCATTTTTCCCTCATTCACTCATAAAGGCAGAGCATCCATTTGAACAACATTCAGTAGGGATCAACACATAAGAGAAGAGAAGAGAAGACAAAGACAACATTTCGGTTGGAATGAATGGAATGAGGATGATCTCTCCTTAGTGAGGAGAAATGCCTCTCAATTACTTGTAAAGCCAGAGGGTAGTGATGGATTTCTTTGGATTCCCTTGATGGCATGATTAGAGGATTGTGTCCTTGGATTCCTGGAGGGAGGACCTCTGAAGCCTTTCTTGCTGTGATTTTGTAGTGGGTTCTGGATTCCCTAAAGTGGGTGGAACCACTATGTTTAGGATGGAGACTTGCTTCTTTGGATAACATTGACATTCTTGGGGTGGAGGCAGTTGGCCTCTAGATTCCCTGTGTGTACTTGGGTGGAGAAGAAGCCTCTAGATTCCTTGTGTGCATTGGGTGGAGGAAACAAACCTCTAGATTCCCTGTATATTATTAGACTATCGAGTGGTTGGGGGGTGGGACAAAGTAGGTCCTCTGGATTCCATATTTTAGCTGGCAATTGGTTTTTCAATCCTTTGAGCAAGCCCCTCAGTCTCTAGAATTTGGCTCGGGGGTGACAATTGCAAGTGAGCTTGGTTACAACTATTTATGGCTGGGTGGATAGTCTTGTCCCATACTCAGTTGCCCAAAATATTCCAAGATAAGTGATCTTTCTGCATTTGTTCATATGGAAATACATGTATGTTTTTAAATTCATGTATGGAAATGGTGTCTATAATTATAATGAACATGCTTACATTTTTGGCTTGAAATGATGATGATAATGTACTGAATTTGTGCTATATTTCTAGATTGGAATGATGTGTTGTGTGAAATGCATGCCAATGTTGTTAATAACATATATTAGATAACATGAATGATTGATATGCTATGAAATGTTAAAAGCATTGAAAGGGTCTCTATGGACTTGAAACAAACTATCACACATAAAAATAATAAAAATGCACACAGGATAAAGGCACTAGAATGGTTCATAAGAACTAGATTTAATTATTACAATATTTAACATCAAAACCATTTTATCACATAATAAAAGTTACAATGAAGACAACCTGTTTGACAGGGTCTACGTATGCATATATATAGATGTGTGTATATATTCTAGTTGCTAGCCTATGAATTAGTTTATGAGGCATGTGTTGATGCCAGGGATGACTTCCTCATCTAACTGTAATAACCCGTGACCTTACATTAGAGGCATCTCAACCTTGCATTTTCAGCTGGGTGCACCCTAGCCTTAGGGGCACTGATGCTGATGGCTACATGTCACCACCGGTATCCAAATGCCCTTGAATCCCTTGAGTGGTGCCATAGAGTCATTTGCAGGCTTGCTTAGAAGTATGGAGCTCCTGGCATGTAGAAGGAAAGGTGAAGTCCCTTCGGGAGTTCACTACATGTCCTTGGAAGAAGGTGACCTTTAGATCATCAGTGCAGGCATGTGTGGAATTCCTTGTCCCGGTGCGGGGAATGCTTGAAGGTTAGGAACTCATTAGAGTGGCTCTAGCTTAAGGTCAAGAGGGGTAGTGCTAGTAGTGTGGTTGAGCCATGGTCGAAGAAACTAACTAAAGGTGATAGGCATTCAAAAGGGGAACAAACTCAGGTATTAACCATTGGAGCCAAGTTCAAGCGGGCGACTCAAGATGTAGTAAGTTCTCTCTGGTTGGGCCATGACAGAGATCAAATGGGGACAATGTTGTGGTGAAAGAGGGTGGAGATTTAACCTTATAATGTAAGTTGAATAACCTTATCCTTGGACCTAGCGCAACCCTAGTTTTGGAAGCTAGGTATTGGTGCGCCCAAATTTTCACTATCGCGATTGGACAAAGGACGATGACGTTACCCGAGATGTGATGGCAGATATACAAACCTAGCAATTCTGCTATTGGTGGGAGCGAAGCCAACCATCCAGCTCATCCCTTAGGCCACATACCCCATATGTTAGAAAAAGGGAACTATAGCGGGCACAGGATGGTGTGAGGTCGATCTAGGTTTGTTGTCTAGGTAAATCCTCTCTGCGGATAGAGATGATCCCTCTAGCCCAATGAGTGGGTCTAGCAACCAAAGTGACAATCTACTAGACACTTTCCTAAGTTTCAATTGAAAAGAGAGATGAAGAAGATGGCCTACCTCATTCTGATGCTATCTCGATCTCCTTTGTTGAAGACATTGAATCACTTGTGTCATGGGCTCGTTCCTGCTGCTCTTAGCATTTATGCACCTGCACAAGAGATCAAGACACAACAAGGCATGCAAATACAAATAGCATATTCAAAAGAAACCTACTTAACTGATCAAGGAATGTTAAGCTAAATGATACATGAGCATACACATTTAGGGAAAATGAACCAGCAGTTGTATATTAATAGAAAATAAGGGGAAGCATACAACCAAGCCTTGATGTTGATAGGCTCTCCTTGAATGAATATCCAAGTCCAAGCTAAGCTCTCCAAGCACTCCTTCTCTAAGCAAAATGAGTGGCATATAGGCACAATCTTAGCAAGGGTGCAAATAGACATAGACCAACCATTTGGGAATGGGAGAGGATGAATATATAGGCTGGGAAAGGGATTTAGGACCTCTCCAAAGATAGTATTAGGCCCTCATCTCAAGGAGGTAGCTCATAGGGATAAGGCCAAGAGGCCAAGTTGGGAGAATTCGACCTCATCTATGCCAAAAAACCTATAGCTCGTCGCTCTGGAAGCTTCTAGATCACGAAGCTTCTCATCCTCTTTGGGAAAATTTCCTTTTTGGGATCATCATGAGTATGCAAGTGAACAGAGTGATGCCATCATTGGTTAAGTGTAGTGCACTAGGTGATCATCGCTGTTTTTAGTCTCATAAGTGCGATGATTCTCAAATTAGGGTTTTAGAGCTATTTGTTTCATGGAAAGCTCAAGGCATTTTCCAATAAATGTCTTAGGAAGGATCTGAGTTGCATATATGAATGAGTACACTACATAATGGTCATGTTTCAGGCACTTTGGGGTATGTCACAGGGAAGTGTAGGAGGTGTGACAAAATACTGTGTAATAGATGCTCCCTAAAGTATGAAGGCAAAACGAGGAGTGATGACTGAGATGCTTTATGAGCTTTCGCAAGGATGAGGACAAACACTGTAAGGAGAACTGCAAATCAAGGATGCACATACATATACATTTCTGAGATCAAGACATGAATCTACAGTATGGACGCAACCATCCAGATGATAAGGAATATATGAAAGGATCCATGGTATGGGCGCAACCATCCAAATGAGAAGGATCATCTATGAATCTAAGATCCAAGGTATGGTCGCAACCATCTGATATAGAACAATCCTCATAAATGTAAAGTCCCGCTGTATGGTCATAGCCACCCGCATAGCAGAAACATGTGTACAATCATGAATAACATATAACTCCACGCAGCTTGAGTCATATCAAACAAGACTCAGGGTCTTGCGCTCCATCCCAACTTGATCAAAGTACAAATCCTAACATGTGAATAAATGTGTTGAAGTCGAACATGCTAGAAAACCACATAATTACCAGCCAATGATGTGGACCGTTAACAGGTACGAGAGAAACCACCAATAATTCCAATGGCTCTCAAGGTATGACAGTATAATCTGTGAATGTGATAATGAAACTGAAGTCAAACACTCGTGGAATCATCCAATCAAAGGCCAATGATGAATACCTGTCATCGGATGCCAAAAACTTGCCATTAGGGCATGCAAGCTCTAAGGTATTGAAAGGGAGTTTCTAAGTCATCTTCCTGGATAATGAGCTGAAGTTGACAAGAAGCAACCAGTCGAAGGAAGGTAATGATGAGTCCCCCATCATCGACACGAAACAAGGAATAAAGTGGAATGAAATGAATAAGATCCAAGACTGTAATAATGGTTCAGACAGTGTATAGGTAAATAACTGCACATAGGACTTCTATTGAACATTGGCGACACAATTACGAAGTGTGGCAGCATTTGACTCAACATAGGACTAAATATCATGATGAAAAAATGGAATAGTCAAATGAGAGGCAAAAATGGATCACCCTAACCCAAGAGGACAAGTGAATGAGTGAGGATATCCCAAACCTGACACAAAAGAAAAGAGTGTCATGTTCAAGAGCGACATGCTGTCTATACAAAGGATGTTTCATCTTCATTTTCGCCCGCTATTTTCAGCGAGTAACTCAATTATTTTTATCACAAGCTTGAAGGGGATAACATATGCTTTTCATGTAAGTTCATTCTTCGAATGGATCCATCCTAGGAAGTTTTAGAAGTCTTAGGAAGGAGAAACTTGGTCATCATGGTGACGAGTCTTTCGTCGTAAAATTTTAACGAGTTCGACGTAAGAATAACTCGGTATCTTTTTCATATTTAGAGAGTTTGAAAAAGAGACGAAAAAGAAAACTCCATCATGTCCCTTTTTGTAATTTGTCCCTCGAACTTGAAAAGGTAGAAAACAATATCCGAGAGAACCTCTTGACCATGTCGACCAAGGTGTACCTTTTTCATAAATAGTCAATCTCAGCATGAAAAAAGGGGTAAATGTATATTGAGCTGACTTCAATTCATTTAATTTAACGAGTTCATAATGACAAGTACTTGATGATATTTTCAGTTTTCGAGAGTCAGAAAAGAGCTTAAAGATGACTCCAGGGGGGTTCCTTTTTCGTTTATTTTTTAATGAGCCTAAAAAAGAGATAAAACAAAAACTCGTGAGAATTAGTAAAAGATAATCACTATCCACTGAAAGCACCTGTAACTACGCAAAGAAATGCACCCATCACTAATATCAAGAAATAATATTAAAATATTATTAAAATGTTGAAAAACAATGTCTTCAAAGCTTATAAATAACCAAAAGTAACATTATTTTTTACCATTTCACCATAGTAAGTTTTGAAAGTTCATTTGTGCCCTAATTTGATCGATTTTCAAGGGACCTTTGCAAGAGATTCAGGGCATCGTTTTGTAAACCATCTACAACAGGTAAGAGGTATGTCCTTGCTCTTGCATTTCATCACATTTTCATGCATTTTTAATGGAATTTTGTGTGCTAAAAGGGAGGATTTTAAAAATTTTGAGCGTTGGCGACCATCACGGGTTTCCTCATCACATCCGCAATGATCGGGCCTAAGCTAAAAGGCCCACATGATGACATTGATCTGTTAATAAAAACAGGTGTGATGGCACCGAGGTGGATTTTTTTGAATAAAATCTCCTCTTTCAAGCAAAAATTCTCAATTTCAATCCATGAAAAAGGTTTTAATTGGTGTTAAATGATGTTTTGTAGGAGATCATAGTTCTGGAATGGAAAGAAAGAGGCCATGAGGCTGAAGATCACCAAGCAGCCTAGAATCCAGAATGCATTAATGCCTTGAGAAATTGTGGGTTGCTGAAGTTTTTTAGGACCACATAATTGAGGGCTCAGATGGAATTGTCGCCCTATTTGATCAGTCTTTGGGATGTGGATCAAGATATCTTCATAATCAAAGGCCAGGAACTGGAAATAGAAGACTCATACATCTATTTCATCACGGGATTGTCCCGAAGAGGAGAGAGAGTCCAACTCTTTGGATCCTGCCTAGGTAGTGAGAGTATCAGTACTCTGATTAGGAGGCATTTCCCAGGTGCAGAGATGACGAGGGGTGGGAAGGTGAAGATCGCCACGATCACCAAAAACCTTCCTTTACGAACCATCCTATTCACCATAGCTCACGTATCTGGGATGCAAGCCCTGCATGAGAGTTTAAAATCCCAATTCCAGTATGCAGTTGAGTGTCTGACCCCCACCATATTCAATTGGTATGGAGGCCTTCTGACAAATATGAAAAGACAACTGACCAAAGGGAAGCAGGGAAACCTGAGACAATTTGGGTTCAACTCGATACTGGTGACTTTCTTCCTAGAGCGGGTGCCCTCATTCTGGTATCAGTGGGCAGAGGTACCAGATCCTGCCCCCTAAGACCCAAGGCTAGAGAGGTGGAGTCAACTCATGCCCCGAGGAGGTACGGGTCAGTAGATGCACTACCCTCCACAGTTTTTTACTTGACTGCAGTGCCAATTGCTCATGGTGGATGACTATGCATATGCTGGCATGAATTTCAGATGGGATCCAGATCTACCTCTGCCACTGGGAGAACGATGGACTGATGTCAGTAAAGACTTGGTTTTTGGATTTTTTTCAAGTCTTATGATTTTTTTGTAAAAGTATAAACTGAGACTCGACTTATGATAAATGTGCAGATGTGGGACAGGAAAGACCATCTAGCATGTCATGAATAGCACGGAGGGTTACTCATCAAATAGTGAGCGCTAACTATGAGGAAGGGGTGAACCCCTTAACCAAGATGGAGCGCAACCTAGATGTGATTACTCGGGGAGTTCCAAAGTATAATAATATAGACGAGGTGTCACTGCGTTGGTAGAGACACGTAGTGGGAATATCTAAAAGACTGCGTTGGCTGTTAGGCCGAGTGGTCACAGCAATATCATGCTACCATGAGCACTATGTAGGCCAATAGCCTTTCTAGCTATTTTACACAATTTGTAGGCTTTGAAAGCCAAGTGTCACAGAACACTTTTTTTTTATAGATTTTGACGTAAAAACTTTGGCAGATATATATATATATATATATATATATGCATGTTTTATTTTCTACTTATGTGTCCAAAATATGATCAAGTTTATAAATGACGCAAATGTCTATCAAGAACATAATTTGCTAATGCATCTGTTAATGTATTCAAATTGTGTGAAATGTGTTGATATGTGATAAAATAGAAATTTCTTTCCAGTAATTGAACACATAGATACATACACAATATTTGTAGATTTCTCACTGAATAATGATTGTTTAATTGTAACACAACGAGCTGTGAATCTAACTTTAAAACTAAATCCCTAATGCCAAGAGCAATTGCTTCTGACAATCGTTCAATGACCGCACTGTATTCAACAATATTGTTAGTTGTTGGACTGAGGCAAATACCTTGTAAATCAATCAACTCGTCATTAGGGGCATAGAGTACCCAAGCTGCGGAAGACAAGTTCTGTGTGCTACGACAAGCACCATCAGCAAAACCAACATAATGGTTTGACGACATTTGCAAACCAAGTGGAACACAAGGTAAGCAGAAAAACACATGTCTGCAAAGCAAACAAACACACTAAAATTCAAAAAGTGCATGTTATCACCCCAAGAAACTCTCCTAGGTTGTATCTTGGAGATGCTCGGGAACATTACAAACTCAACATAATGTTGGAAATGGATGAATGGAGGCAATGATGCTTGTTCAAGCCAGATAACCACTTCTACTATGCTTAACTCCATACATGGGTGAACACCCCCAGACTACAAGGCTTTAGACCACCAATTACTCACAATTTGAGGATTATGTGTACATGGAGAATACTGACCACACCAGCAGATGCACAAGACCATGTGATAGCCGGCTGCAACTAGTAAAGAGGTCTGCAAATCTATTTCCTAATGCATAGATAGGATGACAGCTCTCTGGCACTAAGTAAACAGAAACCTGCATAACACATTCAATGATACATACTAGACTTCAACACAGAGGTGGGATGATAGTCCCCCTAATGCTAAATATCAAGAGCACATGAACAAATGCATAACAGGCATAGCCTAGAACAGAGTAGAAATGGAAAGTGAGCAATTAACAGCAAAATAAGCTTGTATTAGCTGAAAATGAAGACCAGACGCTGCAAGTATCAAAGTAGTTACAATCTCCAGAAGTTGAACCTTACATCAAAACAACAACCATCAACCCCCATTACATCTGTTTTCTGGGTATATATAGAGTTTGATTACAAAGATATTTTGTTGCTCTATGTGTGGAGGGGTCATAATGAACCACCAACCGCTTTAACTCTCTGATGGCGTCTCTGCTACAATCTGCTTGCTTTAATGAATTAATTTGACATTCTTTGGTGCTCTCTTCTACTCCTCTAGCAGGTGGAGTGTCATAAAGGATGAAATCCCTTAACTGGTGAATGTGCTGATCTACCCGAGTCTTGTCATTTCCCTTCTTGGCCATCCTATTTGTTGAATGCGGTGGTTGAAGAGTAACTGTGCGGAGTGGTGAACACTGGCCACCTTCGTCCTTTCGGGAATATGAAATGGCTATGCTGCGTTGTCTATGCTCCTTGATCACTTCTGTTGCGGGCTGCATTGTGTTGTGTTGTTGCCTTTCCACTTCAAAGCTTCTGTCTCTATCTCTCGGCCTCTTTTAGGTGATGGGATAGCTATTCGAGCCTTTGTGATCTCTTGAAAAATGCTTAGTAATGATTGTTTTCTGTTGTATACAGAAAATTCTGTAACGCTGAGAAATCCCGCCCATTCTGCTTCTTTCGGACTTCAAAAAGTCTACAACATGATTAATTCCTTTGTTGGGTCCGCCCTTCAGGTGGCTGTCGCATATCGCAGCTGACCGGTTCCCTCGCTTCCCTTTGTATTTTCATTTATCTAACGAAATATACCAAATACAATCTTCATTTAACAGCAAAGCAGATCTCCTAAACCAAACTTCTTCTTCGACTATAGATCGCGAAGCTAAGACACCAATGTCCCAAGAACCAGAAGAGATGAAGGAGATGCAAGACAAAGGAAGTTGGAAGACCGTAGAGAAAAGAAAGAAAGCTACAACACCAATCTCGCCAAGAAAGATGAGGAGCCAGACAAGTAAAAATTAAGAAAATTGTAGGTCCGATAGACCAATTTGGTCTCAGTGGACGTTAACCATCATCATCATCAATAAAAACGGCTTGTGCGCGGACTTGAAATTTTCTAAGAAATCATTTGTAGTGCCATCGGGTCCGGCCCATCGGGTCGCATGCATGTATATGTAAAGGCCCTGCCCCTTTGGTTTCTGCCGATAGCGATCCGGCGATGTAACGTGGGCCGTCGATCTGCGCGCGCGATCAACGGTCCACGTTTAATCGTCGATCGCAATCTCTCCTCCTTCCTGGTCTGTGCCGATTTGCCTCCGTCGATGCGACCCGCCAATCCGATCATCGGTGATCGCTTATCAGCGGTGTCTTATGCCCCTCCGTAAGTCCTCATTTGGTTTTTTGCCAATAGCGATATTGTTGTGGACCCGACAGGCATTATAACATGGTTTAATAGCAATATTGCATCCAATATGTGCAATCGGTAATCGACCATCGGCAATGTTATAGACATGACTTATAAAAGGCCTCCTAAAAGTTGCGATTGAGATTGCGATAGGATATGGTTGTCTGCTAAATGAAGCGGCCCCTGTGTATGCCTTGGACCCTTTTGAGCACAACTAGGTAGACCAACCCTGTCTCTGACCATAGAAAATCCTCGTTGTATAGCAGAGCTAACACTGGTTCCTTCTGGGGATGAGATCCTCCATGTTAGGTCTCATGAACTTGTAGATCAATTCCTTTCCTGTAAAAACAAATTAGCAAAATTTCCTAGTGTTCCAATGGGCATGGAGTCTACTTTGCTTATACTAAACTAATAAAAAAAATATTTACAACTTTAAGGCCAAAAGACCTTAAACCACATAAATTTCAGAAAAGGCCCATTAACTGGGCCATCAACAACTGCTTCTCCTCCCATACTTTTTAGTATGAAGGTGTTGTTCCCTTGAATCTGAGAAATGATAAAAGGCCTTGTCCAGAAAGCATCAAACTTCCCATGATTTCCTTTCTTTTCTTTTAGTGCATCCCACTTCAGAACCAAGTCTCCAACCTGAAAATTATCTGTTTTTGTCCTTTTGTCAAAAGCTTCCTTGATCTTTTTCTGATGTGTTGCAGCCTTTTTAACCAGTTGTTATCTGATTTGATGTACCTCTGCTAAATCAGTGATCCTTTTTGCGATGTCTCCTTCCTCATTCTTTTCTTGTTGCAGGAACTTTGCCACAGGGAGAGTCAACTAAATTGGGAACACAGCCTAAATGGGGAATTCCCCATGGACTTCTTAATGGTCACTTTGTCAGCCCACAGTGCATACTTGAGCTTAGAATCCCAATTCTTTTTGTTGTCCCCCAACAGCTTTTTAATTATCCTTATCAGACTTTTATTTGAAGACTTTGTTAAACCATTGCCTTGAGGATAATATGAGGTGGAATGAACCGGTTTAATGCCCATTGAATCACACATATCCACGAATTGTTTTTCCCTAAAAGTTGTTGCATTGTCTGTGACTAATTTATGCGGACAACCAAATTTGGTAAAGGTATGCTCTGTCAAAAAGTTCATGGCCACATTATGATCAGCCTTTCTGGTCAGGATTGCTTCAATCCACTTAGTGAAATAGTCAGTGGCTACTAGGATCCATCGGTGTTGGCCACTGGAATGTGGATTGATTTCTCCAATGAAATCCAAGCCCCACTGCTGAAAGGGTCCTTTTGCATGTATTGGCTTTAAGGGCAGGGACTTCAATTGTTGTTTCCCTTCGAATCTTTGGCACCTGTCACAAGATTTAACAAATGAGAAGACATTAGAAAATAAGGTGGGCCAATAGTACCCAGCTCTGAGGATCTTGTGGGCTGTAGTTTTCCAATAATGATGTCCTCCACACATGCTGGAATGAAACTGCTACATAACTTCCATTGACTGTTCTTTGTCCAGACACCTCAAAAGCATTCCAGATGGATCCCTCCAATAGAGCAGATTTTCATTAATGCAATATTTAGCTACCCTAAGCTTAATAGTTCTGGCTTGACTTGTGCTTGAGCCTGGAGGGATTTCTAGCTTTAGCAAGAAATTAGCTATTGCAGAGTACCAATCGCAAGAAGCTAGATTTTCTGCCACCGACTGCTTTCTCTCTGGTTCAGCTGCCTCCCCTTCTTCTGTTTGACCCTTTTCTGCGTCTATGCTTATGAGATTTATGTCCAATGTTCTACAATTTTCTTCAGCTAACAATCTGGCAAGACCCTGACCCTTGATAAGTTTGGTGGGCTTCAGTTCTATATTAAATTCAATCATCTTTGCAATCCATTTAGCCCTTCTTCCGTCAGCATCAGGTTGCGTTAAGACATCTTTTATTGCAGCAGAGGGTACGTATGCAATTATCTTGGAATGCAGAATATAAACTCTGAAAGCTTTCAAAGACTTGATAAGAGCATACACTTGTTTTTCAATGATATCATACCTCAGCTCAGCATCCCTTAAGGTTTTGCTGAAAAATGCCACCGGATGCTCTGAGCCTTCTTCATCTGCTTGCAATAAAACTACTGCAAGGGTGTCATTAGAGGCAAAAGAAAATATATGGAACTCCTTGCTGTAATCTGGACTGATTAAAGTGGGAGCCTCCATAATAGCTTTTTTAATGGAATCAAAGGATTTTCTAGCTGCATCAGTCCATTTGATTTCCGACCCCTTCTTCAACATGGAGGTAATATGCTTCACCAGTTCTGCAAAATTTGGTATAAACCTCCTCACAAAATTAATCTTGCCCAGAAAGGATTGGATGTCCTTCTTTGATCTCAGGACAGACAGGGTTTGTATTGCTTTTACTCTTTCTGGGTCAATTCGGACACCTGCAGCAGAAAAAACATGTCCTAACAGCTTGCCTTCTTCTAAAGTGAATTGTGATTTTTTAAGATTGACTGAAATCCCAAACCTCCTGCACTTCAGGAACACTTTCCTCAAATGTTGCAAATGGTCTTGATGGCTGCTAGAGTATACTGTTATATCATCAAGGTAGATAAGGACAAATTTATCCTTCTCTCCCACAAATGCTATATCCATAGCTCTCTAAAAGGTAGCTCCAAAATGCTATATCCATAGTTCTCTGAAAGGTAGCTCCAACATTCATCAACCCAAAAGGCATCTTGGAATACATAAAAGTGCCCCAAGGAGTGGTGAATGCAGTCTTTTCTTGATCATCTGGATGCACAACAACCTGATTATACCTTGAAAATCCATCCAAGAAAGACATCACTTTGGCTCTTGAGACTTTCTGCAGCAAATGCTCCATCTTGGGCAGACGATAATTGTCTTTCTTGGAGCACTTGTTTAAATTTCTGAAATCAACACAGAGTCTGATTTCTCTACTTTTTTTCCTCACCACAACCAAATTGGCTACCCATTTTGAATATCTGAGAGGGACTATGATTTTGGCAGCCATCAACTTTTTAATTTCTTTTTCAATCAGAGGGAGAAGCATAGGATTTATTGGTCTTAGCTTCTGTTTGAAAGGTATGGTGTCTTTCTCTAAAGGGATTTTATGCTGGATGATCTTCTTATCATATGTTTTCAAGTCAATATATTCCCAGGCAAATACATCAGCAAATTGCTTCATTAAGTTGCAGTATTCAACACTCTGGTCAACAGACAGATGAGTGGATAGATTTATGTATCTAGGCTGACCTGGACTCCCTATATCATGCTTACAGACTGCAGACTGATCTTCATTTTTGGTAGCTTTATAGGGCACGCCATTCTGGTCAAACAGTCTTTCTAGAGGAATTGAACCCTTAGGAATATGATTGCTGGGATGCTGGACAATGCTATCTTTACCAATTTTGTTTCTAAGCTGAGATTTGGGGCTTTCTTCCAAGGCTTCATTTTCTTGGTCAATTTGCATTTCGAAAAATTGATCAATGACTTGGAGAAACCTATTTATTTCATCATCATCTTCAAAAACTTTCGAATGCTAGACATTATTAGGCAAGGATGGCCTATATTTCATTTGAACTTCATAAACTAGTCTGGGAGGCATGGGAGGAATAAACATGCTAGCAGACACAGCAAGGGAATCAGCAAGCTGACTTTTGGCTCTAGGGATGTATGAGATACAAAAATTATCAAAAGAAACTTTGAGTCTCCATACCTCATCTCTGTATGCTTTCAGCTTTGGATGCTTTGCTTGAAATGTTCTGTTTACTTGCTGAATGATAAGATCAGCATCTCCAAACACCTTTATGTTCCTGATTCCTCTGTCTTTAGCTGCATTAAGGCCCAATAGCAGAGCCTCATACTCTGCTATATTGTTTGTTACTTGAAAAGCCAGCTTAAAAGACAGATGTGTGCTTTCTTGTTTTGGAGATATCAGCACCACCCCTGCTCTTGCAATCTCCCTGGAACATGCTCCATCAAAGAACATCTCCCAAACCTGACTTCCTTGCTCTCCCTCGGCCTGATTGAATGATTTATTGATCTGCATTACGGCCTTCTGGGATTCTTCTATTTGGAGGATACATGCTCCAAAATCAGTGTCCACAACATATATGGGATGATTAGAAGGATTCTTCTCATCACTGATGATGTATGCCAGCTGTGCTTCTCTGTACAATCTCCTGCTTTCTCCTCCAAAAACTGGGACAGTGGCATAAGATAAATCATTCTGTAATGTCCCACCTAGTCTCTTAATCCACCCTCTAGACAGCAGCATGCCAAACTTGGGAGGGACATCTGCTACCACAATATCCATCATCATACTCTTCATGGGCAGCTGGGTTAGGGTAATGGCCAAGTCTTTGATCAATCCTAGGCATTTCACCTTTCTTGAATC
Source organism: Pinus tabuliformis (assembly GCA_031772625.1). Lineage (NCBI taxonomy): Eukaryota > Viridiplantae > Streptophyta > Pinopsida > Pinales > Pinaceae > Pinus > Pinus tabuliformis. The sequence goes on along the minus strand of CM062811.1, from coordinate 930,149,231 downwards.
AAATGAGAATAAATCATGATATGGTCTGGTGATGTCAAGGCCTAACTCTTCCATGACAGCTTTAGGCATTAGATTGTGGCTGGCCCCGGTGTCTAGCAGGCAATTGTGGAGGATTTTGTCATGAATGGTCAAGGAGACATAAAATGATGGAGAATTATTATCAGCAGGTTCAATCATAGGGCTAAGCACAACTGCAATCTTGTCATCTTGCAAATTGACATAGTCAGTGGAGGTTTGTGTGGTTTTTAGCTCAAGGGCATCAAGGATAGGCTTTCTAAAAACTTCACTCTTTACAAGTTATGACAAAGGCACAAATATTTTTAACTTCTAGACTTCTGACTCAAAACTGAAAGGGGAAGGGGACTTATTAGGACCTCTTACCTCTTGAGCTGGTGCTTTGAGGATGACTGGATCAGCTGCTGGTCTTTTCTGCTTGATATTCTGTGATTCTGTCTGGACAACAACTTTTTGGGTAGGATTCTCCTTTCCATTGCTTGCTTGTGACCTCAGGTTGTATCTTTGTTGTTCACTAGTCTGCAGAACAGCCTCTCTGTCCCATTCTTGACTAGTTTGGTCCTGAAGCAATGACTCTTCATATGCAGCCAATGTCAAAAAGGCAGCACTGCCTTTATCTTCCATGCAATGAATTTCATCCTCTTCTTCAAGTTGTTCCTCCTCTATGACTACATTTTGGAAAGGAGCCTTAAATCTTTGCTCTTCATTTGTCTCTTACTCCTTTGAAGGACTTGTACTTGTTCATTTGCTCTTCTGAATGGATTCAGATTTCTTGGAGCAAATGTGTTTGGAAGCCTTGTCTTTCCAGAACTCTGCTCAACTTTCAGCTTGGATATTTCAGCAGCCAATGACTCTATCATCTTAGTCATTTTATCTAATTTGGGTTCTGAAGATGAAACAGAGGAAGAAGAAGCCTCACCTCTCTTCCTCCTTCTATCAGCATGAATTTTTAGCTTTTCTGTAGCCATAATATTAGATTCCACCTCTAGTGTTGCATCTTGCATGTAAGCTAGAGTGGCACATCTTCTTTCTCTCAACAATAGGCAGAAATCAGAGTCAAAAGCATTGGAACAAGTGAGTTTGGTAGAGGTCGGGATAGGCTTTACCTCAGCTGGTATTTTACTATACATACGATTGAATCTTTTATTAAAACCAGGCAATAATTCCCCATTTTCCCTCTTTAGGTTTCCAAACTCAGTATGGTAATAGAGCATATCCTTTCTATCTCCCCATTGCTTCAGGAATGCATCATCCAATGCCTCAATGTCTGTTATGGACCTATGGGGTAATTCTCTGAACCACTTCCTAGCCTCACCATCAAGGCTCTGGACAAAAACTCTCATCCATACATCATCTTCACTGATATCTAGGTTATCTGCATAGCTATAAAAAGACTCAAGGTGTTCTTTAGCAGTTACTCCATCTGTAGTAGTGAATTTGGGCGTATATTTCTGATATTCTCCTAGAGGCATGGCATTCAAAGGAACAGGCAAGACCAAGGGTCCATACCTAGCAGCTATAATTCTTTCCATCTTCGTGGGAGCTTGCTGGCCTGCCATGACTGGGATATGTGGAAGGATACTGGCAGATTGAATGGTAGGAGCTAAGGAAATATATGAAAGAATTGAAGGGAATTGATGAACTGAATGGGAGGCTTTCTTTGGACTACGATCCAAAGGGGAACTGACTGAGAAAGGAGCTTTATTAATCTCTGAAGGAATTTCTTTACTAACAAAGCTAGGCTCTAAATATTCAAACTATATATCCTCAGCTATAACCTTATCTTTCAGAGATGCATAAGTTTTCTTGGGCTTACCTGATCCTAATGCTCCTTTATGCAATGTTTTCTTCGGCTTAACAATCTTCTCAGGGTCAGGCACTGGGACAGCTGGTGATTTCTGAGGATTTCTTCGAGTATGCCTCACAAACTGAGCCAGGACTGAAACGTGGAGTCGCCAAAGGTTGGTCTTCCTCCAGTGGAGTCGCCAGATAGATGATTACAACCAGAAATGTGCCCAGACTTTGTCTATCATCAAAATCTGGAACTGTGTCATCTCCCAGGGAAGCTGAGCTTCAATCTCCTCTCCCCAGCAACGACGCCAATTAATGTTATCTCCCCAAGAAACTATCCTAGGTTGTATCTTGGAGATGCTCGGGAACATTACAAACTCAACATAATGTTGGAAATGGATGAATGAAGGGAATGATTCTTGTTCAAGCGAGATAACCACTTCTACTATGCTTAACTCCAGACATGGGTGAACACCCCCATACTATAAGGCTTTAGACCACCAATTACTCACAGTTTGAGGATTACGTGTACATGGAGAATATTGACCACACTAGCAGATGCACAAGACCATGTGATGGTCGGTGGCAACCAGTAAAGAGGTCTGCAAATCTATTTCCTAATACACAGTCAGGATGACAGCTCTCTAGCACTAAGTAAACAGAAACCTGCATAACACATTCAATGATACATACTAGACTTCAACACAGAGGTGGGATGATAGCCCCTCTAATGCTAAATATCAAGAGCACATGAACAAATGCATAACAGGCACAGCCTAAAACAGAGTAGAAATGGAAAGTGAGCAATTAACAGCAAAATAAGCTTGCATTAGCTGAAAATGAAGACGAGACGCTGCAAGTATCAAAGTAGTTACAGTCTCCAGAAGTTGAACCTTACATCAAAACAACAACCATCAACCCCCATTACATCTGTTTGCTGGGTATATATAGAGTTTGATTACAAAGATATTTTGTTGCTCTATGCGTGGAGGGGTCATAATGAACCACCAACCACTTTAACTCTCTGATGGCGTCTCTGCTACAATCTGCTTGCTTTAATGAATTAATTTGACATTCTCTGGTGCTCTGTTGTACTCCTCTAGTGGGTGGAGTGTCGTAAAGGATGAAATCCCTTAACTACTGAATGTGTTGGTCTGCCCGAGTCTTGTCCTTTCCATTCTTGGCCATCCTGTTTGTTGAATGTGGTGGTTGAAGAGTAACTGTGCAGAGTGGTGAACACTGGCCACCTTCGTCCTTTCGGGAATATGAAATGGCTATGTTGCGCTGTCTATGATCCTTGATCACTTCTGTTGCAGGCTGCATCGTGTTGTGTTGTCACCTTTCCACTTCCAACCTTCTGTCTCTGTCTCTCAGCCTCTTTTAGGTGTTGGGATGGCTATTCGGGCCTTTGTGATCTCCTGAAAAATGCTTGATAATGATTGTTTTTTGTTGTATACAGAAAACGCTGTAACGCTGAGAAATCCCGCCCATTCTGCTTCTTTCGGACTTTAAAAAGTCTACAACATGATTAATTCCTTTGTCGGGTCCGCCCTTCAGGTGGCTATCGCATATCGCAGCTGACTGGTTCCCTCGCTTCCCTTTGTATTTTCATTTATCTAACGAAATATACCAAATACAATGAAAACGGCTTGTGCGCGGACTTGAAATTTTATAAGAAATCATTTGTAGTGCCATCAGGTCCAGCCCATCGGGTCGCATGCATGTATATGTAAAGGCCCTGCCCCTTTGGTTTCCGCCTATAGCGATCCGGTGATGTAACGTGGGCCGTCGATCTACGTGCACGATCAGCGGTCCACATTTAATTGCCAATCGCAATCGCTCCTCCTTCCTGGTCTGTGCCGATTTGCCTCCACCGATGCGACCCGCCGATCCGATCATCGGCGATCGCTGATCGGCGGTGTCTTGTGCCCCTCCGTAAGTCCTCCTTTGGTTTTTTGCCGATAGCGATATTGTTGTGGACCCGACAGGCATTGTAACATGGTTTAATAGCAATATCGCATCCGATAGGTGCAATCGGTAATCGGCCATCAGCAATGTTATAGACATGACTTATAAAAGGCCTCTTGAAAGTTGTGATTGCGATTGGGATAGGATATGGCTGTCTGCTAAATGAAGCGGCCCCTGTGTATGCCTTGGACCCTTTTGAGCACAACCAGGCAGACCAAGCCTGTCTCTGACCATAGAAAATCCTCGTTGTATAGCAGAGCTAACAGCGCACACTAATGAACTCACACACTAATGTACAAAAAGTCATTACATGAATTTCACGCATAATAATTTTTCAAATACAACCCATTTCGGGGTTGTGACAATGCATTTCCTTTGTAATCAACTACCTCATAGGCGTCTTTTTGCGAGACACATTTGACAATATATGGCCCATGCCACATAGGTTTGAACTTTCTAGCTCCTAACTTATCGTTTGCCTGATCATAAAGGAGGACCAGGTCGCCTTCATAAAAAGTGTGAGGAGAAATGATTTGATCAAAATTAGTTTTGACACATTTCTTTTGGGCTTCAATTACCATCACAGCAATGCGACGAGTCTCATCAAGCCTCTCAAGGTAGAGTAGCCACTCCTCTTCAGGCGAGGTATTAGGAAGAAGTTAGAAAACTAATTTGAGCGAAGGGTTTTCACATTCGATTGGGAGAGTTGCCTCTAAACCATACACCAGTTGGAATGGAGTAAATCCAATGGCTGCCTTAGCTGAATTTCTGTAAGCCCAGAGAGCTGAGAATAACATCAAATGCCAATCCTTTTTGTGCTTCCCAATGGTGCGTTGAAGCATAGTAATCAGAACTTTATTAACTGCTTCGACTTGGCCGTTGGCTTGTGGATAATAAGGATTTGAGATATCATGATGGAGGCCCAACTGAGTAGTCATCTTTACCATCATGTACTGACGAAAATGTGATCCATGGTCAGTTACAATGGCTTGAGGAACACCAAAACATGATATGATGTGGTTGAAGAGGAATTGAGCAATAGTGATACCGTCAGTATTATATGTGGGCATCCCCTCAGCCCATTTAGTGAAGTAGTCGATGATGATGATAATATAACCATGCCTCGGTTGAGTAAGGGTTACATGCCATGAAGTTTATGACCCATTTAGTGAATGAACCAACAATAACCACTAGGTGTAAGGGTGATGGTGGGGCGCGTTGCTTGCTGTTAAAAATCTGGCATTCATGGAATTTATGAACAGCCAGAATACAATATTTAAAGATGGAAGGCCAAAAATAACTAGTGCAGAGGATTTTCTAAGTAGTGGCATAGCCTGACATATGACCACCACAGGCACCAGAGTGGCAGTCATTCAATACCCGCTCAGCCTCTTCCAGTGTTAGACACCTACAAAGAACAGAGTCCACACCAAGAATCTGATAAGGTTGGGACTGATGCCAAATGCGGTGTCGGTCAGATCGATACAACTCAGATCAGAAGGTTTGGGTTTGAAGATAAATGATAATATCTCCATACCACGGGTCAAGAGTGCTGATGAGAAACATAGTTTCATCAAGAATCTGCTCAATAACATCAGCAGAACTACTTTCAGATGGAAGGGCACATATCAACTTAGCAAAAACAAGTGATATCTTTGATTTGGAGGCAGTAAACTCCAAATAAAACTCCTGCAGAATAACAATCCATTTGGAGTATTTTCCCCCCATTAACTGGCAAGTCAATATATAGGTGATGGGGTTGCAATCGGAAATCACCGTGGTTTTCCCTAAAAGGATATAATGACGAAATGTTTGCACAACATGGATTGCTACCAAGGCAAGCTTCTCAACATGGGCATATCAAGATTCAATGTCAAGAAGATTTCAACTTAAATAATAAACCACATGTTCATTGCCATCGTCGTCATCCTGAACTAACACCATAGCAATAGTAGTATCAGTTGCAACCAAGTATAGGAAATAATCGCATCGATAATCGGGGGTATGCAGTAAAGGAACACTGATAAGCATGTATTTCAAAGCATCGAAGGATTTATGGGCAACTTCATCCCAAATGAAAGGGATCCCCTTCTTAAGCAAGCGAGTGAAAACCTTGGTGAGTTCAACATAGTTAGGAATGGATCGACGAAGAAAGTTAGCCTTTCCTTACAGGGTTTGAAATTGCAGCAATGAGGTAGGGGGGGTAAGTTGACAATAGCCTCAAATTTTAAAGGATTGATTCGGATACCTTCACGGGACACCACAAAATCCAAGAATCGACCAGATTCAACGTAAAAAATGCACTTGTGCGGATTGAGACGAATGTAATAATGTCGACATCGCAAAAAGATGGATCTTAAGTGGTTCGTATGGTCATGACACTTAGCAAAATGGGATCGTAAGTCATCAAGGTAAGGCTGAACAATGTGTCGAATATCATGAAACACATAATACATTGCTCTCTGGAAGGTAGCACCAACATTTTTTAAACCGAAAGGAAGCTTCTTATAGGAAAAAGTGCCCCATGGATAGATAAAGGTTGTCTTATGTTGATCAACAGGTGAAATGTTGATCTGGTTGTAGCCAGAAAAACCATCCATAAATGAGAAAACCTCACTCCCAGCACATTCATCAATGATATGATCGATAAAAGGAGTGGGATAATTATCTTTGGGACAAGCATGATTAATGTCGCGGTAATCAACACAAACGTGAATTGTGCCCTACTTTTTGGAAACAGGGACAATGTTAGACACCCAATCTGTCAATGGGATGGGATAGATAAAACCAACTTTTAAAAGCTTTTCCACTTTTGCTTTAATAACAACAACCTTTCGAGGATGCATGGGGCGAAGCTGTTGGCAAACGGTCTTCACGCTAGCATAGGTCGGTATTTCATGCACCACTATTGTTGGATCAATACCAGGCATTTCCTCGTATGACCATGCAAAGACATCTTGACCATGATCTCATTGGGAGAACATGGCACCCCTATATGAATGTTCTCAAAAATTATAGGTTTAATGGAAATGTCAAGAGGCATGGTTGCAGTAATGTTTCCCATATTACCCTCAGACAGGACTTCGCACACCAAAAAGGTGTTTGAAGTGGATTTGCTGGGAAATAAGAAACAAACGATTCAAGACACGAAGACATCTCACCAAGGCTGGGAAGAAATGAAGAATGATGATGGAGACCATTCCAAGGAGTTTCGTCTAAAGACATAACCTCAATGATACTCTTGCCGGTGGGGAATGTTTCATTCAAAGGATCTGGAGAATCCTAAGAACCAAGCCAAGGAGATGGCACATAAGTATCCAGGTTCATACTGAAAACATCATGACTTTCTGAAGCAGCCATTGAAGGCAAGACAATTCCTTGATAATCTTGCTCTAATGGACTTAATGACATAGAATCTCCAAATGAATCAATTTGATGTGGAGTAGGAATAATCTAAGGATCCATAGAAACCGAGATCATATTGATCAAAGTGACATTCCGAGGTGGGAGAGTAGAAGTACACACTAAAGCAGAGTCTTCGATAAGACCTGCCCCCACACTCTCATATGGAATCTAGGTATTTCCCACATATGGGACATTGTCGTTCGATGTACCAGAAGAGAAAAAAGATAGTTGGTCGACGGTGATAATTTTTCCTTTATGAGGAAAACGAAGCACCCGGAACAAGGAAGAAACCACACAAAACATAGCGTGGGTCCAACTTCACCCGAGAAGAAGGTTGTAGTTGAGATTCACATCTACAACTTCCACTTCTAGCTCAACAGTCTTTCCTTCCAACGTGATCGACAAGTTTGTGAGAATATCATATGGACGGGAGCCTCTGCCATCAAAGGCCTCCAAAGTGTTCAGGGACTGATTGAGGGGAGGAGAGCCAATGGTCTTCCAACATGAAACAAACATGATGCAGGTGGAAGCACCTTCATCAATAACAATATGATAGATCATATTTCCTTTAATAATAACTTGAATAAGAAAAGAAATCTGATGAGGAAGACGAGGAACGTGGTTTTCAAGATCAAAGGTAATTAAACTCAAATTGACAAGATCAATAGCACCTATAGCAGACAACAATGATTTCCGTTGCATTGGACATGTTTGAAGAACTTCCAAAGCAGACATCACCGAAGGTGCTTGAGCTAAATCCTCAACAATATTATAATGTTGTGCAGCTCTAGCATTCATATTATAAGATGATTTCTGAAGTACACCCTTGGGAGGTGGTCGGATTACGGACTCACTGTTAGGATGCTCAATATGGAGCGGACCAAAACTAGATGGAGTGGAAGTAGAAGGTATATCAGTGACTTCTTTCTCCATCGTCTGCTTTTGCAGGGTTTGATAGTCCTTAGTTCGAGTAGCAATTGAAATAGGTGATGAACCTTGCATCATGAAAACTTGGGAACCAGAGGAGGTAGAGGATTGCAGTTGGTCTACCAACTGCATCTGCTGAGATGGAAATGGTTCTTTCAAAACATCCGAGGTCCCTTTCAATAAGCAGTTAAATTGAGAACATCGGGGACAATCCCTAGTGTAATGATCTTCCTCATAGATGAGGCAAGGATATTTCGGATTGCACTAGGAAGGATCATCAACAGATGATTTGGGTGGATCCTATCTTGAGGTATCAATTTTGGCTTTACCTTTACCATTTTTATTACCTTTTGAAGCCTTATCCATGGCAGTAGACTCAACAACATGTACCTCAGAGGTTTTACCAGGATTTGACGACATTTTCGAAGGATTATTGGAACTAGTGTTTGAAACAGATTTATGCTTCGAAGAAGCCTTAGTGGAAGTTTGAGACACTGAACCAATTACACCATCAACAGGTGGTACATCGAGAGACTTTGAGGCTGCCGGATCTAAAGATGGTATTGGAGCATCAGGAAACATCTCATACAATGTGCCAGATTGTGAATAGACTAAGTCTAGATACTAAGCACGGGAAATATCTTGTTTTTCAGTAACACATCCACCCATAGATCTATCCTTAGAAATCTTGTTAATGAACGACTTTGTGAACCATTTAGTAAACAACTCATCAACAATCTCGAATTTGATGAGGCGACACCGACGTCTCCCTTCATGGATATGATTGGAAATGTGTGTCACAGTATCTTGCTTAAGGGATGTGAGCAAATGAGTGCCAGTTTCATATTGAACCGACAATTGGAAGTGGGTGAGGTAGGCCATAGCTAAAGAGTTAAAGTCAGCATAGGTAGCTCGAGGCAACTCGATATACCATTTTGTGGCAACACCTATTAAGGTTCTATGAAAGAGGCGAAGATGGATATAATTGTCAACATACGAATTAGAGGAGCACCATAGGTGATATGTCATCACATGGGCTTACAGGTACTCTTTGGACTTTCCTTCGAATTTAGGGAAACCACTTGGAATTTTAGTTGGGACTGGAGGCCAGTAAAGCGAATGAAAAATAGGATCATTTGTGAGCCTCGAGACATCAGGCAGTTCCAACGTAGCCAAGAAGGGCAATTGTGGATTGAATGGCATGTAGGGTCTTTGAGGAGACCCAAACTGCGGGTTCCAACCTTGTTGGTAAGGATTTTGCCCCCACAGTGGAGAATTTTGACCATACGAGATTTGATTTTGCCCCCACTGAGGGTTACCTTGACCATAAGGTGGATTTTGTCTAGGGTAGGTTTGATATTGACCTATCATAGGCCATTGATAAGCATTATACGTGGCATACAGATTGTAAGGACCTGTTGACCCTGGACCTAAAGAGATTGGCCCTGTTGCTGTAGGGGTTGACCTTATGTTTGCAAGGGCTGACCTTGTTGATACGCATATGAAGTCCTCCAGGATCAAGGAATGGGGAGTACAGGGACAATGACAAAATGTTGTGTAACAGATGCCCCCTAAAGCGTGAAGGCCAAAGCAAAGTGAGGCATGAAATGCTTTATAAATTAGTGCAGGGAACCGGTTTGCCGTCGGAAAACCTGCAAGCAAGTACAGATACATATACATAAACTAAGATATTTGTCAAATGATACATGAATCGTGGCATGGACGCGGCCATCCAGGGAATGATCATGTAAATGGATTCAGGTATGGGCACAACCATTCATTAAATAGGATCAAAATGAAACCAAGGTATGGTCGCAACCATCCAGTAATGAGAAGGATCACATATGATAACTCATGGTTTGGTCGCAACCAGCCATTTGAAAAAGAGACACTCATATCATCATAAACCATGTCACACCACTTCGCAACCTGGACGTGTGTGATCCGAGTCCAGGGTCTTGCGCTCCAACACTACCTGATCAAAGTACAGATCCTAGCATGCGAATAAATGTGTTGATGTCGAACATGCTAGAAAGTCACTTGATTACTAGTCAATGATGTAAACTGTTAACAAGCGCGAGAGAAACCACCAATAATGACAATGGCACTCAAGGTACTATTGGCACAATTCATGGAATGTGAATACAAGAACTGAAGTTGTTGGCTTGTTGGGGCCTGACTTAGGTTCAAAGTTAATTAGCCAAACAAATCCCTGTACTACTGGCTCTTTCGGCAATAATCCATGGAGCGCGGACTGAGGTCTCACCCAAAGTAGTATGGAAGGGTGTTGGAACTAGGTTTCCACACCCTTGAGATGTCTGAGAGGTTCAGTTGGTCCCACTGTTCGTCCTTGCGCGCAGGTCACTTCGTGCACTTCCCTGTTCCTCACGCCCTGATATACTTCCTTGGCGCAGCCCTAACTAGGGCCTGTGGAGCTTTCGTGCTACTAAAGCAGCGCTCTGCGCTATTACCCGAGATCTTACTTATCTTCCTGTACCAGTTAATTATCTTTGCGTACTTGGATGTCTTATGTTATATTTATTTATACAAAGCATTCATATGAGTTTGCACAACAAACAAACAATATACTTGCAGATTATACCCAATCATACATTAAAATAGGAAAAAATACACAGAAATATGGTAAACTTCTCTTTATTGATTCTTCCAACGGTTACAGACTCGACTTGCCCTGCGCACTCAGCTGCAGGGGTCCGCGCACTCAGCTACGGACTACTAGGCCTCTGCGCACTTAGCTGCAGAGCCTTCTCCTACTCTACGACCCAAAGACACACTTTACACTTCGACTCAATCACTTAGACTTATCATCCTCTTATGCTATCCTCTCTTAGTTATCTTATACACTTAGAGACTCGCTCTATTTATACAATCCCATGGTCTGTGGACCATTGGTAGGTCTATCCAGCCGACATTACATTACAAAAACTAGGGCAAACAACCTTGTGACTCTATTATGATTTCGTGCTCCGCGCTCACAATTCGCAGAACTTTTACAAAAGGATTCGGTCAAAACTTGGGCTTTAAGCCCCAAAACATGCCTTAGGGGATTCCATGCCCAACAGGCCCCCAACACAAACATCGTGACTCACCCTCGAGTCACTCTGTCGGCGCGAAGATCTTCGCGCAGAGTCCTTCCAACTCTGCTCGAACTGTTGCAAGGTCGGCAGCGCACTGAGCTGCTTCCAGTTGGATCTTCGGTACGCGTTCTAAGACCGCTGTGTTGGAATTGCTTCTCTACATCTGTGCCTGTATCCCCTGCATTTGTGCGAGCTTGCTTTCAATTTATGTTGTGATGGTGAAGGCCTCGTCGATCCAAGGTTGAACGCGCACCTTCAGGACTGCTTCCTTGTGTCGTGCCGTGTCCACTTGTTCGTTCAGTGCTTTGGCCTGTTGCATCCGCATGAGCCTCTGAGTGAGGGCCACCGTCTGCACAGTTCCTTTGACGCAGCAATTGGTGGACTGGTGGAACCACTACAACTTTCATGTTAGTATTAATGACCCTTAATTTTAAACGATATCTAGTTTTCCAATGCAATTGTTTGATGGAATTTGCCACCTTTTGTATGATGATTTATGTCAAGGTGAAATATCCATCTCATTCACAATGTTTATAAAAAATAGTATGTTGTCAGTTGAGAAGTAAGTAGCTATGCCAATCTTACATCTATCAAGTGGCATGACAATGAATGTTGACTGCCAGTGAGCTATTTGATTATGGAAAGTCCACAGTGGTCAAAGTGGTCAACGAATCTTGATCTTCCATACAATGAGTCATCCATTGATTGGTATAACCGTTGGCACAATTACAGTATGCAACAAAGGTTATTGTCAAATTACAACTACATTTACTAAAAGAGCCATGTCTGCTTTGTCAACATACATAATATTTAAATATCTAACCACTTCAAATGCCAAATCCTTATCATACATAATATTTAAAGATCTAACGACTTCAAATGCCAAATCCCATAACACCGATCACTTATTTCTAAGCACAAGAAAAGATAAAATTGTAGTAGATATTCTCGGGGAAATAAACATTAAATGCTCAACTTATATTAAAGTCAATACAAAATAATGCTAATTGTTATAGGTATGTATAACTGTTTAAATATGATATTAATTAACAAAGTTGTATAGCTAGCATTTCTAGCGGCTTAGCTTAAATGTAATTTGATGGCTTTTCAAGCTTTAATGGAAGAAGGGGGTCTGCAATTAGTTGTTTCCTCAAAACTACTTCTTCTTACGTGGCAATAGAATGTTAATTGCACACCTCCCTCATAAAAAATTGCTTACAGCTATGGACCCCTGACCCCTGTCCTTCCCCGTACTCAAGCAGATCAAAAGTTGTAGTTTTTTTTACAGACAATGGAAATGCCAAATAACAACTTGTTTCAAGATTAGGGCTTCAAGTATGCCTTTAGTTTGATCCTCACGAAGGTATTTGTTATGGTGAAGTTTTCATTTATTTTTTTGAGCACAGTTTGAGATTTTCACATAAGAAAATGGGGAACAAGTTGCTAAGAAGCAACTCAAAAGTTTCTCCTACTGGTGAAGATAATGATGCAAAACTAAAGCTTAAAACTTTTACCAATGGAGATACACTTCTCAGCAAAAAATTCCAAAGCTACATTGGGAAATATACAATGTAACTTAAATGAGATGAAACAAAAACTTTCAAATTCTATTATGAAATTTCTGAAAATTGCTTTTGGATTGTAAACAAATATTTACCTCAAAATCAATGTCCTTGATGAAATATCTAGTTTATTTTCAAACATAATACAAAAATAGGCCTTGAGAAGGATCCTAATAATTTGTTTCATCATTGTCCTAGTTTTCTTTAATCCTGCATTTCACCAATATCGAATACTATCTGGGGGGACAATCAACACAAAATTGGATAAGAAAATTCTTTTTCAAGTTGAAAATATCCTTGTTAAGCTTCTTGTGCAGGGAGTTATATTAAAAGCAGACCATACATCACTGGTCTCAGAATTCAGAAATCTAGGAGCATTAATATTTGCATATGGGAAACTCTAGGAGCTGTATCTATTTAACACTACCCCTCCCTGAAAGAAATAGAGAATATTTATGCATGCAAGAGTGAAGCTAATTGTAACAGACCTGGATTCTGATGCTGTTGGATGGTTTAATCAGTGTACTGTTTTTTTCACCTACAAAGGGTGCTGAAATGGCTGGGCTACCATATCCTGCAAACCCTGAACTTTGAATGTCAGAGGGTTCATGAAATGAACCATGCAGGCTGCAGCTATGTTTACTGACATTGTGATAAGTTGTCATCATCATTTTCACGGGCAAACATGGGAAGAAACAAAGCTTCCCTCTAGGTTCAGGGTATTGATGATGTTCAAGTTGGAATTCGGATTTGAAGAATATCAAATTAAGCTTTAAATTGATTTTGAGCAACATTGATTACTAGTTTAGAGCCAATGGACTTTGGCTATCTATGATTTAGTATTAACTGCTTCCATATAAAAGGGAAAATTGTATTTTCATTATCTAGCCATTAGACATACTCTTCTTCCATGTGATAGATGCATTCAACAGAACAAACTTCGTCATCTGTACTAGGAGATTCACGTTGAGCTCTCTTGTATCGCCCTGCCTTAAATAATAAGTTTTTATCAAAAAATTTGGTCAGTCACAAAATATTTTAAAATTTTTTATTGAAAATTTACATGTTAAGAAGAGAATATTTGATTATTTAACATTTTTGAAAATTTATTAATAATAATTTATTTATTAAAATTCATTAAAAAATTTAAGATTTTATATAAATTTTGATTAGATAGAAAAAAATATTCAATTGAACCGAAATTCAGACTATCATTTAATTATTTTTACAATAAAATTAAAATTGTGAAAATCTAATCTTTCCCCTTAAAAAAAATATCCATTTAAAAAACAAAATAACTTGAAAATATACTTCATCCAAAATTTCTAGAATTCCATAGATTAATGAGTAAAATTACTGAAATTACAATATAGATTGAAATCATAATCTACTGAACATAAAATAGATGCACTGTATTTGTCTAGGTATCCAACTAAATTATACATGGTCAACTGACTCATCACTGTTGGCAGAGGATATAGGGTTCAGTGTAAATGGTCAGTTTTGCTCTCCATTTTTACCTCGATCCTCAACTACACATTTCAGTGATAATAACTGTCTTTTAATGTTTTCCTTTCTTCTCATAGAAGAAAGTACCAATCTCCTTTTCTTTCCATCACTTTCTCTGCCCGATATGAGACGAGCTTCCTATGAATTCTCCACATCAAAATACTAGAATACTTTTTATATGGTTGCACTGAATTCCCCACATCAAAATTCTGGATTATTACTTTTTATATGGTTCCACTCCTTTACAGTATAGAGCGAATCGATCTCAACCCTAAAACAGTTGTCTCCTTGAAAGTATCAGTCTCCTTCCCAATTAGTTGTTGAGCCAGTATCCTAACTAAGCGCTTCATGAATGAAGCCAATATTTGGTATACTTACTTAACACCTAAGGAAATCAAGAGCTCAGGTCAAGGTCAGGGGGTTTATAATGTATGCCATGACATTACCTCGCAAAGAGAGAACTTTGTTTTATGAAAGAGTTCTTCTCTCATTCGTAGGCCCTCAAACCACCCTTCCTCCTATGATCAACATAGATGAACCCCAATTGGAGTAGCGGGAGATTGGGCTGCAAGGCAGTCCTCCAGTCTCCCTAACTTCAACCTAAACCTCAAATCCGTGACAAGGCAGATCGGAAGTTGTAGTTTTTTCGACAGCAGAGTTTCATGGAAATACATTTGAGTTTAGTTAACTGATGTTTACATGTAATGACCGCCTGAGGCAGATGCATGAGGTTGCATGGGGTACACTTCCAAATCTGCAAATATTTCAAAAAATATAGCTAGGCATCGGGTACACTTACAAATCTGCAGTTTCATGGGATTGAATAATTTTAATGAAGTATAAATGAACCTACTGAATGTTAATTGCAGAACAAAGTTCGTCATCTGTACTAATTTGTCATCTTTGTTTCCCACAGTTCGAAGGGAACTGGAAGTGATGTCATTGGAATTTATCTATGCCTTACGGAGTGAGGGTATTTTCACATCAGTTACAGTTATGTTTTTCGTATACCTTGGTTTCGATGAAGTCACAACAATGGCAGAAGAAACCAAAAATCCTGCAAAGGGCATTCCTATTGGACTGATTGGATCCATGGTGGTCGTCATAATGTAAACAACATCGATTTCCCAGCAGGTGCAGGGATTCTTGGTTTCTCCGGGATGCCAAGGAGAATTCCAGACTACCCATATGCATACGCCGAGTGTAATCTATTGTCATGAATTGGTTAAATGATTTCAGTTATTGCTTATCTTCGGATATGTTCACCCTTCCGGAGGACTTTCAGAGGCTGATATACAGAATATGGTAAAAGAAGCAGAGATGTATTCTCAAAAAGATCAAGAGAGAAAGAAATTGATTGAGGCAAAGAACCAGGCAGACAACACCATATAGACAGACTCGTCATGGACTTATGGATGAGGCAAACCCAAACCCTCTAAGGACAGTTGCTTTGACTACGTTCTTTGGAGGTGAAGACTCTGTCGTGGATTATCCAGACTATTTTTCATCACCCTTGAATCCGACGATGAAAACACATACGTGGTCTTCCAACAGATCTGAACGACCAACACCATACGCCATTGATTAAGGCATAACTAACACCTCAATGACAAATAGCTGGACAATTCAAGCTATAAAATCAAAATTCATAATATGCCATTTACATTTTTGAGCAGATACCAAGCAGCCTATATATGCAAAACATTGCATCACTAATGAAATCAGTAGTTAACAGAAGTGAAATGCATATACATTTGAAGGATTACTGCAAAAACGGTGCAGAGAAGTCCTAAACAATGTTAAACCGCAAGATTGTCTAAGCCCAAGAAATTCTTTGAGCCCAAAAAATGTCACGACCATACCTGTCAAATAAAGATGGACCTCAAAGGCTGTCAAATTAAGTTGGACTTCAAAAGCTGTAGCAGTTCACTGCTCTCAAACTGTAATGTGATGTAAAGGCTGTCAAATTAAGCTGGACTTCAAAAGCTATAGCAGTTCACTGCTCTCAAATTGTAATGTAATGTATAGAGGTAAAGACAAACTGTAATGTATCAAGCTAAAGACAGAGCTTTTAAAAAAAAGACCTCTAAGACCCACAAAAAAAAGAAACTGGAAGACACCTGTAACACATGCAAAAAAATGTATAATACAAAAATATATTTCAACACGTAAAACCCTGTGGGCCCACAATTTTACCACTTGCCTGCCTCTCGTCTTTCTTGCATACCCAAGGTGTCTACTTCCGTCTCTCTTGCATGCCCAACGTGTCTACTTCCTAGCTAGGTGGAATGGATTGCTCAGCCTGCAAAATAAATAAGTTCACAGCAAGACCCCATCTTCATATAGCAAGCATGAAGCCAGAAGCTAACCAACTCATTAAGCAAGACCTCAGATGCAGCTAACCCCGGAGAAGTATCTTAGATTCGAAAGGCCCTTGATTTAGCAAGGAAAGACAGAAAAAAATATGCCTATTGTTGTGGATGTGTCTGCCATCCCAGGGGCCGAGCAGCCAAAAATGGCTCTTAATCTACGACTTTTCATGACCCAGGAACAAGGGGATTCACTCAATGAACCTCCGACATAGCACGTGCGTTCATGGCATACTTAACAATACCCTTAATTTGACTACATATTGGAAAATATCTTTAAAAATCACATTATTTAACCCCCTATCAATACAAACCCAATACACCTTCCCAATTTAAAAAACCCTTACTTTCACTAGATATTGTAGGTATCCATTTTTTCATTAACATTTTTTATCCCCCTTTATATATTTTTCTTTAACTTTCAACTTCATCTCTTATACCTACCAATACAAAAACCCTTTACCCCCTATGATATGCTCAATATACTATGTCATTTTTTAGTCAATATATATCCCCCAATATGAATGCACGTGGTATGGTATTGCTCCCTTGGTGAAGAAGCCCTTGTGCCGAAGAAACTGGCTAGGAAATAGAAAGTAGCTAGATAAGAACCTACCTTTCTAGAACCTGCTTTTCTTGGAAGATCAGGAACAAACAAGAGGGATTGGGTTTCAAGCCCAAGCTTGGCTTCCTTTCAGGCCTAGAATCACCTTCGCAGAGCTCAGGGTTTTGCTTCAGGTAATACCTGGCCTTCTTAAATCACCTGAAAGTACTTTTGATTGGTAACTCTTTAGTACTGCAGGACTTTCAGGCTGTCCTCAAGTAGTAGTAATTAGTTCCTCAGTTGTAGATACGTCTTCTTTCTGCCTTATGAACCATGCCATAGACAAAACAAACAAATGAGAAAGAGCGTTCCTTAATTCCCTTTTGGCCCTTTTTTTAAGGTTCATTGGTGTCTATAGGTGCGGAATGTAATGCTTTATATGCCTCTAGTAAAGTTATGTAGAAAATAAGAGGGAAAGCCAGCAGAAATGGTAAAGTTGTGCAGAAAACAAGAGGTAAGTGAGCAGAAATTACCAGAACAGAGATACCCTCTGCAAACCCCTTCCATTCTGCATGCTAGACCTTACGTGGAATTTGATCTCCAGCCTTCTAGTTAGTTTTGTGGAATTTGATCTCCAGTTGAAACCTTAACCATGATATCCCCACCAGCAAGCAATCCACTTTCCTTCGCAAACCCTGAAACTGAAATTCCTCCACCCTCCTTCGCAAACTCCTCCTTGACTGAAACTGAAACTCGCCTCCTTGACACCTGAAACTGAGACTCTCCTGAAACTCCTCTCTTCTTTGCATGACAACTGAAACTCTCTGCTTTGCATTAGACTTCTTTGCATTAGACTTCCTTAGACTTCCTTGACACTTGGCTCACCGCCAATGCATTTGAACTTTGCATTAGACTTCCTTGACACCACTTAGCTCACGGTAGATGCATTTGAACTTAGCATAAACCTAATTTTGCATTCCCAAAAACTAGTTTTATAAAATATAAAATGAGCTAAATGAACTTTGCTTAAAATGAATGGTCACAACAATTTTAAAATGAACTTTGTATAAAATTACATTGTCCCATGCATTTTATTGCATCCAAAAAACAAATTGTGCAATAAGAGGTCATTTTTTTACGAACTTTAGTTAAACCATAAATAAACAGTGGAGAAATTGATTAACGGTAAATTTAATGGGATTTCAACGATATTGTGGAGAAATTGATTAACGGTAAATTTAATTGGATTTCAACGATATTCCGATCGCTATAGTCCTGCTGCATGCAGGGACTAATAAGGGGTTCAAATAACCAAATCTCGACTGCGTATAAAAATAAGGGGTTCAAATAACCAAATGTCGACTGCGTATAAAATGATATACATTTAAATGCACGGAGAAGACTGGATAAAAAGTGATATACGCCATCGTAGCAATAGGTCAATCCCAATTATGCAAATTGAGTTGGAATTCACTGTACTCGTCGATTAATAACGTGCTGTTAGCATAGCAACTTATGGTGGCCCGTAGATTATGCTAACCACCCGATATTCGATATTCGGGCAGATTGTTACTATTCACCACGAATTTTTAATGGAAGCTTAAATTTCAGCAAAATTTCGAAGAAAATCTACTAGAGTTTTATGGTGTAGAAAAGGCGTAATAGAGTGCACACAGTAGAGGTCATATATCTATGTATTCGGATCATTATATTCTTTTAATATAAGCTAGGATGGTTTTTTTTTTTTGGAAAAAAAAAATCTCTGGCTGAAATATCAAAAAAAACACAAACAGATATTCAATAGAAAACTATTAATAAGAATCACAATTTGGAAAAACCATAATAATCTAAAATTAAATAAAAAATTTGGATAAAAAATTGTAAGAAAAAATACATGTAATGAATAGGAAAATTGCATAATAGTAAATAGGAGTCCAGAGGTTGCCTAAAGGCTTTACAGTGAAAAAGTTGCGAAGAGTAATGTTGAAACTGAGTCTAATCATCATGGAGTGGACCAATATGAGAGGGTCGGGTGAAATTGTGAAGATTCTCAAGTTGGAAATGCTCAATTATAAAACTAACCATAAAAAGCTAATGAAAGAATAACCATAAGAAGCTAATGAAAGAACAACAACAAATTAATAAGAAAATTTTACACCGTTTAAACAAAATTCAAAAGAAATTGTACCAACCAACTGATTCCAAAATTCAAAAGAAATTGTACCAACCAACTGATTCGAAACTAGCATTTGAACATAATGTTGAAATTAACCACAAAAATGTTAGAATCTCAAGGCATTCTAGGAGTGATATGAAAATTTTATACAGTTTAAACAAAATTCAAAAGAAATTGTACCAACCAACTGAGTCCAAACTAGCATTTGAACATAATGTTGAAGTTAACAACAAAAATGTTAGAATCTCAAGGCATTCTAGGAGTGCTACTCATCAGCGTCATCACTTAGCAAGGATAATAAGAAAAAGGGCTTACTCTACTTCTGAATCTGGCAATAGGCCTAATGTGTCACCACTTAGAAAGGCCAATAGAAGAGTTGACCGGGATAACTTACAAAGGGAGCTGAGGAAAATCAAACCTCCCACATTCAGAGGAGAAAATAAGAAAGCAAATGAGGCAAAGTCCTGGTTGCTACAGATGAGAATATATTCAGCTGTACAATTATTACTCAAACTTGGAGCTAGAGTTGCCATGTACTGTTTGAAAGGAAATTCCAATCTCTCGTGGGAGCATCTCAAAGCAATAAAACAACTTTATGTGATACGTTTGAGTGGTTTCAGTCAGATATTAAGTACCGTGCTGTGAGTTAATGATGGAGTGGTTTTTATATTTTGTTCAAATTAATAAAGTTATCTAATTATTAATTTATTTTGTTAATTTATGTGATATCTTAGATGTAATTGTTTCTCTTAAATACTAAGCACCTTGTATTAAGTTGCATTAAGTTAAAGTTAATGACTGGTTCATTGTTTTTACATTGTGTACAATAAATATGAATAAAGTGATAGCTCATTGATAAGATGCCATCATTAATTTATAAAATTAATGATGAAAATTGTGATTGTGCCATTTAAATTAATTTATTATTATTATTATTATATATATATATATATATATATATTCAACATTTTATTATTATATATATATATATATATATATATATTCAACACTTATTTATTTAAAATTTGATTGTGAGTAATTCACCTGTAATTTCAGTAACTTAAATTTACTAAATTCAATGGTTAATACGAGTTATGGTAATTTGTATAATAGTTATTTCAAAACGTCATATGAAAGATATATGTATAAATGAATTGATTCGCATTTATTAAAATGTGCAAGTCATATTTGTACATGGATACAAATTGTATAGTGGTTATTGTTATTATTGAATTGATTTTCAATTATCGACTTCTTTCACATTCTCATAATCAATAATATGTATGGTTGAATTAGTATCATCGACCTATATGAAAGACGTATTATAAATGAATTGATTCCTCTGTGAAAATACAGGAAATATATTTGTATGTGGATAAAAAATGTTTAGTGATTATTGTTGTTGTCCTTAAATTGATTTCTAATTATGGACTTCCTTCGCATTCTCGAACCAATGATATACATGGTTGAGTTAATATCATCACAGTACTCGAGCAGTGAAATTAGTATTATTGTTTTTTTTTCAGAAAGAAAAGCACTATATTATATTGAGGCAATATATACAAAATTGTTCTGATGGATCTGTTAAAAGATCGCATGTGAGAAAGACTGATGGGTCAGCATGCAAAAGCATCAAAAGATAAGCATAATACCAAAAGAGATTGCCTTCAGAAACAACAAGATCATAGAGACAAAATTGAAACCCAGAGGGGCTGCTTCAGCGGATAGGAGAATAGAGAGCAGAGAAAGAAGACAGAACATATTTGGAGGAGATTTTTGAATCCTCAAAAATTTTTAAGTTCCTCCACTTCCAAAGGCACCATATAGTGATGGGAAGGATTGGACGAAGAGCAGCTTCTTGTCTTCCCCACCAGGCAAAAGCTGCATCAACAGAGATGAAGTTAAGATGCGGAAAGGAGAAAAACAGTGCTAATTCGTACCAGATTTGTTGGGAGACCGAGCATTTGAAAAACAAATGGAAGTTTGTTTCCTCCTCCATTTTGCAAAAGACGCATCTGCTGGGGCCATGCCAAGACCGCTTCCTTAAGGAGTCCCAAGTCAAATTTTTGTTGAAAAACACCAGCCAAGAGAATAAAGTCACTTTGAGGGGGCAGCCAAGTTTCCACCAGAATACTGGAAAACACTGTCTATTCAATCTGTTTGATTTTGATATGAGGTCCAGATAAATGTCCTTAACATTTGCTTGAGTGGAAGAGAGAGATAAGGACCAAACCAAATGGTCTTCATTAACAGAGCGCACTAACCCCCCCAGATGGAGAGAGTTTTTGAGATTATCCCATAGAAAGGACAAGGCCTGCAGAATGTCGATGTCACGAGCGTCCATAAGTGAGAGAGAGTGGCCTCTTCATTCCTTGATAATTCTATCCCATGAGAAAATACCAAATCTGTGGAGGTGAAAAAGGATAGGAGTTGGAACCTGTAGATTACCCTTGAAGCCAGCAAAAGAGTTGATGCCAATGAGAATCTTCCAGCCAGAGAAAATTTTCCATTTGAGATTATTGAGAAAATAACGCTGGATCCGCCTGAAACTGAGCCAAATAGCAGACCCCTGCTGAATGCCAATGGAATCAAACCTGAACCAGAATTCTATGCCTCTACCTTTTTGATATTTTTGGCGAATAATTTCACTCCAGGGATTTGAGCCAAAGATGCCCCTCCATAGGGATTTACAGACAAGAGCAATCCCAAAGAGCCTTATGTCCAGCAGGCCCCATCCACCAAGCTTTTTTGGCAGAGATAAGAAATTCAGCTTCGCGAGATGGATTTTTCTCCTATCAGCTTTTGCCCCCCATATAAAATTGGCGGAAATCCTGTTGATGGCTTGGATGATACAAGCCGGGAGAAGAAAAAGGTGGCCCCAGTATACCGATAGCTGCGACAAGACCGATTTGACAAGCACAACCCTGCCACCCAGAGAAAGAGATCTAAATTCCCACAGCGAGATCTTGCTGAAGAAGCGTTCAATAAGCCATCGCCAGTCAGCCTTCCTGTAGGCCTTTGCTTTTAGGCGGAATCCAAGGTACTTGATTCCATCAGACAGAAGTCTGGATTCAATTCCAAGAAGCTGAGATATCCAAGAAATCAGAGTCTCATCGGAACCATTGTGATACAGGATCGATTTGGCTTTATTGATGGCAAGGCCGGAGGCCTTTTGAAAACGATCCAAAATAGATTTTATGCACAGCCATGTTACCTTGGATAGCATAGCGAATAAGAGGATATCGTCAACGAACAGGTTATGTGAAATATAGATATGCTTACAGATCCTGACCGGAGAGTATTCTTTTAACTCCACTGCACGGTTGATGTGAAGGCTCAAAGCATCGATGGCCAAGATGAAAAGGAGAGGCGACAGTGGGCATCCCTGCCGAAGGCCTCTTTCCGCCTGAAAGAAAGGAGAAGGGCAGCCATTAATCAAAATAGCATAGTTGACATTTTCTATACAACCCATAATCCAACGAATGGCACCAGGATTCATCCCAATTTTGGCGAGGAGACATTGCAGATATCCCCAGTCTAATACATCAAAAGCCTTCTGCAGGTCAATTTTCATAATGGCTGCCTTGGAGTTGTGCACAGACATGGAGTGAAGACATTCTTGCGTACTGGCAACCGCATCGTGGATATTTCGACCCTTTAAAAAGGCATGTTGATTGGGAGAGAGACATAATGCCAGAGTGCTTTTAATCCTTACTGCAATAATCTTTGTGATAATCTTGAAGGTAATGTTGCAGAGGGAAATAGGGCGGAAATCCAGGAAGGATTCAGGCTCGTCCTTCTTAGGAATAAGAGCAATAAGAGTGGACGAGGAATTGCTGTGAATGTTGCCTGAAAGTCTGGAGGCCTCCACCATACTAAGCAGGTCCCTTTTAAAGAGGTCGAAAAAATGGATGAGAAAATCTATTGACCATCCATCAGGCCCCGGGGCCTTGTCCTTTTTAAAGGATTTCATGGCCATGAGGAGCTCGTTTTCATCAACAGGGCGAAACAGAGCCTCGTTCTTTTCTTGATCAAACATCTCTGGCATCAGGTCGATGCCCCATCTTATATCGCTGAAACCAATCTCATTTGATCTGCTATATTGCTTTTTGAAGAAGCTTACAGCCTGCCTTGAGATGTCCTCTTGAGAGACAGCAAAACCACCCTGATCATCCTTGATTTTCCATATGTAATTCCTTTCCCTCCTTGCATTTGCATATTTATGGAAAAACTTCGTATTTTTGTCACCTTCATGCAGCCATATGGCTCGGCTTTTGAGCCTCCATTTAGTTTCTTCTTGTTTCAGCAAACAGAATCTCTCATTTTCCAGAGATCTAATTCGGCATTTCCTTTCAAGAGAGCATGTGGAGAAGTCTGTAGATTCCAACATCAAATCCAATTCCTGTTGAATCCTTTGGAGATTCTCTTTATCCTTCTAGTGTTTTCGAAACTGCCATTTTTTCACCATATCCCTGATCTCAACCAGTTTTTCCCTGAAGGATGAAAAAATAAATTGTTTGTCCCGGCCCTTGATTTCTTTCCATGCATTCTGAATAAATACATTGAAAGCAGGGTCTAGAAGGAGGCTGTTGTCAAACTTAAAGGAGTAACCTTTCCTGAATATTTTCGCAGGCCAAGATATAAGGATAGGAAAATGATCCGAGATCATGACGTTCTCCACAGAGAGCCTTGGCATACCCATTTTATCAATGAGACTAAAATGGATAAACACCCTATCAAGCCTTTTGGCTATGTAAGCCTTACCTATTCTACCATTTGACCAAGTCGGCTTCCTTTTGGCAGGAATAATGTCAATCATGTTCCTATTGATCATCTCAGAGTTGATGAGATCCGCCAAGCTATTGTTTATCTTCCCCTGTCCCCAGACCTCGTTGGAATACAAGGCTGCATTCGAGTCGCCTGCAATGAGGAGATTATTAATATTGAAGAGCTCAGATGCGAAGAACCTGATCCAGAAGGAAGTTCGGGACTTATATGGAGCATAAAGATTGAGAATGTTTATCGGAAATTCAACACCTCTGATAGAAGCCGATATTATAATCCCAGCAAAGCACTTGTATGCCTTTGCTTTGACCCTGGCAGGATCCCATAGGGTAATCATGCCGCCTGATAATCCATTTGCCTCTGTAGCAGCCATGAACCATGTAGGCAGCATTTTCCTGAAGTACGACAAGGAGTCCTCCTTTCTGTGCATGGTTTCCTGAATAAGGATGATTGCAGCCCTGGAATGGAAAAAGAAACTTTTTAGCGTGATGAATTTAGGGTCCACGCCGAGACCCCGAATGTTGAAAGATATGATGGGGATCATTTGGGGGAGTTTGCAGCCTGGCTCGCTCTAAGGGGCTGTGAATCGGAACCATCAAGGATGGGCACCTCAACAAGAGACAAATTTCTGATCCCTTCATTAGACACTATAGTTCTGCCTCTGAAGTGTCGACTGCCACCTCTTCCTTTCTTCCGGACCGTAATATTTTTAGCCGAATCCGGACTAATTACAGGCAAACTTGGCCCGGGCTTATGGATCGTGAGTGGTTCCAGTTCGAGAGAGTCTCGGTTGAGCAAAAGGTCGAGGTCACTGTCAAGAAGATTAACAGGAGAAGAAATCGGGGAGTTAGGAGTAGTCGAACCAACACATTGCGATTTCCCTTTAATGACATGCCTGCCAGCTTGTTGGGGATGCGGAGACGAGGATGAGATGGATATGGGGATGGAACCCACAGAGAAATCTTTCCTGTTTGAAGGCCCTGGATGGGGGTCAGTTATTATATCCTTCTGTTGCATGGGAGGCGGAGAAGGGACAGGGGGGTCCTCTGTAGGCTCAGTAAAAGGTGATACGTGGTAGCCTGTATTGTCACAGGTGAGCGGGCGATTGGAGGAAGGCGAGCTGCACTGAGAGTGGATATTCAACGGTAATTGAGCTGGAGGGTTGTGTAGCGGAATAGTAGCAGATGAGGGCGATGATTGACTGCCATTTAGAAAGGATTTTTTGTTAAGCCGCCTATGTTCATATAATTTAGCACTAGGGCAGTTTTTCACCAAATGACCAGTTCTTTTCATGCTGCACACCTAAACGGAATTCCCCAGAAATCTAACCTCTGGTTTATGACCTGGTCCTTCCAGTTGATCTCAATATGATCAGGATAGCCGCCCTTAAAAGGTCTTTGAATTAGAATCCAGGCTATGCATTTGTCCCATTCACCCAGACACCAGGGGTCGACGTAAACGAAACGCCCAATAGCATTACCAGTCAATTCTAGAGATTCATTTGACCATAGTTCCAAAGGAAGATTCGGGCATTTGACCCAGATTAGGTTGTTAGCCGGGGTGTTTTTCAAAGGGTTGAAGCCTATGTACCACTTATATAATGCAAGAAAACTTCGCTTGAAAACCCAAGGCCGGCTTTGGATGATTCCAGCATCTTCTGCGCACAGGAAATGGAAGCAGTACCAGTCTCTCATGAGGCTGGATATTACCAGAACGTAGCCTATGACCGGTTTCCAGAATTTAGCCAACCAGTTCCTCATGTCAACGTCAGACATTTCTGGGAAATGCCATTTCCCGATGAGGGCTTTCTGCTGAAGGCTATCGATCCTCTCATCTAGCTGGGCAATCTCAATTGGAAGCGCCTGAGGAGGAAGTGAAGTGTTGGCAGGTTTGTGCTGCTTTTTAGAGTTACGGCCCATATTCTTATTGCGTGAAGAGTCCCTTGACATTGATGGTTTGATCACCAAGCTGTCCAAAGATGCCAGGGCAGCAGCTGACCAGGCATTTTCCGCGTTGACAGCAGCATTGACAAGATCTTCAGATGCAATGGAGTCATAAGCCCCCTCCATGCACCGCCAAAAGGGGAAATTCGAGGAGGAAGTACAGTCGGGAAAGATCGAGAACTAAGATTGAGCCCAGATGTCTGACTAAACCAACCACCTTTTCAGGCGCGCCTTCTAAGATAGTAAATGACCATAGCATATGAATAAGAGGAGAAGGACAAAGGGTGAAGAGGTAGGTGCAACTAGGTACGGGGATTACTACTTCCGTGTTCAGAAGGTATAATCCATGCACTTCAAAATCCCGAAACGGATATATTCGTATCGGGAATTTAAGCAGACCATAATACCTGGACGAGTTTGCGGCAGCCGAGAAAATTTGAATCGGCCGAGTTGTGACGTAGCTTCGACCAAGCTACCGGGAAGGCGAAATCAGGGAGCCCAAGTTCGATTTCGAAACCTCAGTGAGAGACAAGCGGAAAATGCAGAACCAGAGTTCGATATCAGAACCTCTGTGAGAGGCATAAAGATTATGCAGAGGGTTCGTCACAAAGGAGGCAACAGCAATAGACCTTTACTATACACCACCAGTATCCAATTTTAAACCTAACATCATTACAAGGCTTGTAAATGACGAAAAGGTTCCTGAGCTTGTTGAAAAAGGTTTGAATCATCCTTTCGGTTCTGAGGCTGGAGTTATACTAGAGTTAGCAAGCCAGTATGCAATTACAGTCTAAGTTCCATAGATTCTACAACAGGGAATACTGGGAAAATACAAAAGACTTAATTCATACATCGGAATAAAAAACTTAATGAAAGGAAGAGAAATTAACTGACCTGGAGCCGGAACCATGACACCCAGAACGCACGAACTCCATGAAACATATTATCATCATCCAGCCAGGATAGCAGGGAGAAGGGTTAATATCTGTGTTAGAGGAGATAGCAGAGCTGCGGCTGAAGTAGATTACCAGGATGAAAGCAGCTTGGCGGGAGGGAAACAGAGAAAGGAGCAGAGATACAGCCTGGCTAAAAGGGTGGCAGAATGAAGCTAAACGCAGGAAGAACTGCAAGCTAGATTTCGAGTGGAGCACGGAAATGGTGTGCGGAAACAAGAGGAGCCAGAGCTCGCAGCCGGGGTGAAAGGGTGGCGAAGTGAAGCTTGGAGCAGGAAAAACTGCATGCAAAGGAGACAAAACACTAAACTAACTTACGAGTTTTGCCGCATGTTCGAGACTTGTCCGAGTGTGGCATCAAGATGGCTTGAAGGCGGAATGACTCGTCGAAGGCACAGATTGGATGAGCATGAGGCGCGCAGGCGATGAATGTTCAGTGGAGACGACACGTCGCAGGTTATGGCTCCGCTCCAGGCTCCCTCTCCAATCTACATTGATCAAAATTAGTATTATTGTTATACCATTTTAAATTGCAATATTTATTTATATAGACCTATTGTTGCATTACCATTTTAAAATGCAATATTATAGACCTATTGTTGCATTAATTTATTTTATATTAATAGAAATAATAGGGAGATATTTAATAATTTTAAAATTGAATAAAACAAAATAAAAAAGAGAAAATGGGGAGAACCTGAAGTTATATATAACAGCCCCAACCATAGAGTATTCGAATCACTGCATGCATGCATTGAGTTCTTGCAAGTTATATTGTGTTAGAATTATTAAGCACAGTTGAGTATTTGGGATTAAAATTTGGATGAAAAATTGTAAGAAAAGATACCTGTAATGAGTAGGAAAATTGCATAATGACAGATAGGAGTCCAGAGGTTGCCTAAAGGCCTTATGGTGAAGAAAAAGAAGTCAAATTTGCGAATATAAGCACGAGTAATGTTGAAACGGAGTCTAATGGTCATGGAGTGGACCAGTATAAGGGTCTGGATTTCGAAAAAACCGTAAAGATTCTCAAGTTAGAAGTGCTCAATTATAAAGCTAACAATAAAATACTAATGAAAGAACAAAACAAATTGATAAGAAAATTTTACACAGTTTGAACAAAATTCAAAAGAAATTGTACCAACCAACTCAGTCCAAACTAACATTGGAACATAATGTTGAAGTTAACAACAAAGATGTTAGAATCTCAAGGCATTCTAGGAGTGCTACTCATCAACGTCATCACTTAGCAAGGATAATAAGAAAAAGGGTTACTCTACCTTGAATCTGGCAATAGCCCTAATGTGTCACAGAAAGGCCAACAGAGGAGTTGACCGGGATAACTTACAAAGTGAGCTGAGGAAAATCAAAAACCTCCCATATTCAGAGGAGAAAATAAGAAAGGAAATGAGGCAAATACCTGGTTGCTAGAGATGAGAATATATTCAACTGTACAATTATTCCTCAAACTTGGAGCTAGAATTGCCATGTACTGTTTGAAAGGAAATTCCAATCTCTGGTGGGAGCATCTCAAAGCAATAAAACAACTTTATGTGATATGTTTGAGTGGTTTCAATCAGATATTGAGTACCGTGTTGTGAGTTAATGATGGACTGGTTTTTATAGTTTGTTCAAATGAATAAAGTTAGCCGATTATTAATTTATTTTGTTAATTAATGTAATATTTTAAATGCAGTTGTGTCTCTTAAATACTAAGCGCCTTGTATTAAGTTGCATTAAATTAAAGTAAATGAATGGTTCATTGTTTTTACATTTTGTACGATAAATATGAATAAAGTGATAGCTCATTGAGAAGATGCAATCATTAACTTATAAAAGTAATTGAATAAAACTAAAGTGAGATTTAAAGACAAAAATTAAGCATTAACTAATAACGCTTTGTCTTTACGTTCAGTTTAATACACAAGAATAAAGTGATATCCAACTGATACTGTGTAAAAGTAGTGAGCCAATCACTAATTTATTCTTTAATAAAAGTAAAGTGAGTTGTAAAGATAATAAACCAATCATCAACTTAAATAGTAGCATAAATATGTCAGTGTTTTGTCTAAAAAATAATGGTCTTTCTGGCACAATTCCAATACGGAGTTGTTTGGAAGCTTTTCTGGTGGGTTTTTTCGGTCAAATTTCTCTAAAATCCGGCAACAATTTATTGAAATCACAAGTTTGATAGCTAATTTCTGCACAATCAAAGTGTCCTAGGGGTTTTTCAGGGTGCTGAATCCAAATATGCAGTTAAAAAACCATTTTAAATAATACAAAGCAAGATTTAACCTCAATTTTTTCCACCGGATTAAAGACAACTCCTTTTGATACAATAAAAGTAAAGTGAGTTGTAAAGATAATAAACCATCATTAACTTAAATGGTAGTATAAATATGCCAGTATTTTGGTTAGAAAATAATAATTTTTCTGACACAATTTTGATAAAATCTTACAGATTTTTTTTAGAAATCCAGATTATAGTTATAAAGTTTCAGAATTTTAGATACTCTAAAATTTTTTGAAAGCATTAAATGTATTTTCACTATTAAAAAAATCTATTCAAATAAGCCAGATTATTTAAAATAAATTAAAAAAAAGCTATTCAAAGACTTCAAACTATTTGAAAAAAATAGTAATAAGACAAGTCCATAAATGACTTTAATATTTCTAATACACTTGTCAAAATTGTTATTCTCTACTCTTCCAGCTCGCTTGTAGGGACGGAAGTCTACCTACGTAGACACACAGATCTAATCATTTGCGTGGGACTCGCACTAACTATCGTAAAGTACGCTACCGTGCCTGAGAATCCCTTAATCGCAGGGGATTCAGATTCCTACCATGTTAATGTTTCCCGATTCGTGGCGTGAGTCAATTTCCTGGACTCTGGCTGCCTACTTTTACAGTTTTCCTGTTGGGACAGATGCCTATACATGGCACTCTTACCCACTCTTGTAGAGAAAGTTACCGTGCTCGAGAAGTCACTATTGTAAAGAAAGTTACCGTGCCCGAGAAGCCC
Source organism: Pinus tabuliformis (assembly GCA_031772625.1). NCBI lineage: Eukaryota > Viridiplantae > Streptophyta > Pinopsida > Pinales > Pinaceae > Pinus > Pinus tabuliformis. The sequence continues at coordinate 930,119,161 of CM062811.1, read as the reverse complement.
TTAAACGTAGGGAATTACGACTTTATATTGGAGTGGTTTGAAGTGCGATTTGTTAAAGTTTTTGGTAAATTTTTTATTAGAATTAAGTGAAAAAAAAATTGTGATTGTGCAATTTAAATTAATTTTTTATTATTATATACATATTCAACACTTTTTTAAAATTTGATTGTGAGTAATTCACTTGTAATTTCAATAACTTAAATTTACTAAATTTCCGGCCATGTTAACGCTTCCCAATTGGTGGCGTGAATCAAATTTCCCGTGTTTGCTTATGCACCACGTTACCCCCTAACTAATGCTACACGCTTTCGGGTGTCTTACACTGAGTCGGAGTTATTATATAAGAAAATCGTCTTCCCCTTTCTCCACACAAATTCTCATTATTTCTCTCTCTGAATTTTGTTGTTATTTCGTGATGGCGAGTGTTTCAAAGGCAACCCTGTTACTCTTCCTTGCGACCACCTTGTGGACTTTATCAGCCAATGCTTCGGATTCTTCCCCTGGATTTGCAGATGAAGACCTCAAGTCCGAGGAAAGCCTGCGACTCCTTTATGATAAATGGGCACTTCGGCATCGCACCACCAGAAGTTTGGATTCGGATGAGCATGCCAAACGATTCGAGATATTCAAAGACAATGTGAAATATATCGACTCCGTGAATCAGAAGGATGGTCCATACAAACTTGGATTGAATAAATTTACAGATCTGAGTAACGAAGAATTCAAGGCCATGCATATGACAACTAGAATGGAGAAGCACAAGAGTCTGCGCCGAGACCGAGGAACACAAAGTGGATCATTCATGTACCAAAACTCCAAGCACCTGCCAGTGTCTATTGATTGGAGAAAAAAAGGAGCAGTTAATCCCGTGAAGAACCAAGGCCAATGTGGTATGATCTTGAATTTGCAGAATTAGTTTCAATTTCAAAATAATGTCTACTAATTTTTTAGATTGTTTTTTCAAATTTATCACAGTATCAATATTTTGATCGAAGCTTTTAACCCACTAAATTCTATTTTAATTTTAATTTATTTAGTAGCTGAGCACATAGGTTTACTTTGGTATATGTTGTAGCTGATATATTGTTTATTTATTTTTATCTCGCAGGAAGTTGTTGGGCATTTTCAACTATAGCTTCTGTAGAGGGCATTAACTATCTCAAAACAGGGAAGCTGGTTTCTTTATCAGAGCAACAGTTGGTAGATTGCAGTAAAGAGAACGCAGGCTGCAACGGAGGGCTTATGGACAACGCCTTCCAATATATCATAGATAATGGTGGGGTCGTTGCTGAAGATGAGTATCCATATACTGCTGAAGCCGGCGAATGCAGTCCCTCCAAGGCATGTTAAGTGGCAATACTGCTTACCTGTGCATTTAGATAGGATAGTTAAATCCTAGTAAAACGGAAAATTTTAGTGAAATGGATTTCTATACAAATTTTTGAATAGGTAACTAGTAAAAAGGCCCTCTAAATTGTGTGGATTAGGATGCTGTATCTTTGGAAAAATTGTAGATATAGATGTTGAATATTTGGAATTTTCACTATGTGGATGTTTATGTTTGTATATTTTGATTTTTAGTATTTCATTAGATAGATTTAAATAAGATTTGATTAGGTAAATTTACCTAATATAATTATGTAGAAATATATGAGAATATATATATATATTTCTTTATTCTTTAGATAATTATATAAATTGTTAAGATAACAATAAATAAACTTTTTCTTGAAAATGATAAACATTGATTGTCAAATCTTAATAGTATGCCTAGATTCCTTCATATGCTATAAGAATCCACATATTTAATTCTCAATGAATGTGTGTGTAAACATACTCCCTAATTCTCAATGAATGTGCGTAAACAACATAGTCCCTAAACCATTTGAATGTGCGTAAACAACATAGTCCCTAAACCATTTGTATTTAATTCTCAATGAATGTGTGTGTAAACATACTCCCTAATTCTCAATGAATGTGTGTAAACAACATAGTCCCTAAACCATTTGTAGGAGTTTTTATTGACATGAAAAAAACAGTTTTTATAAATAGTAGTATCATTATAATATTTTTAATAATGATATGTTATAAGATTGTTGAATTATTATTTTATTTTATTTTCTTAATAATATCTATTATTATATTTGGTAAGATTACTAAGTTTTGTTTTTTTATAGGTTAAATCGAATGCAATAGCAGCAACTATTGATGGTTTCGAAGATGTTCCTACTAACGATGAAAAAGCTCTCAAAAAAGCAGTGGGTCACCAACCTGTTTCTGTCGCCATTGAAGCAAGTGGTAAAGATTTCCAATTTTATTCAAAGGTAAGTGGCCATAATCTATTACATTGTTCTTAAAAATGAATATATAAGAAATGAGTAATTTGGCATCTACACTAAGCAATTTTTTATTATACAGGGAGTATTCACTGGTGAATGCGGCACTGAACTTGACCATGGAGTTGTAGCGGTTGGTTATGGCAAGTCTCCTGAAGGAATTAATTATTGGATAGTTAGGAACTCTTGGGGACCAGAATGGGGAGAAGAAGGGTATATAAAAATGCAACGAGATATTGAAGCAGTAGAAGGGAAGTGTGGTATTGCCATGCAAGCTTCATATCCGACGAAGAAAACACAAGACATTGATATTGAACTAGATGTCGCTCATGTTAATGATGAATTGTAAAAATTGTCTCAACAAAAAATTGGTATTGTGAATTCAATAATATGAAGATTCATTCTTCATTTATTAGTTAAATTTGGTCATTATACTACATTATTGTTCATAGGTACTTCACACTTGAGAGTTTTAAATACATTATCATATTGCACTATTATTGATGATATTAAATAACTTAAATTAAATTTTCCAATGTTTCAAAAAGTGTGATTGAGATCATAGATATAATTTTGTTGTATTCATTTGTATGTCTAGGCAATTAAAATCATTCTTAAAATAAATATTACAATACTAAATTTAAATTCTAGGATTGAGAATAATAACGAACATTGAAGCACACACAAATTATTTAGAAAGACATTCAAATTCTTAAGAAAAAAGGGGTACAACTCGCATCATTAGTGAGAGATTCATGAATCATTTTTAGGCCCCTCAATAACAAACTCCATTTCAAAATCTTTTTATATCAACACGTATTATATATATATATATATATATATATATATATATATATATAAGCTAAGCCTAACAATTTAATGCACTTGAATTTTTCCAACTCTTATATTCTTAAAATAAAGCCATACACCTTTTGGAAAATGGTGGCACAAGTACATATGAGGTGCATTTAGAATAAGTTTGGGGGAGAGTATCTTCTCTCATCTCCGATGGGTTTAGTTGAATTTAAGCTTTGATAATAAAAGCACCACATACCAGTGTTGTTATTCAAGTTAAAAGGAACAAAAGGTATGGGTCATTTCTCTCTAAACATATAGATACCTCTCCTCTTTAATGGTAAGGCTTATTAACTCCATGATGGCTTAGGATTGCAATGCATGTTGTGTTTAGAACAATCTAGGGTTTAGCATGTTGGTGTTATTCATATCTCTGGGTATCTCAACTATTCTTCGGAAATTAGTGCCTAGTCTAGCCATCCGATTCTTAGTTATCCTATAATATGATCTTTTCTAATCCCACAAGTTTTGTAATGTAATTAAAGTATGATAATGCTAGAGAACCAATATGGTTATATGGCCAAACTGTTTGATGTAGATATCTTTGTTGATTTAAATCACAAATTGTTGAAGATGAAGATGAGGACATGCTTATATAGATCTTGATGCGTGGAAAGGTAGCTTTCTTACAGAGCCTGTGAGGGAGATTGGAAAGTTTGCAATCTTCCATGAATTTAGTGTTCAAACCCCCTTGATAATGTGCTAGTTGAGCTATCAACTTCCCCAGAAAGTTATAAGGAATGAGGAAAGAGGTATAAGAGATGCCCATGTCTGGGTTGTGTGCCTCATAGTCACCACAGTGACTTTGCATCATGTAATACCCCTACCTACTTTGATGTAAATGTTTACATTCTTTATATTAGGCTTGTGAATTGGGAATACTTTTTACTATTACATTGTTCAGTTGGATACTATTTGATGTGGTCTTCGTGCCCATGTAATGACATTAGATAAATTTTGGGGATATTTTCCCAGGTATTTTTATGCTAATTTTGGCTAAGTAGCTAAGAATGCAAAGATGTAAATATTGTATAATTGTAAATATTTTTCGCTATATTAATAAAAATAAGGTTGGTTGTAGAGCCCACTCTATGGAAAGAGTATGGGGGACGCAAGTCCAAGGCAAAAGACAACAATTGAGTTTGGCAGAAGTGTGCACTTTGGGGGCCCACATTGCTTCAGTGAGTGCCACATGGCCAGTTTGGGCGATGCATTTAAAAAGGATGGTGGTTTTATTCTTAGGATTATTATTATGCATTTTGTTTTAGTAAGGGATCCAGGGAACTGAATCTGGTAACTCATGGCCAATGAGTTCTAGCGTTGGACTCTAGAACTAATGAGGGTGCATTTATTAAGTTAACCATACCGAATAGATGCTTTTGGGTTTTTATGTGAGCTCTGGTGGCTCTAAGTTTTTGTTGGCATTGATTATGGCTTGGTGCCATGGAGTTCTGGTGGGGAACTTAGTTCCGAGATAGTTGGTGAGTCCTAGTTGGGCTCTAGCACTCATTATTGGGATTTAGGTTTGGTTGTTGAAACTTGGACACTAGATAGCAGCGGAGCTGCTAATGATGCAAGTTGAGACTGTTTCGGCCAATCGTAAGTCACCCTGAAAGGTGGGCACCACTGAGGGACTCACGCTGTGCCACTTGGGTACCGATCACGGGACATGAGTCTGTGGCTAGAGGTTGTTGAGGTTGGTACCATAGTCATGTTTTTGTTGTTGATGGTCACTTGTTTCCTATGGAGTTGTTGTCCCAGCTCGGGGGTGGCTTTTGCTTGAGCTTATGAACCACAAGGTCTAAGGCTAGTAGAAACATGGACAACCCATAGTCATTCATTTTCGTTCAACAAATAAGTGCTTGTATCATTGTTTACGGTTTTTATTTGTGCATTATGTATGGTTGATACTTATTTTATGCTTTAGTTGAGATGACTAAAATGCAAATGAAGCATGTAGCATAATGTTAATATGTTTTTGAATTAATTAATTACTTATGTGTAATGTATAATATTGCATGGCATATAGTGCGGCATATCATTTAATTAAATTGTCAAGTCTAGGTTTTTAGGATGGCAGAGATGAATATGTATGCTTCTGCAATAAATAATATTATAATTAAGCGATATTGTAAGAGGGGAACATTACATATTGGTATCAGGCCTAATTTCAACACTAGGTCTAAATTGGGCCAAAACTATAGATTAATTGCCATTTGTTTGATGGAAGTATCAAGGATGGAAAGAACATAAATTTACAATAGTTCTGAGAATAAATAAAGAAAGATAATTGGAAGAGTAATAAGGAGTAATTGGTGAAATTTAGCGGGTTATGAGCTTTATTGGACCAAATCTGAATGAGATTTAAGAAATACATCTTTCATGTCAATTATTTGACAAAAGTTATGATGTTGAGAATAATGACAATTCATCATAGAATTAGAATATAAACACTAACAAAGGCTCATAATGCATGGTTTGGTTCAATTCCCGAACAAATTTGAAAAATTGATTAATTTAACTTCGAAGGATTAAAGTTCAGGAGCAAGGTATCACTCCCATGCAAAATGAGGGATTTTATATTTTAAGGATTATATATAGAATAAGTCAATATACATTATGTAACAGACTAATAAACTCTGACCTCAACCAGCACAGTGGGGCCCCACCCAGGGAAAAACGAGTGGGTAGTCGACCCTAATCTTAGTCGGTTTAGTCAATGTGAAATGGAAGACAGGTACTTGAGTAGTGGGCCCCAACCTCAATCGGCGTATTCAGCCGAGCGAAACGAGGTTGGGTAGTCGATCCCGACCTCTGTTGGTGCAGTCAAGTTTGCGTACAATTAGTTTGGGGTGCCGTATTTAAAACAAAACTGACCCCTCACTGGTTAACTGGAGCCACAGAGGAGGAGTGGGGTAGTGCGTGGTAGGCCTTGTCGGCGAAATTCGTGGGCGTGGGTGGTCCATGTGGTCATGGAGGTGGACGAGGAAGGGCCCGTGGGTGGGGGCATGCTCTTTAATTCTTTTTTTCTGTATATATGGTGGTTGCGTGGGGGTGACTCGAACCGCGAGCCGTTGGATGGTCAATTTTTCCAGTTTTAAATTTAGATTTTTCTTTTGGTGAATTTTGTTCAAAGGTCAATTTTGCCATCAATTTAAAGTTTCTATGGTTTTGTTTTGTATAGAAAAAAGTTTTAATACATCTAAGTAGTGTGTAACAAGCAGTGAAGAAAACACAAAATGAATAACTAAGAAGGTCCAACAATCTATTTAGGTTGATCTGAAATGAAAAATGGATGGAAAAGAAAAAAGGAAACAAAAAGAAACATACTTTTACTTTTTTTATTATATCAAGGTAAAATGTCAAGTAATTCTTAAACTAAATTCAAGAACTAGTTATAAAAACTTGTTACAAATGAAGAAATTCAAGACAAAGGACTTGAAAGTATGTAGGGAGCAACAACCAAGGAAAGAAAAACCAAAAGATCAAACTTTTATAGGTTATACACAACTATCACCAAGCTATACCACATATGTATGCACTTATTAACTAACCAAGCTGCATATAGACACTCTATTAGTCAAAGAGAAGTGCATATTCCATTTTGAAATGACTAAAAATCAAGGATTAAGTAAAATCCAAGGTGCCTAGTCAAATCCCACCAATGTGAAAACAAAACTAAGAAGTTGAAATAAGTCAAACAAGAAACAAAAACTATAACTTAGAAAAATATCCTAACAACCAAAAAATTGATAAGTTTTTCCCTAGTGAAGTCACTGATTTCTATTTAAGGGAGAAATATCCCAAATGATTTTGTTCAAAGTGATGCAGAGCACAAATTAAATATAACACATTATTTCCAATAGATAACAAAGTTTGTTTACTTTAGAACTGCTTAAGGTGGTTATAAGAAAATAACTTGGGAGTCAGAGGTTGAAGTGGACTTCACTAGAAAACTTTCTCTAAAAGTTTTTCTCCAAAACTCTAATCATTATCTTATAACACAAAATACAAGGCATAAAACCCTAACTACCTTTATTCATTAGGAGAAGATTAACTTTTCTATGGATTGCAAGTAATGAAATACATTAGCAGATCATTTTGGAGAAGGGGAACATGAGTTATATATATATATATATATATATATATATATATATATATATATATATCTAGAGAGAGAGAGAGAGAGAGAGAGAGAGAGAGAGAGAGAGAGAGAGAGTGTGTTAAACCATTTCCCAAATCACTCCTCTTACGACATCAAAGGGTTATTACTGATCAAAATATCTCCACACTTTAATTATAGGAAGATAATGAGTATTTTTCCTTAAAGTCAAATGCGAGGGGATGATAACTTAAGAAATAAAGGTTTTGTATTGAAAAATCTTCTTGAAAACTCAAGAATCAAATCTTATTTGCAGATCTTGGAATTAAACCATTAGCATAAGGGTTCTTCCCTAAGACATCCCCCTTTGGCTTGCTTAGATAATTTGAAGTTGGATGGAGTAGTTTTCTATAAGCTAGAGAAGGTGAACCATTGATACAAACTAGGAACCCCACCTAAAAATACCCATTTGTGCACATTTAATACTTTTAGCTCATTTTGAAGGCATACATGATTTCTAAAGGTATAAGCATGTATGTATGTGAGTTGTCAATGATAATTTATTGCTAGATTATTTTCTTACTATAGATAATTGCAATTTTTAAAGTGTTTCAACATTTTCATATTACATTCACCCCATAACATCATATCATCATTTATCATCATTAGCAATTATGTAGAGAGAATAATAATTATCAACAATCCAATCGAACAATAAGGAACGATCAAATAAAATCATACACCATAGAGACATTAGGATTTAAGATATAGGCCAGGGAAAAACCCCATAAGGGGGAAATTCCAACCAAATTCTTCTTCTTAGATATTCATCGAATGTTCAGGTGAGATACAGTGTACAAATATCATGAGACATAAGTCTTTCATCATGAATCACGTTAGGCCTCAAGGGGCCAACCCTAGATCATAATAGGTCCTCATAAGATAGTAACAGACATACCTCTCAAGGAGGTGTTCATTCGCCCTCCTATCCTTTTCACACAAGAATTACTGTCAACATTGTCATAAGCATGACTATCATATACATCATGGTCATAGACACCACTGTCATACACATCATGGTCATATACATTGTCACATCTATCATAGAGGCATTGTCATACATCACTGTCATAGAGGCATTGTTATACATCACTGTCATAGAGTCACTGTCACAACTATCACAACACACTCATAAGGATATGGTCATACATCACATCAATGTTATTATCATGGGCACAAATGTCATTGAATCAAGGATCATTGTTACTTATCTTAGCAATGATCATTGCCATATATTTTTGAACAAGAATCACTATAATACATCAAGGTCACTATCATACATCATTAAGTCACTGTCAGATAGATCAATGGCATATATCAAGGTCATTTTCATACAACATTAAGTCATTATCATATAGATCATTGGAATATATCAAGGTCACTGTCATACATCATTATGTCACTATCATATAGATCATTTTCATAAGGGTTGTTATACATATGAATCATATCATATGCTACTATCATAAGGACTCCCATATATCATAGTCATATGCACAGAAGATTATGTCACAAAGTAATCACTCTAACTTCAAGGGATTAGGGTCATTAGGGCTACACCAAAAATAAGTCAAATGAACAACATATGAACCCCACTGAACTGCACTGGAAAAGATACCATATTCATAGAAAATACCACATCTAAATAGGACAAGGAGGCTACATATACTCACATAAAGGAGCAAATATTATCATAGAGGAAGGCTACATATACTAGTTGAGGTAGGTTGCATTAGGCTACAAACATTTCCAAGAGAAGACCACATTCAACCATAGAGATAAGCATAGAAATAAGTCACGTATACTACTGATACACTTGCACAGAAATAGGTTGCATATATTCCACTATATTAGGCCGTAGATGTCTCCAAAAGAAACCAATAGAAAGGCCAAGTTAGGCCACAAAAACCACAAAGGATAGCCACGTAAATAGTTCACATATACCACTGAGATAATAAAAAAAATAGGTCATGTATACTCCACTGTATTAGGCCGCATAAATTTTAATCATTAGGATGCATTGTAATGCCATAGTAGGCTGCATTGAAGTTGAAGTTAGGCCTCATGAAATCACTGGACTAGGCCATAGAATCCACTACAGTAAAGACTCCCTTAGCCATAGAAAGAATAGGATCAAACTTGCTCGCATGCCTCAATAAAGAATCCTAAAAAACGATTGAATTTTCATATGTGGAAATGGGAGGATAGGTGCCCAATTTATAGTTGTTTCTTTCAGTGAAAAGTCACGACCATTGGGGAAGGATGACATGATGAGGCCGACTTGTAACTTGGAGGGAATTTTTTTTTTTAATTTTCTTTAAATATATTTGACAAATGCCATGATGTTGTTTGCCCAATAAATTTGTGCCACATTAAATAGTGGAGAGGAGTGCTAAATAATAAGTTTCTTTTAACCAAATTAAATTCTCTTTATTTGGCCAAGATGGGTTTCTTTTGGGGTAGAATGGTTCCTACGGGGAAATTCATCTCATACCTATGCCAATTTTCAACAGTCAAAAGGAAGCATGTCATCTCTACGCAAGTTACTAGAACAACAATCACATATGCAAGAAAAAAAGTAATTTTGGAAATTCTTGAGGGGAAATGAAGTTTGGAAATGTAAAGGAATAAGGGATTAAGGCTATAATATTAGTCTTTGATGAAGAGGGTGTTAAAATATGCTATGGCAACTAGTGTCTTACGACATTTGTGAGAATGCTAGTCGAAGTGTACACAATGTTGGAGAGAGGATTCATGTTTATCCTTGAAGAGATTTCTATGAGTGTAGAATGTTGTGGAGAGAGAGGGATATAAAGGTTAATTCCCTTTCTTGAACATAAGGTTGTGAGATGGAAGGCTGGCCTCCATAAACTCAAAATTGAGAACCTTGTTCTAAAGATGCTCTAGGAACAATACATCTATTGTTTGCACCAAAATGGGATCTAGGTAATAGGGCATACTTTGAGGTAGAGCCAAAACCAAGAAGAGCTATAGTAAACTATTGAGAGAATCCCTAGTAAACAATGTCTAAGGTTTGTGCCATGTAAAGATCAAGTGGGAGGTTGTTCTCTAGAAAATAATTAGATCTAAACGAGTAAGGTGTATGGGATGGGAGGTATCCTCTAAATCCCAATGCTATAAGGGTATATAAGCCTGACTTAAGGTCTAATACCAATTGATTCATTTAAGAACTCTCAAGCTGAAGAACCTAGCTTGACGTGGAAAGCACACAACTTGTAAAGTAATAAACCCAAAACCGAGAGAAAAATAATAAACCCAAAAACAAGAGATAAATAACAAGTAGAACTCAAAAACCTCAAGTAAACTTGCTTAGGATTTATTCATCATGGCTAATGGCATAAAGTTGTTATATAATGAGTTCACATAAAAGTGCATACAATTGAACAATTGGAAAAAGGTAGTTAAAAAATTAATACATATAAACTAAGTCTACCTAACAATATGTCCATACATCAAGTAAATGCACAATAAAATTATTGAAAATAAAGGGAGCACTCGCCTGATGTTAAATTGTAGCAAGAAAAGGCTTCATTTGACTTGTGCCTTAGTCAAATGGAGAAATTCAAATTTCTACATCAGTAGGATGACTTGAGTTTCAGATAGCAGGAGTGACATGGCCAAGTCACTTAGCTCAATTAGTCAATTCGAGTTTGTGGGCTAGAAGTAGAGTTGTGCATGAGTTTATTGCTAAGATATAATAATCAAGTGGAGTTATAGTTAGTGAAACTCAATTATCTAAGCTCTAGTCATGAATAGAGTCAGTTAGAGTTCAATTGAGTAGTTGTTAACTCACTGATCTCTTAGTTAACTAGTCAATTTACTAAAAATACCCCTACTCATGCATGGAATTAAAATTTCCTAGTTGATGTGGAGGAAAAGGCACATTGTAATTATCATCTGTATATTAGTTGAGTGTATAGACTTTGCATTTGGAGCCGGTGAGAAACTTCTAGGAATTGCGCAAGGAAATAGGAGGAAGGTTGAGGCCTATTTTGGCTGTGTTGGTCAAAGTAGGAAGAGAGAAGGAGATTAGTGTTGTAGTTCAATTTGAGCTTCAAGGATTAAAGTTGTCATTGTAATAGATCTATATTCTCATATGATTTAATACAACATAGAGGAGGGCTTTTACCCAGTTGGATTACCTAGTAAAAATATTATGTTCATTGTGATTGAATGATTACATGTGTTTCTATTGTATGTTTTCCTTTCCATGGATTGAATAGAAGAAATTTGTGTCTATTATTTTCAGTCTAAATTCATTAGCATCAGCAAATTCAAGCTATTTCTACATGGTATCGGAGCTATTGAAGACTACATAGAAGCCATGTTCCAAATCTTCTCTCGGGAAAAATTTGCATTGCATAGTTTTTGGTGCACATTTTGTTGAGTGCGTCAACAATGTCTTTCAATGGATTGAGGCTTGAGTATGCATTAGATGGCACCTCGAATTTTCTCACTTGTAAATATAGGATGGAAGTTGTCATGGATGATAATTGAGTCTTAGAGTACACAAATTGATATTCCAAAACCACAAGATTATGATGCACAAGCATTTTCTTAGTGGACGAAAGACACAACAAAATCCAAGAGGATTATTCTGGAGGGTGTTAGATATCATGTGGTTTCGAATTTGCATGGAAATGAGACTTCATTTGCAATGTGGAAAAAATTCACATATCTATTCCAAAGCAGCAGTGATGTTAAGAAATTAATTGTGAGAAGTAAGCTCAACAACATTCAAATGGGAAAAAATGAAATTTTCATCCAACACCTATCCAGATTCACTAAGGTTAGAGATGAACTTGGAGGAGAAGGAGAAAATGTGCCATCATCTGAAATTGTGAGCTTAGCACTTCTTGGCCTTCTGAAATCCTGACATAACTATCAAGATTTAGTTAATGGAAGAGACATGCTACTATATTGGGAGAGACTTTGGTCTGATTTGGTTCACGAGGAGATTAGAAGAAACACTAGATATGGTGTCACATCCAAATATAAGGAGGAAGGGAAGTTTGATCTAGCAAGCAAAGGAAATAAATCCAAGAGAAAGAATGCCCAAGGCAAGGTAGAATCCAGCCAAAACCATAGAAAGAAGAAAGACCTCAGTAAAATTAAATGTTTTCAATGCCATGAATATGGACACTATGCAACCAAGTGTCCACACAAGAAATCTAGTAAGAAGTTTATAGGAGCAGCATGAGGTGATGCTCTCACATCACAATTTGAGTTTGATTTCACCCTCATTATATGCATGGCAAGTACTGTATGAGGAAGTGTATGGTACTTAGATTCTAGTGCTTCATTTCATATGACAGGAAGTAAGGAGTTCTTCAGTAGCCTAGAGGAGAAGGACCTACAATTACACATAGAACTTGGAGATGATGGGAGGTATAATACCAAAGGGATTGGAACTGTCACCTTTAAGAAGGAGTCACACTCCCATATTCACCTAAAGAATGTAATGTTTGTGCCTAGTCTGAAGAAAAATATAGTTTCTATAGTTGTACTTTAAGATCGTGGATATGATGTGGTGTCGAGTGAGGGGAAAGCTTATCTGAAACATGATGCTTTGGAAAAGTAAAACATATTGGGGTTTGGGAGAAAAATATCTACAAGCTAGAGGTGAATGCATTGGGCAGCAAGGAAAAACATGTTCAGGGCTGAGATGTTGGAGAGCTCTGGTATAGGCGCATGTGACACCTACACCATGAAGCTTTGAAAATAATGCAGCATATCACCACTAGACTTCCAAAATGCACCATTGATCAACATGATGTTTGTAAGGGATGAACTCTTGGAAAATATGTTAAATCCTCCTTCCACGATCAAGATAGCAGAGGTGAATCCATCTTGGAGCGAGTTCACTCAGATGTGTGTGGATCATTTTCTACAGTCTCAGTTGCAAAACACATGTATTATGTGATTTTTGTATATGATTTTTCCCATAAATGTCGGTTCTATTTTATGAAGAAGAAAGACAAGGTTTATTCAAAGTTTGTTGAATTCAAATCCTTAGTTGAAAATGAGAGTGGATAGAAAAGTAAATCCCTTATGGAGGAGAGTATGTGTCTAATACCTTCAAAGAATTATCTTCCAAGGAGGGTATTAGAAGGGAGTTGATTGCATCTCACAACCCACAATAAAATGGGATAGAAGAGAGGAAAAATAAAAGCATCACAAGTTTTGCAAGAGAATTGTTGCATGATTATGGACTACCACTATACCTATGGAAAGAAGCATGCAATACAAATATTTATTTGCAGAACAAGAGCCCTCACAAGATTCTTGGAATGATCACACCTGAAAGGATTTCTCTAGGAGGAATCCAAATGTATCCAAATTTCACATTTTTTTATCCATGGTCTATTATCATGTCCCCAAAAATAACAGAAAAAAGTTGGAGCCTACTGCAGAAAGGGGGGGTCTTTATAGGATACACAAAGACACCTCAATTTACCAGGTGTACATGCCTTCACTCAGGATGATTGTGATGAGGAGAGATGTCATATTTGATGAGGAGAAATCCATGAGAATCTCTCTAGAGCAAGAGATGACCATTCCACCAGAGGAGGAGCTTCTAGCTCCAAAGGAGGAGCCCCAGTCAGATCCAAAACATGTTGTGGAGCAACCACATGTGGAGGAGTAGAGAGGAGATTGAGTGGAGGCACCCACTCACACAGAGCCTTCTAGAGAAGGGAGGAAGAGAGCTAGGGATGTAGACAAGTTGGTTCATGATGCTTAGGAGCATTTTGGAGCTCCTAGCTCATTGTAAAGACAAAGGAGATCACCAGATAGATATACCATATATATGGCACTCATGACATAATTGATTGATTTTTAGCCTTCTTCATTTGATGAGGCAACTTCCCAGTAGGTGTGGGTAGATGCCATGGTGGAGGAGTATGACTCCATCATGAAGAATGATTCTTGGGAGGTTGTGCTTCGACCTAAAGGAAAATCTGTTATTGGCTCCAAGTGGGTGTATAAGGTGAAACATGTAGTTGATGGCATTGTTGATAAGTACAACACCAACTTTTGTGGCCAAATGATTCTCATAGGTTGAGGGAGTTGATTGTGAGGAAACATTTGCCCCTGTGGCAAGATATTCTTTTATCATGTTCATACAAGCATTGGAAACACAGTTTGGGTTGAAGATCCTCCAAATGGATGTTAAGAATTCCTTACTCAATGGAGTGGTTGAGGGAGAGATCTACATTGAGCATCCTGAGGGATTTGAGAGATTTGATATGGAGACACATGTGTGTAGACTCAGGAGATCCCTCTATGGTCTCAAGCAGGCACCCCATGCTTGGTACACGCATAAATTCCTATCTCAATGGATTGGGCTACACTAAGAGTGAAGCAGATGATAATATCTACTACATTTTGGTAGATTGCACTCTTATCACCTTAGTCCTACATGCAGATGATTTTATATTGACAAAAGATGAGAGGTTGATGTAGCCTTGAAAGGAGGTCCTTGCAAGAGAGTTCAAGATGAAGGATATGGGTTTGATGCACTACTTCCTTTGTTTGGAGGTGTGATAGGGAGATGGAGAGCTATTTGTTTCTCAAGGGAAGCACACTTCTGAAATCCTTCAGAGATTCCATATGCAAGATTAAAATCCCATGGACACTCGTCTTTCTATTTACTAGAGGTAAGAGGATGCTTCTATAGGAGAGGCATTAGAGGGAACTATCTATAGACAGTTGGTGGGGTCCTTGATGTACTTAGTGAATGCAAGGATTGATATTTGCTTTGCATTTAATCAACTTAGTCAGTTTATGGTGGAGCCTACCAAGCTTCATTGGAAAGTAGAAAAACATGTTTTGAGATACCTAAGAGGCACAATATATTTTGGTTTATGGTATAGGAGGACAGATGGAGAGAAGCTCCAAGGCTTCACAAATGTAGATTAGGGAAGAAGTCCATCAGACAAGAAGAGCACAATGAGAGCTATCTTCAGTGTTCGATTAACAATAGTTACTTGGTATAGTAGGAAACATAGCTCTGTAGCACTCAGATCAACAGAGGCTGAGTATATGGACGTTATTAAAGCAACATGCGAGGTTATTTGGATGAGGATGATCTTGGTTGGTCTCTTCAGTTAGGGAATGGAGCCTACTTTGATTCATTGTGATAATTAGAGTTGTATCAAACTCTCTGAAAATCTAGTGTTTCATGATATGTTTGAGCATATAAACATCAAGTACCATCACCTGAGAGATTGTGTGCATAGGAGGATCATCATGTTACAACGCATTCCTACAGACGAGCAAGATGCAAACTTTTTGAAAAAAGATTTGTCAATAGGCGAGTTCGAATTCCACATTAGCAGGATTGGGGTGGTAAAGAACCCTTTTCTTGCTAAGAGGGGGTGTTAAATTATAGTAAGAAAATGATTCATTTCACTTGTGCCTTAGTCAAATGGAGAAATTTAAATTTCCACGTTAGCAAGATGACTTGAGCTGTAGTTAGTTGGAGTGACATGGCCAAGTCACTTAGTTAAATTAATCAATTCAAGTTTGTGGATTATAAGTAGAGTTGTGCATGATTTGATTCCTAAGATCTAGCAATCTAGTGGAGTTATAGTTATTGAAACTCAATTATCTGAGCTCTAGTCATGAATATAATCAATAGGAGTTTAGTTGAGTACTTGTAACTATTGTTAACTCATAGGTCTCTCAGTTAACTCGTTAATTTACTAAAAATATCCTTAGCCATGCATGGAATTCGAATTTCCTAGTTGAGGTGGAGGAAAAGGGACGTTGTAATATCAATTTTATAGTAGTTGAGTGTACACGTTTTGCATTTGCAGTAGGTGAGCAATTCCCCTAGGATTTGCGCAAGGAAATAGGAGATTTCCCTATATTTTAGGAGCTAATTTCCTTAGGAATTGAGCAAGGAAATAGGAGGAAGGTTGAGGCATATTTTGGCTAAGTGTTGGTCAGAGTTGGTAGAGAGCAAGAGATCAGTATTGTAGTGTAGGTTGAGCTTTAAGGATTGAAACTGTCATTGTAATAGATCCATATTCTCATATGATTTAATACAAAACAGAGGGGGATTTTTTCTTAGTTGGGTTCCCTAGTAAAAACATTGTGTTTTTTGTGATTGAATGATTGCATGTGTTTCTATTGTATGTTGTATTTTCCATAGATTGAGCAGAAGAAATTTTTGTATGTTGTTTTCAGTTTGAATTCATTAAGAGCTGCAAATTTCGAGCTATTTCTACACCTGAAAGCTAGACATATTTATGCATGTATGCTCCTTGAAAGTGCACATAAATGTTCCACATCAATAATATTAAAAGAAATCACAATTATTCACACAAATACTATAAAAATATTAACATACTTCCTTATAAAGTAGCTCATAATATCAAGAAGATATCTTTAAGATATTTATAAGATCCTCAACATCTTAAAACCCAAATCTCTTACATTTAATTGAAATATAATTTGATAAAATAAATTCAATTTAAAATGTGATAACATTTCATTGGTGAGAAAATCATTCTGTCATCCAACATTGAGGTTGGCAGCCTAGACTTAGCCAAGTTTGAAAAATAAATAAATAAAGATATCAATTTTACTATTTTAAAAATTATATATATATATATATATCTATATATATATATATAGATATATATATATGTATGTATTTCATTATGGCATAGTCTAACTAATAGAAGAAATGGCCTTTTGAGGACATTTTTTCTCATTAATTCTAATTAGGAGCCAAGATTTTTAAAATTTTTAGTTTAATTTAGTCTATAGAATTCAAGTGTCATTGGATTTTTCAAAGTGTTGAATCCATTTATGCATTCAAAAATGTATTTTAAATAACAAAAAAATTACAATGTTACTTGAAATTGTATTGCTAGTCAAAAAGTCATTTCATCTGAAAGCTACAGGGGCATTTAAATCACTTGGGGCATCTACATCACCTAGGGATGGCACCCAGCCTAGGCCACACCAACCCTAAGCTGACTCGATTTTAACATGTCTCCTCAACTGGTGGTGCTAGTGAGACTTGACATTTATTTTTATATTTTAATTAACAATATTTTTTGATTATTATATTTAGAGATGTTTTATAGTCCAATGTGAGAAAAATGATATAGTAGTTGTAATATACAAAATTTAATAATAATAATAATAATGATTTATGGACTAAATTTAAAAATACTAAAGAATATAAAAAATAATAAATTAATTCAATTATGTAATTTACTTTTATTAATAAAACCACACTTTTTTTTTTCAAAATTCATAACATACATATCACATTAAAATAAATTTAAATAATAATAATTCACATTTATAACTATAATATTTCAAAATATATAATTAAAAATAAAATATTATGTAAAGATTTGAAATATATATAAAATATAAATAATAACTATAAATTAAAATTCCTTTTAGCATATAAATTAAATATTTTATAATTTCACATTTAAAGTTAATTAATATACATACAAAAAAAACTTTTCTAAATTACATTTAAAAATTAAATTATAAAATATGTTAAATAAAAAAGCCAAATATATCTATATATATATATATATATATATATATATATATATATATATATATATATATAAATATATAATTATATCTATTATATCAGAAATTTGAGATTCAAATCCATCAACCATATCTCAGTCATAAGATAAGATTTTTAATAAACATAAACAATTTTAAAACCACACTAATTAGTTTGAAATGTGTCAACAAATGAAATATCATGTAATTTACGCTAAAAAATCTCTCATAAATTATAAAACATTAAAAATAAAATAAAATTATATATAAAAATATGAAATTTATATAAATATAAATAATATTATTAAAAATCAACATAAATTAAAAAATCTAAAATTAAAATAAATTTATATAATTATAACAATTTTAAATTTATTTTAATAAATTTATAAAACATTTTTATATTAAATTTAGCATCCTATAAACCAATTTTAATACCTATCTAACTCAAAACCTATTAAAAGAAGAAAAATCAAAACTACACATTTTAATCCAAATGAAACTTGCAATTATAAACAACATTACAAAACATCAAAACTACAAATTGTAATCAAAGTGAAACATACATTTATAATCATTATATAATACTTAAAACTATGAATTTTAATTAAATTAACACCTGCATTTACAACAATTCTATATATTCGCAAGAGGCAAAGTGTAATCTCTCAGTTTGTGAAAGTGTAATTTAAGTATTTGAGGTGGTGGGATGGTGTAATGATCTCATCTTATTTTATTTTAAGTTGGTTAACTTCAGTTTAAGCGAGGATGGTTTGAATATTAAATAAAGAATATTTAATTTAATTATAAAATATTGTTTTTAAAATTGCGTAAAATTTAGTTAAACATAAGTATATTATAAAGTAATTTAATAGAAAAAGGAATGTAAAATTTAAATTAAAGGTAAACAATCCACAAACCAACTCCTCTCCACCTCACCTCATCCATGATACAAATCAACTCATCTACATGTCACATATATCTCACTAAAAAGCATATTACACTAATTTTTTAAGATGCTAAACAAAATTATGGCACAATGGATGCCAATTATACGGGTGGCTGGCCCTCATAAGAGAAAGATACCATGCCTCAGAATTTTGTCGCCTCCAAATTCACAATTTAAGGTGGCAGCATGAGACCAATGAAGTTTAATTAGGTTATAATTTTATTAAAAAGATAATGGAAATTTTGGTAAGATTTTGAAAAAATTGGATAAAAAAGTTTAGAAATCTAGTTACAGTTGTCAAGCTTCAGAATTTTGGGTGCCCCAAGGATTATTGATGGTGTTGAATCTATTTCCACTATCAAAACATTCAAACACTCTCACGATTAGAGAAGAAGAAGAAATTATTTTAACATCCAAGAGGCTAAAGATAGCCTATGGGACAAATTGTTTCGCCATTTGATCTCTGTGTTCAACCATTTTGTTGTGAAGCCTCACAATAAAAGCTCCCAGCTTCTCGACAAACCCCTTGCTCAATAGAACCACCTGCAAGAATATTTGCATAACTTTCCATGTTGTCTTTGAATGCCTCACAATCTAAAATGAAATGCTTTTATGTTTCCATTTTTCCAAAAAGAACAAAAATACATACTCTTTCTTCCCACACTTCTTTTGGCATTTTCCAACGCCCTGTTTCACAATTAGTGAATTAGTCATTAACTAAACAATAAGAATTTGGGCTCTGCAAGACATATTGGCCCCTCTTTTTGTTGATAATTATGAGTGGGATTAAACTCTTCAATATAGTACTTTTTCTTTCTTCTTAGCTCCTTATCCCAAGTATCCATAACAAGATGTTTTATCTCTTTACAGTTTGTGGGACATATGTTCAAGCAAATACCCCATTAACTAAATCATTTGTTATTTTGCCACATCCAAATACTATTTCTTTTACACAATATGTCGTTAAAGACAACTTTAACCCATCTACCTTTTTCCATCCAAGTAAAAATGTAACCCCTACCAACACATAGTAAGTTCATCTACTCCAACAAGATACCAACCAGGGAAAGCCCTCAAAGGTAAGAGATCAACATTCCATATCCATACATCAGCAGGATACCATGCTTGGAATGTCCTCAAAGGTAAGAGATCAACATTCCATATCCATACATCATTGAGAATTTAAGTGCAGAACTGAAACTTCAAGCCACGTTCATGGTTACGTGATTCAAAAGTCAACATTGGCTTAATTAATACCCATCTGCTTCTTTTTACGCAACAACACCACCTAATTAATGCCACCGGGTTTCGTGCGCCTCACATTCAGTCAAAGCTATTATATAAGAAATTATTCTTCCTCTCACTCTCCACCCATTCACATTATTTCGCTGCATACTCCTGCGAATTTGATTGTTTTTTCCATAATGGGAAGTGTTTCTAGGGCAGCCCTGTTACTGTCCTACATGGCCTTGTGGGCTTTATTAGCGAACGCCTTGGATTCTTCGTTTGGATTTACAGACGAGGATCTCAACTCTGAAGAAAGCCTTCGAGGGCTTTATGATAAGTGGGCACTTCAGCATCGCTCCACCAGAAGTTTGAATTCGGATGAGCATGCCAAAAGATTCGAGATATTCAAAGAGAATGTGAAATACATCGACTCTGTGAATAAGCAGGATGGTCCATACAAACTTGGATTGAATAAGTTTGCAGATCTGAGTAATGAAGAATTCAAGGCCATGCATATGACAACTAGAATGGAGAAGCACAAGAGTCTGCGCCGAGACAGAGGAACACAGAGTGGATCATTCATGTACCAAAATTCCACGAGCCTGCCAGAGTCGATTGACTGGAGGAAAAAGGGAGCGGTAACTCCTGTGAAGAACCAAGGCCAATGTGGTATGAACATAAATTTTACAGAATGAATCTCAATTCACTGATCATGTTTACATATAGCTTTTATATCAATGGTAGATCAGCACATGGTTAGTATAAATGGGAGCATAAGAAATTTAAGAGAATATAATGTTTTTTTCGTCATTTTGCAGGAAGTTGTTGGGCATTTTCAACTGTGGCTGCTGTAGAGAGCATTAACTATATTAAAACAGGGAGGCTGGTTTCTTTATCAGAGCAACAGTTGGTAGATTGCAGTAAAGAGAACGCAGGTTGCAACGGAGGGCTTATGGACTATGCCTTCCAATATATAATAGATAATGGAGGCATCTCTACTGAAGATGCGTATCCTTATACTGCCGAAGCGGGCGAGTGCAGTACAACCAAGGTATAATAAGCGTAAGTTAATATGGGTTTCTGCTTTAAGAAAAGAGCAATCTCAGCAATCTTAGTAAATACTGGTTTGATGAATCGGTGTGAATAAGTTAATATAGATTCGTGCATGAAGATAGATAAATCATAGTAAACCTCGTGAAATGGATTTGTGTATTTTTAAATGGAGTAGAAATTGGTATGGGGCTTAATTTTAGGGTTTTCAATTTTATGTTTTATAATGAAGATTATTTAGACGGTAGGGTCTTGGAAGTCATTAAAAAATTAGTCATTTATTTATTGAATATTTGATAGGTTAGTTTTTTGAATTTAAGATATGCATCTCCGATACTAACACTTTCGTTTTTATATATGATGCATGATACTTGTGTTTAGTGTTTGTTTCTATATTTATATTTAATTTAGGTTAAGTGTTTTTTTATAATTTTTAGAGGGAGATGTGTAAGTTTTTTTATATTTCATATTTCACTTAACATATAACATATCAAGAATCAGTTTCAGTTTATCTTGAAGATGTTTGTGTTTTCTATATTGAATGTAGATTAAGTGTTCTTTTATATTTTTTTAGAAAGAGATGTGTAATTTTTTTTGTATTTAATATGGACTTAACATATAACATATTAAGAATTAGTTTAAATTCATCTTAAATATGTTTGTGTTTTGTGTTTGTTTCTACATTAAATGTAGGTTAAGTTTTTTTTTTTTTGTTTTTGTTTTTTAGTTTTTAGAAAAAGATGTGTAATTTCTTCCATACTTAATATGGATTTAACATATAACATATCAAGAATTAATTTAAATTTATGTTAAACTTTGAACCTATCATGTATATAGAGCTATCAAAATTTGGGAAAATGTTTGCGGTTCTAGGAATTTGATCCTTCTAAACACATGGTGGTTGAAATATTTCAATTGTATGTTGCTCAAAATAAGGGAGACGTACAAATCTACAAGTGTTCAATATGGATTTGACACATGGTATATTAAAAACTAGTATAAATCTATCTTATCTTTGAATCTATCATGCACCTAGAAGGATAATAATTTTAAGAAAGAGATTTGATCCCTCTAGACACATGATAGATCCATTATTAAGATGGATTTTATGTTAGTGTTATCATCACAAATGAAAACAAATTACTATTTATTAACTCTTTTTTCTTAAATTGTGTTAAAATTATTTTCAAAACTTAACTAAAAACACATTGTTTATATATAAAATAGACATTTCTCATCATATCTATAAGTGCTTATATTTCATAGATAAATAAAAGATACAAAATTTTCTTTTATAAGCTAGACCCACAAGAGATTTGAAGTGATGACCTATCACAAAGAATGTCTTAAAAGGACACACATTCATCATCAATCTAAAGCTCCATAGACACAAAATTGAATAATAAAAATATAACTAATTATCACGTCCTTCTCAATCTTCACCATCCAACCACTTAATTATTCATCTTTAATTAAATGAAAACCCAATGACAATATTATTGGTCAAAATAATACCATTCCATTGGAGCTAAATTGATGGGAGTTTATAAAAAATAATTATATCTAGCTCATGGTTAAACTTAAATTGACAAGAGTTTATAAAACTAATTATATTTGATTTTAATGTATATTTTATGAGATTTAATGATTAAGTATATTTGAATTGAATATATATTTGTATAAGTTTTATAACATTAAACATTATATTATAAAAGTTTCGATAAGAGTTTTTAAAATGGTTAGATAATTTCTTAATAATAATAGGTGTAATAATGACGCAATATTATATTTACATGATAGTTTAATCATTGTGATATTGTATTTGATATAGATTAAATCGAAAGCAACAACAATAGTTATTGATGGCTTCGAAGATGTCCCTTCTAACAATGAAGAAGCTCTCAAGAAAGCAGTGGCTCATCAACCAGTGTCTGTAGCCATCGAAGCAAGTGGACAAGATTTCCAATTTTACTTAAAGGTAACTAATCATGATCCTTTACATTGTCTTTAAGGATAACTTGATAAGAGATTAATAATTTAGAATGTACACTTAATTTATTTTTTGCTATATAGGGAGTATTCACTGGTAAATGTGGCACTGAACTTGATCATGGAGTTGTAGTGGTTGGGTATGGCAAGACTCCTGAAGGAATCAATTACTGGATAGTTAGAAACTCTTGGGGAGATGAATGGGGAGAAAAAGGATATATAAAAATGAGTCGAAATATTAAGGCGACTGAAGGTAAGTGTGGTATTGCCATGCAAGCATCATATCCAATCATGAAGGCTAAAGCTCTTGATTTTGAATTAGATGTTGATCACATTAGTGATGAACTATAACTATTGTCACAACAAAAAATTGTATTCCAAGGTCAAAAAAAATGAAGATTCTTTCTTCATTTATGTGTAATTAAGTTTGGCCATTATATTATATTATTGTATGGACGATAGCTATTCTTCACTTGATAGTTAAAAATGTATTATTGTATTGGATTATTATTAATAATATTGAAATAGATTTAAATTAAATTGTTAAATATTTTAGAAATGCATACTTGATATTGTGGGAATAATTAAGATGATAAAGTTGTTTCACCTTTCTAATTACTTTTTCCTTAATACTAAAAAAATACAATATTAAGTTGGATTAATGTTAATATTTTTCTAAATGAAATTTCTCATCTCTAATTCATTATAAAACAACATTAACATTATTCAAGTGCTTAAAACACAATATAGAAAAAAGTTAGAACTTGTACAACTGCACGTACAATAATAAAATTGCATAATTAATATACATTTCACTTCTTTCCCTTTAAAAATTAATCTTCAGTATTTCTCTTTTTTCCTTCCCTCTTTTTAACTTTTTGCCACCTCATTGAAGGAGTCACAAAAGCTAACTATAAATCAAAATATGAAATATTAGGATTCTTACAAGGATCGACTCCATATATTAATCAAATATACCACTTTCACAATGTATTTCATTTTATCTAAAAAGACTTTAGCTACCATGACTTGCTTTGAAGGGAAAATCATTGTATTCATTTCTTCTACTTTATCCCTTTAGAAACGAGTGGATCCACTAATCTATATCTACATGTATAATTTCTTCTACCACAATATAGACTTCTTAAACCCTCCACCTATGCCTAATATGTAATCTAAAATCTACTTAACCGTCTCAACCAAAACCTTCCTTCATCATGCATTATGGTTTCAAAACCCTAAATTTTTCAATAAAATTATTGAAGGAAATATTTTCATTATGCTTGATGTTCTAAATCTTAACCTCTTTATATTATTTTAAAAAGAAAATAACAAGAGTCAATACATCTTCTTCTAGACTCTATCAAACTTCCCTTTATAACTGGAGTAACTAGAGTAAACACAATGGTAATTTTGGTTTATTATGACCCTCAATCCGTTACAATGCTATGTAGTTTGTTTAAAAAAGTATTTTCCATTTTTCAGCTTTTTAATTATAACTTTTATTTATTAATAATGGAAAGGGTTCATAAAAAGGGTTATATATATATATATAACTTTTATTTATTAATAATGGAAAGGGTCCATAAAAAGGGTTTCATATATATATGAAAATTATATTATAGGTTTTGATTCACATATATCAATTTTAAAATACGTTTAATAATAAATTTAAATAAATATTTAAAAAATATTTATTTATTTATTTTTGTTTATTGAAATGTTATTAATAATTTATTAAAATAAATTAAAATACATTTTCAAAATATTTTAAAACATATGTAATAATTAGGTTAATAAGAATGTTTTACTTTACTTTAACACATAAATTATTTTTAATTGTATTTATGAATATTGTTTTTATTTTTTTTATTTAATTTTTAAATATATTTAATAATGAGTATTAGTAGAGCTTATGGGGCAGTTCAATTGGGAATTGTCATGCTATGAAGTATTATGTAAATTGTGAGATTTAAGGTTCAAATCCATGTCATAAATCCATATTTTATTATATATATGTATTTACAATTTCAGATCACATGTGCAAATGAAAGGAAAAGTCTTTAGGAAAGGGCTTGAGAGAGACTTCAAGGAAGGGAAGTAGTCATTTTCATCGAAGTTATTGATATATTGACATCCTACCAAGTTGGGGGCAGGCAATCCTTGTGAGTGTTTACCCCGAAAAAACGAGAGTATTAATAAAAATAGATTATTTGTTTTAATAAAATAATATGAAAATCCTAAATAATTTTGGTAGCTTATGTTAATTAGATTTTTCTAAAGTAGTTACTAGAAATGATATTATTCTTTTCATACAAATTTGATTCTTACATACCACAAATTAAATTCATGATAAATATTTTTTATAATAACTTTGAATCTTATTGTTAAACAATCTCTCAATAAATAAATAAATAAATCAAATTAATAAATAAATCAAATTAATAAATAAATCAAATCCTTCCTTAATTGAAAAACATAAATAAATAAACTTCGATGTAGATAAAATGTACTCTACAAACATTATTTACCATTGCAACATCTCCATTTCATTCTAATATTTTAATTTGAAAATACAAACATATTAAAAAAATAAATGGTTAATATAATATTTGATTTCTTTTGACATGTCATAATTTGGCATTAATTATTTGTTTGGATTGAATTAAGGGAATCTTGAAACTTTGAGACTTAAGCTCGTTAGTCAAATTTGATTGATTATTGATACCTTTATCACCCGTTGTCACAATTTTAAAGAAGAACGTTAACGGACATAAACCTTTTTAAACATTTTTAATTGTATTTGATAGGGAAATTATGTTGTGATGCTCAATTTAGCCATCAAATTCAATCCTTACTCAAGACCACAAAGATTCACGAGTGTTAAAGATTTTCTTTGCAGATTATTGCTATGACCCCAGCGAAGAATATATCTCTTGATAAATATATGGAAATATGTGTCAATCATCAACAGAGGAATAATCCACTTCCACACATGAATCGATTACAAGGATAGAATCTAAAGGGTTTGATGATATGATAAGTCTAGTGATCAAAACTTAACCTTTCCTAATACTTTTAAGGAATTCAAACTTACTTTAGAATGGTAATTCAAAAAACACTTAGAAAAACACATAAAAAAATTAAAATCGCTTGTAATTTTTGAATGATAACCAATATCATAAAATGTTAAAATAAGGGTAAGATTTTTAATAATCTATTAATGTTTTTATTAGCTTGATGGATATGGGTTCATCACATAATACTTACTTTTGATATTTAAATACTTACTTTTAATATTTAAATACTTACTTTTGACATTTAAATACAAAAACCATATCTATTTTAGTTGACTTTTATCTATTTTTTAATAAAATGTATCTTTCTAGAGCATTAAATCCATTACATAATTCACATTTAGATAAATATTCTACTACCATATTGGTATATCCAATATTTTATGTGTCACTTAATGGAAAGTCTCTTATAGAATCTCAAACACCTTGTCTTCGTGAATCCCCACTTGAGTTCATGTATAATCAAAATTGTCGATTCTTGTCAATATGGGAATTGGCATCACATTTAATTTATATGCTTCATGTTTTTTTGATCGAACACTCACTATAATTCCATTTCCTTTGTTACCTTTTCCCTAACTCCTGGCTATGTACGAAACCAAGAAAAATGGTCATAGGTTATGGATGTAACTTGTAATGACAATGGGAGTTTAATAGTAATATTAATTACAAATCAGTTATTTTGAATGACAATTTTGAGTTAAAAATAATAGACAGTAATAAAACCTATGAAATTAATGTCATCTTTCCTTTTTAATGTTCACATACTCCATCTCACTAATAGTACCAATCTCGTTGATTCATAGTTATTTTCTTACAACTATAATGCTATATGTTTGCTTATTAAAATTCATGACACGGTTATGGTTTTAGTAACTAATATGATTGTTATTGTAGCATGTTGATGGGATTCTCAACCACCTAGTATGTATTTCATGGTAGTCCTCACTAATATGATAGATAATGGAAACAAAACACATAACTAAGAATTGAATGTAAATACCTCGACAATGTATCAATATTGCATATAAACTTGTTGAAGCTAATCATAAAGATAATGCATAACTTTTCTTTGCTTCATATAAAACTATTTAAAAATTATGTTTGGGATCAAAAACATTATCTCAAGCTTAGTGAAATTTTCTAACTTCAATGACCTTCATTATGTTTAGAAATGAACTCCCACAAAATGAATCAATGTCACAAAACCCTAAAATGGGATTACAACAATGAGAATTGTAATTTTTTCACCCTTTACAACATCATCAAATCTTCACTCTTTTGTCCAACATAATCATTCCTCTTTTCCTAATGTCATGCATGTTTATTTATCTCGCTCTTTCACTTTCTTCTTCTTGTTTCTGATAACATTTACATAACTGTGACAATACTCTGCAAATATTTTGAGAATTCCCCTTAGTTCTCTTTGTCCCTACCTAATCCCAAGTGCAGTATCCAAGAAGACACATCCTTTATAGCAATATTGTCTGGAATCATTTTTCGGCATTATATGGGGTTCTTAAGAAAATTAAGGAGAAGGTAACATATTTTTTAACTTGAAACTTACGCATTAGGATTATGCCCTAACATCCCACTATTTCATGAATTTTTACACATTATGAGAGATAATATGAACAATCAATCTCATCAACAAAAATAACATACTTAGTGGGCTTGTGTTAGGTCCCTATAATACTAGTGATTCCCCATTACTATTGTCATTGTATCCCTTATTGTTATTGTTGTGCCCCTATTGTCCCCATATTGTTATTGTTGTGCCCCATAGAAGCCCACTATTGTTATTTTTGTGCCCTTATATTATTATTGTTAGGTCGGCTTTGGTTATATTGTGACCCCTTAGACTCCTATATATAGAAAGGAGGTTTTGTCATTTGTATCATCCAAGAATTATTCATTTATGTAATGTAAAGGAGGTTTCCCCCTCGAAATGGCTTATTTTGAAGGTGTTTATCTATATTTTTGTGAGCTAGTTTTATAACATTTGGTATCAGAGCTTGGATTCTAGGGTTTCCCTGCTCCAAACAGGCCATTGTGGAATTTTCGCTATAAATTTGTTTTTGCGACGTTTCAGAAGCAAAAAAAAACCCATTTGAGCCGAAATCGCTCGGAACCTCGGGTCTGAATTTTAGATCTTGTATTGCTATATT
This sequence comes from Pinus tabuliformis, assembly GCA_031772625.1. NCBI lineage: Eukaryota > Viridiplantae > Streptophyta > Pinopsida > Pinales > Pinaceae > Pinus > Pinus tabuliformis. The sequence continues at coordinate 930,090,779 of CM062811.1, read as the reverse complement.
GTCGGAGATATGATCCAAGGAAGTTAGGGTTTTTGCAGGATCCCGAATTATATCTCAAACAGGTGACTTGGGGAAAATCGTCGTAACTTTTTGTCTGAGCATCAAATTGAAATTTCACAAAAAGTTACGGAAAGAGGACGGACTGTAATTTTTTGTGTATCAGTTTTAGATCCTAAGGTCAAAACAGTGACACGTGGCACTTCTTACAAGCTCGCTCTACTGAACCAGTCTATAATCAGGTCATCGCGGGAGATTTGGTATAACGCTTCATTGGAGAATTCAATATTGATCAGACTTGAGGGATCAGAAAGAGTACTCAGAGGGTTACCGTGGGAAGCAATTTTAGACCTTGGAGATCCAAAATTACAAAGATACAACAGATTCAATATTGAGATCGTACAAAGTGAAAAAAGGTGTGTAGTGTTTTTTAATTTTTTGCATAAGTTTGATTTGAAAAATTAGTTTGAAGGAATTCAAAGGGCATAGTGAAGCATTATTATTAGTAATTGATGCCCTGAAGAAAGAAAATGAAAACACCTAGTAAGCAACCTGAAATCTCTAGCATGACTCATGAAAAAGAGGAAGAAATACAACATGATATATCAAAATTATGAGACCAAGTGGAACAAATTTCACTCACACAAAAAGTAACAGAAGTTAAGATGGATGGTTTAAAGAAAGACATAGAAGCTAAGATGTATGGCATGGAAGCTAAGATGGATGGTTTAAAGAAAGGCCTAGAAGCTAAGATGGATGGCGTGGAAGCTAAGATGGATGGTGTGGAAGCTAAGATGGATGGCATGGAAGCTAAGATGGATGATTTAAAGAAAGGCATGGAAGCTAAGATGGAATATTTGAAGACAGATTTGACAAAATTTCTACAAGAAATGCTTACTAATGGCGAAAGGGTAGTAAAGGAAACTCATGATGAGAACAAAATAAATGTTAATCATGATTTCATAGACTCTAACGTTGGATCGAAGAACCACCATGTTCGAAAGATCGATATGAGGAAGTTTGATGGCAAGGTGTTATCACTCAGGTTCTCCCTTTTGACTCCTAAAGGGATACGGCCAAGGTAACCACAAACCAACTTTGGACTGCAGGCCCTAGCCTACCTGCAGTCAGAGAGGGCTCTCTCTTTATGATTTAGCTTTGTTGAAAGGGGTGATTTTAGGCTAGATATGATGCACAGGGGTTTTGATTGAGTTTTGGTGGGAAAACTGACACTTTCAGGTAGAGAGGCAGAGTATAGTCTGAATCTTTCAAGCCATTGGGCGTGGAGTCGAGGAGGGGAACTGCTGGTGCGTTTCCTTAATAACAGTGAGGGAACATGGAGCAAGATAGCTGAGGTTGAAGCAATTTTCAGGTTTAAGGGATGGACTGAATGCTAAAGAAAGAGAGGCAGTTAAGAATCTCTCCAACAGATTAGCAGAGAAAATAACAGGGCGCTACCTAGGGGCAGTTAAGAATCCCTAGATAATTGGCCAACACAGGTGAATTGGGGTAGACATGAGCCAGGAGGAATTCAATGTTCATAACTAATTCTTTTAGAGGAAAACATCAAGAAACAGCAGAAATTGAGCATAGAGAGTATTTAAACTAATTCTAGGCTATTCTTTTTTTTTTTCTGCTATTTAGATAATGGCAAACACATAAACAGAGATGAGAGGCACTTATTGCTTCAGGACACAGCGCAGGAATTCCATCTTCAACTCTTCAAAACGTTCATCAGCAACAGACAGTTCGCTCTCCAAGCTTTAAGCAATCTTTGATTACAGAAAAGTTCAGGTATACACAGCGAGTCTCTAGTGAAAATTCTCAATTAACCAACCCTTAAAAACTATACAGAGGGTGGTATATATAGGGCAAAACTCTCTGCAGAGTTCCTTTATTACATCTTGACCTAATTAGGTCATAAAAAATGACTACTTGACCTAACCCTATCCTGAAATAAATACAAAAAAATATCTCGGGCCGTGCTTAGGGCCGATGTATCAAAACTGAATAAATGATGCTGTCCTTGGTGGCTTGCTGCAGTGTTTTCTGCAATAAATGAGTATGGGTTTCTACTTTCTTGCTGTCCTGGTGCTTTGAATGCCTTGATGGTGATTTGAAGGCAAGGATGGGCTGATGCTTATTGATTTGACTTTCTGGGGGCTTCATCAATGTTCAGGTGCCTCGAGCCCCTAAAAAAATCTTAACTGATACTCTCTGGTGTCTTTTCTTCCACTGATACTCTCTGACAAAATCTGGACTGCTGATCTGATGTGCTGCGGGTCTAATCACCAGTAAATGGCCGCTGTTAGGCCTCTGTATCATCTGGAATGATCTTCTGCTCCTTTTGGTGTGCTTTGTGAAGAAAAAAGATCATTTTTGCGCCTTTTCAGGCTTCCTGGGGCCGCGTGGTGAGAAGATTCCTTAAAGATTCCCTGAAGATTCTAGGCGCAAATCGCTCATCAAAAACTGCCTCAGAATTGGATTCCGGGGCTTCAAAGTGCGACTTTTGCGCCTCTGCGCCCAAAAAGTGCTGATGACGTCAGCATTGTACGGCAGGTGACGTCAGCATGACGTCAGCAGGACGACGTGGCGGGATGACATCAGCATGATGTCATCACGTACAGTTGATGACATGGCAGGCACGGTGGCGAGGACACGTGGCAGGAGGCCACGCAGGCAGGTGACTCATCGGGTGACTGGACAAGGGGTTACGTAAGCAGGGTCTATGCAGGGGGTGACGTGGGGTATGACGTCATAGGGCGGTAAGCAGTTTATGGTGCATCGCTTTCAGGGGAGAGCTGTTTTGGAGGGAGGGGCTTCGCCACAGCCCAGCGCCTGACGCGTGGCGGGAGTACGGCGGTAATACCGCCCATCTCCCGGACGCTAAGGTTCGAGCGGTTCAGGGATGGGGCGGCCCGCCCACCGTCGATCTGCGGGGCTGTGGATCGGACGGCCGGCGGACACGAAGGGCGGCAGGTTTAGTGCGGGGTATATGCAGAGTATATTCGTTTTTTAATATTTTCGCGGGTGGGTTAAAAACTTAGGGAATGGGTTTATGTGGGTTTTACAGGCGCGGGCTTAATATTTATGCACAGAAACTTTGGGTTAGGGGCGGAATATGGGTTTTTGAGGGTTTTTGGTTTAGGGAAGAGGTTATTATTCTGACCAGATGTCAGAGTAATCCCTGGACACGGATGGGCTAAAGACAGTCCCAGATGGACTGTGATTTCCCGGACTTATAGAGAATATGGCTATATTGCCAGGGAGGGGTATTTACATAGGGGAGTTTATATACATGATTAAAATAGGGGAAGGGGGAAAATTGTCAGGGAGTTATATAAATAAGTTAATAGTTAATATGGAGATGAAAAGAGGGCGCTAAGGTGTGAGACCTTAGGCCATTTTGGGGAAAAGAAGGCTCACAGATGATGAGTGAGCAGTCCTTGAGTGAAGGAGATCCTCACCAAGGCAAATGTCATGGAGATGATGAAACTGAGAGGCTCAAGCAGATCTTGATCTCTTGGGGGATGTTAGTAAGTGACTTTGGGGTGATGGGAAGAAGGGAGAGGTTAGTGAATTCCAGCCTGAGTACCTCCAACTGAAAAACTGCCTCAAATCGAAAAATGGATTGCTTATCAAAATTGGAACACAACAGTGTCACTTAGACTAGCACACTCTTATGGACACTTCTTTGGCCATCTGTAGCAAATATGGAGCATTGCAGCATGCATAGTACAACATATTTGGCATGTAAAACTGTCGATCATGAAAGATGATTAACCTGCTGCAGCAGGAGGCTAACAATGGCTCCACTTGGGGATGGCTTTTCCTTGTGAAAGGCCAAGAACAACAGGTCAGACTGCCTTGTATTCAGTTGTTGCTGTGTTTTGCAAATTTCCCTTGGCTGACTGCCTTATTGATCCTACCTACCTACCTACCCTAACCAATACTTACTTTGCTGTTAGGTGTAGTGAAATAGCCAATGTAGCCACTTAAGCAATAATAACATGAGTGGGCTTTGCTGCTTGTGCTTGCTGGTGAGACCAACTGAGGTTTTGCAATTTGTTATGGCTTTGTCAATCTTTGAGAAGATCAGGAAGCTACTGACCTCCTTTGCGGTGTTTAAATACTGTACAAAACTGTCCTGCAACATATATATACAATTTCTAGGTTGAATTAAAGAACTGTACAAAGGTTGAGGATCGCTACCATGCCTTGGAGTTGGGAGATCATCGACAACTCGATACTGAGCCGTGCAGCCTGTTGATAGCGAAGAGCATTGATCTCTTTCATCATTCTGCCTGCCAACGGATAGGTCATTTAGAACTTGCAGAGGTGCTTATAATTTATTACAATCTGGCTCGAATAGGACTTGACTGATCTGTGCAGGCTGCTGGTCTTCTTCTTCTTTGAACAACTCAGATGGCTGAAAACAAAGAGGCAGGGGATCCACTTGGATCATTTGGTCATATGCTGCTGCTTCTGGGTCCTCCTCAATCTGATATTCAATGGCTCTTTGGGGCTGCAAAACTAGAGGCAATACCTTTGGAACAATATCTTGATTAACCTCTAGACGGTCAATAGCAACACGCGGTGACACTTGATCATATACAACATGATAGTTATCCTTAATAAATTGAAAAGTTTCAAAACAAAAGGGTAAAGTTCCTTCACTGAAATCAACACACTCTGCGTTTTCTTCCTTTTCTTCATAGCTGAGATGGGCATGTTGATCAATGGGTTCAGGTTGCTGAACCTGAACACTGCTTTCTGCCAAAATAGGGTCTAATTCCTCTGCAAGGCTGATTTGGTCGTTAGGCTCATAATCATCATCATACAGATCATATTTGGGCAGACAATTGAAAGAAGAGAAGCTATTATATTCACACAGTATATCAAGAGAATGCTCCATCATGTATGATTGGATGAATATGTCATCTGTTTTGTGGCAGGTTTGTTCGTGAATGTCACTACTTTCCTGTTGCGAAACAGATCTGTTCTGGTGCTCTGAACATTCCACTTTCATTGTGATCAGCTGCAACATTTCCTCTGTCCTTTGTAACACACTATGAAATCTTTCTTCTTGCTCTGCTTTGCGCTGTTCTTCCCTCCTTCTTAGATTTGCCTCTACGTCCACAGCTATGTCCTGCATCTGTTTCAAAGTGGACGGGCATCTTTCTCTTAAACATAATTCCATCTCTGCGTCAAATGCTCTAGGATATTGCAATAGAGCTAGATCAAGGGAAGGTCTTATATTTAAAGGCATGGACTGATAAACTTGATTGAATCTGTTTGAAACTACTGAACAGATTCATCTGGATGCCTTTCTAAATGATTGTATTCTTCGATGAGCACGAGGAGATTACCTCTGGTCATCCATCTATCAAGGAACAGCTTGGCACACTGCTGAAACTTAGAGATGCTCGCCTCAGGCAACGCTTTAAACCAAGTCCTAGCTTCGCTTTGCAAAGAAAGGGCAAATAGTCTAAGACTGACATCTTCATCTTCCACTTCAAATGTATTAAGATAATCTTCAAAAGCCTGGATATGTTTCTGGGCAGTAATACCATTCTCTCCATCAAATCTAGGGAGATATTCAGGATGATTTTCCGGCAGAGGACCAAGCACAGGAGGCAAAATGAGCGGCTTATATCTTTCAGGAACTTTATGAGGCACGAGAGTATGTACAGGAACTAGAAGACTGGGCTCTATTTTTGGTTCCTCCTTGGCTGTATGATGATCTTCAACAACATTTGAAAGCTGCTGCTCTGATGTGCAAGGAGGCTTTTCAACAACCTTTTCCAAAGGAAAATCATAAAAATATGACATGAAATTGTTTTTAAAGTACAATATACACAGCAAAATCTGGTGCAAGAGAAAGAACATGATCTCTTGGATGATAGTCCAAGTCAAGAGCCTGATCTGCTTATATAATTCCTTCGAGTTCATTTCTCCAGCGGAGTCTTTATTATAAGGATGATATGGAGTCGCCAGGTGGATGAATCAACCTTGACGTGCCTGATCTCTGTCCACCGTCACAGATTAGAGCCGAACATGAAAAACCCTGAAGAAAAGGAACACTTTCTCCAGAAAATGAGGCGAACTGGTCAAAATTGAGGATTTACACTAATAAACACATGATTCACTCCACAGTGGAGTCGCCATTATGTTATCGCTCAGGTTGTCCCTTTTGACTCCTAAAGGGATACGACCGAGGTAACCACAAACCAACTTTGGACTGCAGGCCCTAGCCTACGTGCAGTCAGAGAGGGCTCTCTCTTTATGATTTAGCTTTGTTGAAAGGGGTGATTTTAGGCTAGATATGATGCACAGGGGTTTTGATTGAGTTTTGGTGGGAAAAATGACACTTTTAGGTAGAGAGGCAGAGTATAGTCTGAATCTTTCAAGCCATTGGGCGTGGAGTCGAGGAGGGGAACTGTTGGTGCGTTTCCTTAATAACAGTGAGGGAACATGGAGCAAGATAGCTGAGGTTGAAGCAATTTTCAGGTTTAAGGGATGGATTGAATGCTAAAGAAAGAGAGGCAGTTAAGAATCTCTCCAACAGATTAGCAGAGAAAATAACAGGGCACTACCTAGGGGCAGTTAAGAATCCCTAGATAATTGGCCAACACAGGTGAATTGGGGTAAACATGAGCCAGGAGGAATTCAATGTTCATAACCAATTCTTTTAGAGGAAAACATCAAGAAATAGCAGAAATTGAGCATAGAGAGTATTTAAACTAATTCTTGGCTATTCTTTTTTTCTGCTATTTAGATAATGGCAAACACATAAACAGAGATGAGAGGCACTTATTGCTTCAGGCTGCAGTGCAGGAATTCCATCTTCAACTCTTCAAAACGTTCATCAACAACAGACAGTTCACTCTCCAAGCTTTAAGCAATCTTTGATTACAGAAAAGTTCAGGTATACACAGCGAGTCTCTAGTGAAAATTCTCAATTAACCAACCCTTAAAAACTATACAGAGGGTGGTATATATAGGGCAAAACTCTCTGCAGAGTTCCTTTATTACATCTTGACCTAATTAGGTCATAAAAAATGACTACTTGACCTAACCCTATCCTGAAATAAATACAAAAAAATATCTCGGGCCGTGCTCAGGGCCGATGTATCAAAACTGAATAAATGATGTTGTCCTTGGTGGCTTGCTGCAGTGTTTTCTGCAATAAATGAGTATGGGTTTCTGCTTTCTTTCTGTCCTGGTGCTTTGAATGCCTTGATGGTGATTTGAAGGCAAGGATGGGCTGATGCTTATTGATTTGACTTTCTGGGGGCTTCATCAATGTTCAGGTGCCTCGAGCCCCTAAAAAAATCTTGACTGATACTCTCTGGTGTCTTTTCTTCCACTGATACTCTCTGACAAAATCTGGACTGCTGATTTGATGTGATGCGGGTCTAATCACCAGTAAATGGCCGCTGTTCGGCCTCTGTATCATCTGGAATGATCTTCTGCTCCTTTTGGTGTGCTTTGTGAAGAAAAAAGATCATTTTTGCGCCTTTTCGGGCTTCCTGGGGCCGCGTGGTGAGAAGATTCCTTAAAGATTCCCTGAAGATTCTAGGCGCAAATCGCTCATCAAAAACTGCCTCAGAATTGGATTCCGGGACTCCGAAGTGCGACTTTTGCGCCTCTGCGCCCAAAAAGTGCTGACGACGTCAGCATTGTACGACGGGTGACGTCAGCAAGACGACGTGGCGGGATGACGTCAGCATGACGTCATTACGTACGGTTGATGACATGGCAGGCACGGTGGCGGGGACACGTGGCAGTGATGTGGTAGGAGGCCACGCAGGCAGGTGACTCATCAGGTGACTGGAGAAGGGGTGACGTAAGTAGGGTCTGTGCAGGGGGTGACGTGGGGTATGACGTCACAGGGCGGTAAGCGGTTTCTGGCGCACCGCTTTCAGGGGAGAGCAGTTTCGGAGGGAGGGGCTCCGCCACAGCCCAGCGCCTGACGCGTGGCGGGAGTACGACGGTAATACCGCCCATCTCCCGGATGCTAAGGTTCATGCGGTTCGGGGATGGGGCAGCCCGCCCACCGTCGATCTGCAGGGCTGTGGATCGGACGGCTGGCGGCGGACGCGAAGGGCGGTGGGTTTAGTGCGGGGTATATGCAGAGTATATTCGTTTTTTAATATTTGCGCGGGTGGGTTAAAAACTTAGGGAACGGGTTTATGTGGGTTTTACAGGCGCGGGCTTAATATTTATGCACAGAAACTTTGGGTTAGGGGCGGAATATGGGTTTTTGAGGGTTTTTGGTTTAGGGAAGAGGTTATTATTCTGACCAGATGTCAGAGTAATCCCTGGACACGGATGGGCTAAAGACAGTCCCAAATGGACTGTGATTTCCCGGACTTATAGAGAATATGGCTATATTGCCAGGGAGGGGTATTTACATAGGGGAGTTTATATACATGATTAAAATAGGGGAAGGGGGAAAATTGTCAGAGAGTTATATAAATAAGTTAATAGTTAATATGGAGATGAAAAGAGGGCGCTAAGGTGTGAGACCTTAGGCCATTTTGGGGAAAAGAAGGCTCACAGATGATGAGTGAGCAGTCCTTGAGTGAAGGAGATCCTCACCAAGGAAAATGTCATGGAGATGATGAAACTGAGAGGCTCAAGCAGATCTTGAACTCTTGGGGGATGTTAGTAAGTGACTTTGGGGTGATGGGAAGAAGGGAGAGGTTAGTGAATTCCAGCCTGAGTACCTCCAACTGAAAAACTACCTCAAACCGAAAAATGGATTGCTTATCAAAATTGGAACACAACAGTGTCACTTAGACTAGCACACTCTTATGGACACTTCTTTGGCCATCTGTAGCAAATATGGAGCATTGCAGCATGCATAGTACGACATATTTGGCATGTAAAACTGTCGATCATGAAATATGATTAACCTGCTGCAGCAGGAGGCTAACACAAGGATCTCGTAACATGGATACTACAGATGGAGAAATTTTTCGATCTCCATAATGTGCAAAACACACAAAAGGTATGATCCAAAATGGATCTAGTATAGACTTCTAAGCCTAAAAATATTCCTGACAGAGGAAAATTAAAGTCAAAGGATGCTCTTGGAAATAGTCTCATTACATATATCTCTTCATTCTGAATCTGAAGGCAATTTTAATGGACCAAAACGGACTCCGGATGAAGGAGTTATTGTAAAATGAAAATTGTCCATTGTCCTTAGAAAAGGAGGCAATTTCATTAACCTTCAAACTATATTCAAAATGTTGATTTTTTTGTATAGGCTCACGGGCCAATCCATAGCTGACACATGGCAGGCCGAGATTGGGCCACGTGGCCCTATTTGATTGGTCAAAAAGGAAATCGGGCAATATTATATCGCATCACAAATGTACCAAAGGGAAGGACTTAACCATAGGCCTTAAGGCATTGTGATATGCGATTACCGCTTTATTGAATCGCAAAAAGCCAAAGGGAGGACTTCACCCAAGGCATGAAGACTTGCGATGGGCTGATTGCGATGAGTATTGTCAGCCATCAGATAAAAAGGAATCAATGGTCGAGATGCGAATGGTGATCGCAAATCGAAGAGGCAAGACTGCGGGCCATGGAACCAGCGATATGCCGACCGCCGATATGCCGAAATGTCGATGGGCCAATACGCCGATAGCCGATGAGGCACCGATCGGATTGCAACAAGGCAGAAGGGAGCGTTATACTGCGATAAAGGCACGGACCCGAAAGGTTTTATGGATGCGATTTCATTTCATTTGAAATCCGGTTTTGGTGTTCAAACAATGTATTTCTTTGTACTTCCGTGGTAAACGGTATTTCGGGTGGGCTTCAGGCGGTAAGTGGTATTGGAAGGGCTTCACCTGATTCCATACACTAGCCGACACGTAGCATGCCACAAGAGAGAGAAAACCGCTTTTTCGGGCAGGTAATCTCGATGCAAGTGTGCCACCCAAAATGATCGTCAGCCATTGATTATCGATCACTGGTTTGATGGTGGACGATGAACGAGTTGTTTTACGAACCCGAGAGGCATATATATGCGATTCTATATTATTTGAAGTTCGGTTGAATGACTAATAATGTGTTTTTCGTGCGTTTCTCTGTGTATTTCCATGACATGTTGGAATTCAGGATGATTGTAGGAGGAGGCCAAATGACCGGGTTTCCTGTACCTGCCAGTGTGTTTCAATGGGAAAACTGATTCTTTAATGAATCAAATGGTCTTCCATGCTTGCAGAGGTGAAAACTGATGCACGATAAATACACAGAGAGCACAATTGACAGAGGGTCGCTTGGAGGTCGAGCAAAACTAGAATCGCGCGAATGCCGAGAGAAACACAGACAAATAGAGAGTGGTGAATTCTGATAGGCAAAGGCAACATGATGCTTAGGAGAAGCCCCAAGAAGCTCGTAGAGGCCCGTAATGCTCATTGAGTGCTTGGGTAGAGCAAAGATACTGGGGAATCCATTGGAAGGCCTAGTGAATGCTCGGAGAGTCGGAAAAAGAAAAGCGTAGAAGGCCAGAGAGCGCATAGGGCCATAGAATCCCAAGATTCGTAGAGGGCCACCAGAGGTTGGGAGGACAATGAAGGAGCCGCCAGAGGTTGGAGGCTCGACAAAGGCATAGCCACTAGAGGTTGGAGGCAGAGCCTCAAAGCCAAAGAGCTCAAAGCAGACTTCTAAGAGCCATGGACCTGTAATGAAGTTCAGAAGAGCAAAGAGATCAAATGATCAAGCTGTTGTTGGTGTCTGATGTGTGCTGAAGACAGAAGATGGAATTCTAGAGATAGTAAAAGAATTATGAGGGAGTTGGTGCAAGCCAGGAGCTCAAGATAGCCCAGAGCATTGATTGAAGGAATCTAGTCCAAAGAAGCCTAGATCTATCTGTAGAGTATGGACAGCCAGCGGGATAAGATGGTATTCTAAACCCATAGGTGCAGTTGTAAACCAATGCAGCGAGATAAGATGGTATTCTAAACCCATAGGTGCAGTTGTAAACCAATGGAGTTAAGTGTGGAACTTGTAAAAGAAGCATTACCACAATTCCAAAGAGTCTAGTCTAATTGATTAGAGCTCAAGGAGACGTAGCCCAAGATATCAGGGTGAACTCCATATTATATTGTTGTCTTATGTGTTTGTTTATTTTCTACATTTTACTATTATGTGTGTTTATATATCAGTTTAAGCAAATAAACTTAAGGCAATTAAGCAGTTAAAGGAAAACACAAGCATACACCTATTTCAAGTGCTTATTTCCACAAATTATCAATCATAAGCAAGGGAGAGGTTCTTGTAAGGTTGACAAGAAGCCTTTAGTGCCCCATTTCAAACCAGGTGGTATCGGAGCAAGTTATACCAGAGCATGTGGTATCATGAAGCAGGTGGTATCATGATGCTTCATCGATCAAAGTAGGATGCTTGATTGATAGAGCAATCTATTTGCTTGTTTAACTTGAAAGGTGTTTAAACAATCAAGGATTGATTGTTTGATTATTTGTAAACTGACTATTGTTTGAGTTTGCAAAGGTTCAGGGAAAGCTATTGATAGCTAAGTCCAGGAGAGGACAAGAAGGAAGAAGGGCTGAAGGCATTCTCCTTATCCCAAAGGACCTCAAAGAAATCCTTGAAGCACAAGAGGTTTATTGCAAAAGGTTGCTTGAATAAGCTCTTTGTTAATCTTGTTTGAAGTTCTTTTGTTCATTTTGATAATGACTACTTCTACAAGTGAGTCCTCAAATTCTTCCTTCATCACAAGATTCTTTGATGAAGACATGAAGCAAGACTTGTTCATCATGATGGATATGGTGAGAGAAATGTATGAGGATGGAAGGAAGAGAATCATACTTTGAGAGCAGTTGAATTCCATGAAGGAAGAGAATCAGTTGCTTTCTGACAAATTGCAGGGAATGAAAAGACAACTTCATATTGCAAATATGAGCCTGAAAAGGATGCATGAGTTGGAGACACAGCTCTTTGTTGCCAAAGAAGCCTTGGTCAAGTATCAGCTTGAAGAAGAGGTAAATAATTCTAGTTTGTCTTCAATTTTCTCCAAGAATATTTATGTTGGTTTTTTTGAAAAATATACCAGAGGTATAGGTTCCAAGTTAATGTCAAAAATGGGCTTTGAAGGAAAAGGATTGGGCAAATATGCATAGGGTATTGTTGAACCAATAATGGTTGAGGAAAGGCCTAAGTATTTGGGTCTTGGCTATGGACAATCTTATGGAGAGATTTCCAAAGCTGCCATGAAAACAATTGAAATAGTTCCAAGGAGGAGTTTCATTTCAGGTCTTCTACCTCAAGAGTGTAAATATTGTATTCATGGGGAATGCAATAGCTTGAAACATCATTTGCAGGAAGAAGATGTTCATAAGCATGCACTTGAACCAGAGAGTTGTGGAAACTCTGAAAGCAGTGAAGAGATTGATGGTGTTCCAAAGGGAGCCACTTCTTCATTCAGTTCACCTCCTCATGAAGGTAAAAGAGGTGAAAGAGAAAGGTATAAATCTGGTTCTAATCATATTCCTTTTGATTATGTTAAGCATGATAAATTTCCATATAAGCATGGGAAAATAATTTCATGTCCCTTTTGTGGTTTGGTTAACCATAATGTTTCTAGATGTTGGAAGAGAATGGCCCCATAAAGGAAACTTTTGAAGGAAAAGAAGCAAAGAGCCAAAGGTCCATTGGACAAGGCAAATCATGTTGTTGAGGAGATGCACATGTGTTGCACTTATTGCCATAATCAAGGACACATTGCTGAAAAGTGTTGGACTTTGAATCCAACAATGCTTCCACAAAACTTGAAGAAGGTCGAAAGAGAGAATGGCAAGAATGGAAAAGAAGTTGCCATAATTGATGTGTTTCCGGATGATTCACATGTTGATGACGATGTGTAGACAAAGGAAGGATCTTTGAAATGGATTGGTAAGAAATGGTTAGAGTTCTTATCCAATTAAGGTTGCATGTCTTTTGATTTAATGCATTTCTCTGTTAATGGAATGCAAGTTGCAGGGTTTTACCAAGAAGGTGAATGGAAAAGTTGAGTAGGAGACTCACTTTATTGCTGCAAAATTATGTTCATTTCAGCTTTGAAAGTACAATGTACTTAAGCAAAAGTTGAAAGATGAAATGCATGCATAAGCTTGATATGCATGAACACAGGGATGTTGATGATTTCCTAAACAAAGAGTGGCGAATTCTCATAGGTAGAGGCAACATGATGCTTAGGAGAAGCCCAAGAAGCTCATAGAGGCCCGTAATGCTCAGTGAGTGCTTGGGCAGAGCAAAGATACTAGGGAATCCATTGGAAGGCCCAGTGAATGCTCGGAGAGTCGGAAAAAGCAGAGCGCAGAAGGCTAGAGAGCGCAGAGGGCCATAGAGTCCCAGGATTCGCAGAGGGCCACTAGAGGTTGGGAGGACAGTGAAAGAGCCACCAGAGGTTGGAGGCAGAGCCTCAGAGCCAAAGAGCTCAAAGTAGACTTCTAAGAGCCATGGAGCTGTAATGAAGTTCAGAATAGCAAAGAGATCAAATGATCAAGTTGTTGCTGGTGTCTGATGTGTACTGAAGACAGAAGAAGGAATTCTAGAGACAGTAAAATAATTCCGAGGGAGTTGGTGCAAGCTAGGAGCTCAAGATAGCCCAAACATTGATTGAAGGAATCTAGTCCAAAGAAGCCTAGATCTGTCTGCAGAGTATGGACAGCCAGCGGGATAAGATGGTATTCTAAACCCATAGGTGTAGTTGTAAACCAATGGAGTTAAGTGTGGAACTTGTAAAAGAAGCATTACCATAATCCCAAAGAGCCTAGTCGAGTTGATTAGAGCTCAAGGAGATGTAACCCAAGATATCAGGGTGAACTCCATATTATATTGTTGTCTTATGTGTTTGTTTATTTGCTGCATTTTACTATTATGTGTGTTTATATATTAGTTTAAGCAAATAAACTTAAGGCAATTAAGCAATTAAAGGCAAACACAAGCATACACCTATTTCAAGTGCTTATTTCTGCAAATTATCAATCATTAGCAAGATCTTGGAAATTGTTTAAGATTTGGAGTGGGAGAGGTTCTTGTAAGGTTGACAAGAAGCCTTTAGTGACCCATTTCAGATCAAGGTACACATTGCAACTTTATATTTGGAACCAAATCAGTTTGTATGGTATCGATGCCTTTGCTCTCGTAAACAAATTGTCACTTGGGCTATTCTTATGGATCAAATGATAGCACATTATGAGGATACAAAAAGCAACACTTTTTTTAGCCAATTGATAAATCTCAAACAAAAGGGTTCAATGATGGAGCACATTGAGGACTTCCAAATATTGAATATAAGGGTAATATATATTCCAGAGGGGCATAGGATTGATGTGTTCATAGGGACTTTAAAAGATAACATCCAACATGAGGTTCGCCTTTGGGAACCTGATTCATTGGAGAAGGCATTCAGGTTGGCAAGAAAAATGGAAAGAAAAATTATGGCAACAAGGAAGCCTACCACTCACAATCATAAATATGTAAGTGTTTCTGCCCCTAGCCATCCACAACCTACAAGGTTGACACCACAACAATTGGAAGAAAAAAGAGAAAAAGGGCTTTGTTATAGTTGTGATAGAAAATACACTAAAGGTCATAAGTGTGCTGAGAAGAAATTATTTTACATAGATTGTGAAGAGGAGGAAGAAAAGGAACAAGAAATGACAAAAGAAGAGGATATACACCAGGAAAAAACCCTGGAGAAAGAATAAATGAATCCAACCATATCTTGTAATGCATTGGCTGGAATTACCACTCCTCAAACTATCAAGATAGAAGGGCATATCAAGAATAGAAAGGTAATTGTGTTGATTGATTCGAGAAGCACCCATAATTTTATTCATTATAAGATAGCCAAGGAATTGAATTGGTTCCTATATCTAGCACCAGAGTGTCAAGTGATGGTTGCAAGTGGAGGAACCATAAATTGCTAAGGAAAGTGCCATAATATCAAGTTATCCATGGGAGAATATGTATTGAATAGCCCAATGCTTTCCATTCCAATGGGTGGTGTTGATGTTGTACTAGGAGTCCAATGGTTACAATCCTTGGGTACAATATATTTTAATTTTCAAGAACTTTTCATGAAATTCTCTTCAGAAGGAAAGGAAGTTGAATTAAGGGGTATCACAGGGAAACCAAGAAAGATAATCAGCTCTAATGGAATGACAAATCTTCTAAAGAAAGAACAATGAGGCATAATTGCACAATTATGTTCACTAGAGGTTCCCACGTTGAAATCATCTGTTTCTCTAGATCTCCAAAAAGTCTTTGACAATAATTCTAAGGTATTTGAGACTACCAAAGGCCTCCCACCTATTCGTGATCATGATCATGCTATTCATTTGATTCCAGGAAGTGTTCCTCCAAACATCAGGCCTTACAAATATCCCTATGCCCAAAAGAGTGAAATTGAACGTATGGTTGCAAAAATGCTAGAGGCTGGTATAATTCAACCTAGTCAAAGTTCTTTCTCCACTCCAGTAGTATTGGTTCACAAGAAGGATGGATCATGGCACATGTGTCCAGATTATAAGGAGCTCAACAAGCTCACTATTAAAGATAAATTTCCCATTCCTATCATTGATGAATTATTGGATGAATTGCAGGGATCAATTTACTTCACTAAGTTGGATCTTTGTTCAGGATATCATCAAATCAAAATTAAGATTGAAGACATTCTGAAAACATCATTTAGAACTCATGAGGTCATTATGAATTTTTGGTCATGCCTTTTTGCCTTACCAATGCACCTTCTACATTTCTAGGTTTGATGAATTCCATTTTCAAACCCTTCCTTAGAAAATTTGTGTTAGTATTTTTTGATGATATACTAATCTACAACAAGTCTTGGAAGGATCATGTTGAACATGTTGACAAGGTGCTCAAACTATTGTAAGAGAAACAATTATATGCAAAAAGCTCCAAATGTTTCTTTGGAGTACAAGAGGTGGAATATCTGGGTCATATTGTATCTCATGAAGGTGTTAAGGTAGACCCTAGCAAAATTAAAACCATTAAGGAATGGAAAATCCTCATTATTGAAGAAAGATGCAATTTCATGGACTCTAGAAGCAATGAAGGCCTTTGAACATCTTAAAGAGGCAATGTGCCAAGCACCAGTCTTAGCTACACCGGACTTCACAAAAGCCTTTATTTTGGAATGTGATGCCTCAGGAAATGGAATTGGTGATGTTTTAATGCAAGAAGAAAGACCCATTGCTTTCGAAAGTTGTCCAATCAAAGGAGATTATTTACAAAAAGTTATTTATGAGAAAGAAATGTTGGCAATACTACATGCACTTAAGAAATGGTGACCCTACCTAATGGGAAGACACTTCAAGGTAAAAATAGATCATGATAGTCTTAAATACTTTTTAGAACAAAGATTATCTTCAGAAGAGCAGCAAAAATGGGTCACAAAGATGTTGGCTTATGACTTTGAAATCATCTACAAAAAAGGGAAGCGAAATGTTGTGGTAGATGCACTCTCAAGAAAGGATGAGGATGTGGAAGCATTTCTTTGCGCCATTTCTATTATCCAACCATATTGGATAAACAAAGCAAGGGATGAATGGAAGAATGACGAAGAAGTGTGGGCACTCATTCAAAAGTTACAACAAGATCCCAGTACATCTGATACATTTAGCTGGAAAAAAGATTCGTTATGGTACAAAGATCAATTATACCTATATAAGAATTCTCAACTCAAACAAAATATTCTTAGGGAATTGCACACCTCTCCCTTAGGAGGGCACTTAGGATTTCTAAAAAATTACCATAGGGTTAAGAAGGAATTTTTTTGGGATGGCCTTAAATCAGATATTCAAAAGTTTGTGGCGGAATGTTTGGTTTGCCAACAAAATAAAGTTGAAACAATTAAGACCCCAGGTCTATTACAAACTTTATCCATTCCAAGGAAACATTGGGAGGAGGTTTCAATGGATTTTATCACAGGTTTACCCAAGTCTGAAGGAAAGAGTGTTATCATGGTGGTAGTTGAGAGACTTACCAAGTATGCACACTTTTGTGCATTATCTCATCCTGATTTAAAGCGAGTAAAGTTTCTACTGCAGTTATGGAAACAATTCAAAAGATACATGGAAACCTAAAGATTATTGTAAGCGACAAAGATCCCATTTTCATTTGAAATTTTTGGACATAATTATTTTCTTGTCTTGGTACTCAATTAGCTCATAGCTCATCTTATCATTCTCAATCTGATGGGAAAAATGACATAGTAAACAAATGTTTGGAAGGATATATTCGTTGCTTTGTATCTGATAAACAGACACAATGGGTCAAATGGTTACCTTTGGCTCAATGGTGGTATAACACTTCCTTCCATATTGCAACAAAAATGACCCCATTTATGGAACTTTATGGATATCATCCACCATCCATTACATCATATTTAAGATAAAATTCTAGGGTTCAAGCAGTGGAAGATCACATTGAGCATCAACAACAAGTTCTCCAACTCTTAAAGGATAACCTCACCTTGGCGCAGAATAAAATGAAACAGCACGCAGATCAATATCGCAACAAAAGAAGTTTTGATGTAGGTGATTGGGTATTCCTACGACTACAACCATATAAACAAATGTACCTCAAGCAAGCTAAGAAGGATAATAAATTATCACCAAAGTATTATGGTCCATACAAGGTGTTGCAAAAGATAGGTACTATGGCATACAAATTGGAGCTTCCTGCAGCTTCTCGAGTGCACCCAGTTTTCCATGTTTCATGCTTAAAGAAGGTTATAGGTGACAAGCTCCCAGTTCAAACAATATTGCCAGAACTTGATGAGGAAGGAAAAATCATATTGGAACCTGAAGCAGTCAAAGAAACAAGAACTCGACAGCTATGAAATTGATCAATTTTAGAGTATCTCATCAAGTAGAAGAACTTACCCGTTGAAGATTCCACATGGGAGGATAAGAATTTTATACAGAAGCATCTAGAACTTCTCAAGCGTTGAGGACAACACTTTTTTAAAGGATAGGGCCATGTTAGGTCCCTGTAATACTAGTGATTCCCCCATTACTATTGTCATTGTATCCCTTATTGTTATTGTTGTGCCCCTATTGTCCCCATATTGTTATTATTGTGCCCCATAGAAGCCCACTATTGTTATTTTTGTGCCCTTATATTATTATTGTTAGGTCGGCTTTGGTTATATTGTGACCCCTTAGACTCTTATATATAGAAAGGAGGTTTTGTCATTTGTATCATCCAAGAATTATTCATTTGTGTAATGTAAAGGAGGTTGCCCCCTCGAAGAGGCTTATTTTGAAGGCGTTTATCTATCTTTTTTATCCTTTTGTCAAATGGTTTCATTATAGCTTGATAAGTAATTTCCTTTAGATTGATGTTTTTAAGGATCTTAGGAATATCTGAACCATAAATATATTAACCTAAATAATAAGCAATCTATTCAATCATGCAAATTTTCATGTTCCTAAGGGCTTATATTGCAAGTAGAGTTTCTTCATCACTTTTATAGTATTGACCTTTAACAAAGGCTTCATTATCTAATAAAATTTGTTGTTTTCAAACAAGATCTAGAATGAGCATGACTCCTATGGTTAAACAATATTGAATTATGTTCAAAATATAGATATCAGATGTAATGTTCATGGATCATTTGAATACATAGATTACAACCTCTCTTATATGGGTGTCACAAAAATGTTTGATTTTGTGATTATATTTAAAGTCTTTTTTATTATCATCTTTAGCACTTAGAAATTCCTCTAAGCCATATGTGGCGTTATGGTTATGCATGAATATTATCATAAAGGTATCACCCATTAAAATGTTATACCATATGTGGCTGGTTATGCATCAATATTATTATAAAGGTATTACCCATTAAAATGTTATATTTGAAATTATATAGTATGCTTATTATTACTTATTATTGAAATTCAAACTTACCTATTTTATTGTTAGTTAAATATTTTAAACATTTTATGTAATTGAAAGGGAAATATTTTATTTAGAATATTTTCTTTGAAGTGTGTACCTAACTTAATCTTGTCAATTGATGTACACCTACTTTTTCAACTTTTCATCATGGAAGGGTTGAATGAATACATACCCTTCCACTTAAGATTAAGGGCAACCCTTAAATTTTTTCATAGGAGAAATTCATGATTGACATCCAACAATGGATCAGAGGTGATCTGAACTTAAAAAGGAACACAATAAATTACATATATAATCATAAACACAAAGATGCAGCAGAAAAACACTTTATTTCATTAATAAAAAAATATTGAACTATGCTTACAAATAGAATGGAAATAAGATAGATCGGGTGATGGTAGCTTATCTCTGAGAAGAAATGTGGTGGCTACATGCCTCTAAACTATGTTACAATGAGGCTCAAGGGCCTATTTATTATTGGAAACATGAGAAAACCCTAAACAACCAAAACCCTAACCCCAAGAGATTTAACACCAAGAGTTTGTGGTCCTCGTTGGGATTAGTTGGGCAACCAACTTCCTAGGGTCGTAACTTGGTCATATTATCTCCGTTTGGCGTGTACGATACCTTGTTGGAAAGGTCTCTATGAGTACTACAAGTTTCGCCATAGGCCCTTTCTTATGTTTGCGGGTCTGTCACGGACCCCAAAAAAACACCGTTTAGGGGGTCAAAACTGCTCCAGAAGTTCAGGACCTAAAAAACTGCTAAAAATAATAAATGTTGAAATGAAGAAGGAAACAAATGAAACTGAATGGGGGTCTAGGTGGAATAAGTGGGTGGACACCAATATCCACCTGCATCATTCCTCCCCCCTTAGGAAGCAATGGTCCCCATTGTGTGCAGAGCGTCCATGAGGTGAGGAAATTTCTGTTAAACCTGGTCCCTAGTGAACCACTTGCCCTAGTGAAGGAGTTGGCCTAGTTTGACAACTCGATATAATTGTATCCGCTATTCGAGATTGTTCTTGATTTGTGTGTCCATGATTTTATCTATTGTGGCATGTTCCATGCAGTTTGGGTTGAGCTCTATTGGTTTGAGTTGTTTTGTAATGTCAGATGTGTCCAACAATGGTGGACAGTATTGTCGAAGGCGATCTATATTTAACACTGGGTGCAGACCAAGGAACGGTGAGATGCTGAGATCAAAGGCATTGTCATCGATGACCTTGGTGATGGTGTATGGCCCATATCAAAGCGGGCGAAGCTTACGGTGGGGTCCAATAAGGTGTTCCTTCTACAAATGTAGCCAAACTTTGTCGCCCACCTGGAACTTGTGTGGCACTCAATGTTGATCATGGCGCTACTTGTACTTAGCATTGACTCTGTCCAATATATCATGGACTTGCTGGCAGATGTGTTGAATGGGCTCAATGAAGTTGTTAGCCCATTCAGCTTCAGAATGAATGTGAATCAAATCTACTTGAGCGGCTGCAAATGATATGACCACATCAATGGGGCATAATGGCTGAAATCCCAGCCCTACCTGAAAGGGGCTATGGCCTGTTGAATTATGGGGAGCTCTGTTGTAGCTGTGTTGGACATAGCAGAGACTTTCATCCCACGTGCGTGGATGCTTTGAGTTGTACATGCACAGAATGTGTATGATCATCTTGTTGACACCCTCTGTTTGGACATCAGATTGGGGATGGAAAGTCGTGGAATTAGTAAGTTTGGTATCCAACATCGAACAAAGACTTGACCAAAATGCACTCAAGAATCTACTATCCTGATATGAGACAATGGACTGCGGGATCCCAAAGTGTACCCATACTCAATCAAAGAAGATCTTAGCAGTGGCCTCTACTGTGACACGCTTCTTGTAGGCTACCATGATGGCCATCTTAAAGAATCTATCGACAACAATGAAAATGCAATTGTTTCCATGCGTAGTAGAAGGAAGGCCTGACATGTAATCCATGGAGACATATTCCAAAGGCCAACTAGGAGTAGGTAGAGGAGTATACAGGCCTTGCTTCTTGATGGTTGGTTTGGCAATGGCGCAGGTGATGCAAGATCTAATGTACTTTCCAACATCTTGACGAAGTTTTGGCCAATAAAAATACTTCTCCAATACCGCCACTATTTTCTCTACTCTGAAATGTCCAGTGACCTGACTGTAGTGCGCCTCCCAAGTCATCTTGGCACGCTTACTTGAAGGAACACAGATGTGTCCCAAGTGGCATAACAATGCATCCTGAAGGTGAAAATTTGGAACTTGCTTCCCTTCCAAGAGTGTCTAGTATATGTTGTCGAATTCTAGATCGCTCTAGTAAAGATGCGGCCACCTCGATGTCTCATGCCCACAGGAGTTGAGCATAGTGATCAGCACCATGACCGGTGGTCAGCTGAGGCAATCAACAACATTATTGGTGCTGGCTTTCTTATACTTAATGTTCAAATGAAACTATTGCAAATAGGTGGACCATTTCTGATGGTGATCATTCTGCAACTTCCCTTGTGTCTGTAGGAACTATAGAAATTAGTGGTCTGTGTGGATGACCATTTCCTTCCCAAAAATGTAATGCTTCTATTGACAGCATGCCTGCACAATGGAATACATTTCTTTGTCGTAAGTGGGGTACTCCCAAACTATGTCTGAAAGTGTCTCACTGTGGCAAACCACTGGATTCCCATGCTGAGTAAGAACTGAACCAATATCATAGTGAGAGGCATTTGTCTCAATCTTAAATGGTTGTTGCAGGTTTGGTAATGTGAGCATTGGTGAAGAACGAAGGTGATGCTTCAACTCGAAGAACACTTGTTGTTGGGTTTCCGACCAAAAAAACTTTTTTTTTTCGCTCTGCCCTTGGTGACTTGACTTAAAGGCCAAGTGATATGAGAGAACCCCAACACGAACCTACGGTAGAAATTGCCAAGACCCAAAAATTTGCGGAGATCTGTTAGAGTGGTTGGGGCTGGCCAACAAGGAAAATTTGTCTTAAAGTTTAGAAAACTTAGCGAATCTTACTAGTCCCCAGATTCCAAATTATAAAATGTTTGTTGATATATTTATAAAAACATGAAAATTTATAATCGTTTTATATATAGTCTTTATATAATTTTGGTAATTTTTAAGGTAAAAGAATTTCATACTATAAAATTTGGCTGGATCATCTTTAGAAAACAATGGAAATTGGTGAATCTTTTTTTGGAAAAACCATGGAAAATTAGCCCACTTGCGAATATTAGCCCCTAAAATTTTCCATGTTGGCCAATCCTGAATGACTTGTATCTTGGATGGGTCCATATGTACAACCTTCTCATCAACGATGTACCCCAGATATTGAACTTGGGTTAGGCCAAAGGTGCATTTCTCCAAGTTAGCACACAACTTGTGTTAGAGCAGGGTTTGAAGGACCTATCAAATATGGTGGAGGTGCTCTTCCTAACTTTGGCTAAAGATCAAGATGTCATCCAAATACACCACCACGAATGCATTGGCGAAGGGTCGCAAGATTTCATCCATCAGTCTCATGAAGGTTGTAGGGGCGTTCGTCAATCCGAAAGGCATGACCAACCATTCGAAAAGGACCTCTGTTGATTTGAAGGCAGTCTTCCTGAACCATGACTATATCAGGTCGAACAAATCTCTAAAGGAATCCAAAACAACGATCAAAGACACCCTGAACCAGTGGCAATGGCAGCCGATGTGGAACGACGAGGACCTCGGTCAAAGAGCGCTGACCGAGGTCCATGGAGATCGCACAGGAGGCCAAAGTAGCCCCTGGGAGCCCCAGATTGGGAAACGGAGGTGGATTTTGATGCTCTGGGTGAATAGGGCCGGAATGGAGGAAGCCCGAGCACTCGGTCACGTTGGGAACCGGAGGACCGCGGGCGGAAAAAGGAAAAAAGCACTAAAAGTACAAGGCGGGACCCACGCTCTGGAAAACTAATGGTATTGATCGGGGCACCCATGAACGGTAAGAGGTTTTGGACAAGAGTGAAGTGATTCCATACATCGATTGACGTGTGGCAAGTGGAGGTGAGAGAAAACTGTCATTGATCACACACTATCGGTTAAGCAAGTCAACCGCGCGAAACGTGCGTATGGTGTCGGAACTGGAGGGCCTAGATCAGACGGCTGAGATCACGCCTGACGGAGGAAGCAGAATCGACAAGGGAATACGCCGTGTTTTAGAAGGGATTTGGAATCCGTTTTGATCGCCACTGCGGAGGAAAGATTCATCCATGATGTAACTGAAGAAATGAATAGACGAAGTATGCTGGCGCCGTTTAGAGGAGGATAAGTGGCCACTCCCTGAGCGTTCATGATGACGCTGAACCAGGAACTCCAAGCACAACTGAAGAAGGTGAAGAGGCAGAGGCATAAGAGGAACCAAACAGGCATAGAGTTTGAATGGCTAAAGCCATGAACAGAGACAGTTGAATCAACGAAGAGAGATTGAAGTCGAGAGACGAAGAAGTGGAACAGTGAACCCAGAGAGGAGGACTGAACACAGAGAACAGTAAAGCAAAGTAGAAGAGGACAGAGGGCCAAGTTGACCAGAGGCAGCATCGAGCACCAAAGGCTTGAGAGATCCGAGCTGTCCCAGAGAGGATCTGTCCGGGCTGAGCACCACATTGGGCTCTCCCCTGTAGACCAGAAGGTCACAGAGTTGGTAGGAAGAAGAAGTCTGTGTACTCAAGTGGCTTGGGGAATCCAAGAACCACCCTACCAAGAAAAACCTGCTTCAGGAGAACTCACATTGAGTCCTGTATTGTAATTTCTCTGCTTAAAGGCACAATAAAACAAGGCCACCACTGAAATCTAGACTGGAGATGTAGCCCTAGAGAATATGGTGAACTCCTTATTAAAATCACTTGTGTCTTTGTGTTTGCTTAGTGTATTTCTCTGCTGTCTTTCTCTTTTATTGTCTGTGTATTGGCAATCTCATCGATCCGTTGCTTCAATAACGCAGAACACACACACCAGCACATGAGTCTGTAATACCTTAGTTTAATAAATCTTTAACTGATGTCACTCATAGGGTGAATATTAGATTAAGTGGTATCAGAGCTCTAGGCTATAAGGTTAGACAAGCTTGTGTTGGTTTAGCTGTGAATGCTCACAATATCAAAGCTGAAATTAGGAGAAGGAGAGTTGGTGGAAACTAATCCTGAAATTGGGAGAGTCTATTCTCAGAAGACAATGTCAGAGGAAGGTTCTATTAGGCAAGACCCTCAATTCATAGAGAGTTTCCTAGCTATAAAGTCTATGGTAGAAGAAATGTACAGAGACTTTAGAAAGCAAAAGGTTGAGGATTCATCAGGTTCTAAATAAGATAAAGAAGAAGACGAGTCTCACTGCTATGACCATTCCAAAGGAAAGGGGAAAGAGGAAAGCTTTCTCACACCTCCTAATAGCCCTTTGCATAATAAGAAAGCATCTTTGATTAAGCTAGATGTTAAATTTGATTTGCCTATATATGATGGAGAGCTAAATGCTGAAAAATTGCACAATTGGATTAGACAAATTGATGTGTATTGCAGGGTACAAAACATAAACTCAGACAAGAGTAAGATTTAGCTGGCAAGCCTACGCCTAGGAGGCACTGCCTTGGTTTGTTGGGAAGGCAGAAGCCAAGCTGATATGAAATACATGGTAAGATCATCTTTGTCTGGAGTGACTTTGTTTCTGCAATCAAGAAGCAGTTCTATCCATTGGCCTACATGCAACAAGCCATGATGAGTTGGCAAACTCTTCGACAGTTGAAAGAGCAAAGTGTGCAAGGGTATACTCAAGAGTTTAGAAAGAGAGCATTGATGTTGGGTATCTCATTAGACTCACCAGAGACTCTTTTGAAGTACATTGGTGGTCTACACAGCTACATGAGGCATACCATCCTCATGTTTAATCCCACTAGTATAGATGAGGTATCTGTACAAGCTACTCATCTAGAAGCTAGAGGAAAGAATGGAAATCCAGAAGTTGGGGGACCCTCCCAACCCACTGTAAGCAAGAGAAAGGAGAAAATAAAATAGAAGTGGAAAGCAAGGAAGGCTAACACTGCACAGAAAGCCAAAGCTTCATGCACTCACTGTAAAAATAATGGGCATGATGATGAGCATTGTTGGATTCTGCATCCAGAGCTGAGACCTAAGAAGTCCGAGGGCAAGAAGAAGAAGACAACTGCAGCTATTCAGAAATATTTGGGGTCAGACACGAGAGATGAAACAACTATAGCAGCCACAGGTATAAAAGGTAAGAATTCTGAAGCGTCTACTAGTAATTATGCTCAATCTTTTATTGATGAAGAAAATGAGAGAAAAAGACATGAGTTTTTCCATATTCGAGTTATTTCAAAAAATCAAAAGATTGATGCTTTGTTTGATAGTGGCTCACAAGTAAATTTGATTTCTGAAGAAATTGTAAAGAAATTGGGATTAGCAACTACACCTCACAAGAAACCATACCCATTAGGATGGTTGAATGATAAAGCACAACTACAAGTGACTAGATAGTGCAAACTCAAGTTTTCTTTTGGGTCAACATTTGTAGATGAGGTTGAGTTAGACATAATTCCTTTGGATATATGTGGAATTGTTTTGGGAAGCCCTTACTTGGATGATAGAAAGGCTATTTTCTATAGAGCTAAGAACAAGTATCTACTTGTTAAAGATGGAATCGAATACTTTGTAAGAGCTCATAAGCTCAAGAATAATTATACTCTCATAAACTCAGGACATATGAAAAGAATGATTAATTCATGCAAACAATTCTTACTGATGGTTGTAAAGGAAAAGAAACCTGATAAAACCAATGTATTTGAGGGCTATAATGCTGAACAACAAGCAGATATAGAAAAGGTTGTTTCAGAGTATGATGTCTTATTTCAAGAACCTAAAGGTCTGCCACCCAAAAAGGGAATAGTACATGATATTATTTTGCAGCAAGATGTTCCTTTGCCTAATATTGGGATGTACAGGTTGTCTACTTTAGAGAATGCTGAAATCAAGAAGCAGGTGCAGGAGTTGCTTGAGAAGGGCTTCATCAGGCCTAGCACATCACCATGTGGGTCACCAATCGTTTTGGTGAGAAAGAAAGATGGCTCGTGGAGAATGTGCATTGATTATCGAGCACTAAATAAGATAACAATAAAAAATCGTTATCCCCTTCCTTGCATAGATGATCTTCTAGATCAATTAAAGGAAGTTGTTTATTTCACCAAGTTGGATTTGCATAGTGGATACCATCAGGTCAGAGTTGCAGAGCAAGATGCATGGAAGACTGCTTTCAAAACAAAGCAGGGATTGTATGAATGGCTGGTTATTCCTTTTGGCTTAACTAATGCTCCGACTACTTTCATGAGATTAATGAATGATGTACTCAGACCTTTCTTGATGATTTCGTTATTGTGTATTTGGATGACATTCTGATTTTTAGTAAAACGTGGGAAGAACATTTAAAGCATGTTAAGCAGACATTAGATTTTTTGAAAAGAGAAAAACTTTATGTTAAACTCTCAAAATGTGAATTTGGCAAAACATCTCTAAACTACTGGGTCATATAGTAGGGGGAGGTGAATTAAAAATAGATCCCTCTAAAGTGGTAGTCATTGCGAACTGGCCTAAACCCAGGTCTGCTACAGAAGTGAGAAGCTTCTTGGGAGTAGCACAATATTAGAGGAAGTTCATTTCTAACTTCTCCTCGATTGCAGCTCCCTTACATGCTTTAACAGGATTGAATAAGGTGTTTCAGTGGGGAGGCAAACATCAGAAAGCCTTCAACACCTTGAAAGAGAAAATTAGTACAACACCTGTACTAGCACTACCAGATCTACAAAGACCTTTTGAGATCCAAACTGATGCCAGTAACTATGCCATGGGAGTAGTGTTGACACAGCACGACAAACCCATATGTTATCATTATGAGATTTTTAATCCTGCAGTAGTTAACTATCCTACATATGATAAAGAATTGTATGCATTAGTTCAGAGTGTGAAAAAGTGGAAACATTATTTAATGGGCAAAGAGATAGTAATACATACTGATCATCAACCACTTCAATATCTACACTCCCAAACTAAGTTGCAGCAATCAAGACATTACAGATGGATGGGGTTTCTACAACAGTTTCATTTAGTCATCAGATATAAAAAGGGCATACATAACAAGGTTATAGACATGTTATCTAGACTCGTTATAAATGCATACCATACTTAAGCATAATTCTGTGCTAGATGAGAGCTACATAGAACAATATGCTCAGGATATGGACTTTAAAGATGTATATGCAACTTTGAGTAAAGGCAAAAGAATAGAAGAATTGGACTATCATATTAAGGACCGACTCTTATACCATTGTGGGAAACTCTGCATTCCACAAACCGAGAGAGTAAAGATAATTAGGGAAGCACACACTTCTCTGATATTAGGTCACTTTGGGGTAAGTAAAATAGTTGCACAACTGCAAAGGTTCTGCTATTGGCCGAAAATGAATGAGACAGTTTCTAGATATGTAAGAGGGTGTGCCATGTGTGCTAAAAGCAAGCCCAGTAATAGAAAACTAGGCTTGTGCACTCCATTAGCAGTTCCTTCTCACCCTTGGGAAAGTGTTTCCATGGATTTTGTTGGAGGACTACCTAAATCTAGGAAAGGTCATGACTATCTATATGTTGTTGTAGATAGGTTTAGAAAAATGTGTATTTTGATACCTTGTAGTAAACAGATCACAGCTGAACAGACTGAAAAATTGTTCTTTGAACATGTATGGGTTCATTTTGGATTACCCACTTCCATTGTATCTGATCGAGACACCTGATTTGTGGGGAAGTTTTGGTCAAGTCTGTGGGAACTGATGGACACCAGACTAAAGAAAAACACATCTTTTCATCCACAAACAGATGGCCAGACAGAAGTAGTAAACAGGACAGTGATCCAGTTACTGAGAGGTTATTGCAGAAAACATCCTAAGCTTTGGGATGAACACTTTTGTTATGTGCAGCATGCTTACAATAGAGCCAAGCACTCTTCTACACAGAGATCTCCTTTTGAGACCTATTTTGGTTTCACACCAAGGTCTCCTTTGGCTTTTGTCTTTGGTAAAGTGATCCGGATTTAAACAGGAACGCAACAAATTACAGAGATAACCATATACACAAAGATGCAGCGGAAATAATACTTCATTTCATTAATGGAAAATACTGAAATATGCTTACAAACAGAAATGGCAATAAACTAGCTAGGGCGATGGTAGCTTATCTCTGAGAAGAGATGTGATGGCTACATGCCTCTGAACTGTATTACAATGAGGCTCGAAGGCCTATTTATTGTTGAGAAACAATGGAAAACCCTTCACATACCGAAACCTAACCCTAGAAGATGAAACGCCAAATTGTGGGCCCCGTTTGGGTAAATTGGTACATCAATTTCCCGGGGTCGTAACTTTGGCATACGATCTCCGTATGACGCGTACGATAGCTCGTTAGAAAGATCTATCCGAGTACTACCACTTTGGGGGGCAACGTAGGGCTCGATCGCCCCAGAATTCCAAAAAAACGTCGTTTAGGGCCTCAAAACGGCTCCGGAAGTTCAGGACCCGAAAAACTGCTAAAAATAGTAAACTGTGCTACAATTAAGGAAACTGAAAATGCTGAGAAAGACAATGGTGGGGGTCCAGGTGGACCTGGCAGGTGGCCACCAATATCCACCTGGATCATTCCTCCCCCCTTAGGAAGCAATGGTCCCCATTGCGTTGAGCTCCTCCATGAGATGAGGAAACCTCTGCTGAACTTGTTCCCTGGTGAGCCACTTGCCCTGCTGAAGGAGTTGGCCTGCTTTGACAACTCGATACAGTTGGATATGCTGTTGGCGAGTGTTCTTGATCTGTGTGTCCATGATCCGATCAATTGCAGCTTGTTCCATGCAATCTGGATTTAATTCTGTGGGTTTGAGCTGTTCTGCAATGTCGGATGTGTCTAGCAATGGTGGAAAGTATGGCCGAAGGCGGTCCACATTGAACACTGGGTGCAGGCCAAGGAATGGGGGAATGCTGAGCTCAAATGCATTGTCTCCCATAGCCTTAGTAATGGTGTAAGGACCATATCGAAGTGGTCTCAATTTCCGATAGGCTCCAGTAAGGCGTTCCTTTTGCAAATGCAACCAGACTTGTCGCCCACTTGAAACTTGTGTGGCACCCGGTGTTGATCATGTCGCTGCTTGTACTTGGCATTTGATTTCTCAAGAATGTCATGGACCTGCTGGCGAATATGTTGGATGCGCTCAATGAAGCTGGTGGCCTTATCTGTTTCGGACTGGACATGAGCTGAATTCATGTGAGTAGCTGCAAGTGGCATGGCCACATCAATGGGGCATAGTGGCTGGAATCCTAAACCCACCTGAAAAGGGCTATGGCCAGTGGAGCTGTGAAGAGCTCGGTTGTAGCTGTGCTGAACATAGGGGAGGCTCTCGTCCCATGTGCGTGGATGCTTTGAGTTATACATGCGCAGAATGTGCACAATCATTCTGTTGACAACCTCTGTCTGGCCATCAGTTTGAGGATGGAAGGCTGTGGACTTCGTGAGTTTGGTGTCCAGCATTGACCAGAGACTGGACCAAAATGTGCTGAGAAACCGACTGTCCCGATCTGAGATGATAGACTGTGGGATCCCAAAGTGCACCCACACTCGTTCAAAGAAGAGTTTAGCAGTGGCTTCTGCTGTGATATTCTTCTTGCAGGCCATCATAATGGCCATCTTTGAGAACCTGTCGACGACCACAAAAACACAGTCATTTCCATGCTTAGTGGAAGGAAGGCCTGACATGTAATCCATGGAGATGGATTCCCAAGGTCGACTAGGGGTAGGCAACGGGGTATAGAGGCCTTGCTTCTTAATGGTCGGTTTGGCAATGGCACAGGCAGTACATGATCGGATGTACTTCCCAACATCCTGTCGAAGATTCGGCCAATAGAAATAGTTTTGCAGTACTGCCACTGTTTTCTCGACCCCGAAATGCCCAGCAGCCCGACTGTAGTGTGCTTCCCAAATCATCTTGGCACGCTCGCTTGAAGGAACACAGAGGTGACCGAGGTGGCATAATAGGGCATCCTGGAGGTGAAAATCTGCAACCTGCCGACCCTCCAAGAGTGTCTGGTATGTGTGGCCGAATTCTGGGTCGCTTTTGTAGAGAAGTGGCCAATCAGAAGTCTCGTGCCCGCAAGAGTTGAGCACGGTGGTTAGCGCCATGATCGGTGGTCGACTGAGGCAATCTGCAACATTATTGGTGCTGCCCTTTTTATACTTGATATTCAAGTGAAACTGTTGCAGGTATGTAGACCACTTCTGATGGCGATCATTCTGCAATTTCCCTTGGGTCTGTATGAACTGCAGAGGTCGGTGGTCTGTGTGGATGACCGTTTCCTTCCCCAAAATGTAATGCTTCCATTGTCGGCAGGCCTGTACAATGGAATACATCTCTTTATCATAAGTGGGGTACTTTCGGACTGTGTCTGAAAGTGTTTCACTGTGATATGCCACTGGATGTCCATGTTGAGTAAGGACTGCCCCAATAGCATAGTCAGAGGCATCTGTCTCGACCTCAAATGGTTGTTGTAAATCTGGTAACGCGAGCACTGGTGCCGTGCAGAGGCGATCCTTCAACTCCCTGAATGACTTCTGTTGAGATTCAGACCAAAAGAATTTTGCTTTCGCCCCGCCCTTGGTGACTTGACTCAAGGGCCAAGAAATATGAGAAAATCCCAACACAAACCTGCGGTAGAAGTTGGCAAGACCTAGAAAGCTGCGGAGCTCTGTTAGAGTGGTTGGAGAGGGCCAATCCCGAATGACTTGGACCTTGGCTGGATCGACATGCACCCCCTGTTCATCAATGATGTATCCCAGATACTGAACCTCGGTCATGCCAAAAGTGCATTTCTCCAAATTGGCACATAGCTTGTGTTGCCGCAGTGTTTGGAGAACCTGTCGGATGTGGTGGAGGTGCTCTTCCCAACTCTGGCTGAAGATCAGAATGTCATCCAAGTATACTACTACAAAGGAGTTGGTGAATGGCCGCAAGATGTCATCCATTAGCCTCATAAAGGTTGCAGGAGCATTCGTCAATCCGAAAGGCATGACCAACCATTCGAAGAGGCCCTCCTTGGATTTGAAGGCAGTCTTCCACACATCTGAGGGTTCAATTGGTACCTGGTGGTATCCTGACTTCAGATCGATCTTGCTGAAATATTTCGCCCCCTTTAGTTGGTCTAGGAGGTCATCAATCCGCGGGATCGGGTACCTATTACGGACAGTGATCTTGTTCAGCGCCCGATAGTCAATACAGAGTCTCCACGTCCCATCCTTCTTCTGTACCAACACTATCGGGCTCCCACAGGGCGAAGAACTCGGACGGATGTGACCTTTCTGCAGGAGCTCCTGAATCTGCCTCTTGATTTCATTGTTCTCCAGAACGGAGCGCCGATAAATTGGTCCATTGGGTAGCGGCGCACCTGGGGTCAGATCGATGGAGTGCTTGACTTGACAGTGCAGAGGAACCCCTGCCGGGGAGGTGAAGATGTCTTCGTACTCCTCCACAATCTTGTCCATCTGTATCTGTCATGCAGAGGAACCCCGTTTGGAGGCCGCAGCCACTGTCTTCTTCTTCCCTTGAGGGCGTATCATCAGGAAAACAAATTTCCTGGTTTTGGAAATGATCTTACTGCATTGTTTTGCAGTAATCAAAGAGATGGCGGCAGGTGGTGCTACCTCTGGTATCCTGAACAACTTATTTCCCAATGTAATAATAACAGCACGGGGCCTTGATTCATACACAGCATGTCGCTTCCACAAGTATGGTTGTCCTAGTAATACATCACAAACTTCAAGGGGAGCAATGTCACACAATACCTCATCCGTGAAGGGCTTGATGTTGTATGGAAGGCGACACTGCTGGCTCACGCGAAGATCTCGCCCTTGGTGAAGCCACCCAATGGTGTATGGTTGTGGATGTGCTGTGGTCGGTAAGCCCAACCGCTTCACGACCTCTGCCGAAATGAGGTTCTTTTGACTCCCGCTATCAACAATGAACTGTATCGGGGAGCCCTTTACCCACATCTGGGAGTGGAAGAGACGCTCCTCCTCCTCTGGATCTTCGGGTTCATTTTTCTGGATCTTTGCGGTAGCAACAGTGGCGCTGGGATCCGCATCAATGATCTGCTTCCCTTTTTCATACCCCTTATCGGGTTCTGACTCAGAGTCGGAACATGCATCTGATTCTGAAACCTTTAGCTCAGCCACCAGTGACTGCTTGGCCCGACACTCACTTGTGTTGTGAGTGGAGCTCTTATGGAACTCGCACCATTTTCCAGTGTCCTTTCTCGGCTTCGCGGCGTTGCTCTTTGCTTGCAGCTTCGGCTGGTTGTCTTGGGCTGTCCCGCCTTGGCTTTGTCCTTTGTTCTGTGGTTTAGGGGCACCTTTCCCCTGCTTTGGATTCGCAGATCCAAAGTCTCGCTTCTTTTGTTTAAACTTCTGCTCGACCTTGACAGCATACCGGTATGCTGCGCCGAGCGAGGGGATGTTTAAGAACTGTATTTCTTCCTGGATGTACTTGTGCAGGCAGCCACGGTATTTGAGTATCAAATGTTGCTCCGAATCCTTGATACCCAACTTTGTGCGAAGGGTATGGAAAAGGTTGGTGAACTCCGGCACGTCTTGGTCCCTTCCCTGCCGCAGCGTGGTCCACTTTATGTATTCATCCTCATAGCTTCCGACAGGGTAGTACTGCTCCTTGATGGCATCCCAGAACGAATCCCAGGTGGGTGCGGCTGAAAATAGTGAGCCAGTACTTTCATCCTTCTGCTCGCAGTAGGTTTCCCACCAGTCCTTGACGTGGGGGGCTGCTTTGAGAAGAGCAAAAACAATCTTTTCCCGACTCGAAAATTCATGAACAGAAAAATAACCCTCTAGCAGATTTAACCATTTATCTACGGCATCGGCGTCTATCTGACCCTCGAATATGGGGATTTCAAAATTAACTTGTACCTTAAAGGGTGTGGCATTTCCAGAGGAGCTACTGGAAGCCGATGCGCCGCTTCTGGGTAGCCGCTGAAGGATCTGCGCAAAGCTGTCCATCATCGCATTCCGTTGTCGCTCGAGCGCTTCTTCGAGCAAGATTTTGATGGGATCTCCTGCCCCCTCGTCTTTCTTCTCGTCTGCCATGGGAGGCCGTCGGGATTTGCGAGGCTGGTCTTGCAAAGGTTCAACCAGTTCAAGCCCTAACTCCTTATATCCCGACCTTGTTGGGGACATGCAAAGAAAAACAGAGAAAAAGCAGACCGCTCTGATACCACTGATCCGGATTTAAATAGGAACGCAACAAATTACAGAGATAACCATATACACAAAGATGCAGCGGAAATAATACTTCATTTCATTAATGGAAAATACTGAAATATGCTTACAAACAGAAATGGCAATAAACTAGCTAGGGCGATGGTAGCTTATCTCTGAGAAGAGATGTGATGGCTACATGCCTCTGAACTGTTCTGAACTGTATTACAATGAGGCTCGAAGGCCTATTTATTGTTGAGAAACAATGGAAAACCCTTCACATACCGAAACCTAACCCTAGAAGATGAAACGCCAAATTGTGGGCCCCGTTTGGGTAAATTGGTACATCAATTTCCCGGGGTCGTAACTTTGGCATACGATCTCCGTATGACGCGTACGATAGCTCGTTAGAAAGATCTATCCGAGTACTACCACTTTGGGGGGCAACGTAGGGCTCGATCGCCCCAGAATTCCAAAAAAACGTCGTTTAGGGCCTCAAAACGGCTCCGGAAGTTCAGGACCCGAAAAACTGCTAAAAATAGTAAACTATGCTACAATTAAGGAAACTGAAAATGCTGAGAAAGACAATGGTGGGGGTCCAGGTGGACCTGGTAGGTGGCCACCAATATCCACCTGGATCATAAAGATACCATGGTTGATGGACACAGTGATGTGGACAAGGCAACTAGGTTCATTGAACAGATCTAGGAGATCCACCAGGTAGTACAGGAAGAACTGGAAAGGAGCCAGGCCAAGTATAAGGCTAGGCATGACAAGCATCGGATGGAGCATAGTTTTCAGGTTGGAGACCAAGTCTGGCTGCATATCAACACGGACAGGATGCAAGGTGAAGGTAAAAAGCTAAAGCCTATCAGGTATGGACCTTTTAGGATACTTGAGAAGATTGGGGAAAATGCTTTTCGCCTTGATTTACCAGCTTACATGCACATCTACTCAGTCGTAAATGTAGATTGCTTGAGATTGTTTGAACCTTCAATGGTTGAGGACCCTGAAGAGCAGAGTCAATTGCCTTCTATCGATGACCTGCTACCTGAATATCTCAATGAGTTGCAGGAAGACACAGTGCTGGACAGGAAGGTAAGGATGACATGCAGGGGAAATGTGGAGTACCTCAGGATTGGGCTCAAAGGTTCAAAGCTGAGCAGTGCAAAGTGGATTGAGATTGGACAAGTGAAGAAACAGTATCCTCACTTAGTCGATGCTTGAAAACCAACTTTGGTGGTCCAAAAGCTTTTCAGTGGGAAGGCCATGATCCGAATTGGATCCATAGAAGACTGTCAAAGAACCATGACTGTATCAGGTCCAACAAATCTCTAAAAGAATCCAAAACAATGATCAAAGACACCCTAAACCAGTGGCAATGGCAGCCGATGTGGAACGACGAGGACCTCGGTCAAAGCGCACTGACCGAGGCCCATGGAGACCGTGCAGGAGGCCAAAGTAGCCCCTGGGAGCCCCGGATCGGGAAACGGAGGTGGATTTTGATGCGCTAGGCGAACAAGGCCGAAATGGAGGAAGCCCGAGCACTTGGTCGCGTTGGGAACCGAAGGACTACAGGTGGAAAAAGGAAAAAAGTGCTAAACGTACAAGGCGGGACCTGCACTCTGGAAAACCGGCGATATTGATCGGGGCGCCCATGAACAGTAAGAAGTTTTGGACGAGAGCGGAGTGATTCCATACATCGATCGATGTGTGGCAAGCGGAGGTGAGAGAAAACCACCGTTGATCGTGTGCTATCGATCGAGCAAGTTAACCGCGCGAAACGTGCGTATGGCATCGAATCTGGAGGGCCTAGATCGGACGGTTGAGATCGCACTCGACGGAGGAAGCGGAATCGACAAGGGAATACGCCGCATTTTAGAAGGGATTTGGAATCTGCTTTGACCGCCACGGTGGAGGAAATATTTATCCACGATGTAACTGAAGAAATGAATCGACAAAGGATGCTGGCGTCATTTAGAGGAGGACAAGTGGCCACTCCCTGAGCGTTCATGATGATGCCGAACCAGGAACTCCAAGCGCAGTTGCAGAAGGTGAAGAGGCAGAGGCGGAAGAGGAACTGAACAAACATAGAGTTCGAATGGCTAAAGCCATGAACAAAGACAGTCGAATCAACGAAGAGAGACAGAAGTTGAGAGATGAAGAAGTGGAACAGTGAACCCAGAGAGGAGGACTGAACACGGAGAACAGTAAAGCAAAGCAGAAGAGGATAGAGGGCCTAGCTGACCAGAGGCAGCATCGAGCACCAGAGGCTTGAGAGATCCGAGCCGTCCTAGAGAGGATCTCTCCGGGCTGAGCACCACATTGGGCTCTCCCTTGTAGACTAGAAGGTCACAGAGCTGGTAGGAAGAAGAATTATGTGTACTTAAGTGGCTTGGGGAATCCAATAACCACCCTGCCAAGCAAAACCTGCTTCAGGAGAACTCACATTGAGTCCCTGTATTGTAATTTCTCTACTTAAAGGCACAATAAAACAAGGCCACCACTGAAAGCTGGACTGAAGATGTAGCCCTGGAGAATAGGGTGAACTCCTTATTAAAATTGCTTGTGTCTTTATGTTTGCTTACTATATTTCTCTGTTGTCTTTCCATTTTATTGTCTGTGTATTGGAAATCTGATCGATCTGTTGCTTCAATAACACAGAACACACACACTAGCACATGAGTTTGTAATACCTTAGTTTAATAAATCTTTAATTGATGTCACTCATAGGGTGAATATCAGATCACTTCCACACATCGGAGGGTTCAATAGGCACTTGGTGATAACCTGACTTCAAGTCAATCTTGCTGAAATATTCCCCCCCTTGAGTTGTTCCAGAAGGTCATTGATCTGTGGGATTGGGTACCTATTCCGGACAGTGATCTTGTTCAACACTCGATAGTCAATACAGAACCTCCAGGTCCCATCCTTATTTTATACCAATACAATCGGGCTCCCACAAGGTGATGAGCTTGGCCTGATGTGCCCTTTCTGAAATAGTTCCTGAATCTGCCTCTTGATCTCATCTTTCTCCATAAAGGAGTGTCGATAGATCGGTCCATTGGGCAACGATGCACCTGGGGTCAGATTGATGGAGTGCTTAACTTGACAGTGTAGAGGTAACCCTGTGGGTGAGGTGAAAATATCTCTGTAGTCCTCCTTGACCATGTCCATCTGATGCTGCTGTACAGACGAGCCCTGCTTGGAAGCCGTGGCCACAAGCTTCTTCTTGCCCTGGGTGTGGATCAAAAGGAAAACAAATTTCCTGGTTTGTGAAATGATCTTACTGCATTTCTTTGTAGTGATCAAAGAGATGGCAGTAGGTGGGGCTACCTCCAGTATCTTGTACAATTTATTAACCAAAGTAATAATCACAGAGCGAGGTATAGACTCATATACAACATGTCGCTTCAACAAGTATGGTTGTCCTAACAATACATCACAAACTTCAAGAGGAGAAACATCACAAAGTACCTCATCTTTGAAGGGCTTGATGTTGTAGGAAAGGACACATTGCTAGTTAACACGAAGATATCGTCCTTGGTGAAGTCACCCGATGGTGTACGATTGTGGATGTTCTATAGTCTTTAGGCCCAGTCGCTTCGTGACCTCTGCTAAAATGAGGTTCTTTTCGCTCTCGTTGTCGACAATGAACTACAATGGAGAACCCTTCACCCACATCTATGAGTGGAAGAGGCATTCCCCCTCCTTTGGATCTTCAGGCTCAATCTTCTGGATCTTGGTGGTGGCCATAATGGCATTGGGATCCACATCAATGATCTACTTCCCTTTTTCAGTTCCCTTATCAACTTCTGATAAAGAGTCAGAACTTGCATCTGATTCGTAAGCCTTCAACTCGGCTACCAGTGAATTCTTGGCCCAACACTCACTTGTATTGTGAGTGGAGCTCTTATGGAAGTCACACCATTTTCTTGTGTCCTTCTTCATCTTCAGGGTGTTGTTCTTTTCTTGCAGCTTCGTTAGGTTGTCCTGGGTAGCGCCGCCTTGGCTTGGTCCTTTTCTCTATGGTTTGGGGGTGCCTTTTCCTTGCTTTGGATTCACAGATCCAAAGTCCTGCTTCTTCTATTTAAACTTCTGCTTAATTCTAACAACGTACCGATATGTCATGCCAAGCAAGGAAATGTCTAGTAAGTCCATCTCATCTTGGAGATACTTGTGTAGATAGCTGCGGTACTTGAGCACCAAATTCCACTCAGTATCCTTGATACCTAGCTTCATGTGAAGGGTATGGAAATTATTTGTGAACTATGGCACATCTTGGTCCCTTCCCTGCCTTAGCGTGCTCCAATTTATGTATTTGTCTTCATAGCTATAGATAGGGTAATATTGTTCCTTGACGGAGTCTTGGAAAGAATTCCAAGTGGATGTGGCTGAAAACAACGATGGTTCACTCTTGTTCTTTTGTTCACAGTAGGTTTCGCACCAATCCTTGACATGTGGGCAGCTTTAATAAGTGCAAAAGTAATCTTTTCTCGATTGGAAAAGTCATGAACTGAAAAATATCCTTGCAATAGATTTAACCATTTATCTATGACGTCTGCATCTATCAGGCCTTCAAATATGGGAATATCAAAGTTAACTTGTAACTTAAAAGGAGTGGCGGCTGGATGAAGATTCATCGCCTGTGGGTAGTCGTCAAAGGATCTGGGCAAAGTTACCCATCATCGCGTCCCTTTGTCGCTTGAGGGCTTCCTCGAGCAACATTTTGAAAGGATCTCTTGCCGCCTCATATATCTTTTCTTCCACCATGGGAGGTCGTCAGGTTTTGCGAGGTTGATCTTGAAATGGTTCAACCAGATCAAACCCTAACTCCTTATACCCTGACCTCGTTGGGGACATGCAAAGAAAAACAGAGAAAGAGAAGACCGCTCTGATACCACTGATACGAAATTAAACAAGAATGTAATAACTTATAGATATAATCATTAAAACATAGATGCAATAGAAAACACTTCATTTCATTAATAGAAAAATGTTTAATTATGCTTACAAACATAATGGAAATAAGATAGCTTGGGAAATGGTAGCTTATCTCTGAGAAGAGATGTGTTGGATACATGCCTTTGAACTATGTTACAGTGAGGCTCAAGGACCTATTTATTATTGGAAAACATGAGAAAACCATAAAAAACCAAAACCCTAATCCCAAGAGATGTAACACCAAGCGTTTGTGGGCCCCGTTGGGGTTAGTTGGGTAGCGAACTTCTCGGGGTCGTAACTTGCTGACATTATCTCTGTTTAGCGCGTACGATACCTTGTTGGAAAGGTCTCTCTGAGTACTACAGGTTATTCCACAAGCCCCTACCTAAAACTACAAGCTTGCTACGGACACCAAAAAAACTTTGTTTAGGGGGTCAAAACTACTCTGGAAGTTCACAACCCAAAAAAATGCTAAAAATAGTAAATTCTTAAATGAAGAAGGAAACAGATGAAATTGAATGGGGAATCTAGGTAGAATAGGTGGGTGGCCACCAATATCCACTTGGATCAAGAGGGAAATCCAATGAAGGAAATAATGAAATCTTAATGCCTATGTGGATCCACATCATTTAAATATGGATTAAATTAATGCCATTAGGACTTAGCAATCAAATATGTAATTAATATAAATGTGAGCTAATTCAAATATGGATTGAATTAATGCCACTAAGACTTAGCAATAAAATATGTAATTAATGTAAATGTGAGCTAATTCGATTTAAATTGTAACAATTTTAATGTTTGGTACTTTGTATAAAATTTCTACTTAGTATGAAGTAAATGTTTTTACCTCTAGTAGGAAAGAATTGTGGATGAGTGAGCAGGTGAGATGTTTGTAAATATAGGTCTATTGAATGTATTGGAGGATCGACAGCTTGGATAATGATATTTGATAAATGTTTGCATTTTATTTTGTTCTAGGGAATTGACTTTGATAGTAAAATATGGATATGTAATTACCACTCTGTGCATTTGATAACTATAATTCTTTATGAGACATAAATTCAATTAAATGAAAGAAAAATATATGCACACTGGTTGTTAGGTTTTTTGGGTTTACTTTGATGTTATATAGTAGTGTTCTCTTTCTACATCAAGTAATATAATAGTGAGTACCATCCTAGGGGATTGGGATAGTTCTAGCAAAAGAGGAGAGCTAGGCAGAATGGTTGGAATGGGGAAGAGGGAGGAGTATATGAAATATTATTGAAGTCAAATAGAAAAAGTGTAAATTACTCAATGAAGCATGTGATGTTGGGTAGAGTTATTAGAATGAGTGAGTGAAGCACACCTCTAATGGAAGGATTGGTAGATATTGCAAGAGGAGATACGACTCCATTCTTAAAGAGCAATAAGGAGAGGTCACGAAGAATGAGGTATTAAAGAAAATGGTTGGAATAAAAGAACTTGTAGTAATATTGTAGAATATGTTGAAGAATATGGAACCCATCAAATTGGTTCAATTAAATAAATTTCCAAAAGGAAGATATAATGAAGATGAGAGTATAATGGAATATGTAGAAAGTATGGAGAGCTGTTCAATCACCATTTTAGTTTCTTGATACATAGCTGTTAGTCCAGGTAGAGAAGGGAACTTGTCTGTGGAGTGGTTTTCTTCACAAACCGAGCAAATTTCAATAAGATTTAATGGAAATTCATTCCTAGGGTTCCTCCTTGTGCATCTAGGGCATAAAATGGCTAATTCTCTATTTGCTTCCTCCTGCATTCTCTTGATGTGCATAGTGTCCATCTGTAGGGCAAGGGTTTGCATCATTTCACTCTTGAAATCTTCCATCATATTTCCAATTTCACCTTTGATGCATGTGTTGGAAGAGGATGGGCTGGCCATTGGTTGACTACCCCTACCCTTTTTCCTAGCTGCCCTAGAATGGTTCCTAAAGGCAGTCTTGATATATTCATAAGGTAGTTGGTAGATGTACCCTCCTAATAGAAATTTTAGGGTATCCAGGAGATCTTCCCTTACCCCTCTGAGTAGGACTAGCTTTAGTGACTCAGGATCAAGTGTGCACTGGGCCCTTTTATAGCTAAGCTGGAATCTTTCTTCAAAACCCCCTAGGGATTCATCATGCCCTAAGGTCATCCTAAAAATTTCCTCTTTAGTGTCTTTATACCTGCAGTAGTCTCAATACTTATTGTTGAAGGCTTGCTGCGTCTGAGCCCATGTTGTGATGCTATCCCCAGGTAAACCCATGAACTAATGTAGAGCTTCATCCTTGAGAGTGGATGGGAATAGTTTTAACTTCTGCTCATCAGTGGTGTAATCATAAGTTTTGGATATGACAACAAACTCAAACAAGAAAGTGTCTGGATCTTTTGAGGTCAGGCCATGGAAATGAGGAAGAGCAAAGGGGCTTATGTTTTCCATCTTGGTATCCCCATTAGTTTCTCTAATGGGAAAGGCACCCTCAATTCTTTCTCTATCTCCTCTGTCATTTATATTCTCAACCATTAGGTCAGTTGGAATGGGTTCTCCTTCTTCTTCTCCCCCATTAGGCTCTTCAAATATGATTGTTCACCTAAGGGGTCCTCCAATTCACAACTAGTAAAGAAGAGGGAAGGTTGGCTGTTTGAGGTGGTGCAGGTATTTGGTAGAAATTTTCCTAAGTTATCCCTATTCCTACGAGGCATGAAAGAAGGGTTTTTGATTTGTTTTGTGATTTTTTTCAAGCTTTGAGAGTAATTTCATAATTGAAATCACAAACTGAATGGAAACTAATTGCTTGAATGAAATCTCACTTGCAGAATGGAAAAGAAAGCAAACTAACTTAAAGAACTATAAACAACCAAAACCCTAACCCCGGGAGATGTAACACCAAGTGTTTGTGGGCCCTGTTGGGGTTAGTTGGGTAGTGAACTTCCCGGGGTCGTAACTTGCTCATATTATCTCTGTTTGGCACGTACGATACCTTGTTGGAAAGGTCTCTCTGAATTCCACAAACCCCTACCTATAGCTACAAGCTTGCCACGAACACCAAAAAAACGTTGTTTAGGGGGTCAAAACTACTCTGGAAGTTCACGGCCCAAAAAAATGCTAAAAATAGTAAATTATTAAATGAAAAAGAGGAAAAAGATGAAACTGAATGGGGGATCTAGGTGGAATAGGCGGGTGGCCACCAATATCCACCTGGATCAAGAGGGAAATCTAATGAAGGAAATAATGAAATCTTAATGCCTATGCGGATCCACATCATTTAAATATGGATTAAATTAAGGCCACTAGGACTTAGCAATCAAATATGTATTAAATTAATGCCACTAAGACTTAGCAATAAAATATGTAATTAATGTAAATGTGAGCTAATTCGATTTAAATTGTAACAATTTTAATGCTTGGTACTTTGTATAAATTTCTACTTAATATGAAGTAAATGCTTTTACCTCTAGTAGGAAAGAATTATGGATGAGTGAGCAGGTGAGATGTTCATAAATATAGGTCTATTGAATGTATTGGAGGAACGACAACTTGGATAATGATATTTGATAAATGTTTGCATTTTATTTTGTTCTAGGGAATTGACTTTGATAGTAAAATATGGATATGTAATTACCAATTTGTGCATTTGATAACTATAATTCTTTATGAGACATAAATTCAATTAAATGAAAGAAAAACATATGCACACTGGTTGTTAGGTTTTTTTGGTTTACTTTGATGTTATAGAGTAGTGTTCTCTTTCTACATCAAGTAATATAATAGCGAGTACCATCCTAGGGGATTGGGATAGTTCTAGCAAAAGAGGAGAGCTAGGCAGAATGGTTGGAATGGGGAAGAGGGAGGAGTATATGAAATATTATTGAAATGAAATAGAAAATGTGTAAATGACTCAATGAAGCATGTGATGTTGGGTAGAGTAATTAGAACGAGTGAGTGAAGCACACCTCTAGTGTAAGGATTGGTAGATATTGCAAGAGGAGATACGACTCCATTCTTAAAGAGCAGTCAGGAGAGGTCATGAAGAATGCGATATTAAAGAAAATGGTTGGAATAAAAGAACTTGTAGTAATATTGTAGAATATGTTGAAGAATATGGAACCCATCAAATTGTTTCAATTAAATATATTTCCAAAAGGAAGATATAATGAAGATGAGAGTATAATGGAATATGTAGAAAGTATGGAGAGTTGTTCAGTCACCCTTTAGTTCCATGATACACAACTTTTAGTCCAGGTAGAGAAGGGAACTTGTCTATGGAGTGGTTTTCTTCACAGACCAAGCAAATTTCAATCAGATTTAATGGACATTCATTCCTAGGGTTCCTCCATGTGCATCTAGGGCATAAAATGGCTAATGCTCTCTCTGCTTCCTCATGCTTTCCCTTGATGTGCATAACATCCATCTATATGGCAATGGTTTGGATCATTTCACTCTTGAAATCTTCCATCATATTTCCAATTTCACCTTTGATGGATGTGTTGGAAGAGAATGGGCTGGCCATTGGTTGACTACCCCTACCCTTTTTCCTAGCTGCCCTAGAATGATTCCTAAAGACTGTCTAGATATCTTCATAGGGTAGTTGGTAGATGTCCCCTCCTGCTAGTAGGTTTAGGGTATCCAGGAGATCTTCCCTTACCCCTCTGAGTAGGACTAGCTTCAGTAACTCAAGATCAAGTGTGCACCGGGCCATTTTATAGCTAAGCTGGAATATTTCTTAAAAACCCTCTAGGGATTCATCATGCCCCAAGGTCATCCTAAAAATTTCCTCTTTAGTGTATTTGTACTTGCAGTTGTCTCGATACTTGTTGTTGAAGGCTTGCTGCATCTGAGCCCATGTTGTGATGCTATCCCCAGGTAAACCCATGAACCAACGCAAAGTTGCATCCTTGAGAGTGGATGGGAATAGTTTTAACTTATGCTCATCAGTGGTGTAATCATAAGTTTTGGATATGACAACAAACTCAAACAAGAAAGTGTCTGGATCTTCTGAGTTCAGGCCATGGAAATGAGGAAGAGAAGAGGGGCTTATGTTTTTCATCTTGGTATCCCCATTAGTTTCTCTAATGGGAAAGGCACCCTCAATTCTTTCTCTATCTCCTCTATCATTTCTACTCTCAGCCATTAGGGCAGTTGGAATGGGTTCTCCTTCTTCTTCTCCCCCATTAGGCTCTTCAAATATTTATGGTTGTTCACCTAAGGGGTTGTTATCGGGGAATCTAGTGTCTATGCAGAGCTGCTAGTCCCACTAAGGCTGGTAGCTACCTTAGAAACAAACAAACTAAAACCACTTTCGTTTCCCTTTATGAGAAGTAGATAAGAGGGGAATAAAGGAGACCAACCTCTGTCTTGCGCTTGGTTCCTTGCTTGATTCCTCTCCTTTCTGATAGATCTTTGCCACTTGCTTCCTCGTCTACCCAGCTTCAAAGAGCACCTGTAGAATCAAAGCAGCATAACACTATCCAAGAACATAGATCTACTATCATAAACAATATAGGACCAGATATATATTGACCACACAAATGCATATATCATCAATCATACAAGAATGTGAAGGAAAACTTGAATAGCTTTATTAATAATCAAGAATAGCAAAGAGGATTACAACCAATTGTTCTGACCCAGCATCATCCTCTTAGCAAGAAAGCCATTCTTCACCTCATGAAAAGCTTAGATCACCCAACACTATGATGTTACACCAAGAAACCAGCAACACTTCCTTACAAGATACAAAATTCCAGCCTCTGGATCTCTGGGATGATGGATCCATATATAGATGTTTGCAAGGGGGGTGAGTTAGCTTTTGAGATTTGATTAGTGTCCTCTCTCTGATATTTCTTGATTCCACTTGGAGATTGATGATCTCTTACTCATCCCTGGGCGAATGCAGAGAGGCAAGTGTCACAGGAGAAGTTTCTGGAAGATTCCA
The DNA here is from genome assembly GCA_031772625.1 of Pinus tabuliformis. Classification (NCBI taxonomy): domain Eukaryota; kingdom Viridiplantae; phylum Streptophyta; class Pinopsida; order Pinales; family Pinaceae; genus Pinus; species Pinus tabuliformis. The sequence goes on along the minus strand of CM062811.1, from coordinate 930,046,597 downwards.
TGATCCTCCACCTTGCAGATTGACCCTGCCATTTGTCCACTCTCACCCATCGCACCCCATAGAAGGTATTTTCAGTATGCATCACACCTCCCGTATGTATTTAGGTGAGATGCAGTGCACTTTGACCATGGAGCAGGTGAGATGGTCCAGTTTTGACCAATTCTGAGCAGTTTTTTATGGAGAACTTATGGGAGAAGATGTAATCAGTTGACCTTGTTCTTTTAGAGGTTGGAACAACAATTTTAGGGACTTAAGAGCCCTTGTTTTATGGACATTTATGATTGGGGTTGCAGTGCCCAAAAATGTCTATAACAGTTTCCCCTTAAAGCATGAGGTCGTTAATCTTTTTTGATGGGTGAAATGCTTTATCATGAGGATCTGAAGTTTTTTCGAGTTGGAAGGCGACCTATAATAAGATACAATACAATACATTATCTTCATAATATTTTCATGATCTAGCTGAGGCGGGCATTCCCATGCTTAGCTTTATAAATTCATTTTCATGTACATAAGACAGACAATCGTCTGAGTGTAGACTAATGATTCTGGTAGAGCCATCATCCCTTAAGTTGGATGATTATCTGTGCAGCAATGATGTACATTTGATGTCTTTATTTTCCTAAATATATACCACAGCCCGAATGGATGAAACTAGATCCGGGGTCTTCAATCTTGTTCGATCTTCACTCAAAGTACAAGTCGATCCATGTGAGAGATGTTCTGGAGTCGAACATGGAAAGACATCACCTGATTACCAGCCAATGATGTAAGCTGTTAACAGGCGCGAGAGGAATCACCGATAATGATGATGACCCTCAAGGTACTACAGTACAATTCACGTGGTGTGAATAAGGGACTTGGCGTTGAAACACCACACAAAATCTTTTGGTCGAAGGCCATTGATGTAAACCTGTTGCCGGAAGTGAGAAACTTGCCATTGAGGCATGCAAACTTCAAAGTACTGAAAGGGTTGTTCCTAGATCGAATTCTTGGATAATGAGCTGATGTCGACAAGAAGCGATCCGTCATAGGAGGGCCTTAGTGAATCCCACATCAATGACACGGAACGAAGAAAATTATTTTAATGGAGTTGAGAACGATATGATGATATAAGGTTCAGGGTGGCGGTCATGAAAAGATGGAGCATAAATGTATTGCAGTGGATAAGACACTGGTGATTTCTCTGAGCGGCTTCTCTTGAACATATCGGCGACACTGACATGATGGATTGGTAGCGTTAACCCCAAATATGGATGGTGTGATGGACCCATGGTGATATGACCAGTGAACGAAACAACCCAACCTGACTCGGATGCAGAGTGAAAGTGTCATGTTCAAGAGCAACTTGCTACCAATAAATTTTCTTCAAGTTTTCTTCCCAATTTTTCCGCAGTCATTGCTGACCAGTACCTCTTTATTTTTGTCAAGCTTGAGGACGATAACATATTCTTGTTCTATAATTTTCCCTTTGGGCAAACCCATCGCTATGTTTGAACGAGCCTAGAGATAGTGAAACTCATTCTTGTCTGTATGGACAAGTTTGTCGCTATTCGGTTTTAACGAGTTTAACGACAAAGATAACTCGGTCCTTTTCAATTTTAGAGAGTCTGAAAAAGGGACGTAAAGAAAACTCCAACAATCCTTTTTCGTCATATAATCCCTTGAGTCCGAAAAAGTATAAAACAATACAAAAGGGATGGATTTTCGGTACTTTTAACGAGCCGAACAAAACAAGCGCTCGATCTTTTTGTGTAATAATCCATCAAGTCCAAAAATATTAAAATCTAAAGGAGGGATAGCACTTCCGGTCACTTTAACGAGCTAGAGAGGCCAATTGCTCGGCAATCTTTTCATATTTTACGAGTCAGTTGAAAAGAGCTTAAAGGAGACTCGTTTTTCGAGGAACGAGTGATAAATTCGGGTAGCAGCTAATTCCAGGTAAGGTTTCGAATTTTCCAATCACGGAAGTGTCACAAGGATGGCTAATAGGATCACTCTTCGCAACTGTTCCTCAAAAAGGGTAAACAATCAAATGGAGGTGAATGATCGGCCAATACAGAGTGGAGGTGATGATGAGAACACGACCAAGGCTTCAAAGGTTGATGATAATACATTCACAATGGTTATTTACCGGAAAATGGTTCATTTTTTAATGAGCTTAAACTCTGGGGGAACATCTACTCATTGCTTATGTTTATTTTTTAACGAGCTTGAATTCCGCGTTAAAGCTGCTCGATCTAGTCGTATAATAAGGATGTCTCATTTAAAAATGGCATTTTTCAAAGCTTTGCCCCACATCCTTTCTTTATGCAAGTTAGGAAACGACCAATCCTACGAGTTTAAAGGGTTAGAGGACCTACAAATTTAAAAAAATAAATGGTCGCTCTTCGCTTGCATGCCAAAAGGTTTGCATGCCCCCAGGCATAGTGAAGTAGAGTTTCTAGGTTACCTCTCAATTTGCAGACAAAACATCTGTTTTATCCAGAAAGGCCTACCTTAACAGAGGTATCTTATTCTGGTCTAACCCCATTTTCCTAAATGGATGGGTGTTTCAACCAGTCATATATCCTTCGCGGAAACCTACCCTATACCCAAGGTTCTCCTGTCGAAACAAGCCAGGGTGCATGCCCCTTTGGTTTCAGTCATATCCTCCGAATCACTCGTGCTCATCAGGAGGACGGACTGGGGATTGATGAGACATTCCTTGCGTGAAAAGACCATTCAGGGATGGTATATGACTATTTGCTATGTGTGAACCGGGGAATGAAAGCTGGTCTACGAGCTTGACCACTCTTTCTTCATGCGGAAAACACATTACTCTAAAGAGTGAGGAGACAATGGCTCCCATGCAATAAATATAGTCACGTCCAAGGAGTAGATTATAATCCAGGGGTCCTTGGACTACCATTACGTTCATGTGAACGGTTTTCCTTCTCAATGTTATCAGCACATTGGGAAGGATCCCTAACGGTCGACTGGTTCCTTTGTTAAAGCCTGTTAGATTTCTCATTTCAGGCAAAAGCGGTGGTGAACCAAGCGCTTTCCAAGCAGTTGAGGAAAGGATACTCACATAAGCCCCTTCATCTATGATGGTACCGACCATGACCATTCTGTATATTTGAGCAATGATTCGAAATGGTACACTAGCCGGTAAGTGGGGTCTACCTAGTAGATTCCAATCGAAGGAAACAACTAGGTTGCTTGGAGGTGGGACCGAAAATACGGCCGGATATGACTCTAACAAACTTCCTTCCTGCGGTAAAGGAATGGGTAGACTGCCCCCATGTTCATCGGAGTCTGTGCTTACGAAGAGAATTTCGATGGTGTCGTTCTTATTCTCTCCGGTGACTGTATCATCTGAAGATGGATCCTCTGAAGGCAAGACTGGGTCAACTGCCACCTCGACCTTTTGACTTTCGTCTGGTGTGGATTCAGATGGTTTATCTTTAATGATAGACGCTTCGGCCGACCACAATGGCGTGTCAGCCAGATTTTCAACTAGCGATGGACTCGGCAAGAGTTTCTTATATCCAGGAGGAAGTCGTAACGGTGAAACCGGACGATCGTCCAAAACTCTTTTATCCTCGTCTAAGAAGGGACAACGGTGGACGACGTGATCGCCTTCACACAGTTAACAAGGGAATTTACATTTTCCTTTTTGTCTAGGGGCTTCACTTTCACTAGTTGACGGTGTAATTTCAACATGATCATCAGAGGTTGATGACACCGTATTGTGCAAACGAGGAGAGCAGTCCCTTAAGATCCGCAGGATGCAAGGAAAATCTCGATGATAGTGGTCTCCTTTGCAAATGACACATGGCGATTTAGGCCTGGACGGTGCAGTGTGTGTATTTTCGCTAGATGATGCCTGGTCGCCCCTTTTCGCCTTTGGCTTCTTCTTCTTCTTCTCTTTCTTCTTCTCAGTTACTTGATTTTTGGCTTTACCATCTTGATCAAGCGAAGAGGAAGGAGGAGAGGGAGAACTGGACGAAGTAGAAGGTTGGGTGGTAACCTTGGTATCGTTTAGTTGATGACTTGACTGTTCAGGAATCACAGTGTTCTGAGCAACGGAGGTCGAGAAGAGCCATACGGGTAGGTCGATTGTCAATCCTGGAAGCAACAATGTGGCCATATGGGGTGCACCAACATCTCCCCAAGAGGAGAAAGGACTAGGATTTCCTCCAATGGGAAGTCCTTGGTTGGTGGACTGCATTTTTCTCAACCTAAGACCAACATAGGAAAGGTGATGTTTATTCCGATTAAAATAAATTTTAGACGCTTTGACACAACTTGTTTTTTCAATTTTTACGAGTCGAGAAAAACAAAAGATGACTCTAGTCGCCTTCGATTTTTAATGAGCCTGAAGTGACAAGTGCTTAGATGGACCTTTTCCTTTAAGGAGTTTGAAAAGGAACGAAAGAGTCTGCTCTGGAAATCTAGACAGAGGGATTACCAAACCAATCGCAAAACTGTAGAATACTTTTTACGGTACGGCAGTCAATCTTCTCGAATGTTGTTTTCAGTGCATTGTGATCGATAGGGCGGCAAACACGGCTTCCTATGGATAAAGGATAAAGCCTATTGTGGTCCCCCAATATATACTCGGCGGTACGTGGGAGCACAAGTCCGTACTGGCACTTATCGTCTCAAAGTGGAGGAATCACCCAACCAAAAATGAAAACAATAATTACCAGGCTTTACGACGCTAGAATGTCTCTAGCCTAGACTTCTAAATGTTGTGCGTTAGGTTCCAAAGCATTTTTAGATTCATTAAATTTATTTTACAGTTGATCTTGCTTAAGAAATTTGCCTTTCAGGTTCACCGCGTGATGTAGATGTACAATTCCTAAAATGCAGTCTAAGATGATAAACAATCGTTTAATCTTCCTTTTGCAATGAAAATCCTAGCTACTAAGGAAAGAGAGATGACATTCTTTCAACATAGAGCAGAGAGCACACACTATATGCACTGTCCTAAATCAAACCAACAAACAGTCTAAATGCAAATGCACATGCATGTATTTGTTTTCAGCCTTCTTAATGTGTGAATGATAAAAAGAAAGCTAAGCGCAAATCTGAATTATTTTTCAAAGCGACTTTACTAACAAGTTTCTTTTCAAGACAAAATGAAGGCAATGACGACACTTTGCGATTTGGAATTGAAAACTTGCTTTCGACACTTGAAAAACTACTAATTCAAATCAAATACAAGAGTAACAGTGTAATCGACTATCAAGAACAATCGGATTCTCTTCTATGACTGAAAATGACACTTGCGACACTTTCAAATCAAGGAATGACAGTTCAATTACGCTACTTCTTTGTAAAAGAGAACTGAAAATGGATCACAATACATAAAAACATTTACAGTTCATTGCACAATGGAGGCGGAATAATCGTAAGGAAAGGGGTTTCAACAGAGGTATACTGACTACAAACAACAAAACTCTTGAATAGAGCTGAAAAGAGTGAACACAGAAACCAAAATCTAAGAGCAGAAGAGGCCTTGTCTGATTAGCGCACCTGTAACACAGGGAAAATGAGATGCAGTGCACCTACTACACTTGGGAAGTGCGATGCATCTAGAATCCAAAGAAGAGATAGTGCGATGGTCCAGGGACGAGACTTCAGCTGGGTTCCGGGTCACAGTTTGCAGCTCAGTTCAGGTATTTAGGCCGAGCAAGTGGTAATCAGTAAATAAATCCCAGGGGTAGATCTAAGGAGGTTACTAGAGCCACCACAAGGGCAATTAGAGAGCTTGTAAATCGATTGTTCAATTCATAAAAAAAACCCAGAGATAGACTGAAGCAACATTGATCTACTTTTCACTTGCATAGCAAATGCAGTTCGAAGGCTAGCTGGCTTGAATTCAGGCTCCGTCTGTAAGTTTATAAAGTAGACAAATATAGACAAACAAACAATCTATTCGCTCCCCAGTGGAGTTGCCATTTTGTTATCGGGAAATCTAGTGTCTATGCAGAGCTTCTAGTCCCACTAAGGCTGGTAGCTACCTTAGAAACAAACAAACTAAAACCACTTTCGTTTCCCTTTATGAGAAGTAGATAAGAGGGGAATAAAGGAGACCAACCTCTGTCTTGCGCTTGGTTCCTTGCTTGATTCCTCTCCTTTCTGATAGATCTTTGCCACTTGCTTCCTCGTCTACCCAGCTTCAAAGAGCACCTGTAGAATCAAAGCAGCATAACACTATCCAAGAACATAGATCTACTATCATAAACAATATAGGACCAGATATATATTGACCACACAAATGCATATATCATCAATCATACAAGAATGTGAAGGAAAACTTGAATAGCTTTATTAATAATCAAGAATAGCAAAGAGGATTACAACTAATTGTTCTGACCCAGCATCATCCTCTCAGCAAGAAAGCCCTTCTTCACCTCATGAAAAGCTTAGATCACCCAAAACTATGATGTTACACCAAGAAACCAGTAGCACTTCCTTACAAGATACAAAATTCCAGCCTCTGGATCTCTGGGATGATGGATCCATATATAGATGTTTGCAAGGGGGGTGAGTCAGCTTTTGAGATTTGATTAGTGTCCTCTCTCTGATATTTCTTGATTCCACTTGGAGATTGATGATCTCTTACTCATCCCTGGGTGAATGCAGAGAGGCAAGTGTCACAGGAGAAGTTTCTGGAAGATTCCATGATCCTCCACCTTGCAGATTGACCCTACCATTTGTCCACTCTCGCCCATCGCACCCCATAAAAGGTATTTTCAGTATGCATCACACCTCCCGTATGTATTTAGGTGAGATGCAGTGCACTTTGACCATGGAGTAGGTGAGATGGTCCAGTTTTGACCAATTCTGAGCAGTTTTTCATGGAGAACTTCTGGGAGAAGATGTAATCTGTTGACCTTGTTATTTTAGAGGTTCGAACAACAATTTTAGGGACTTAAGAGCCCTTGTTTTATGGACATTTATGATTGGGGTTGCAGTGCCCAAAAATGTCTATAACAGGGGTCCTCCAATTCATAACCAGTGAAGAAGAGGGAAGGTTGGCTGCTTGAAGTGGTGCAGGTATTTGGTAGAAATTTTCCTAAGTTATCCATATTCCTACGAGGCATGAAAGAAGTGTTTTTGATTTATTTTGTGATTTTTTTCAAGCTTTGAGACTAATTTCATAATTTAAATCACAAACTGAATGGAAACTAATTGCTTGAATGAAATCTCACTTGCAGAATGGAAAAGAAAGAAAACTAACTTACAATTACTTTTGCAGAAATGAAGATAATATCAGAATGTCAGAGATAAAAATGGAAGAAAGAAAGAAGAAATCACATCTACTGAGACACCTCCCCGGAAATAGTGCCAAAAAAAGTGATGAGCACAAATATTACAGCAAGAATGCTACAACTCCTGGGGCTACCAACTTTACTTTATCAACCCGAGGTTCGTACAAACTTGGAGGTGACAGTGTTGTTTACACAAGTAGATGAAATGGTTCCACTCTTTGTCACTACTAAGCTAGCGATAGACCACTACAATTTCTCAAACCATCCTTTTATTGATTCAGAAGAAGCTTGATTACCAATGAGGAAAAAGGGAAATTTACACAAAATGAACTCTTGTTTACTGTAGTAAGGAAAAGACTAAAATCAAATGCTTAAACACACCATTCATCTAACTAACTACTAAGAGGATTTTCTTCAAAATAATGTGAAGTTAACATTTGTGTAATCCTACTGTCCTAGGTGAAACATCCAAACATTCTATTGTTGTGCATGTAAATGAACAAAATAACTCTTTTTCCTTTTTGTCTTTTTGTGTGAAAATGTGAATGATAACTTCTCTTGGTGATGTGGTAGGTGGATTAGGGATGATGGTGAATGGTCAGATGGCTTGGGAGGCAAGTAGGGGTCTTCTCCTATCTTCCTAGGTGATTTTTCCACAATTCGGCCTCAAAACAAGCCACTATAGGTCAACCTACAGGATGTCCTAATGCCTCCTATAGGATGTCCTAATGCTCCTATAAGATCCCCTGTATTCCTATAGGATACAACCGAGAGAAAGAGGAGGGATTTGGAAGGTGGTGTAGGGCTTAGGGAAGGTGAATGGTGGGAGAAATGAGGCAAGGGAGTGCCTAGGACTCCTTCAGAGCTCAAAACAGAGTTTGTGAGATGGTTGGATTTTCTCAACAAGCTTGGAGAAGTATTCTTATGGAATGATGAATTTGGTGAAGGGACTTAGTGGAAAAAGTGATAATCATAGATGGATGAGGCTAGGATGGGGTTGTTGGTCATGAAATCTCTCTGTACTGCTGAAACTCCTACACTGCATCAATCACTAACATTTATCCATAAATCATGTCAAACAAGAAAGATTCAATTAACTAAAGAAAAACATAATTTCATTATCTAGTTTCCTATTTCATGCATGGGAAAACTTGCAGAATAATGTGAAACCTTTAGGAGATCTAGTGCAAGGCTAAAGATATCAGAAATGACAATTAAATCCTATTCTTAAAACTAGTAAAATGCTAGCCTAAGTAACAAAAAACCCTAAATTCCATAAGAAATCATAATTCTATCTTTTTGGGGGTGCATAGGAGTCCTTTCCTCAAACCATGGTCCTTGAAGGGAGGAGTGAGGCCAAAGCTACCTATTATTAGTTTTTTTATATTCCTTTATCTTCCTAAGCTAATGCTGAAGAAACATACAAATGGAAGAAAACTAATTAAATCCACAACTACTTGCAATGAAATGATGCTAAAGACAATTCAACCATTAATCTATGAAATCAACTAAGCATACACATAAAAGAAGAGGAGACTTTGCTGCTAGGGTTGGGCCCTAACCCAATAGCTTCAGCCCTCTGAGTCAACTCAGTGCTGGATCAAGTAAATGCTCATTCTCATTCTCAAATCATAAAATTACATAACAATGTCTTCCACAAGTCTTGAACTCGAAAAATGCTTAGTGCTTTTACATCAAGAATTCAAATCCTAATGAGGCTCTAAGCCTCCTTATTTATACAACTGAAGTCTGCAATGACTTCCTTAAATCTAGGGAGTCTCGGCTCCCAAACTCAAGATGAACTGGCTCTTTAACTGTCACTGGCTTCGCTGCCTTTTGATCTTCATGGCTCGGCTACTTGCAACTCCGAGCTAGTGTGATTTTATGGAGGAATATTCGAATGAGTGAGGAGCGAATGAGGAGGATCTATCTCCTACAATCTCTCCTCCTTGTCTCATTCGAGTTTCTGCCCTTAATTAGCTAAAATTTCCATGATTTGCTCTCAAAAACCTGCAATCAATACACATTAGTCCACTAGGCATAACATCTCACTTTTAATCATCTCATTAAGAAAAATATAATCAAAATATGTAAGGAATTGTGAGAAGAGTTGATTAAAATAAGCTAGGAGGTGTATTAAGGTCCATATAGTTACCCAATGATGAGGCTCACCAGATATGTAGGAATGGTTTTGAATACTTTTATGGTATGGTCATGAGACATGTTTTCTATGAGATAATGAGGAAAATATCATGAAATTTTTTGATGGATTTGAAGTTATCCATTAAAAGTAAAATAATTGCAAATAACATGTGATATAAAATTATTATCATTTAGTCTCGATAATTAAGAAGGTGAAAATAAATAAAAAAAACATGAGAGCAAGTAGCAACATGGGAAAGCAAAAGGAATTCTTCTAGTTGTGGTTGTGGAAAATGTTAATTGTTATAGTGGGTGCATGTTATTGAGGAAACTAATGGGAAAAGTGGTGTGAAGAGAGTGTTTTTGATAGCTTTGCAAAGGATGATGCAAGAGGAAGAGTTACAACAAAATACTGCAAGGAAAATATTTAAGTGAAGGAGTTAATATAACAAACTCAAGAAGTGTGGATAGTAGTAGTATGCCTGAGAGAGTGTATGTGCAAACCAAATATATTTTTATAGCTTAAAGTCATATTATAAAATGAAGCATTTACATTATTGAGTCAAGGGAAGAGATGGGCGGCCACTAATAACCATCTAAATCAATCCTCCCACCTTAGGAAGAAATGGTCTCCATTATGTCAAGTGTAGAAATATTTCTTATAGTGGGAGAGGGGGAGGGGGTGTACAATGTTACTTTCATTACCAATTTAACTTTGAAACCTAATTTTTAAACAATACTTATTAAACCATCAACAATACCATGCATGAAATCAATAGACAAAGAACCATAAGACATATCACATGAGTAGTACATAAGACACATAAATTTTTATGGTGGAAACCCATAACGGGAGAAAACCACCATTCTTCTTCTTCTCTTCTTAAATATTTCTTTACATATGTTCACTGGAAACGACCAATAGGAATCACTGACTCCCTTGCAATTTTTTTTTAAAACCCACCTCCATTTCACTATTTTGTTGGCACGCACCAGCAGAAAACACCCACTCCCTTAGATCAGTTTGTTGGCACCAACCCCTTTAATCAATGTGGACCTCCCTTTCATCCATTTTCAAACTGGATGCACTCCATTTAGCATAAACTTAAAAATCAATAAAAACATTCAATATATTTCTTATTTAATCAACATGACCCTATCTATTAGTCATCAACAAAACATTCTTACATATGAAGTAGCTACTATATCTTTAGCAATGTCATATCAACCTTTGTAACACAATAATTTAAGAGTCATAGAATAAGGTTAGCAGACCTAATGTACATAAATCACATTATCAACTTTAGACATATTATTTTTGGGAGCTTGACAATACTGAGATGGGGGGTGAATTAGTATTGTGCAATATAGGTCACCAATTACAACTCTTTCCCCTTTCTTTACACTAGTTAGCTAAACAATTAATCAATCATGAACAACATACTTGATAGAAATGAAAAAATGCATAAATGATGAAACATATAAAACATATAAAACTTGAGAGAAACAACTAACACATCAAGTAAAAATCATCAATCACATGAGGAGGCTGGATATTAGGTGGAAACCCTTCTGGGAGAAAAACCACTGCACTTTTTTCTCTTCCTCTTCTTTATTATTTAAAACACTATTTACACCATATACTAGCCACCATTAATATGCAAGCCCCAACTTGCGATGTATGTGAGAAACCACCCACTTTAGGCCATTACTTGATGGAAGCCACCACTTCCACAACTATATCTAGGCCCCACCCTGTTGGAGGCCCCTACCTCCAAATAGTTTCTCAGGCCACCACCTGAAGGATGCCACCGATCCCTGAATTAACAGACCACCACTTACCACTGAATGCCCCAACCTTGAAATACTTTTGGAACACCTTCCATATATTTTCAAACTAGGTTGGCATAACTCTACAAAAAAATTATGGATCTTATTTCATTGAGTTTCATATTGGACCCGCATAATATTCTCTACTCAAACCAACACCAAGATAAAAGTCCTCTCTTCAATACAAATTCTTCCACAAAACCTAGCTCATCAACTCAACAACAACATCATACTCAATACTCTAACCAACTATATTGTCCTCAATAGAATAACCTATTCTCACAATAATGTCATCGTCTAATCATGGCAACATTATCCACTCTGACAAATTCATTGACAAGAATAGAAACAAAAATAAACTATTAAGATAACCCCGTCTTCATATTCTATTAGCACTCAAAACTAATATATTGAAAATATAAGGCTCATGTCTGAAACTATAGCAGCATATAATGATAGAACTTGCAATGACCTCTCTAGAACACCTCAACCTGTACAACTAAAATTGATAACCCCCCAGAAGAAACATAAACTCATACATCTCATGATAGTACATGGATCATGCAAATACTAATAACCACACTACAACAATAGTACAACAATACAATTCTCATAATAATACATGGTTGTTATAGTAAACAAAATACTTATGCAAAGGAAATGTCACCAATTATAGAATATACACCAATGTTATGTTCTCCATCTTGCTCCATTCTTCTACATATATGCATATGTACAAAATCCTATAGAACTTGATCACAGTCCAAAATTTCTCTAGAAGTTATTAAAGAAAGAAATGTTCAAAGGTAACCACAAACCTACTTTGGAGATTAGGATCTAGCCTTCCTAATTCTCAGAGAGGGCTCTCTCTTTATTATTTAACTTTGTTTCAGTTAATTGATTTTAGGATAGTTATTGTTACATTTTGGTTTTGATTTGAATTTGGGTGGTGGGATCACTTACTTAGATGAAAAGAAGGTTTATTTTACCATTGGGCTATGGGATCAAATGCCAGACAAACAAGACTGGATCAAGCTCTAAAAATAGTGTCTACAGGGCAAGATAGAGGAGTTACTACAGATCTCAAAGGCTAGATGGTGAAATGGTTTCCAATCAAATCCAGGGAGCAATTAAGGGTTCCTTAGGCTAGATTATGAAGAGAAATGAAAGAGTTCAACTGGGATGGGAGAGAAATTAAGGGTTCTCAAATCTAGATATCAGAGGAAAACATATAAATGATTAACTGTGCAAAACTGAGTGTAGTTAAACAAATTTTCAGTTAAATTTCTAGTTAATTCTTTCAAATTTAGATAAAATTTAAGATTATGAAACACATAAGAAAGTAAAAAAATCAGACAAAGAAGATACTTCACTACAATAGCTCATCTCATGAATCCTGTAATGCAATCTTTTTATTACTTGCTCTAGTCTGTTGACTTGAAAATTGGTACAATAACCCTTAGGTTTAAGATCAAAATAACTCTACAAATGTATAGCAATCCACACTCAATACTTCGAATTATGAAGTATTTATACAAAAAGAATTTACAAAATATCCCAAATTGTCTTGGGAACTAATCTAGGAGAAAGAAATATCTTCATGCAAGAAGATAGAGACAACTATTGAACTGCTGCTTGTTGTCCCTGTTATTTAGGTTCTATTGGCTTTGATCTTTTGCCTTTTAATCTGCTTTGTTGTTTCGTCTTCATGATGGATGTTCTATTTACTTTGACCTTTCATATGATACACTTTGACCTGGCTGACCTGTTGTTTCAGGGAAAACTAGTGTCGATTCAAACTGCTAGTCCCACTAAGATGGGTAGCTATCTTAGAAACAAAAAATGAAAGCTTTTCAATAGTTCCTTTAAGTGTGATAGATGGAAGAGAAGAAAAGAGGACCAACCTGGATCTTTCACTTTGCTCCTAGCTTGATTTCTCCTTTCCTTGATAGATTTTGCCACTCCTATCCTACTTGTTCCACTTCAAAGAGTACCTGTAGAGTCAAAGTAACAACAAACTATCAAAGCATCTCTCTCTAAAACAACATAAACAATGCGGAATCAGAAACACATTGACCATACAATTGCATTCACAAATACAAGATTATATGGAGGAAAACTCAAAGAACTTTATTAATAGTAACGTAAGAGAGGATTACAACCCAGCTGTGTAATCCAGCATCATCCTCCTAGTTGTAGAAGCCCTCTTCACCTCATGAACAAGCAAATCACCCAACAATGCAATGTCTCTTCTCACCAACAAGCCAACAACACTTCCTTACAAAATACAAAATTCCAGCCTCTAGATCTCTGAGATGAGGGATCCATTTATAGATGTCTTGCAAGGGTGTGAGTCAGCTTCGGGTTTTTGATTAGTGTCATTCCACTGATAGTTCTTGGTTCCACTTGGAGATTTCATTGATCTCTTACTCATCCCTGGGCAAATTCAGAGAGGCAAGTGTCACAGGAGAAGTTTCTGGAAGATTCCATGATCATCCACCTTGCAAGCTGTCTCTACCATTTGTCTATTCTCGCTCATTGCACCCCACAGAAGGCCATTTCAGTCTGCATCACACCTGGCCAGTTTGGAAGTTAGTATGCATTGCACCTTCCTCATGGAGTAGTCTGTATGGTCCAGTTTTGGCCAGTTATGAGTATTTTTTCAGGTGGAAATTCTGGGAAATGATGTAATCAGTTGACCATGATCATTTAGGGTATGGAACAACACTTTTAGGGACTTAAGGAGCCCTTAGTTTATGGACATATGATTTTGGGGTTGTAGTGCCAAAATATGTCTATAACAGTTGCCCCCTAAAGCATGAGATCGCAAATCTTCTGATGTCGGGTGAAATGCTTTATCATGAGGATTCGAGGTATTCGTATTGGAAGGTGACCTGTATAAGATACAATACAATACATCATCATCATATTATTTTCATGATCTAGCTGAGGTGGGAATTCCCATGCTCAGCTTTATAAATTTATTTTCATGTACATAGGACAGACAATCGTCTGCTGTTGCAGACTGGTGATCCTTCATATGAAGAGTCATCTTCCCTGGCTTAGATGACTATCTGTGCAACTTCTGTGTACAATTGATGTCTTTATTTTCCTGAATATATCGCAGCTCGGATGGATGAAACTAGATCCGGGGTCTTCAAAACTCGTCCAATCTTCGCCCGATGTATAAGTCGATCCATGTGAAAACATGTTCTGAAGTCGAACATGGAAAGACATCGCTTGATTACTAGCCAATAATGTAAGCTGTTAATAGATGCGAGAGGAGTCACCAATAATGATGATGACCCTCAAGGTACTACAGTACAATTCATGTGATGTGAATATATGAGCCGATGTCGAACACCACGCAAAACCTTTCAGTCGAAGGTCATTGATGTAAACCTATTGCCGGAAGTGAGAAACTTTCCATTGAGGCATGCAAGCTTCAAAGTACTAAAAGGGTTGTCTCTAAGTCAACTTCTTGGATAATGAGCTGATGTTGACAAGAAGTGACCTGTCGTAGGAGGGCCTTGATGTATCCCACATCTACGATGCGAAATGGAGCAAATTATTTTTGTGGAGGTGAAAACGATCTGATGATATAAGGTTCAGGAATGGCGGCCATGAAAAATGAAGAGTGGATGTAATGCAGTGGATGAGGCGTTTGCTGGATGGTAAATTCTTTGAATGACTTCTCTTGAAAATATTGCGACACTAATATGGAATTGGTAGTGTTAACCCCATGGATGGTATGGAGGACCAATGTTGACGGTGAACAGAAAAAACCAACCCAACTCAATCACGGTGATGGAGTGAAAGTGTCATGTTCAAGAGTGACCTGCTACCAATAGAGTTCTTCAAGTTTTCTTCCCATTTTTCCCCCGTCATTGTTGACAAGTACCTCTTTATTTTTGACAAGCTTGAGGAGGATAACATATGCTTGGTCTATAATTTTCCCTTCAGGCAAACCTGTCGCTTTTTATTTAGCGAGCCTAGCGTTAGTGAGACTCGTTCTTGTCTGGGTGGACAAGTTTGTCACTATTGTTTTAACGAGTTTAACGACAAAGATAACTCGGTCCTTTTCATGTTTAGAGAGTTTGAAAAGGGATGAAAAGGAGACTCCAATAGTCCTTTTTCATGGCATAATCCCTTAATTCTGAAAAAGTATAAAATAATACGAAAGGGATGACTTTTCGATAGCTTTAACGAGCTGACAAAGACAAGTGCTCGATCTTTTTGTTTAATAATCCCTCAAGTCCAGAAATATTAAAATATATGAGAGGGATGGCGTTCCCTTTACTTTAATGAGCTATAAAGGCCAATAGATCGACAATATTTTTATATTTAATGAGTCTAAAAAGAGTTTAAAAGAGACTCATTTTTTAGGAACGAGTGGTATTTTTGGGTAGCAGCTGGTTCCAAGTAAGTTTGGAACTTCTCAAAACATGGCAGTGTGAAGAGGGTGGCAATCAGAATCACTCATCGCAGCTGTTCCTCAAAAGGGTAAACAATCAACTGGAAGCATATGGTCGGCCAAATGAATGGAGGTGACGGTAGGAACACAACCAAGGTTCAAAAGGGTTGATAGCAAAGCGATCACAAAGGTTATTTACCAAAGGCGGGTTTCTTTTTTAATGAGCTTGAACCTTGTGCCAACATGTGCTTAGTGCAGGTTGATTTTTTAACAAGCTTGAACCTTACGGGAACATTACTCTTTTTCCTTTTTATGTAAGCTAGGACTGACCAAACTATAAAGCTAAAAAGCTAAAAAATGAAATTGGTCATTTTTGCTTGTATAAAAAGGTTTGAATGCCCCTAGCATAAAAAAAAATTCTTCAGTAACCATATGGAAACTTACCGTGGTTAAGCAAGATGATTTTCTGTCAATACTTAGACAAAACACTTCTTGCACTTTGTCTGCCAAATAGACAAAGGTGAAAGGTCACTCGGACCGATCACATAACTTACAGGGAAACTTATATCTACAACTGGGTTTGTCTGCAAAATAGACAAGGGTGCATGCCCCCTAAGCTTCGTTACATTCACCAGACTACTCGCGGTAATTAGGTGGATGGAACGAAGGTTCCTTTATGAGATCAAGTGAAAGACTCGACTTGGAACTTTGCTCAGGCTTATTTCATTTTTTAACGAGCTTGACACAAGACAAGGAATTGTGCTCAGATCCTTGGTTTCATTTTTTAACGAGGTTGACAGCAGTCAATGAACTATCCTCTGGCGACCTTTGATCACAACTCATAAGGGGTCATGAGGGAAAGATCTGGTTCCAATGCCCCCAGTACATAATTTACAACATCACTTAATTGAGTCATGTCAATCAGATTTTCAACTATGAAAACCTCATTGTGATTGACACTATTAAAATGGTCAGAGTCCTTCTTAATCTTTGATGATTTAGAAGATATCATATGACAGGTTTCCACTGTGGCCACTTCCGCCAGATTACTCGGAGGCGGAAGGGAAAAAGTACCCATTAAGGAAGGGTCTTTTAGGAGACCTACTCCGATATTTTGAAGCAATTGAGAGCTTCCATGGATCAATGGAATGCTTCCGGTAACTTGGGAACTGTTGGGGAGGAAGGTTAGTTGGTCAATGATTGTAATTCCACCTTGAAAGGGGAATGCAATCTTTCTAAAATATGTTGACACAACAGCAGCCATAGCATAAATCCAGGGCCTGCCTAGTAGGATGTTGTAGTCAAGGTTTCCATCAATGACCTCGACTTCAATTTCTACTGTCTTGCCCCCCAGTTCAATTTTAAAGTTACTTAATATCCCATATGGCGTGTGTGTTCTTCCATCGAACACTTTTAATGTCGTTGATGATCGTGACAAGGGTGGAGATCCTAAATTTTTCCAGCAACTCATTGACATAATACAGGTAGATGCTCCCTCATCAATGATTGTTTGATGAACAGTTTTGTTGAGGGCTTTTACCTGTATGAACAAAGCAAGTTGTGCTAGTAATTGAGGTTCTTATCCTTTATGATTAAAGGCCACTAGATTGGAATCCGCTGGATCAATCCCACCTATTGCTGATAACAAAGTCAATTTTTGGGAGGGGCAATTTTGCAGTACTTCAAGCGTCGACATAGCGGATGGCGATTGAGCCAAATCCTCCACTATATTATAATTCTATGCTGCTTGAGCACGAGGATTAAATGTCGATTTATGTACTACTCCCTTTGGTGGCTTTATAGTCAGTTTAGGAATGATGGGCGGAACAACTTCAGGCGAAGTTGTTGTCGAACTACTGGGTTGATCTGTAGCCTTGTTGTTCGACGACTGTGGATTCCCGTAATCTTTATTCCTTGTCGATATCAAAGCATCATTTTGCAGTTTTGAGATGGATAGCATAAGAACTTGGGATGGGGAAGCATGATCGATAGCAACCAGGTTTGTTTCTGGGCTCGGAAACGGGTTAGTCAACACTGCTGGGGTATTTGAAGTTTTTAAAAATCTCATAACCTCAGCTTTATGTGGACATTCTTTCGTGAAATGCTCGTCGTCGCATATGTAACATGGATAACGAGGTTGCTTTTGCCCAACAGGGTTTTAAGAAGAATTTTTAGGAGGTGAATTTTCTTGTTTCTTCTTATTATTTTTCCCTTTCTTCTTGCCCCCTGGTTGCTTTGGATTTTTTCCCTTGTCAGATGACACGACATTAATCTCCGAGGCAAGAGGTTCTTCATTTGCTTTTTGACTAGAAATTGCAAGGGAATTTTTAGATGGAGCCTTTGCAGTTTTCATGCTTATGGTACCAATCACACCATCACCTGCATGAGAGTCCTTGTTTGATTTAGGAGGGGGAGGAATGGAAAATTCTGGTCTAGGAGCGTCGGGAATTTTGTCGTAAAGCGTGCCAGATTTAGTATAGATCAAGTCTAAATATTGTGCACGAGCAATGACTTTCTCTTTAGTGACAACTCCTCCCTTAGCGACATCGTCTGTAATAGAGGGTAATAATGACTTTATAAACCATCAAGCTAAAAGCTGATCAGGAACATACGTCTTTACCATTCTTCGACGACGTCGCCATTCATGAATATGATTAGATATGTGAGTGGTTTTCATCTGTTTAAAGTTGGTAAGGAGTTTTGTCCCTGTTTTGTACCTTATGGGTAACTGAAAATGGGTTAAAACGGTAGTGGCAAGGGTGCTGAAGTTATCAAACAAAGCTCTAGGCAATTCAATATACCATTTTGCTGCTGGACCAGTTAGCATTCATTGAAAAAGGCGAAGCCTAATTGAATCATCATTCATGGTGTTAGATGAGCACCACAAATGGAATGTCATTACATGATTCGATGGATCTTCACCTAGATTTCCATTGAATTTAGGAATATCAGAGGGAAGTTTATGAGGAATCGCTGGCCACCAAGGGGCGTAAGAAATTGGATCATTCATTAGCCGGTTTAGATATGGTAATTCTAGAGTTGCTACAAAAGGCAATTGTTGATTCAGGTTAGGCGAAGCATACCCAGAATAAGATGGAATCGCCTGAGCAGTAGGTCTTTGCATACCAACATATTGTATCTGATGCTGGTAACATTGATAAGGTTGATGGGCATAGCCATTATAGTATGGTTGTTGATAACCGTTTTGGAAATGTGGTTGCCCATTACTTACAAAGCCTTGTTGCTCAGGTCCTTGGTATGATTGCTAGAATTGCGGTTGTTGATATTGCACCAGCCATGGTTGTTGGACCATTTGTTGTTGTCCAATACTGGATGATTGACCAAGATGCAGAGTGATAGTACCTGTTTGAGCTAGAGTTGCTCCAGGTAAGGAGACACTAACTTGAGGTTGTGATTGAATCGCGGAGATGAGAGTATGTTGTATTGCAACCTGAGCGACTTGAGGTTGACATACAACAGGTAGCACTTGTACTTGCTATACAGTCACAATAGCAGGTGTAGTGGGAATGTTCGACACAGGTTGGACTGGTTGCGTTGAATATACAACCCTTGGTTGTTGAGGCAGTATTGGTATCCAACCGCTAGATGTAATTCTAGTTTGACCTCAATTTTGTTGTAAACTCTCATATGGTTGTTCTATAGGAGGGAATAATGAAAAGGCATACTGCCCCCCAAATGGTGGCAATCCAGTGCTTAAAGGGTAGATTGGCCTTTGAAGACATATTGGATCAACTTGTTGAGTTTCAACATAAGAAATACCAGATGAGATCCTGGATGAAGGAACAAGAACATACCATGTCGTCGGAACAGTCCCGGAGTGGACTCCGGCTTGTTGTTGATAACTAGTTGGGACGGATGATATACCAGAAAAAATTGTAGGAACGACAACAGGAAGCTTCGCCGTAGCTGTGTCAGTTGACACAGTCCTAGATGTTGATGGTTGCTCAGGCATATTTAGTCTATCCAAAAGATTTCCTAGTGATTCGATAGGAACTTGCGATGAAGGATGATTACAAGGACTAACTTCTGTAATAGAAGGATGTAGGTGGATCCCAGTTCCAAAATGCACTGGAGTACTGGGTGGAATATCCTCTACTATCTCTTCTATGGAAATTAATCTAGGTGGAAGAGGTAAACCGTCAGGTCTGTAAACTATTTCTGGAGCCGAAGAAAGTGTAGCTTCTGCAGTAACAGATACTGGAGGGGTGACACCTTTTGAATTCTGGAATTCAACTTCTAGGTGTTCAAGTAAGTGAACTTCAGTTTTTGGCTTAGCCCTAGATGGAGTTGTTTCAGGAATATAGGTGTCTACTGTTACACTAGGATCAGTTATAATGTCCTCTTGTAACTGTGGAACTTTTTTTGTAAAGGCAGATGTCCCAGAAATTATTGGAGTAACTGTAGTTTCTGACGATGTTGAAACACAAGTTTCAAATAAATTAGGTGAATTGGACTCAATTAAATGAGACCATTTTTCCCGAGATGGTTTCGTCTCCAGGGTCAAAGATAGTTGACTCACTAGTCTCCTCGAACGATAGGGTTTTGATTAACTTTCTTCCACGATTGAGAATTACTTGATCAACTCAAAATAAAAGGGGGAAAATTTATTTCAATTTAAATGAATTTTAAGACACTTTGACGCAACTTTCTTTTTCAATTTTTAAGAGTCGAGTAAAAGCTAATGGTGACTCTAGTCGCCTTCGATTTTTAATGAGCCTGAAGTGACAAGTGCTCAGATGGACCTTTTATTTTAAGGAGTCGAAAAGGAACGAAAGTGACTACTCTGGAAATCTAGACAGAGGGATTACCAAACTAATCACAAAACTGCAAAATAGACCTTGGTGATAAATGATAGAGAAATTACCAAGGACTTATGTACGACAGTCAATCTTCCCAAATGCTGTGTTCAGTGCATTGCGATTGATAGGGCGGCAAACACGGCTTCCTAAGGATAAAGGATATCAGCCTATTGTGGTCTCCCAATATTTACTCAATGGTACGTGGAGCACAAGTCTGTACTGGCACTTGTTGTATCAAAGAGGAGGAATCACCCAACCTTCGATGAAAATGATAGTTACCAGGTTTTACGACGCCGAAACACGTCTCTAGCCTAGACTTCTAGATGTGTTGTGTTAGGTTCCAAAGCGTTTTTATGTTCATTGAGGTTTATTTTAGAGTTGATCTTGCTTAGATGTTTGTCTTTCAAGGTTCACCACATGTTGTAGATGTGAAATTCCTAAATATGCAATCTAAAATGATAAACAGTCGTTTATGTTCTTTTAGCAATGAAAATCCTAGCTACAAATGAAAGAAGATTATGATTTTCTTTCAGCAGAGAGCATAGAGCACACATTAAATGCACTTTCCTAAATCAAATTTCGCATGCAGTAAAAATGCAAATGCACATGCATGTAGTTGTTTTCCGTTTCCTCAATGTGTGTATGCCAAAAAAGATCTGAACTATTTTCTTTCAAAGCGATAGTACTAACAATTTTCTTTTCAAAATGAAAGGAAGACTAAGACGACAATTTTCGATTTCGAATTGAAAACTGTTTCCGACACTCCAAATACTAATAATTTCAAATCAAGTACATTGACAAAAGTACAATCAACTATCTAGAAGAGGAAGACTTTAAGAAACTCTTCTTTTGATTCAGAATGACAATTACGACACTTGCATCAAAAACGACAGTTCGATTAGGCTACTTTCGACAAAGGAAGACTATAAATGATCGACAAATACACAAAAACATTTACAATTCCTAACTGATGGAGGCTGAAATATGTGAAGAGAAGGTACTGATCATGAACAACAAAACTACTGAATAAAGCTGAAAGCAAGGAGGAAAAACCAAATTTCAGAGAAGAAAAACAGTATCACTCAATCATCACACCTGCAACACAGGGAAACAGGGATGCATCTCACCTGCAACACACGGGAGGTGCAATGCATCCAGGTTGCACATTTACAAGCAGTGCGGTGGGCCAGGGAGTGAAACTGAGCTTGGTTTTTGCTCAAAATTTGCAGCTAAGTTCAGTGATTTAGGCTGAGTAATGATGGACAGTAAAAACAAAGCATAAGGGTAAGATTTTATGAGGTTTTGAGCTACCACAAGGGCACTTAGAATGCTTTGTAAGTTAGATGTTCAGTTCATAAACCAACCCGGAGATTGATTGAAGCAGCATTCATCTACTTTGCAATTGCATAGCAAAGGCATTTCGAAGGTTAGCTGGCTAACTTTAGGCTCTGTCTGTAGTTTATAAAGCAAACAATAAAAAAACAAAACAAACTATTCGGTCCCCAGTGGAGTCGCCATATTGTTTCAGGGAAAACTAGTGTCGATTCGAACTGCTAGTCCCACTAAGATGGGCAGATATCTTAGAAATAAACAATGCAAGCTTTTCAAGAGTTCCTTTAAGTGTGATAGATGGAAGAGAAGAAAAGAGGACCAACCTGGATCTTCCGCTTTGATCCTAGCTTGATTTCTCCTTTCCTTGATAGATTTTGCCACACCTCTCCTACTTGACCCACTTCAAAGAGTACCTGTAGAGTCAAAGTAACAACAAAATATCAAAGCATCTCTATCTAAAACATCATAAACAATGCGGAATCAGAAACACATTGACCATACAATTGCATTCACAAATACAAGATTATATGGAGGAAAACTCAAAGAACTTTATTGATAGTAATGTAAGAGAGGATTACAACCCAGCTATCTGATCCAGCATCATCCTCCCAGTTGTAGAAGCCCTCTTCACCTCATGAAAAAGCAAATCACCCAACAATGCAATGTCTCTTCTCACCAACAAACCAACAACACTTCCTTACAAAATACAAAATTCCAGCCTCTAGATCTCTCAGATGAGGGATCCATTTATAGATGTCTTGCAAGGGTGTGAGTCAGCTCTGGGTTTTTGATTAGTGTCATTCCACTGATAGTTCTTGGTTCCACTTGGAGATTTCATTGATCTCTTACTCATCCCTGGGCGAATTCAGAGAGGCAAGTGTCACAGGAGAAGTTTCTGGAAGATTCCATGATCATCCACCTTGCAAACTGTCTCTGCCATTTGTCTATTCTCGCTCATTGCACCCCACAGAAGGCCATTTCAGTATGCATCGCACCTGGCCAGTTTGGCAATCAGTATGCATCGCACCTTCCTCATGGAGCAATCTGTATGGTCTAGTTTTGGCCAATTCTGAGTAGTTTTTCATGTGGAACTTCTGGGAAATGATGTAATCAGTTGACCATGATCCTTTAGGGTATTAAACAATACTTTTAGGGACTTAAGGAGCCCTTAGTTTATGGACATATGAGTTTGGGGTTGCAGTGCCCAATATGTCTATAACACCTATCAATATCCTTTTGCTATGCCCTTTTACTTTTAATGTACATTTTATATTTTTACTGTGTATTTCTACAGTAAATCATTTAGTTTTTCCCATGTCTTAGCATCTGGTAATTGGATATTGATCATTTTCCTGAAAATCTCAACTACTTCTGTATACTTGGCAAAAGTAGGCTTATTAATAAAAAGGTGTTTTACCTCATGCTGGAGGTAAATCAAATTCTCAAAAGTTTGATATAATACTTTGCCAGTAGGTATGCCCTTCAAGGATGAATTATTCACCTGATCTCTGGCTACTTCCTTGATCTTTTTATTATATTCCTCCTGTGTCATCAACTTGTCATTTATAACCAAAGGTTTTGGTAAACCCTTTTCCCTCAAAGTTTCAAATTTGACCATAAATCTGTCAATGGCCAGCTACATGGTTTGGCACTTATCCTCTAGGTTCAACATCAAATTCCTCTTAGTGAGGATTCTTTTAACTTCCAAAATTGTACCTGTTCTGTTAGGTATCTCTAATTCCTATAACTCGTACTTGTTGTTGGAGTTGAGGAAGTGAATGATCCTTGCAGCTTCCTCTGGCATGTCTCCAAGTTCCGCTTTGACTCTTTGAATGGCTTCTGTAGCCTACTTTATTAAATCAATTTGTTCAAAAATAACCTAGATGGATGGAAAAATATCATTGACAGAGTCAATGATATTAGCCCACAGTTGCTCCTTATCCTGACCTAAAGGTTAATTGAGTGTCAGTTCCTTCTCTAGGCTTTTGATTCTTTTGGTCATCCTTGTAGACTTCTGTTGTTATTCTTTGTGCATGATTTGAGAAAGTTTGTAATTTGTTTCCATGCTAGTCACTTTCTCCTTAAGCCTATTCATCTCAGTGGTCTGGATGGACATTTATTCCATTTCTTTGACCTACCTGTTTGCCTCATCACCTATAGACCCTGTTGCTGTTGACCCTGTTGTTGATGTAGTTGGTGTAGATGTTGGCAGTACTGTGGCCATTGGAGCTGTGGGAGCCAAGGATGCTGCCAAAGTAGAAGGTACAACAGTGGTAACTGTTGGGATAACAGTTGTAGGGGCATCATCAAGACTAGCTTGCTTTAGCTGAATCAAGCTATCCAATTCTTTCTCCATCTCCTTTAACTGATCATTCAGTTGTAGCACTAGGTCCATCATCTCTTCATGATTGGTTTGGCTCTCCAAGACCTCCTTTGTTTGTGGGTGTTGTAAATGAGGTAGCTTAAGTTGTTTTTTGAGGGCTGCTATATCCTCATTCTTCTTTTTGATCAATTTTTCAGTAGCCTTAATGTCACTTGGATCATGGCCCAGTTCAATGACCAAGTCCTCCAATGACTTGATCCTATTGTCTTTGGCCTGTGAAGAGGCCTTCTCCAATTTATATTAGGTTGTTACATTATCTAGTGAATCCTGCAACCTGTGTGCAGCCATGGCTTTTCCTGTGAGGGTGGAGTAAATCATTTCTCCAACCTGCTTGTGGAACTCTATCTGGTCAATGGGATGAACATCCCTGGCCAACACCTCAAAATCAGTCTTCTTATAGTCAGCTAAGGTCTTTGGTTGCTGAACAGTGGGCTGCAAAAATGATACCTGCATCTTTCCTGCTTTGATGTCAAAGGCTGACATCAACTTGCTCTAGTTGGCTGGTGTATGTTTGAAGTATTGGGCGTATGTCTCTACCTTCAACTTCTCATTCCTCATCTTTATTTCTTTGTACCTATCTTTGATGTCCTTTTCTTTGTCAGCTGGCCTAACAAAGGAAGAAACCTCAACACTTTGTTGTCTCTCAATCATTTGAGTGTTGGAGGTTGATGGTTGTTGTGTTTCACCTGATGCAGTTGTGTCTTTGCTTCTTTGCCCCATTGTTTCAGTGTCAGTTAATTCCACTGATTCAATGTTCTCCTCCTGTTCAGACATAGGATTCAACTTGGGCCTTTCTCTGAGCTCAAACACCTCATATGTAGTCTCCATGGCAGAACTGGATTCTTCTCCTCATTGGCTAGGGTCTGTAACACAGGATGATTACTCATTGGCTCCCCTAATTCTGGAACCTGCAGGAAAGAGCTCTGGTCAATTTTCTTTTCTAGATCAATGATTGTGTTTCCAAGATCCACAACTGTGCTATCCATATCAATCAATGTGTTTTCCAACCACTCAAATTGGTTGGCAAACTGTTCAATGTCAGGTCTAGGGTGGTGGATGAAAGGTCCCAATTTGACCTTGATTCTCAATCTATTTATGACCCCATGAGGGTCATATTGCCACATGAAGTTGTTTCTAAATTTAATCTGTTGTAGCATCTTGTCAGCCTCTGGTCCAGCCTCTCTGTTATTGCAAATGAGTGGGCCTAATTGTTTTTTCATCTTAAACTAGATCTTCTTCCTAGTAGATAGGAAGTGGACCTCATCAGAGTTGATGATTTGTCTAAAATACTCAAGTGCAAATATCCTCATAGGGAGGCATTTGGGAAACTTATAAGGGGTTAATTGGCAGCCATAAACATGGATTTCAGTTTGGTTCTGGTACAAGTACCAGTCTCCCACCTTGCTATTCTTAGCCAACTGTAACACCCTCTTGATTTCTTGGCTGATTCTAGGTTGAGTGTTACTGGTCAGCATGTTCATGACTAGGTAGACAAATGAATCTATGAAGTCTTTGTATGTAAATGTTGTGGAGTATTTCTGGATCAAGGGTGTCCAGAAGACCATTGATCTCTCTTTTCCCTTGGTATCCAACTTCTGGATGCTTACAGGGAACTTATCTGCTTGGTAATACAAAAACATGTGAAACAACACTGAAGAGTACTTGAAAACTCTTTCAGTGGGCAATCTTGTGAATTGTTCATGCATCCTGTCTGCAATGAACTGAGCATAATTATACATGATAGCAGGAGGCTTGCCTGGGGTAAAAATGGATAGGAAGGCTAGGATGACCTCATCCACATGCTCATATGTGGTATATCCTAGGATGCAAGAGAGCATGGTGATTATATGTCTGCTAGTTTCTAAAAAAATAGTGGCAACATAGGGTGGGGTATCTGTAGGAGTATGTTGGTCTTCAATAATGAAGGTCTGGAAGATTTGCCTTATCTTAATCAGGTCCAATAGGTCTCCAATGGATAGAGGGGTATGATTAGGACTAGGTTGGACTTGAAGCATTTGGTTGATGAACTCTGGTGTGATGGTGAATAAGAGCTGCTAGTTTGGGGAAACAATAGCTCTTTGGCTAAGGATATAGCAAGCATGAAAAAAATGTATGATATCAAGGAATGGGTGGACTTTTGGGAATAGATATTTGGGTAAATTGGATTCTTAAAGTTGGATATCATCGGCATGGTTCAGGAATCTGTCTGTACTCTAGAAGTGGAGCTTCAGAAGGTAGGCTGCAGTAGCAGTGTCTTTTATTTGGAAATCCCTGTCTGCTAGTGCCAAATGGTCGATATCTAGGTGAGGGGTTGACACAGGTCTCACATCCAGAGAGGTATGGGAAGCCATTTTTAGGGGGAAAGGTGTAAATTAGGCTTGTATAGGCTGTAGCAGTGAGGCTTTGAGAAATTTGGTGCAGTGAGAGGGAAATTTTCAATTTGCAAAAGAGGGGTTTGGGTATTCAGGTGGAAATACTCTTCAATTTAGGGGAAAATTAATTAAATTCAATTAATTAATCTTTGAATTAATTGTATGCTTTCAAATTGAGAGGGTCGTTCTGGTTTTTTCTCAAAATACCTGGAAATTGGTGGTTTAGGCTGCAAACTAGTTTTAATGGTGACTGTAGATGGTATGGTGGCTTTAGCTATGCACTGGATGCTTGAATTGGGCGTCTAGAGCTTGTTCGGGAGATAAACAGTGGTCAATTTCAGTTGCAGAGGCTCAGGGTGGCACAGGAAGGCTTAGGTAGCATTCACAGTGCAAACGAGCGAAAAGAGTCGAAATGGGAAGTGGTTTTAGGGGCCATCGCACGCTTTTAGAGAGCGGGTGGTATTTCCTTGAGAGCACGTGATTTCACCTGGAGCTGCCACATAGCAGAATAGGGCCTGGGAAAAGCCTTGAATCTCACGTGCTCTCAGGCTGGTAAAGGTTGGGGAGGGAATGAGTGCGATATGGACGCACGCCGTCGGATCTGGGGGTGGAATATCAGACGACTGTCACACGGTGAAGATGCACGGAGGGAACAGGGGTGAATATTTGTGGGGCCCGGGGGATTAATTACAACTAATTGTAATTAATTAATGAATAAGGTGGGGATTAGAAATATAATGAGTGAGTTTAATGGAGTGGGACCAGGGGTTAATGTAGCAGGGTTTGTTTAACTACACCTGGGTTGGTGGGTTAAAAAGTTTATGTCGGGGAAATATAACTTGAGAAGTTAATTAAATAATGCGGGGGGGGATAAAAACTTAGGATAAGGGATTTTTATGGGTTTTTGAGGTAGAATAGAGAAATTAATAAGGGGGAAGGTGATTTTTCCATGGGGAATGGGTTTCACACTAGGGAAAGGGGTTTTTAGGGAGGGAGATGACATTTTGAGGGTAATTACTAGAAAAAGGTGTGAAGCCAAGGGGTAAGGGTCAAAATGAAGGGAAAAGGGTATTTTAATAAGAAATGAGGGGATAATGGGGAAATTAGTAAATAAGTATGCGGGGGTGAAATGAAATGAGGGGAAGTTAATCAAAATAAGCTTGTGAATATCCTTTCAATTTCATAAATTCTCCTGCACACTGAAACATAGGATTAAGCATGATAAAGGTGCTTATGATTTAACAACCTTATACATGCAACCTTTCCTTTACCTACCCTTTACTTATCCTAACATTTTTTTTTTCATTTTATTGGGTGCATTTAAGCTAGCAGACCCTTTCTTTCCTTTTCTTTTGCCAAGCAAACTATCTAATTCTAATCTTATAGCTTCCAATGGCTCAGATTAAGATGATGAGCACATTTTAATTTCTGTACCTAACTACTGATCTACCAAGGTTAAACAGTTTGGCTAGATCTTTATTCTATATCTATAAACATGAAATTTAAAGCATGAATTAGTCAAGATTAAGTTATTTGACTATCATGGGCTGTGGCATTTATGACAAGATGCACACAACTATTATTTTGTACATAAAATTAAAAGCAGTGGCACTTGAATTGGCACACTTTCATGATCTTTTTTTGTTTGGGGTTCATATTTTTCACTTTTTTGATGTTTTCTTTTTCTTTTTTTCCTTTGATTATTCTTTTAGGACATACCCTCTCTACATTTTTTAATTTTTTATATAGAAAACATTTTCCAGAAAGAAAAAGTATGTACAATATTACAAGACTAACCATAGCCAATTCAAAATTATGAATCCTATTATTATAGGACCCTAACACCTAGAAATCTACATTCCCATTGTAACAATGTTCTGTCGACTACCATAGATCTGGAACTTGCACTTTGGTCAAAGTTGTATTCTTCAACAACAAATAAAACTTATATATAGTAGATCGACCCATATTCTTGAACACACCAGAATTTTAGGTACTTACCCTCAATCCAAATCGCATACTTTAAAGTAACTTGATCATTGTATTTGTGCTACAAGAGAATTCATGAACACCTCACACACGATCAAACCAACAAGGAAAGTACATACTCAATGTTGCACTGATGATATCCTATGCACAACTCTTCAATCAAATTGTCTTCATGAACTACTTTGTCATTTGAAATTCATATTACAAACATTAAAATTGGATTTTATTCAATCCAACACATAACACCGTACATAACAACATTTCCATCCAACATATCTCTTCCAATTCCATCACACTACACTCCAGTCATAAGTTAAATGCATTTATTCCAACATCAAATTCCACCCATTATCGCTTCAGATAACTCCACTCTAACTCAACCAATATACATAATCTTCCATCTAACCTCAGGTTGATCATATCTCCATTGAAATTGATCACGTACAAGGGTATACTTGCACTCCAAAAGAACATTGTTTATAACCATTTTCTAGTCCTCTATATAACCATTTAAAGAAATTTTTCCCAAACACCAATTTGACAGGATCAGTGCAATAATTACAATTCATGTCCTTGGTGACCAAATCAGATCCATGAGGACCAAATCAATGCAATAAATATGCTCCACAACGTTTTGAAATACCAAACGGTGAGTACTAAATCAAATAAGCATTGTGTCCACAATTCTCCATGGACCAATTTGATGCATTGATGACATCCCATGTGACTAGATAAAATTTGATCATTGTGAACCAAATTGATCTTATTAATGTGTTCCACTATTTTTTTTATGACCATCGTGACTAGATCAACTGATGAGGAGAAAATCAACTTAATCACAACCAATTCCTTAGGAAAATTCTCTGTTATAGTGTGTGGATTTGGTTTTTCATCCTACATGAAGTGAACATTTGTTTTTCACACTTAATTTGGGCTTCAAATGCAGATTAACAATTGACAATATGGGTTGTGAAATATGCAAATGCTATAATTCCATGTTTTAACCATGTTCGTACCCTGTTTTGGGGAAAGTCAAAATTCCTTCACCCAGATCAGAAACCACCACATTATAACTTCTTTAAACACCTTTTTAAGCACTTGTAGAACCTAAGAACATGTCATCAATATGCACAATCCACTATGCCTATTGATATCAATGCCCAACACTGATTGACTCTCTGTTGGCATCAATTCCAACAATCTCCCCCTTTGGCATTGGCGAAAACACCAAAACCACATCACTACCTAATTTTCTTTACTAGCTTTCGTTCTTCACTAACAACTGACTTATTCTCCACTAGTGGCTAGTCTTTATTATCCCTCTTTGACATCAATAAAAAAGGCTATCCAAACCTTGCTGGGAACACCATGCTAACACCAAATGACCAATGCTGATACCAAATGTTTTCTGATGACATAATCAACTATACCACACCTGCAAATAGATAGTAGAACCAATAAAATATGTTGCTCAAATTTATGGCCCTTGCATATAGTGTGACATTATGCCAAGAATGACCTTCCTCTTACTGACATGCTTCCCCTAGACGTGTACTAGGGCTTAATAGTGGAAGTACAATGTGTTGAGAAATTGCAACAAGAAATTCTTGTTTAATTTGTCCTTGAATTAAATTGTGAACGCAAATCGAATTATATTCTCATAGCAACTTAAAAATAGTTAATTAAGTTTAATTAACTTAATTAGCTTAGGAATTTTGAGTTGGAAGTCTTTATGTAGTCATGTATATGTTCTCCCTAAATTTTAGGGGTCCAGGATAAGTTTATTTGAGTTGTAATTAGATAAATCAGTTTGACTCAGTTATAGACAGTTAAAATAGTTCTAGTTGTTTGTTGAACTAGTAGAGGTCTAATAGTGAGTTGGTGCATTGGTGCATTGGTGCATCCTTAGTGCTACTCCAACTAACTAAAGACTCCCTCATGAGAAATTCATGCATGTTGTTAGCCTCCTGTTGCAACAGGTGTTCATTTTTCATGATTGACATTTTTACATGCCAAATATGTCACACTTTGCATGCTGCAATGCTCCATATTTCCAAAAGAGGCCAAAGAAGAGGCCATGAAAGTGTGCCAGTCTAAATGCCACTACTGTATCCCAATTTTGGTGAGTTATTCCACCTTTTGAAGAAGTTTTTTTAGTTAAGGGAAGGCCAAACAGCTCAATCTTGGCCTCCCTACGTTTCAATTGCCTGTTTTAGAATATAGAGAATGAACATCTGTCCAAATAGCTTAATCTTGGCAGATTTGTAAATAGGTAGAGAATCTTGGGCGCTCATCAGCTTAATCTGAGCCCCGGCAGAAATAAGGATTGATTTAGATAGGAGGGCAGTCAAAAGAAAAAAGGATAATCAGGGTTTTCAAGTTCAAGTGCACCCGAACCAAAAAGAAGAAAAAATGTTAGGTAAGTAGGCTGGGTAGGTAGCCTGGGGTTGCAGAAGCAAGATTATCTTCAGTTTTGGCCTTGGCAAAGAAAGCTCATTTCATCAGTGACTGAGGTACCAAAGCAATGTTTTGATGGCAGAATTCTGGAAACATGTCTAACTTCCCTTCACTTCCCCTTCTTCTTATTTCCCAAATCATTCACTAACCTCCCCAAAGAGGTCAAGATCTGCTTGACAACTCTTGAATTCATCATCTTCCACTATATTTTCCTAAGTAAAGGTCCACTTTGCTTAGGAGTACTATTGATTCACTCTTTGAGTCATTTTCCCCTCTAAAAAATAGCCTAAGATCCCTTACCTAAGCGCTTTCTTGTCATTTTCATATTAACTCCTAAGTCTATTATCTAGCTCCCTATATCATTTCCTTATCCCCTATTATAGGAAAACTATATATAAAATCCCAAAAATATTACATATTCCCCTCCCCTTGGCATTATAGCCATATTTATCAAGTCCGGGAAATAGTAGTCCATTTGGGGCTCCTACTAACCCTTCCGTGTCCTAACCTGGATGTAGTCTGACATCTGGTCACACTAATAACCATTTCCCCTAAGTCCTAACCCTACAATACTCATTTCCCGCCCTTATCCTAAGGTCATGCTTGTAAATATTTAACCCCGCTTGTATACAACCCAAAAACCCACTTTCCTAAAGTTCCCCCCCCCCCGCCGGATTTAAACAATTAAATAAAAAGCGCCGCGGGCCCCGTATTTATCCTTCCACCGCTTTGATCGTGCCGCCAACCGTCCGATCTGGCGCGCCTGAGATCTACGGTGGGCGGGTCTTTTTTTGCCCCAACATGCCGAGGGTTAGCGCCCGGGAGATGGGCGGTTTTCCCGTCGTACTCCCGCCACGCGTCGCCCTCCCGGCTGTGGCGGAGCCCCCTCCTCCGAAACCGCTTCTGCACAAAAGCGGTGCGACATGAAACTGGATACCGCCCTCCCCTGTGTGACGTCGGCGCCACGTCTCCCCCATGACGTCATCAACCTGCGTCGACTTCCTGCCACCGTGTCCCTGCCACGTCATTGCCACGTCGCTGCCACCGTACTGCCACGTCATTAGCCCTACCGTATCGCCACATCACCCGGCCATACCGCTGACGTCACCCTGCTGATGTCACCTCCGTACTGGGACCCACAGCTGACGTCATCGTCAAAAAGGGCGCGAAGCGCAAATCGCAGCAAAGAGAGCCCGGAATGAAAATTTGAGGCAGTTTTCGATGCGCGATTAGCGCTTAGCGCTAATCATGCATCGCTAAGGGAAATAGGCCAAAATGGAAAGCCCTTTTCATGGATCGGCCACTAGCAGAATTCAGAAAGGGGCAAAGAATTTCTTCGCGCAGGATTCAGAAAGGGGCAAAGACAGTTTTTTAAAGCAACAAAGAGCCGAAAAACAGCCATAAGAGGTCGATGGGACAGTTTAAAGAGTATCGGCGGTGAGAAAAGGCGCACATCCAGTGCCAAAGCATATCAAGGAAGCGACAAAGAGTATCAGTTGAATGTTTTTAATGAAAATATTTATTCCCAATGCAGGTGAACATTGAATGGCCTCCAAAAAAGTCAAAGAAAATGGTGGAGCTATATCAAGGCTCTCCCATCATAGTTAATGCACCTCAGAACCACTCAAGAGCATGGATCAAAACCCAAAGCACATTTATGGCTAAGTGATCAGCACAGAGCCATAAAGACAACACATTAACCCTTTTTTGATATAGTTTCACCCAGCGCAGCTCGAAGATATTTTCTCGCATTTATTTCAGACATGTGTTAGGTTAAAGACACTTATTACAATAGATCTGTCTGAGATCTGATTTTTGTAGATATTTTACTTATAAAACCACCCTAATTCACTATTTAAGGGGTTGGTTGGTTGTATAGCTCCAAGAGAGACTCGCTCTGTATGCCTGATGTTTTCATTAATCAAAGACTACTGAAAGCTTGGACAATGGACTGTGTGCTGTGTATTAGTGTTTTGAAGAATTGAATGTGGAATTCTCGTGCTGCAATATGACTCAATAAGTGCCTCTTACCTTTATTTTCCATTGATATACCATCTAAAATAGCAGAAAGAATGAATAGTCTAGACTTGGTTTAATTGCCCTCTATGCTCAATTTCTGTTGTTTCTTTATGTTTTCATTTGGATTAGTAATGAATATGAATTCCCTGTGGCTCATATTTCCCCTAATTCACTCATGTTTGACAATTATCTAGGGATTCTTTACTGCTCCTAGATAGAGCTCATTCGCCTTCCCTCTGTTAAGCTGAACGAGAGATTCTTAATTGCCTCTCATTCCTTAGCCCTCATTCCATCCCTTTAAGCTTGAATCATTGTTTCATGTGCAGCTAGCTTGCTCCATATTCCTTTCTTGTGACCAAGAAAACACACCAGCGGTCCTACTCCTTGACTCCATGCCCAATGGTTCTAAAAATTTCATGCTATCCCTGCCTCTTTACTTGAAAGCATCATCCTTCCCACCAAAACTCAAACAAAACCCCTTGTACTCAATAACTAGCCAAAAATCATCATCAACAAAGCTAAATCATAAAGAGAGAGCCCTCTCTAACTGCTGGTAGGCTAGGACCTGCAGTCCAAAGATTGGTTTGTGGTTACCTCAGCCGTATCCTTTAAGGAGCTTTAAGGACAACCTGAGTGATAACATAATGGCGACTCCACTGGGGATATCCTTATTTAATTTGACAAATCAAGTTGGAAAGCTACACTGGGGAAAACAATGAATTTTCCAATTGCTGTATATTCCTTAAAACTACAGATGAAGCCTGAATGTCAGCCAGGGAGCCTTTGAAACTGTTCTTGCTTTGCATTTATAGGAGAAAAAAAATGCTGCTCCAGTTAATCTTCATGCTAGTTTTAAGCTATAGATAGCTATTCCAAAATTTGATTAGTTCCTTGCTAATTCTAAAAACATTCATAGAAAATACCAAAACAAATTCAGAATCTGGCTCCCAAAAGGAATTCACGTTATACAAGGTCAAATCCAGACCCAAACCCCCGAGCTGCGTTTGAAAATTTGAATTTAATCCCAAGGAACCTCAGGAAGCTAGAACGAAGAGAAGATTTTGTTGATTCTAGCCCTGAAATAGTTCAGCCAAGCTGTGTTCCAACCCCTGTCAAAGTTTTATTTCGTTCAACCCCCACTTACCCTTGTTCATCATCCACCTCTCAAAGCACTCCTTCCACACCTCCATTTACTGCACATACTACCATTACCACCACTGTTGTTACAACTGTTCTAGCTGTCCCTGTTGTTCCACTTATTCCTATAAACATGGCTAATAGATATGCACCCCTACAATTACCTGCAAATCCTAGGGCTATGCCTCAGGATTACCAAACTAAAATCACATATTTTGATGGAACTGGTTCTTGCACAGCCCTTCAGCATACCAAGAAGATGCAAGACTATTTTGAGAACTACGAGATAGATGACGATAGCGTGAGAATGAAGATTTTTGTCCAAAGTTTGACAGGTGATGTCAGAAGTTGGTTTAGAACACTCACAGCCAATTCCATAGCAGACCCAGAAGCCTTATACCAGTCATTTATCAACAGATGGGAGAAAAAGAAAGACCCCTTGCACATATTATCTGAATATGACACCATCAAAAGAGGCCCTCAAGAATCTGTCTTGGACTATTGTGCAAGATTTAATAATGTTTATAATGCAATACCACAGAACTTAAGACCTCCACCTGATCTTGCTTTGTATAAATTCCCTGATGGTTTTGACACTGACATGGCTTATCAGTTGAGGGAAAGAGCCCCTCAAACCCTTGCAGACATGCAAAATGTTGTTGTTAGCGTAGAGGCAAATCTAATTGCCAAAAGAAACAGAGCTAGAACTGAGAGAAGAACCACCTTTAAAGAGGAACCCTCAGCCTTAGATCAAAAGCTGGATGCTATTATCAGTGGCATGCACAGGCTGGGAGACAGAGTAGAGAGTGTTGAGAGGAAATCATCATGGGAAGGACAACAACCTAATACCATAAGGAACCCAAATTTCCAGAAAACTCAGAATACAAATGCTGGTAGGTCTAGCCCAGACCATGATGTAAGGCCTCCTTTTCATGAAAATTATGCTAAAGAACCTACATCTAGTGAACAGACGGAAGACACTCACATGAACTTGGTGGATTTGAAGGCTGAGCAACAAATTTTCCTAACTCAACAAGACCAAGATGAGCATGACTTTAATCGATTTCAAACTAAATCTGGTGAGTCTTTTGATTTTAAACAAGGCTATGATACTACTGTGTATGAGGTCCACAAAAAATATATGTTGAGGACAAGAACCATAGATGTGCCCGAAAAGGTTAAACCAAATGATACCAAGCAGCCGAAGAAGATCAAAGAAAAGGTTGCCCTCATAGAAACTGCTGATAAAACAGTCCCTAATCCAAAGGATGTCACCATAGAGGATGTCACAGACATGCAGTCCTCTAATGATCAGCCTCTGCCACCTTCTTCCTCGAAAGAGAATTTGAACAGCGTTCCAAAAAGCCCTCCTAAAACTGAAAAACCGCAAGAAATTACTTCCCTTAACGCTGATAAACAAGACCAAATTGCTGATATTCCAATGGAAAAAGGGAAGCCTGCCTCTCAAAATACTAAAACCCAATCTGAAAAATTATTTGACTTAGAGGCAAAAATAGGTAAATTGAAGATATCTGTCCCCCTCTCTGAACTTGCCAAACATGATGTGTATAGGCAACAAATTCAAAGATCACTTCAAATGCCAGAAGTCAAGGATGATGTGAATGTTCTAGATGATACCCCTGAACTGTTGTTCGGTCCAGAAGTTAATGGAAAATCAACATATGGATCTGTCTTACCGTTTTATATGAGTTTACATATACATGACAAAGTCTTGCACAATGTTATGTTTGACTCAGGTGCCTCACACAATCTTATGCCGAAAGCTGTAATGGAAAAGCTGAACCTTGATGTTACAAGACCCTACAAAGATCTATTCTCCTTTGACTCAAGTCAAGTCAAGAGTTTAGGCCTCATCAAAGAGTTGTGTGTCTCCTTAGTCCAATATCCCAACAAGACAAACCTCATGGATGTGGTGGTTGCTGATATTCCACCAAAGTATGGCATGCTATTGTCAAGATCTTGGGGAACAAAACTCGAAGGGATCCCTCCAATTAGACCTCTCTTATGCCACTATATCTGTCTTTGGGCAACCAAAGAGACTATATATAGAAACACTGATGAAGCATGTGGTAAATAGTGAGGACAAGCCCCAAAATTTTCCTATTCACTCAATCCATTCTGATATAGATTCTTTTATTTTATTTAATGATGAAACAAGTCCTCCAACTAATGTTAATCCATTCGCTTTAGAACTAGGCACACACATAAATGAAGAATCGGTTTCCCATACTGATGAAACTGTCAAAACAATCAAGGCAACCAACATACAAGAAGAACCTCCCCAAACAGAAATTTCAAAGCTGCCCAATCCTAAAGTGACTGAAACTCTTGATACTAACCACAAGCAAGAAATCACATGGTATTTAGAGTTTGATGGCTCTGTTAACAAGTCAGGAGCAGGAGCAGGTGTATGGATTCACAATACTCATAACAATCATGCACAAGGCCATGCCTACAAATTGAATTTCAAATGCACCAATAACATGGCAGAGTATGAGGCTCTCCTTTTAGGCCTCAAACTGCTCAAAGCTCTAGGAGCTGCAAAAGTGTCCATTCTAGGTGACTCTGATTTAATCATACAACAGATGAAAGGCAACTTTGTTACTAATGACAATAGAATGAGCACCTATAGGACTGCTGCCACTAATATACTCAATGCATTCATTGAATCCAAGCTTGCCAAGATTTCAAGAGATCATAACATTCATGCACACAACCTAGCCACTTTTGCTAGTACATGCAAGCTTCCCTTTGAGCCAAATCACCATTTTACTACTGAGATAAAACATAGGCCTGCTATCCCAAATAATGTTAAAGATTGGCAAGTGTTTGAAAATGATGCCCAGATTAACAATTTCCTCACTCTTGAGTATGAGTTTTCAAATATTAACATTGACATGGATGCTATGACGGATGAACAACAGCAAACAAATGAAAATCAGCAGGCTGTAATAGCTATGACAGCCAAACAAATGTTGAACCCAACTGTTTTTGACAATGCAAACATAGAAGAGTTGAAACAGATGCATTTGGAGGAAATAGCAGAAACAGAGGCCGAGATCGTTGATCTAAAAGATAACTTTCTCCCTGCCGGCCTCACTCCGTTAGAAGATATGTTTGATGCAAATGATGTGCCCAAAAAACCAAAAATGCAACCCTTAAATGCTGCTATAGAAGAACACAACATTGGGACAGCAGATAAGCCCAAAATGATCAAACTATCTCAATCTTTGCCACTCGATCAAAAGCCCAAATATGTTGATTTGTTGGAAGAATTCCAAGATGTATTTTCTTGGAGTTATGAGGACTTGAAGTCCTATGACACCTCAGTGATCCAACACACCATTCCCTTAAAACCAAACCAAAATCCCTTCAAACAAAAACTGAGGAGAATCAATCCTATGCTTCTCCCTTTGATTGAAAAGGAAGTGAAAAGAATGTTTGAAGCAGGTATCATAGCACCCATCAGATTCTCTGAATGGGTATCCAATCTTGTTCCCACAAGAAAAAAGACAAGTGAGATTAGGCTATGTGTAGACCTAAGAAATTTAAACCAAGTCTCCCTAAAAGACCACTACCCCTTGCCAAAAATGGACCACATTCTACAAAGAGTAGTGGGGTCATCTAGAATCTCTTTGCTAGATGGCTTTTCAGGTTTCAATCAAATACTGGTTCACCCGGATGACCAAGACAAGACAGCTTTTACCACACCGTGGGGAACATTTAAATATTTGAAGATGCCTTTCGGACTTAAAAACACTGGTGCTACCTTTCAAATATCAATGGATATTGCATTTTCCAAGGAAATACATGATTTCCTAGTTGTCTACCTCGATGACTTAACCCCTTTCTCCAAATCTGATCAAGAGCACCTAAAACATTTGAGGCAAATATTCATGACATGTAGGAAATATGGCATTTCCTTGAACCCCAAGAAATCTCTCTTTGGCCTTGAAGAAGGTAAATTACTAGGCCACATCATATCAAAGGACGAGATTAGAATAGATCCTGAAAAAATCCAAGCCATCCTCCAAATCCCATACCCAAGAAACATAAAAGAGTTGCAAGCATTCCTTGGGAAGATCAATTTCCTAAGGAGATTTATCCCAAATCTAGCTGAACTAATAAGACTGTTAAGCAACATATTAAAAAAGGATGCCAAGGTAAAATGGTCTCTTGAAACCAAACAGGCCTTTGAGAATATCAAATCTACCTTAACCCAAGCCCCAGTCCTCACAAGTCCACAATTTGATAGGGACTTCATCATATTCTCATTTGCATCTGAGCACACCATAGCTGCTGTCCTTTTGCAGAAGGATGATCAAGGAGCTGAAAAGCCAATTGCTTTTTTCAGCCGAGCCTTAAGAGATGCCCCTTTGAAATACCAAATCATGGAGAAGCAGGCCTATGCCCTTGTTAAAGCAATCAAAGATTTCCGAGTTTACATTTTATATTCACATGTGATTGCCTATGTCCCAAATGCTGTTGTAAAAGACATATTAACCCAAGAGGGGCTAGAAGGAAAAAGAGGCAAATGGATTGCTAACATCGTTGAGTATGACATAGAAATAAAACCAACCAAGCTCATAAAGGGACAAGGTTTAGCCAAACTGATGTCCGAAACAAACTTTCAAGCTTTAGACATTAACCAACTGGACAATGAACAGGAGCTAGCGACTCAAGAGATCAGTGAAACCTTTTTGCAATCCCCATGGTATGCTGATATATGCTTTGTACTGTTAAACCTGTTTGCTCACCCAGGATTGTCCAGAACCAAGAAAAGATTTTTAAAAATGAAGGCTTCAAAGTTTTGTGTCATAGATGGTGCTTTATTTTGGAAAAATCATGAAGGTATATTGCTTAATTGTTTAACCATGAATGAAACTAACAATGTCATGAAAGAATTCCATGCAGGGGACTGTGGAGGAAATCTATATTGGAAGTCCACTGCTGATAAAATTTTAAGGGTTGGTTTCTATTGGCCCTGTTTATTTGCAGATGTAAAGAAGTTTGCTATCTCATGTCATAGATGCCAAATCTTTGAGGGCAAAAGAAAGCTGTTACCCTTGCCTCTTAAGCCCATCTCAATCGAGAAACCTTTTCAACAATGGGGTCTTGACTTCATTGGAGAAATCCACCCCTCTTCCTCAGGCCAGCAAAAGTGGATTCTAACAGCCAATGACTATTTCACTAAATGGATTGAAGCCATCCCATGCAGACAGGCCAATGACTCCATCATTATCCAATTCCTTGAGAGCAATATCCTTTCTAGATTTTGCTGCACTGAGAAGATCATTACTGACAACGTTGTTGCCTTCAAATCCAAAAAGATGATCAATTTTTGCCATAAATTTCACATCACCTTGGGGCATTCTACAGCCTATTACCCTCAAGGTAATGGCTTGGCCGAGTCATCTAACAAGAGTCTGATTAATATTATAAAGAAAATGCTGGAAGAAAACAAAAAGAACTGGCACAAAAAGCTCACAAATGCCCTATGGGCAGACATAATTTCAACAAAGAAATCCATTGGGATGAGCCCTTATGAGCTGGTGTATGGCATGGAGGCCATATTTCCATCTTCCTTGGGCATCCCTACTATCAAACTGTTACAAGAGATCCAGGCATAACCAAATGACATTCAACGAAGAATCAATCAGACCATTCATTTTCAGCAAACCAGAGAGCAAGTTTATGACAGGGCTCAAATTTTGCAAGAGAAGCTCAAAAAGATGTTTGATAAGAGAGCTAAGGCTGAAGATTTCTGTGTTGGCAACAGAGTTCTAAGGTGGGACTCACGAAGAGAAGACAAGGGAAAACATGCAAAATTTAATTTTCTATGGAAAGGGCCATTCATTATTTCTGCTGTTCAAGGAAATAACACATATTTCCTCAAATCTGTAGAGGGCAGCACTACTGAAGAGGGCCCTGTTAATGGCCGAATGTTAAAACATTACCTTGATCCATTTTAAGGGATACAATGCAGCTCTGTATATATCTCTTTGTACATTGATATTTGTATATATCAGCACTTTGTTTTTATTTTTGTATAAGCAGTCTGAGTGTTAGAGGAGCGACAACAAAGTTTGTGAAGACACAGCCAATGCAAGTATTCTATTTTCAAAAGCTCTGTCTCTGCATTAATCTCAGCAAAACAGCAAGAGTAGCGTTGTCATATCACAACAATTCATGGTAAAAAGAAACTATTTGCAGCTTGCAGTCTTCAGTCAAAAAGTATCAATAAGAGAGGAGCATTTTTTAGTTTCACATCAGCAACTGTTTCTAGATCAGAGGCTAAGGGAAAATACATCAATTTTGATCCATGTTTTGGATCTATTTTCAAAAGCAATACTCAAGCAACATTGCATATAATGATAGAGCACGCAGAAGAAAGCAGGCGATGCTGCTATGGTATAAAATTCAGTTGATGAGAATGCTGTGTTCAGGTTTCAAAGTTTCAATCATTTGACAGCCAGCACAAGGGAAGTTTTAGCCCACAGCAACAATAGAAGATCAAGGCAGTCTGACCTGCTGTTCTTGGCTTTTCACAAGGAAAAGCCATCCCCAAGTGGAGCCACTGTTAGCCTCCTGTTGCAACAGGTGTTCATCTTTCATGATTGACATTTTTACATGCCAAATATGTCATACTTTGCATGCTGCAATGCTCCATATTTCCAAAAAAGGCCAAAGAAGAGGCCATGAAAGTGTGCCAGTCTAAATGCCACTACTGTATCCCAATTT
Source organism: Pinus tabuliformis (assembly GCA_031772625.1). Classification (NCBI taxonomy): domain Eukaryota; kingdom Viridiplantae; phylum Streptophyta; class Pinopsida; order Pinales; family Pinaceae; genus Pinus; species Pinus tabuliformis. The sequence continues at coordinate 930,005,675 of CM062811.1, read as the reverse complement.
TGGTGAGTTATTCCACTTTTTGAAGAAGTTTTTTTAGTTAAGGGAGGGCCAAACAGCTCAATCTTGGCCTCCCTAGGTTTCAATTGCCTGTTTTAGAATATAGAGAATGAATATCTGTCCAAACAGCTTAATCTTGGCAGATTTGTAGATAGGTAGAGAAGCTTGGGTGCTCATCAGCTTAATCTGAGCCCCATCAGAAATAAGGATTGATTTAGATAGGAGGGCAGTCAAAAGAAAAAAGGATAATTAGGGTTTGCAAGTTCAAGTGCACCTGAACCAAAAAGAAGAAAAAATGTTAGGTTAGTAGGCTGGGTAGGTATCCTGGGGTTGCAGAAGCAAGATTATCTTCAGTTTTGGCCTTGGAAAAGAAAGCTCATTTCATCAGTGACCGAGGTACCAAAGCAGTGTTTTGATGGCAGAATTCTGGAAACATGTCTAACTTCCCTTCACTTCCCCTTCTTCTTATTTCCCAAATTATTCACTAACCTCCCCAAAGAGGTCAAGATCTCCTTGAAAACTCTTGAATCCATCATCTTCCACTATATTTGCCTAAGTAAAGGTCCACTTTGCTTAGGAGTACTATTGATTCACTCTTTGAGTCATTTTCCCCTCTAAAAAATAGCCTAAGATCCCTTACCTTAGCGCTTTCTTGTCATTTTCATATTAACTCTTAAGTCTATTATCTAGCTCCCTATATCATTTCATTATCCCCTATTGTATGAAAACTATATAAAATCCCAAAAATATTACATATTCCCCTCCCCTTGGCATTATAGCCATATTTATCAAGTCCGGGAAATAGTAGTCCATCTGGGGCTCCTACTAACCCTTCCGTGTCCTAACCTGGAGTTAGTCTGACATCTGGTCACACTAATAACCATTTCCCCTAAGTCCTAACCCTACAATACTCATTTCCCGCCCTTATCCTAAGGTCATGCTTGTAAATATTTAACCCCGCTTGTATACAACCCAAAAACCCACTTTCCTAAATTTTCCCCCCCCCGCCGGATTTAAACAATTAAATAAAAAGCGCCGCGGGCCCCGTATCTATCCTTCCGCCGCTTTGATCGTGCCGCCGACCGTCCGATCTGGCGCGCCCGAGATCTACGCTGGGCAGGTTTTTTTTTGCCCCGACATGCCGAGGGTTAGCGCCCGGGAGATGGGCGGTTTTCCCGTCGTACTCCCGCCACGCATCGCCCTCCCGGCTGTGGCAGAGCCCCCTCCTCCGAAACTGCTTCTGCACAAAAGTGGTGCGACATGAAACCGGATACCGCCCTCCCTTGTGTGACGTCGGCGCCACGTCTCCCCCATCACGTCATCAACCTGCGTTGACTTCCTGCCACCGTGTCCCTGCCACGTTATTGCCACGTCGCTACCACCGTACTGCCATGTCATCAGCCCTACCGTACCGCCACATCACCCGACCATACCGCTGACGTCACCCTGCTAACGTCACCTCCGTACTGGGCCCCACTGCTGACGTCATGCTGACGTCATCGTAAAAAAGGGCACGAAGTGCAAATCGCAGCAAAGAGAGCCCAGAATGAAAATCTGAGGTAGTTTTCGATGCGCAATTAGCACTAATCGCGCATTGCTAAGGGAAATAGGCCAAAATGGAAAGCCCTTTTCATGGCTCGGCGACCAGCAGGCTCGAAAGTCGCAGAATGACAATAATTTCTTCGCGCAGGATTCAGAAAGGGGCAAAGACAATTTTTTAAAGCAACAGAGAGCCGAATAGTAGCCATAAGAGGTCGATGGGACAGTTTAAAGAGTATCAGCGGTGAGAAAAGGCGCAAATCTAGTGCCAAAGCATATCAAGGAAGCGGCAAAGAGTATCAGTTGAATGTTTTTAATGAAAATCTTTATTCCCAATGCAGGTGAACATTGAATGGCCTCCAAAAAAGTCAAAGAAAATGGTGGAGCTATATCAAGGCTCTCCCATCACAGTTAATGCACCTCAGAACCACTCAAGAGCATGGATCAAAACCCAAAGCACAATTATGGCTAAGTGATCAGCACAGAGCCATAAAGACAACACATTAACCATTTTTGATACAGCTGCACCCAGCGCAGCTCGAAGATATTTCCTCGCATTTATTTCAGACGTGTGTTAGGTTAAAGACACTTATTACAACAGATCTGTCTGAGATCTGATTTTTGTAGATATTTTACTTATAAAATCACCCTAATTCACTGTTTAAGGGGTTGGTTGGTTGTATAGCTCCAAGAGAGACTCGCTCTGTATGCCTGATGTTTTCATTAATCAAAGACTACTGAAAGCTTGGAAAATGGATTGTGTGCTGTGTATTAGTGTTTTGAAGAATTGAATATGGAATTCTCGTGCTACAATATGACTGAATAAGTGTCTCTTACCTTTGTTTTCCATTGATATACCATCTAAAATAGCAGAAAGAATGAATAGTCTAGACTTGGTTTAATTGCCCTCTATGCTCAATTTCTGCTGTTTCTTTATGTTTTCATCTGGATTAGTAATGAATATGAATTCCCTGTGGCTCATATTTCCCCTAATTCACTCATGTTTGAAAGTTATCTAGGGATTCTTTACTGCTCCTAGATAGAGCTCATTCACCTTCCCTCTGTTAAGCTGAACGAGAGATTCTTAATTTCCTCTCATTCCTTAGCCTTCATTCCATCCCTTTAAGCTTTAATCATTGTTTCATGTGCAGCTAGCTTGCTCCATATTCCTTTCTTGTGACCAAGAAAACACACCAGCGGTCCTACTCCTTGACTCCACGCCCAATGGTTCTAAAACTTTCATGCTATCCCTGCCTCTTTACTTGAAAGCATCATCCTTCCCACCAAAACTCAAACAAAACCCCTTGTACTCAATAACTAGCCTAAAATCATCATCAACAAAGCTAAATCATAAAGAGAGAGCCCTCTCTGACTGCTGGTAGGCTAGGACCTGCAGTCCAAAGATTGGTTTGTGGTTACCTCGGCTGTATCCTTTAAGGAGCTTTAAGGACAACCTGAGTGATAACATAATGGCGACTCCACTGGGGATATCATTAGTTAATTTCACAAATCAAGTTGGAAAGATCCACTGGGGAAAACAATGAATTTTCCAATTGTTGTGTATTCCTTAAAACTACAGATGAAGCCTGAATGTCAGCCAGGGAGCCTTTGAAATTGTTCTTGCTTTGCATTTAGAGGAGTAAACAAATGCTGCTCCAGTCAATCTTCATGCTAGTTTTAAGCTATAGATAGCTATTCCAAAATTTGATTAGTTCCTTGCTAATTCTAAAAACATTCATAGAAAATACCGAAACAAATTCAGAATCTGGCTCCCAAACGGAATTCACGTTATACAAGGTCAAATCCAGACCCAAACCCCCCAGCTGCTTTTGAAAATCCGAATTTAGTCCCAAGGAACTTCAGGAAGCTAGAACGAAGAGAATATTTTGTTGATTCTAGCCCTGAAACAGTTCAGCCAAGTTGTGTTCCAACCCCTGTCAAAGTTTTATTTCGTCCAACCCCCACTTCCCCTTGTTCATCATCCACCTCTCAAAGCACTCCTTCCACACCTCCATTTACTGCACATACTACCATTACCACCACTGTTGTTACAGTTGTTACAGTTGTTCCAGTTGTTCCACTTATCCCTGTAAACATGGCTAATAGATATGCACCCCTGCAATTACCTACAAATCCTGGGGCAATGCCTCGGGATTACCAAACTAAAATCACATATTTTGATGGAACTGGTTCTTGCACAGCCCTTCAGCATACCAAGAAGATGAAAGACTATTTTGAGAACTACGAGATAGATGACGATAGCATGAGAATGAAGAATTTCGTCCAAAGTTTGATAGGTGATGTCAGAACTTGGTTTAGAGCACTCACGGCCAATTCCATAGCAGACCCAGAAGCCTTATACAAGTCATTTATCAATAGATGGGAGAAAAAGAAAGACCCCTTGCACATAATATCTGAATATGACACCATCAAAAGAGGCCCTCAAGAATCTGTCTTGGACTATTGCGCAAGATTTAAAATGTTTATAATGCAATACCACAGAACTTAAGACCTCCACCTGATCTTGCTTTGTATAAATTCCCTGATGGTTTTGACACTGACATGGCTTATCAGTTGAGGGAAAGAGCCCCTCAAACCCTTGCAGACATGCAAAATGTTGTTGTTAGTGTAGAGGCAAATCTAATTGCCAAAAGAAACAGAGCTAGAACTGAGAGAAGAACCACCTTTAAAGAGGAACCCTCAGCCTTAGATCAAAAGCTGGATGCTATTATCAGTGGCATGCACAGGCTGGGAGACAGAGTAGAGAGTGTTGAGAGGAAATCATCATGGGAAGGACAACAACCTAATACCATAAGGAACCCAAATTTCCGGAAAACTCAGAATACAAATGCTGGTAGGTCTAGCCCAGACCATGATGTAAGGCCTCCTTTTCATGAAAATTATGCTGAAGCATCTACATCTAGTGAACAGACGGAAGACACTCACATGAACTTGGTGGATTTGAAGGCTGAGCAACAAATTTTCCTAACTCAACAAGGCCAAGATGAGCATGACTTTAATCGTTTCAAACTAAATCTGGTGAGTGTTTTGATTTTAAACAAGGCTATGATACTACTGTGTATGAGGTCCACAAACAATATAAGCTGAGGACAAGAACCATATATGTGCCCGAAAAGGTTAAACCAAATGATACCAACCAGCTGAAGAAGATCAAAGAGAAGGTTTCCCTCATAGAAACTGCTGATAAAATAGTCCCTAATCTAAAGGATGTCACCATAGAGGATGTCACAGACATGCAGTCCTCTAATGATCAGCCTCTGCCACCTTCTTCCTCGAAAGAGAATTTGAACAACGTTCCAAAAAGCCCTCCTAAAACTGAAAAACCGCAAGAAATTACTTCCCTTAACGCTGATAAACAAGACCAAATTGCTGATACTCCAATGGAAAAAGGGAAGCCTGCCTCTCAAAATACTAAAACCCAATCTGAAAAATCATTTGACTTAGAGGCAGAAATAGGTAAATTGAAGATATCTGTCCCCCTCTCTGAACTTGCCAAACATGATGTGTATAGGTAACAAATTCAAAGATCACTTCAAATGCCAGAAGTCAAGGATGTTGTGAATGTTCTAGATGATACCCCTGAACTGCTGTTCGGTCGAGAAGTTAATGGAAAATCAACATATGGATCTGTCTTACCCTTTTATGTCAGTTTACATATACATGACAAAGTCTTGCACAATGTTATATTTGACTCAGGTGCCTCACACAATCTTATGCCCAAAGCTGTAATGGAAAAGCTGAACCTTGATGTTACAAGACCCTACAAAGATCTATTCTCCTTTGACTCAAGTCAAGTCAAGTGTTTAGGCCTCATCAAAGACTTGTGTGTCTCCTTAGTCCAATATCCCAACAAGACAAACCTCATGGATGTGGTGGTTGCTGACATTCCACCAAAGTATGGCATGCTACTGTCAAGATCTTGGGGAGAAAAACTCCAGGGATCCCTCCAATTAGACTTCTCTTATGCCACTATATCTGTCTTTGGGCAACCAAAGAGACTATATAGAGAAACACTGATGAAGTATGTGGTAACTAGTGAGGACAAGCCCCAAAATTTTCCTATTCACTCAATCCATTCTGATATGGATTCTTTTATTTTATTTAATGATGAAACAAGTCCTCCAACTAATGTTAAGTCGTTCGCTTTAGAACTGGACACACACATAAATGAAGAATCGGTTGCCCATACTGATCAAACTGTCAAAACAATCAAGGAAACCAGCATACAAGAAGGACCTCCCCAAACAGAAATTTCAAAGCTGCCCAATCCTAAAGTGACTGAAACTCTTGATACTAACCACAAGCAAGAAATCACATGGTATTTAGAGTTTGATGGCTCTGTTAACAAGTTAGGAGCAGGGGCAGGTGTATGGATTCACAATACTCATAACAATCATGCACAAGGCCATGCCTACAGATTGAATTTCAAATGCACCAATAACATGGCAGAGTATGAGGCTCTCCTTTTAGGCCTCAAACTGCTCAAAGCTCTAGGAGCTGCAAAAGTGTCCATTCTAGGTGAATCTGATTTAATCATACAACAAATGAAAGACAACTTTTTTACTAATGACAATAGAATGAGGGCCTATAGGACTGCTGCCACTAATATACTCAATGCATTCACTGAATCCAAGCTTGCCAAGATTTCAAGAGATCATAACATTCATGCACACAGCCTAGCCACTTTTGCTAGTACATGCAAGCTTCCCTTTGAGCCAAATCACCATTTTACTGTTGAGATAAAACATAGGCCTGCTATCCCAAATAATGTTAAAGATTGGCAAGTGTTTGAAAATGATGCCCAGATTAACAATTTCCTCACTCTTGAGCATGAGTTTTCAAATATTAACATTTACATGGATGCTATGACGGATGAACAACAACAAACAAATGAAAATCAGCAGGCTGTAACAGCTATGACAGCCAAACAAATGCTGAACCCAACTGTTTTTGACAATGCAAACATAGAAGAGCTGAAACAGATGCATTTGGAGGAAATAGCAGAAACAGAGGTCGAGATCGTTGATCTAAAAGATAACTTTCTCCCTACCGGCCTCACTCTGTTAGAGGATATGTTTGATGCAAATGATGTGCCCAAAAAACCAAAAATGCAACCCTTAAATGCTACTATAGAAGAACACAACATTGGGACAGCAGAGAAGCCCAAAATGATCAAACTATCTCAATCATTGGGACAGAAGAAGCTTGAGATGACAATAAAGTTGAGGATATTTGTGGGGTACACTGATACATCTCACAACTATTGGGTGTAGTTTCCGACCAACAGGATGACAATGGTTTGCAGGGATGTCAAATTTTATGAGGAGAAGGCCATGCGAGTTTCCCTTGAGAGGGATCTTCAACTAAATGCAGTTGAAGAGATTTTAGCTCCTAAGGTTGAGGAGCCTTAGATTGATGTGGAACAACCACATGTAGAGGATCTAGGAGTGGAGACATCCACTCAGGCAGAGTCTTACAAAGATTTGAGAAAGCGTACCAAAGAGAGTGACAGGTTATTGCATGATGCACAGAAGAATGTGGGAGCACCCACATCTCAGCGCAAGAAGAGGAGGTCACCCGAGAGGTACACTGGATATATGGATCTTATGAGTGGATGTGTTGAGACACATCCATATTCATTTGAGGAAGCAGTGTAATAGCTAGTTTGGGTTGATGCCATGGTGGAGGAGTATGACTCCATAGTTCATAATAGTGTTTGGGATGTGGTCCCAAGACCGGAAGACAAGTCCGTGGTGAGCTCCCGATGGATTTATAAGGTAAAGCAAGCTGTAGATGGTAGTGTGGAGAAGCATAAGACCATGTTTTTATCCCGTGGCTTTTCACAGGTAGAGGGGATTGAGTATGATGAGACCTTTGCTCTTGTTACAAGGTACTCATCAATTAGATCTATATTGGCACTATCATCATAGATGGGTTGGAAGATACATCATATGGATGTAAAGACAACCTTCCTTAATGGCATGATTGAGGAAGAGTTGTACATAGAGCAACCCGAAGGTTTTGAGACCTTCGACCATGAGTCGCATGTGTGCTGGCTCAAGAGGGCATTGTATTGGTTGAAGCAAGAACCCCGTGCTTCATACACCAGGATCGATAACTACTTCACTGGGTTGGGGTGGAAGGTAAATTGTTAATAATTGTGTTATATGTCAATGATTTTATTTTGACAAGTGATGATCAGCTGATCAAGTCTTGCAAGAGATTTTGAGATGAAGGAAATGGGTCTCATGCATTACTTTTTGGTCATGTAAGTATGGTAGGGTGATGGGGAAATGTTTGTGTCTCAGGGAAAGTATGTCAACGAGATACTAAGAAAATTCCACATGGAAAGCAACAAACCCATGGAGACTCCTCTAGTGGGTAACTGGAGGAAGGAGGATTCTACTTCAGGGGAAGTGGTGGAAGCTACTATTTACATGCAGCTTGTGGGTTCACTCATGTATTTGGTGATCACATGACTAGATATGTTCTATGCAGTTAACTAGCTTAGTCAAGCGATGGTTAGGCCTACCAAGCTGTATTGGAAGGCAACAAAGCACGTGTTGAGATACCTCAAGGGAACTACTCAGTATGGATTGTGGTACAGATAGAAAGAGAGAGTGAAGCTTCAAGGCTTCACCGATGCGGACTGGGCAGGGAGTCCATCTGACAGGAAGAGCATATCAAGAGGGATCTTCAGTATTATTTCAGCAATAGTTTCTTGGTACAACAGGAAACACAGATCAATTCCACTCAGGTCGGCAGAGGCAGAGTAAATGGATGCAAGTCAGGCAGCTTGTGAGACCATCTAGATGAGGAAGATTCTGGTTGGTTTGTTTGGTATCTGATATCAGTATCTTTGAGATTGTGTATTGAGGCAGATTATGTTGTTGGAGTACATTTCCACGAAGGAGCAAGATGCTGATATTTTGAAAAAGGCATTATCAAGATGTAAATTCGAGTTTCATAGAGTCAGGATTGGGGTAGCTGATAATTCCTTTCTTGTTGAGAGGGAGTGTTGAGAAATGGCAACAAGAAATTCTAGTTTAATTTGTCCTTGAATTAAACTGTGAATTAAAATTGAATTCTATTCTCATAGCAACTTGTAAATAGTTAATTAAGTTTAATTAACTTAATTATCTTGGGAGTTTCGAGTTGGGAGTCTTTTTGTAGTCATTTATATGTTATCCCTAAATTTTAGGGGTCCAAGATGAGTTTATTTGAGTTGTAATTAGATAACTCATTTTGAATGAGTTATAGACAGTTAAAATAGTTCTAATTGTTTGTGGAACTAGTACAGATCTAGTAGTTAGTTAGTGCACTGGTGCATCCTCAGTGCTACTCCATCTAACTGAATATTCCCTCATGAGAAAATCATGCATGTTAGTTCAGAGAAAGACTCAATTGAGACTAGAGTTCATGGACAATGTACTATCAGATGTAGAATGATTTGAGCTGTATAGGTCATGCATGCAATCAGAGAAGGACCTAGTTTTAAATTGCACAATTATGGAGGAAGTATTTCTCAATTAAATATGGGTTGATTCTCATAGGAATTGCTCAAGGAAATAGGGGCTTGGAAGGAAGCAAAAGTTAGCTAAGTGTTGGTCAGTGCGGTCTTGTGAGGCGGAGAGTTGATCACACTTTTGCATGAATTGTTCTAGTGAGAACAATCTTTGTATTATCACTTAGATTTATGATTAATGCAATAGATAGTCAGGGTTTTGAGCAGTGGCTTTCCCTAGGGAAAAATTTGTATTATGTGTCTTTGATTATATTCCTCTTGCCAATTATTGTTTTCATCGATCTATTGGTTTCCACTGTTTAAAGATGAGAATATAGATTCTTGTCTTGTGTTTTAGTAGATTACATGAGCTATGAAGCTACATGAAAATCTACACAATGATAGATTTTTTACTCAAGGGTGTTTACATGGATAAAACAAGAATTCCTTACATGCATGACTAACACAAATGACTCTCTCTATTCATGGATGAAATAAGGATTACTCAACCAATAAACCAAATGCAACATATGAACATACATAACTGATATAGATAACTTAGTCCTATGCATAATTCAATCAAGGATACCTAATCACAATGTTAATGTCAAATGAGGAGGGGGGGTGTAGCCTTAGAGGAAGGCAGTGAAAAAGGTTGAGAGGCTGAAGAGCTGGAAAACATTCAATGGGGACAAGATGACAAAAGAGAAACATTGTTGAAGGAAAAACATTGAAGAAGGAAAAGGAAGAAGGTTTCCCAAGGAGAGGGAGGGTTGGCTCTCTGGGTTATTTCTCAGTGTGTTTATTAGCTTTCCATGGAACATGGAGAGTTCACCTATTGTTGAAAGAAGAGTGCGTGGGAATATTAGACATATGAAAGAAAATACCAAGCAATGTTGGAGTTGGTTGATAAGCACTGTGCTATGTGATTTTGGGTGTTATTCCATGAGATTTTGTGTACGAGGCCATTGGACTAGTAGTCTAATCCTGTTTGATCAGTGGGAGGCTTAGTGGATAACCAAATCATTGTGGTGCTTGTTGTATAATTGATAAACCAGTTGGATAGGGTAATCTAAGTAATCGTTGTGCTTGTTGAAGAGTTGAAAACCACTTGGACAATGAACTACAAACCCCTATGGTGATTTCTATGAAATAATAGCTGATAAACCACCTGTACAGTGGATTCAATCTCCTAGATTGAGAAATACCCCATCTGGACCTTGGGTGAATCCCTATGAATGTGCTTAGAAGAGTGAGTGGGTCATTAGGGGACTCACTGCTAGAGATAAATTAAGAAACCACCTGGGCAATGGACTCTATCTCCTGAGTTTATGATGAAGCCATTGGTGTGATTTTTCCCTAAGAAAACATCCCCTCAGACTTTGGATCTGACTTGGAGGTGGTAAAATGCAAGAAATTTGTAGTGTAGCTGACCTATGGGTGGGTGGAGAGTGGAAGTCCCTCCTTCAATAGCCAACCATCTTAACATATATAGATAAGTATAATTTCTTGTGAATATTTGGATATTGTGATGTTCTTTATTATGCTTATGACTAATGCATGGTCATGTATGTTCATGAATGAATGCACGGGGTTCATTGTTATTCTCAAGATTAACAAGCTAGCTTATATGTCTATTGTGGTAATGAATTATCTAAACTGTGAAGCTCACTACCATACTTATGATTTGTAGGATATCTTGTCTATCTATGAATTGATGGATACTTGGATTGTGTTGATAACTACTTAGTTCATGAATAAGGTGATAAATTGTGGGTTTATGCACACTCAAATTATTGCTATGGCTAAGAATTGTAAAGGTTTTAATGCTTAAATATTTCATGTTGTTTATAAGATAGACTGTAGTGGCCATGAGTAGTTATGAAAAATTCTATGTCTTGTTGAGATGATTGATGGTTCACCTCATAGTGAATAAGTTTAACTAGCCCGCAACAGGGAAATAGAACTGGATTTCTCTTTATACTTCTCCTTGTGAAACATTGCAACCTGTGTTAATTTTGATGTTTCGGACTTACCTATATTTTTGTCATATGAACATGCAATTGAGGTGTTTGGGTACATGTTCTCTACTTTTTTGTTATCATGCAGAGTTTGAGATGCAAGGATCTGGGTCCCTGGGCCCTAAAATGTAGAGAATGGAATTAGGGGTAGTCATTCCTTGGCCTTGTAGAACCCTGAACATATGACTTTCAAGGTAGTTTCTCCTTTTTCTACAGGGCCCTAAAACTACGATGATTGGGAAATCGTTTCTTTGGTTTTGTGAAGTCCCATATTCGGTGTTTATGCTAATCATTGGGACCGATAGAACCATGTTCATGTCCAAAGTGAATTATAAGCTTATATGATATGACACAGATCGACAAGAGAGCTAAACCAACTTCTATGATTCAGTTGAGGGAGATAACTTACAAGGGTTCAAGACATGGCTTACTACACATATGTATGGGAAAAGACTGACATTGAGGGTCTACTGGTGGAATCATGTCCCAATGGAACCATGCAAAGTGGTCCCTATGATGGTCATGGAACTGTTGTGGTCACCAACAACCCCCCCTCTTTGTTTGGTATTAGCAATAACACCAAGCAAATGGGGACCCTTAACAAAAAATCCAAAAAAACATTTTATCAAAATTTTTGTATTTTAACTCCCTAAGGCTGTATCGCATCGCAAAGAAAGAGTGAAGCGTTTTCCTATGTGCATAAATAAGCTGCGAAGGAGCGACGCAAAATTCATCGCATCGCATATATTGAAAGTGCTCTTAAATGAAAAGCTAAGGAATCGCCGACGGCCGATATGCGACGTCGCATATCGCAACATCGCATAAGCAACACAGAGTGATTGAATGATAAAACGCGATTTGCGATCTGCGATGAATGCGACCATCAATTCCCGCGATGACACTTCTTGACATCACAATCCTCGATACTGCGATGCGAATCGCAGAAACCACTCATCGCAAAATTTCCTCGACATAGTGTTCAAGGAAAGTTGTCTGTAGACCTAAAATTGAGCGCGCACCTTAAGGGAAATCAATGATTGTACGCCAAAGTATCCAAGAAGGATTGTGTTGCGTTTTTCGAAGAGTCAAGTCATTATGAGTGTCATGATTATGCATTCATTAGAACTTAAAGCTTTCATGTCAATCTTTTCGTGATTTCTCTTTTCCTTTGCGTAAACTGTAAGGCAGCAACTAATATAAATCAATATGCAGGAAACATCTAAGGAAAAGGGGAAAGCGTCAATACTCGGAGAACAGAGAAGAGATGCCTTAGCAAACGGATGCCGCATGCAGCAGGACCGCGGATTCCAGAGTATCACTCAACAGATACTGATGGAAATAGACTATCCAAGACTCAGAGTCAAAGGCGCACAAAAGCGACATGTTTACAAAAGATCCTGAAGCTCAGACTGGGTAAAGCAAAAAGAAAAACGCTAAAGAGGGAAGACGCTCCAGAAAAGCCTGGAACAAAGAACGGAAGCAATTTTCAATACGAAAGATTGTTCAGAGAGCAAAGTCCCTAACTCATTGAGTCATTCGCACGACCGGAAACCGAAATAGCAACAGCACAATCAGTTTGAAAGAAATTTGGGTTATACCAAATATACACACAGCGAATACACCAAGTCAGAGGAAGATTTTCGAAAATATCTTCTAGTTTGTCAGAAAGCGGTGCCAACTCTTGTTATTTCTATTTTCATCGCTCGAACGAAAGGATAAGACAACCAGCCGACTCTTCCCAGGCGATCGTTGCATTGCTTACATCACTAAGGAGCAAATACAGAAACGGTTAGAAATTAGATTCAATTTTTAGAAATAAATTTGTTTTAGTGGAAGGGCGGTCATTTGAAGCCATTTCCTAAATTTGTGTAATTAAGATTAATTAGTTAGTAGTATTTAACCCTTCTCATGGCATTTGGAGAAGGGTCCGGATATTTGTCAAAAAACTTTTCCTCAGAACATGCACTTTTGCACCCTCGGAGGGGGTTTTTGATGAATGGATGGATCGAGATTTATCAATGTTTGCATTTAATGTCTGCTACTGATGTTGCACTTCTGTACTCTTAGTAGATGTTAGAACAAGTAGAGATAAATCGTTATTGCTTGAAGTTTATGAGTGAAATCAGTCATAAATGGTACTTTTATCTCTTGACCAATTTCTGCTTATATTCCTAGAGTGATATGCAGTTTTAGTTGTTTATATGTTAATGTATGAATGTGTGGGTTACCATTTGGCACTTCTGTACGGTGGAGTCATTTATTTGTGCTTGACATATGAATAAATTATTATACGATATGCTGTTCACAACTGTTTTGTCTAACTTTTTATGCAGAATGGTTTATCTTAATTGATTTCTATTCTTATGATAGCTGAATGATCTTTATTACCAGTTATTGTTCGAAATCTTTTTAGATCGCATAATAGAAGAAATACACCCCGAGTTAGCGTAGATTAGATGTGTTGTTTCTTATTAGATTACAATAGCATAGGGTCAGTTTAGAAGTTTGAATTAAATTAGCTTAAAATACTCCTAGATCAGCATCATCCAACTCTACACACACACACACCCCTTAGATTGGGAAACTGGTCCCATTATCCCCAGTCGGACCCGCTATACCAAACGGGCAAGGAGCTGCCAGCCAAGTTCCGGACCGGGCGGGTATCCCCCTTGTTGTCGACCCGATTTTCGGGCCCTCAACATATTTGGCGCTAGAAGGAGGGCACGAACTATGAATGGCACTTAAATCAAAATCTGAATACCATTCTGAGAGTAAATCACCCTCATCAACTCCCCCGACTTCTCCAGTACGATTAAATCCAGAGTTAGAAGTCGCTCGAGTATCCACTGCTGCTACATACCCTAATATTTCAGACCAACTTATCATTGAACCCCTTGAAATTCAAACTCTGATTCGTAAACTCCAGGGATTCTCAATTTTTACTCAGAGGTCTGATAAATCTCAAAGCAGCGTGACTTCGCAGTACAACCCTGCTCATCCCCTGACCAGATTGAAGAGTGAAAAATTTGGCATCCAGCCAACTGAACTCCCTCTCCCCACCAGGAAAAGAGCAAGGAAAACACCACCAGAGTCTGACAGTGAGACTCTTTCATCTACTTCGTCCATTTCAACTCCCTCACCGCGAAGTCAGCCACCCACATCTTCATTCCAAATCACTCATCCATCTTCCACAACCCCTCCTCTTCAATCATCAAAGATCATAATATCTTCATCTTCTCAGCATCAGGGATCATCCTCTGCACTTTCATTCACTAGCAGCTCAACGATGGCCCAGTCTCCATGGAACAATCCTGGGGCGGTTTTAATGCCTCCACCCGTGAGCCCAATACCGGCCCATCCTGAGAAATGGCTACCCAAATTCAATCCAGAAACAGGCATGCTAGCTGAAGAGCATATTAGTAATTTCATGCTTTCTGTTAATCTCAACGGAGTTACCAACGAGGATGCTGTCGTCCGGCTTTTTCCCTATACAATGCAAGGAACAGCCGGGTCATGGTACTTTTCGTTACCTTCCGGGTCTATCACAAGTTGGGACATTTTTCAAAGTCAATTCCTTACCAAGTTCGGTGATGACAGATCAACGACGACGTTGATCAATGACCTATCCAATCTTAAAGCCGAGGCTAGAGAACCCATTAAAGATTTCAATTTACGGTTCAATAAAATCCTCAACAAAATTCCCTCTGCCTCCCAACCCAGCGAGGAAGTAAGATGTGAATGGTATATTACGGCCTTACCATCAAACTTGGCAATCTTCGTAGATAGGGCAAACAAGACGACCTTAGTTGAAAACTTGACAGAGGCGATAGCAGTAGAAAAATGCGTAGTAGCCCTAGAAAAGAGATCTGCGATAGAGGAACGCAAATCTAAGAAAATCTCTTTCAAAGAAGACACCAAGAAGAAACAAACGAAAGATCCTTTCGATTTGGAAGGATTACAAAAAGTATTAAAGGCCATGTCCAATGAGATGATTGACATAAAGAAACAAGTAGCAGAAACTTCTTCCAAAAAGCCCTACAGAACTTTTAAAAGAAGTCCTCCAATGGATGTGAAACCACCCAATGCTATCTCAAACGTCGAATATGAAGAAGAAGAAGAAGAGAATACCACTAAAGGGCAGACCGATGACGAAGAAGTTATGGAACTACAAGGAATGTGGGATTTCATCCTCCCACAAGAAGAAGATCAAGAAGCATTTCCGGTTAGCACACGAAGCAAAAATCAACTTGATCCTCCCCAAACTACCCCTAAATAGAAGGGCGCAAGCCCTGCAACAAAAGATAAGGTCGCAACAAAGAAAACAACCGCTAGAGCGACCCAATCTAGCGCAGTCCAATCAGATCAAGCACCTCCATCAAGAACACTCATTGTGTCGGATGAAATGGAGTATAACATTATCGATGACATGAAAAAGACCAGGGCTAATATCACTCTTTACTAGTTGAGCAAATTGAAACATCAACAGAAAATAATGATGAAAGAATTGCATGCCGTGCCTACTACATCTTTACCTACAACTGTAGCTTCCCACAACATGGGAAGACCTCCAACCAACACGATCAATAAGATTGACCCAAATGACATCGCCTTGATTGGAGGAAGATCAAGATCTCATACTCCCCCTTTTCTTCTCACTTATGAAATTTTCAATAAAAACGTGCACAATTGTCTGGTTGATTCTGGTGCTTCAACGAATATTTTACCCAAATCAATATGTGCTAAATTGAATGTTCAACCACAAAAATCCGCAGTGCGCATAGTTCAACTTGATCGATCTCAAGTCGAAGTGATTGGCGAACTTAATCAAGTGACCATAAGATTGTCGTCTAACCCGAAGGTATGTCAGGTTATTGACATTGTAGTAACTGATATCCCTGAATTCTATGGTTTGATTCTTAGCAGGGATTGGTTCGAAAAACTCCATGGATATTTCTCAACCGACTGGTCACATATGTGGTTACCCTACAATGGTAAACTGAATCAAATAAAGGTTGAACGAGAGTTACACCAAAAGTACATAGTGACGGAATTGGAGGGAGAAAATGAAGCAATAGCGTACAACAACAGTATCATAGGCAATTACTCGGTAGATTCTTTCCTCGGCAATTTCAATGCTCATACCTCACCTTACTTAGAAAATTCAGTTTTGTCCCAAGTTGAAATTTTTTCCCAAACTGATAATTCAAAGTGTGTTAATTTTTTAGATAACCCTGTAAATACATCTTTGTTTTGGAAATTATATTTTGATGGCTCCAAATCTAACGAGGGAGCAGGAGCAGGATGTGTTCTGATTAGCCCAGATGGAAATAAGACCATGCTTATGTGCAGACTGGAATTCGATTGCACAAACAATACAGTGGAATAAGAGGCCTTGGTGCAAGGCCTATACAAAGCAATCGGGTTGAACGTTAAGTACCTTCAAGTCTTTGGAGACTCTGAGATTGTCGTCAAACAGGTACGTAACACCATACAATGCCTATCAATTCATTTGAAGCACTATCAAGCTTTAGTACAAGATCTGACTGCACATTTCATAGTATTCAATATTTCGTCAATCCCAAGACTCCAAAATGCGAGCGCAGACCTGTTAGCTAACGTAGCCTCTAGACTTATTCCCTCCGAAGATTTTAGTCCAGATAGATTCTCAATAGAATTAATCTTTATACCATCCATCCCTGACAACATCACAAACTGGAGAGTATTCAATGACGATCCTGACATTGTAAATTTCCTCACTTCTGAAGGATCCTACTCAAATCAAATAATTGACGAAGACCATAATGATCACCAAATACAACAAAATAGCACTGATAATGCTATACCTAAATCGCTGGTTAAGTTAGAAGACTTATATGATTTGAAAAGTCGGTTTAAAAGGTCTACCAATTCTAAACTCTATAGTTCGACTCTGAAATACGAATTAGTAAACCTAGGAACCGATGAGAAACCAAAAAACGTTAATCTAGGCCACGACCTAGCCCCTGAAGAAAAATCAGCATATACCCGTCTTTTGAGACAATACAAAAATGTTTTTGCCTGGAATTACGATGAGCTGAAGACATACGGCACTTATATCATTCAACACACTATCCCTATGATTGACAATGAGAAACCTGTCCAGCAGAAACTCAGAAAAAACCACCCCAATTTAGAAAATCAGATAAAAACTGAGCTAAATAAGTTGTTGAGAGCCAAAATAATTTTCCCCGTCAGACATTCCAAATGGGTATCCAATATGGTGCCCGTTAGAAAGAAAAACGGAGATATTAGAATCTGCATCGATTTCCAGAATCTCAACAAAGCCTGTCAAAAAGACAATTTTCCCCTCCCACCTATGGAGCAAATATTACAGGCAGTAGCAGGCTCAGAATTAATGTCTTTTTTGGATGGATTTTCAGGATACAATCAAGTGCTGGTACATCCCGATGATCAGTTAAAAATCACATTCCGAACTAAATGGGGCACATACGCATATCGGAAGATGCCATTTGGTTTGATCAATGCCGGCGCTACCTTTCAGAGAGCCATGGACATCACATTTAAAGGTTTAGTCAATAAATCTGTAGTGATTTACCTGGATGATATAACAATGTACTCCAAGAAGCGAAGCGACCATCTCAAAGACTTGAAACAAATCTTTCAACGATGTTTAAGGTATGGGATTTCACTTAACCCAAAGAAATCTTTTTTCGCATTAAGTGAAGGAAAATTGCTAGGATTCATAGTGTCAAAATCTGGTATTCACATTGAACCTGACAGAATCAAAGAAATTTCCGAAATATCCATGCCTCATAACAAAAAAGCCATGCAATCTTTCCTTGGTCAAATCAATTTTGTAAAAAGATTTGTCCCATATTTTTCACGTATTGTTTCTCCTTTACAAAATATGATAAAAAAGAATTCAAATTTTAAATGGGGTCAAGATGAGCATGAAGCATTCAACTTGATCAAACAAGCTATCATTAACGCTCCATCTTTAGCGACCCCGAATTTTTCAGAATCTTTTATCTTATACACATTTTCCTCAGAGAAATCTTATGCCGCGATTCTAACTCAAGCAAATCAAGAGAAGGCGGAAGCTCCAATCGCATTTTTTAGCTCGAACTTACAAGGTGTTGAACTCAATTATTCAGACGTGGAGAAACAGGCATATGTTGTTTTCAAAGCGATCAAGTATTTCAGACCTTTCTTACTTAAAGCCCATACCAAAGTCATAGTACCGTTTCCAGCGGTAAGAAACCTTCTAATACAGAAGGATGTGGGCGAAAAGAGAGAAAATTGGATCACCGCTTTACAAGAATACGATCTTGAGATCAAACCAGCAAACATTGTAAGAGGTCAAGGCTTCTGCAAGATGTTAGCTGGAGCATCGCAAATTCCTGAGAACTCATCTGAAGAGGTACATACGTATGAGGTAAGCCTAAACGACGCAGAATCATTATATGATGACACCATTTATTATCTTAAGAACGGGTATGCTCCATCACACCTGGATCACACCAAGAAAAGAGCTCTGAGATTGAAAGCTAAACAATACCAGCTCATAAATGATGTTCTGTTTAAAAGGAATTACGATTCTGTGCTTCTTAGCTGTCTTGAGAAAACTGAAGCCGAAAAGGTTTTGCAGGAACTCCACGATGGTCCAGCAAGTGGACACTATGCTGGAGATGCTACTGCACATAAAATCTTACGTGCAGGATATTATTGGCCCACGCTCTTCAAAGCCTCACACAGTTACGTGAGGAAATGCCAAGTCTGCCATACTGCTGCAGGGAAACAAAAGAAATCGTCCATGCCACTACAACCGGTTAACATCGAGCAACCATTCAGTCAATGGGGCTTGGACATAATAGGTGAGATCATTCCTCACTCTTCTAAGCAGCATAGGTACATCCTCACTGCAACAGATTATTTTACTAAATGGGTAGAAGCAGTTCCTCTCAAAACAGCTAATTCTGAAAACATTATTGAATTCATAGATCAATTTATAATCACTAGGTTTGGATTGCCAACGGCCTTAATGTTTGATAATGCTTCATACTTTTCTGGAAATGCAATGACTGAGTTTGCACTTAATAGAGGGTTCAAACTGAAATATTCTGCCAACTACTATCCGCAAGGTAATAGATTCGCTGAATCAACAAACAAGAACCTAATCAGGATTATTAAAAGAACAGTCGACCAAAACCAAAAGAATTGGCACAAAGCGTTGGTAAATGCTTTATGGGCAGATAGAATTACGAAGAAAGCTTCAATCGGCACTTCCCCCTTTAATTTAGTTTATGGGAAAGAAGTGGTTCTTCCAACTCACTTAGTCATTCCCTCTTTGTCTTTAGTACAATACATCGATGAAGTATCTACTTCCTCCTTACAATTGAGACAAATGGAAATAATCAAATTAGAAGAACGACGAGAACAAGCTAAGAAAACCCATGCTCATCACCAAGCGCTAATAAAATCCTCTTTTGACTCAAACATAATGACCAGAAAAAACTTTCAGATGGGAGATTTAGTTTTGAAATGGGATAAGGCTCATGAAGAAAAGGGCAAACATATGAAATTTTAGAAGTTGTGGCTTGGTCCTTTTCAGATTGTAGAAGTCATAGGCCCATCGACGTTTGTGTTGTAGGATTTGGCAGGTAGAAGAGATTCTTTGCCTGTGAATGGACAGATTCTTAAAATGTATTTTCCATAGAAGATCATTCTTCTATTTTTGTAGGATAGTTTTAGTTTTTATTTATTTTTCTCTTTCTTATAAATAAAACCAGTTGTAGATGGTCACTAAAAGGGATCATGAAAAAGACACCAATTCTCTATCAGATTTTGAGCTTTTCGCTTGTACAAGTAGCAAAACTTTTCGAAAAATCTGATTTTTATTATTGACAAATAGAGTTAACTTTAGCCTAAATATGATGTTAGTTTCAACCTCAAAAAACTTTAATGAAAGCAACCTTTGGTAAAAATTTGTTTTATATCAGCACAATGAAAGGTATTAATAATAAAATAAATATTCTCTGTAAAAGCTGCTGTTTTCAAACTCTACTATTGTCGTCCAGAGCTTTCTTAAGGAAAAACAATGACTTCCTCCCTGCTAAAGGAAATCGCTGCATTCAGAGGAACAATCCGAGAAAACACTATATCTCAAAGAATAAGAGGTCTCATCACGAGCCGGCTTATCATGATCACAGATATTATAACTTGCTGACTTTGCCAATATTGTCTACCAAAACAGGGCAACGAATCAAGATTGTTGCAATCAAAAGACAAGGGGTCTCATCACGAGCCAACTTGTTCAGCAAAAGTGTAAATCAAGTGAATGACTATGTCATAATTTGGCCACCAAACCAAGATATTGTTCTTTAGAGAATAAAAAAGGAAAAAGTGTCAAAAAGGGTTTTTCTCTGAAATGTTGTAAATAACCTCAAGCAGGATAAAGGATCATTGCTGGATAACAGGTAACCCTGTCGAGGCTATGAACGCTTGCGGGCAGCAGAGGCTCTACCTACGACAAATGAGCATATGTTAAAAGCCAATACGCAGAGAAGACCTTATTTTATCTTTAAAAAGACCGAGTAATGTCTGGTGTGAATACAAGAACTAAGCCTGAGGAAGCAAACAATTGGAATATGAAAAGGTTGAGACAAAGTATCATTGATAGGATAAGGAGCAATGTACTCTATCTGTCCATAACAAAATTTAGACATATGAAAATTTTTCTGTTTCGGAAGTGGAAATTCAATAGAAAAGCAGAGATAACTGGTTCTTCACAGTGAATCGCCATTGTTGTGGTCACCAACAACCCCCCCCCCTCTCTTTGTTTGGTATTAGCAATAACACCAAGCAAATGGGGACCCTTAACAAAAAATCCAAAAAAACATTTTATCAAAATTTTTGTATTTTAACTCCCTAAGGCTGTATCGCATCGCAAAGAAAGAGTGAAGCGTTTTCCTATGCGCATAAATAAGCTGCGAAGGAGCGACACGAAATTCATCGCATCGCATATATTGAAAGCGCTCTTAAATGAAAATCTAAGGAATCGCCAACAACCGATATGTGACGTCGCATATCGCAACATCGCATAAGCAACACAGAGTGATTGAATGATAAAACGCGATTTACGATCTGCGATGAATGCAACCATCAATTCTTGCGATGACACTTCTTGACATTGCAATCCTCGATACTGCGATGCGAATCGCAAAAACCACTCATCGCAAAATTTCCTCGACATAGTGTTCAAGGAAAGCTGTCTATAGACCCAGAATTGAGCGCGCACCTTAAGGGAAATTAATGATTGTACGCCAAAGTATCCAAGAAGGATTGTGTTGCGTTTTTCGAAGAGTCAAGTCATTATGAGTGTCATGATTATGCATTCATTAGAACTTAAAGCTTTCATGTCAATCTTTTCGTCATTTCTCTTTTCCTTTGCGTAAAGTGTAAGGCAGCAACTAATATAAATCAATATGCAGGAAACATCTAAGGAAAAGGGGAAAGCGTCAATACTCGGAGAACAGAGAAGAGATGCCTTCGCAAACGGATGCCGCATGAAGCAGGACCGCGGATTCCAGAGTATCACTCAACAGATACTGATGGAAATAGACTATCCAAGACTCAGAGTCAAAGGCGCACAAAAGCGGCATGTTTACAAAAGATCCTGAAGCTCAGACTGGGTAAAGAAAAAAGAAAAACGCTAAAGAGGGAAGACGCTCCAGAAAAGCCTGGAACAAAGAACGGAAGCAATTTTCAATATGGAAGATTGTTCAGAGAGCAAAGTCCCTAACTCATTGAGTCATTCGCACGGTCGGAAACCGAAATAGCAACAGCACAATCAGTTTGAAAGAAATTTGGGTTATACCAAATATACACACAGCGAATACACCAAGTCATAGGAAGATTTTCGAAAATATCTTCTAGTTTGTCAGAAAGTGGTGCCAGCTCTTGTTATTTCTATTTTCATCGCTCAAACGAAAGGAGAAGACAACCAACCGACTCTTCCCAGACGATCGTTGCATTGCTTACATCACTAAGGAGCAAATACAGAAACGGTTAGAAATTAGATTCAATTTTTAGAAATAAATTTGTTTTAGTAGAAGGGCGGTCATTTGAAGCCGTTTCCTAAATTTGTGTAATTAATATTAATTAGTTAGTAGTATTTAACCCTTCTCATGGCATTTGGAGAAGGGTCCGGAAATTTGTCAAAAAACTTGTCCTCAGAACATGCACTTTTGCACCCTCGGAGGGGGTTTTTGATGAATGGATGGATCGAGATTTATCAATGTTTGCATTTAATGTCTGCTACTGATGTTGCACTTCTGTACTCTTAGTAGATGTTAGAACAAGTAGAGATAAATCGTTATTGCTTGAAGTTTATGAGTGAAATCAGTCATAAATGGTACTTTTATCTCTTGACCAATTTCTGCTTATATTCCTAGAGGGATATGCAATTTTAGTTGTTTATATGTTAATGTATGAATGTGTGGGTTACCATTTGGCACTTCTGTACGGTGGAGTCATTTATTTGTGCTTGACATATGAATAACTTATTATGCGATATGCTGTTCACAACTGTTTTGTCTAACTTTTTATGCAGAATGGTTTATCTTAATTGATTTCTATTCTTATGATAGCTGAATGATCTTTATTACCAGTTATTGTTCGAAATCTTTTTAGATCGCATAATAGAAGAAATACACCCCGGGTTAGCGTAGATTAGATGTGTTGTTTCTTATTAGATTACAATAGCATAGAGTCAGTTTAGAAGTTTGAATTAAATTAGCTTAAAATACTCCTAGATCAGCATCATCCAACTCTACACACACACACACCCCTTAGATTGGGAAACTGGTCCCATTATCCCCAGTCGGACCCGCTATACCAAACGGGCAAGGAGCTGCCAACCAAGTTCCGGACCGGGTGGGTATCTCCCTTGTTGTCAACCCGATTTTCGGGCCCTCAACAGGAACATATAGGTGTGTCGACCCCAAATTGTAACTCAATGAATATGCACAAGGAGGGGAAAGGCCAGTTTGATGACGAAACTCGACCACTGGAACTTTACCATAAGACTACTGGACCACCAGACTCTTGCAATGAGCAAGCAGGTAACCCATGTAGGGAAGGCTGACATCAGTGGGTCAATAATCAAAGGAACGAAAAGCAATAAAGTGGAACTGGGGTGAAACCATGGTTATTAGAACTCTTACATTGGGTCATCGGGCTGCTAGATTAGTGGAAAGATGGAGTGGTAGTTGGGTGGAGATATAACTCGACTTGACGCTAGTGGGTGGGTCCCATCAGAATTCGGGCCATCGAGCCCTCGAGCGCTTGACTGAATCAAGTGGAGAACAAAGTTGATGGACCCCGATGCCAAGTTGACGTGGCTTGGGGGTAGATGCCACTAGGGTATTGGAGCTTCATACTATCCAAAAAGAGTGGTGGAGAGCAGGACTTGTATGAAGTGTGTTAGGAAGGGCCTCACCAAGCTCGCAGGCCTTTGGCCGTGTTCAACATAATCAAATAAACGAGATACTAGGGGATCTCAATCCGACATGACATGGGCTGGTGGTCGCCATGCCAGCCATTGGCCCTGAGCCTTTGGCCTTCCCACATAGCGAGTAAACATTTTTATGCACGAAAATAATGATCACCGTAGCATGGGCTGCTTGGAAAAACCCATTTTATGATGGTGTGGCAGTGCCACTTGGGCCAAGTAGAGGCCACATGGCACCCTTGGTGATGACATCATCTCTTTTAATATGCCACATTTCTAATAGTCATAAGTTTTGATTTGGGACTCATATTGAGATAAAAATTATATCGCCATAATGCTCTCGATGAATTGAACACAATGGTGGTATCAATTTTAAGTTTGAAGAATTTGAGAAATGAGATTATTGTAACCCCATCTTCATAACAAAAGCTAGAAATTGGGTAAAATAGGTAACCCTCCCACAATCTAGGATGGAGAAGGGGTTGGGAAGTGGTTACATAAATTATGCAGAGAAGAGTGTGACATCTCTTTAAAAACTTCTTAAAGCTTATACACAATTTTATATTCACCATTTTAATAAGGATAAATATTAATGTCTCTCACACACATATATATATATATATATATATGAAAAATAAGAATGAAAAATAATAATTTAAAAAAATTATTATAAATAATAGTAATTAATGACTATTAGTAATATTTTAAATTTTTTCTAATTATAATATATATTTATCCATAATTAAAAAAATATTAAATATTTGACACATTTATCATAAATATTTATTTTAGATGTTGGCTATCACATTAAAATTTACCTAGACCCTAATCTAACAAATATCTGACACAAAACCTTTAAAACATAAAAGTTGCCCCCTTTTTAACGAAAGTGACATAGACATTTATAAATGTTGTATATATACTTAAAATTAGAGGCAATGTGTAGCCCCCTGTCAGTTTTGCCTAAGTGTGATTTCAATGTTTGAGGTTGTTGAGATGGGTGTCATCTAGTCATTTATTTGTTGCGTGAAAAATGATGCAGTTGTCAAAATGTCTCCCTTTTTTTGATCTGAAGTTATTATCTACGCTTGCTTTCCCGCTGGTTAGGCAGTACGCTTGCTTCCTCATTGGTTAGGCAGTTGGCCTTTAGTTAGCGTTTGAGCGACTGAATTAGGTGAATGGTGTTTGAGGAAAAAGACATGACGGCCTCTTCTAACAACTTCCTTCCGTTGTCTCCAACTTGGCAATTTAATATTTGCAGGATACATACCCAATTATATGCGTAGCAACCTACCGTGCAGCTCAAATTCATGTGCAGAAGTGAAACTTCCAGCCACGTCAATGCCTACGTGATTCAAATATATTTCGTTGGCTTAAATAATGCGTAGTTTAATATGGGGTTTTTTGCCCCGCGTTGTTTAATGTCGGGTGTTTTTCCCGAAAATAATAGAATTTCCGGCACGATTTTGACAAAATCTGGCTGAAATTTTTGGAAATAAGGGCCACAGCTGTCGGCTTCAAGATTTTGGTTGTACCAAGTATTTTTGATAGTGCCGAATCTATTTCTATCATCAAAAAAATATTTAAGCACTCCCAGAGTCGGATTTTTTGGAAACTAAATTCGCTGAATTTCGGTGAGAAATGACCATCTAGGCGAAATTATCACCTCGGTAGACTATGCCCTTAAATAATACCCCTCTGTTGCCTTTTACACCACTATAACACCTAATTAATGCCACCAGGTTTTGTGCACCTCACATTCAATGAAAATTGTTACTACACGGATAGGTGTATTCTACAACACAATATAAGAACAATGTGTGATTTTGTCCATGCTCAATGTGAAGTTGAAGCATGCCCCTCTTAAAATAAAAATAAACTATTATATAAACAGAGAAGCAATGTCTACTATTAAAAAAAAACAATCTACTATAACAATAATAAAAAATGTCATCTCGGCAAAATTGTCACGTCAGTAGACAACACCTTTAAATAACAGCCCTCTATTGCCTTTTACGCAACCACAACACCACCTAAGTAATGTCAACACCCTTAAATAACACCCCTCTATTGCCTTTTACGCAACCACAACACCACCTAAGTAATGTCATTGAGTTTGACAACACCCTTAAATAATACCCCTTTATTGCCTTTTAAGCAACCACAACACCACCTAAAGTAATGTCATTGAGTTTTGTGCACCTCACATTTAGTCAAAGTTGTTATTAAACCAAGAAAAATAATTGCATATTTAATTTGTTTATTTTTTGTTGGCTAGCCTACTAAGAGGTTTGAACCTAAAATTTCAAGGAACATAACACTTTATTATCGAGGTGATTGCCAATTGAATTACCTCCATGGGCATTTAGTAGATCTAGAGTTAAGATGGATCCACGCTAGTTATAAACATCAATAATGTCAATCTCACTATGGTAATTCAATTTGTTATTGTGTCGAGAGACACTCTATAGCCCTCCATGGGCATTTAGTAGATCTAGAGTTAAGATGGATCCACCCAAGTTATAAACATCAATAATCCCAATCTCACTATGGTAATTCAATTTGTTATTGTGTCGAGAGACACTTTATAGCCCAGTATGTTGCATTGAGAGACACTCTACAACGCAGTATGGGGGAAGTGTTTTCACATGACGTTACATTTAAAAATAATAAAATAATATTTACATTAACAAATTGAAAACAATAATAACAAAAAAAATTAATGTAGGCCATAAATAAAATATTTTAATTTCACCTTAATTTTACATCAACTTTTTATGGAGACAAAAGATACGATTATTCATATTGCATGATGTGTATTTCATTATATGTTCAATTTACTTGTAACATTTAAAACAAAAATATATTAATAATCAACCACAAGTAAAATATTTCAATGTCCATATTAAAAGTGTTGTAGGGTAACTTAGTCCTTGCCACTCAAGTAAGAAAATATTATATGCTAAAAATTGAATTAAAAAAATATAACCTACATTGGTTAATGCTAAATTAATAAAATTCAATAAGCAAATCCAATCTTATAAGCTTTCTTTGGGAAGAACTAATCAATTGAGACGTGAATTGGATAAATTAATTATTTTCTCAAGCACAACTACTTGCATAGATTTTGGTGGGTAGTAACCACTAGTAAATCTACAGATTTATAATTTTACTCCTAGGTAAGCACTAAGGAAAACAATGGTGGAAAGTAACTTTTGGTAGGTATATTTATTTACCTAATAGTCTTTAAGTGGGACTTTTTAGAAAAAAATTTGGTTTATTTTCCGATTTAATTTTTCTAGAAGAGATTCATTGAAATCACAAGTTTGACAGGTGAACTCTTCACAATCGAAGTGCGTCAAGGTTTTTGAGGGTGCTATAATATGTAAACCAATCAAAATCCATTAAAATCCTTTGTATTAGTTGTGATGTTCAAAACTAGCATAGCATAGATATATCTAACTCTAGATCTACCAAAAGCCTAGAGGAATCAAATCTCTAGGTGCAAAACTTCTTCAATTTTTTCACTCAAAAAGAGATTTGCATCTTGAGACATTTGATCCCTCTTTGTGCTTGGTAGCTCTAAAATTAGATGGATCTTTGATATTATAATGAATATTAATAATATTCACTCACTCCTAAATAAAATATTTTGATGTCACTTAATGTAATTTCACATCAACTTCAAAAAGAGATAAAATAATTAAAAGTAGAAAGGAGGTGTGAGTAAGATGTGGAAACCTTATAATCCATCTTAACTTTGGATCTATCGAGTGCAGATAGGTATCAATTTTTTTTCACTCTAAAAGAAGTTTGCACATCAAAAGATTCGATTTGTCTCGGTGCTTGGTAGATCTAGAGTTAAGATGTATCTAGGTTGGTTTAAGAAAATACTTTTGTCTTTACTCTTCACCGATTCAATTTTTTTTTGGACACTTCTATGAATTTCATTATTTCTTCCATAATAGAAAGTGTTTTGAGGGCAACCTGTTGGCATTATGTTCTCTGGTATGGCTATATGTTACAGATGTTGTACTTGATGGCAACTCCCATGACAAGGCTCTCAATTTATTGAAAAATTAAGAAGGACGCAGGAAATCAGTTCAGAAGGTGCGTACCCGCAGGTACACCATGCAGTAGACGCGTCCAGAGACGCAGGCCAACCGTTCAGGAGGTGCGTCCACCCAGTGCACACTTTTCAAGGTCACGTGGGGGTTTCTTGTGTTTTACTCTTGGTATCTAGCCGACGGTATTGTGTTATTATGGTGTCGGCTCGTGGTATTGTTCCATGATTTGAGGAGAAGCTTGCCTATATAAAGCAAAGGAGATCATTTGGTTTTGTATGTCTTTGGTTGAATATCTTATGAGGTTAGATCTGGTCTAGATCTAAAAAGGCAAATCTTCTGAAAGACTGAGATCTCTTTGGCGCATGATCAGATCTGTAGATCTGACTGTTTGGGTTACTCTTAAAGTCTTGAAATCATTCATACCCGAAGGTACGCAGGTTCAGTGAAAGGCAAGTGCGCCGGGACGCAGTGCAGTAAGAAGAGACCTGCGTGGGGACGCAGGGAAGAGCAAGATTCAGGTGCGTTCGGGACGCAGTACAGTAACAGGCGCACTGCGTGGGGACGCGAAGAATAATAAGGATCAGGTGCGTCTCTGGGCAAAAAGACGCTGCGCGATAGTATTTCTGGGTGCGTCCCTGTAGCAAAAGACTGCGGTGCGACAGTGTTTCTGGGTGCGTCCCTGCAGCAACAGGACGCAGTACAGTTGAAGGAACAGTGCGCAGGCACGCAGCGCAGCAGAAGGATCTCTGCGTGTGGACGCAGGGGAGAAGAAGGTTAGCTGCGTCTGGTCGCAGGCCATAGAAGGGAAAACTGCGTCTCTGTCTTAAGATGTTCTGTTGATTGAATTTCTCTGTTGATAAGGTGTTCTGGGTTAGTTCTGTTATTACTGATCTGATAACTGTAGTGGACTGTAACTTTTATGTACTTGATGATCATTTGATGCTTTATGAAAAGAAGTAGGGGGTTGTAGCTCCCTTCTAGGAGAAGACTGGAAATCGAGAGAGAGAGTTGTAGCTCTCTGCAGGTTGCAGCCTGTGTACTGGTAAAGGACTGCACCAGTACAAAATCATTGTAAAAGGAGTTTCTAATTTGAAAGAAGATAGAGACATATTGCAGCAGGTGGTTTTCACCCACATTGGGTTTCCACCTTACATCTTGTGTTCTTTGGTGTGACTATCTGTTTTCTTTGTTCATGCTCATTATTTTATGGTACTAACATGCAAAAATAATTCAAAGATCAAATAAGGAAGATTTATTAAATTGCTAGATAATACTGATTCACCCCCCCCCTCTCAGTATTATTTCCAACAATTGGTTTCAGAGAAGGTCCTTCAGAGAAGCTTGATCGCTTGAAGGTAGATCGTTCATCATGAGCAACTACGAGAGAGAAGCATCAATCAGGCCACCGGTTTTTGATGGGACAAACTTCAATTATTGGAAGGTAAGAGTTACTGCATATCTTCAATCTCTTGGTACAGAAGTTTGGGACATTGTAGAAACAGGCTACGCTTTTCCTTCAGCTACTCCTACAGATCCAGCAGAGAAAAAGAAGTATGAAACAAATACAAAAGCAGTCAGTACTCTATTAGGATGTTTATCCCAAACGGAATTCATGAAGGTAATGCACTACAAATCCGCAAAAGAGATATGGGACAAAATTGTCACAAGCTATGAAGGAGATGAACAGGTAAAACGTGCTAAACTTCAAACTCTCAGGATTCAGTATGAGACTCTCAAGATGTATAATGATGAAAGTGTGGCTAACTATTTTCTTCGGGTAGATGAGATTGTTAATTGTATAAAAAATTTGGGTGAAGAAATAAGAGAGGCTATAGTGGTTGAAAAGGTTCTAAGATCATTGTCCCCCAAGTTTGAATCTAAAGTATCTGCTATAGAAGAAAAGGAAAATCTACGAATTCTCACTATGTCTCAGCTACATGGAATTCTAACTGCTTATGAAATGAGAAAGGGAGGTCCATCAGACAGAAGAGAAGCTGCTTTCAAGGCATCAGGTAAAGAAGATTATTATGGAGCAAGCCACGTCCCAGAAGAAGAGGAAGAAGAATCAAATTTTGTCAGAAATCTTCAAAGAGGTTCTGGAAGGTTCAGAGGTAAGTTACCTTTTAAATGCTTTGCTTGTGGAAGAGTAGGTCATTATGCTGCAAAATGTCCTTATAAGGATAAAGGAAAGGAACCTGCTAGATGGAACAAGAAACAAAGTGCAAATAAGAAAAGCTACTACACCCATGAAGATAGTGATGATCTATCAAACAGTGATGAAGATGAACAAGGTAATGAATATAAGTTGTTAATGGCATTTGAAGATGATGATTATATGGATGCTATAGATGTGGATAACCTTTATGATGAAATTACTAGACTCAAGAGATGCATAGAAGAAAAGAACATGATCATTGATACTCTACAATTTCAAATTGATGAAAAGGAAAAACATCTTGAAAAATTAGAAGGTGAAATTGTTGGTCTTAGAAAAGAGATTGAGAAAACAAAAGCTATTAATCTCAAGTTTGTCAAAGGATCTGAAACTTTGGATGAGATTATCAATGTGCAGCGATCTCCTCTAAACAAGATAGGTCTGGGCTATAATGGAGAAACTTCTCAAGCATCCACCTCAAAAAGTTATCTTGATGCAGCAAGAAGAAATGAGCAAAAGCAAAATGAAGATCATCAGGTAAAGCAGGGACGAATTACAAACAGAAACTATCAAGGGCAATCCATCTTAAGGGAGAACAAAAGCTACAACCAGCCACAGGTAAAATCTTCTCAATTTGGTTCAAGAATGGATGACAATAGAAGTTACAATCATTTGGCCGGTAGATTTGATAACCGCAGAAGTTTCTTCAATGGACAATGCTTTTCTTGCCATAACTTTGGTCACAAAGCAGCTCAATGTGTTGCATATAAAACAATCATGACTAGGGAAGCTCAAAAACAAAGAAGTATGACAGGGATTACAAAAAGGACCTATAACAACTTTTCGGTTCTTGAAAATGAAGTTGAATGTTCTATTTGCAATAACTTTGGTCATGAAGACTCTGAATGCAGGAGCAGGTTCCAGCAGAAAAAGGAACAAGCCTCAAGCACCAAAACATGGAGAATAAAGGAACCTCAAACAGAAAGATGTGGGATAGCATTTTATGCAGAGGGACAGGAAAATCTATGGTACATTGACAGTGGATGTTCGAAGCATATGACAGGTGATAAAGAAAAACTTGAATCTTATTCTGCTCTAGAAAAGGGAAAGAAAGTCTCTTTTGGAAATGATACTCCTGCAACTATAAAAGGAAAAGGCATTGCTCAGTTAAAAGAAAAGGTCAAGGCTGGAAATGTTTTGTATGTTGATGGATTGAAGCATAATCTTCTAAGTGTCAGCCAGATGTGTGATCAAAGAACCGAGGTTATATTCAGATCGAATGGATGTCTTGTTCGTGATCTTGATACAGGTAAAACAGTGCTCAAAGGCAAAAGAACTCCAAATAATCTGTACATATTTGAAGAAGGACAACAACAATGCTATCTGAGCAAGGATGAAGAGCACTGGTTATGGCATCGAAGGTTGGGACATCTAAGCTTCTCACAAATAAGGAAAGCATGCAAATATCAGGCAGTTCGCGATCTTCCAGATATCAAAATTCCTGACAACACCATATGCAAATCATGTCAGTTTGGAAAACAAACCAGAACTAACTTTCCAGAGAAAGAAGGATCAGCTAGCATGCCTCTTGAGCTAGTACATACAGATACATGTGGTCCATTCAGGAAAAGAACACCTAGAGGAGAGGAATACTTGATATTATTTATTGACGATTTCTCCAGGTTTGTCTGGTTAGGACTTATGAAGCACAAAGATGAAGCATTCGAAAAATTCAAATCCTTCAAAGCCTTGGTTGAAAATGAATCAGGTCACAAAATTAAGTGCCTCAGATCCGACAGAGGTGGGGAATTTACTTCAAATGAATTTTTCGATTTCTGTGATGAACATGGGATAAGGAGAGAATTCTCTACAGCTAGAACTCCTCAACAAAATGGAGTTGTTGAAAGAATGAACAGAACAATCCAACAAATGGCTTGTGCTATGCTTGATGAATCAGGAACTCCCGCAACTTTCTGGGGTGAAGCTGCACATGCTGCGGTTGTTATTCTCAACAAAACAAATGTTCGGGTGAACAGCACTCAAACTCCTCATGAGCTTTGGAGTGGTAGGACTCCTTCGGTAAAGCACTTCAAAATCTTTGGGAGCAAATGCTATATCAAGAATACTGATGAGCAGCTTGGCAAACTTGAACCTAGGGCAGATGAAGGCATTCTTCTTGGTTACTCTCCATATAGCAAAGCATACAAGTGCTACAATAAAAGACTTGGCAGAATTGTTGACAGCATTGATGTAGTGGTTGATGAGAAGGGATACATTCCTAGGCAAGTCCATCATGAAGACATCGAAGAAGATGAAGGCTACCCTCAAAGATAGAATGATGAAGAAGAAGAACCTCAAGAAGAGCCAGAGGAGCAAACAAGAATAGAAGAAAAGACTCCATCCAGATATGTTCAGAAGAATCATCCAGAATCTCAGATTGTGGGGCAGAAAGAAGCAGGTGTACAAACAAGAAGAACAGTTGCAGAAGCCTCAAGCTATTTGGCATTACTCTCCTCTACTGAACCACAAAATGTGAAAGAAGCATGCAAAGATGAATGTTGGGTGAAAGCAATGGATGAAGAACTTGAGCAAATCGAAAAGAACAACACTTGGGAGCTGGTTCCTAGACCAAAGGATAAGAATGTTATCGGAACAAAATGGGTCTTCAAAAATAAATTGAATGAAAATGGAGAAGTAATTAGAAACAAAGCCAGACTTGTTTGTAAAGGGTATGCGCAGCAAGAAGGAATAGACTTTGAAGAAACCTTTGCTCCTGTTGCAAGACTTGAGGCCATCCGAATGTTCCTTGCTCTCTCAAGTTTTCAAAACTTCAAAGTATTTCAAATGGACGTGAAATCAGCCTTTCTGAATGGAGACTTGGAAGAAGAAGTGTACATTGAACAGCCAGATGGGTTCATTCTTGGAAATGATCCAAATCTTGTATGCAGATTGAAAAAGGCTCTCTATGGTCTCAAACAAGCTCTAAGGGCTTGGTACTACCGTTTGGACAAATATCTTCATCAACAAGCTTTTTCAAAAGGTTCAGCAGATAGCAATCTTTATATAAAAGCTGAAAATGAAAAATTGCTAATACTTGTTGTGTATGTAGATGACATTATTTTTTGCAGCAATGAAGAAGCTATGAGTCAAAGCTTTGCCTCGGTCATGCAGAAAGAATTTGAAATGTCCTTGCTAGGAGAACTGACATATTTCCTTGGTTTGCAAATCCAACAAAAAGAAGGAGGAATCTTCTTATCTCAAACCAAGTATCTCAAACAGATTTTGAAGAAATATGGCATGGAAGATGCAAAACCAGTATGTACACCCATGGTCACAGGATGTAGTCTCAGTGCAAATGATGAATCTGCAGCAGTACATCAACCAACCTACAGATCTATGATTGGAAGTTTATTATATTTGACAAGTACCCGACCGGACATCATGCATGCAGTTGGAATAGTTGGAAGATTTCAGGCAAATCCGAAGGAGACTCATCTTCAGGCAGTGAAGAGAATTTTCAA
Source organism: Pinus tabuliformis (assembly GCA_031772625.1). Taxonomy (NCBI): domain Eukaryota; kingdom Viridiplantae; phylum Streptophyta; class Pinopsida; order Pinales; family Pinaceae; genus Pinus; species Pinus tabuliformis. The sequence goes on along the minus strand of CM062811.1, from coordinate 929,972,339 downwards.
ATATCTTCAAGGGACTCAAAATTATGGCTTATGGTATCCTAGAGATACGGATCTTACACTTCATGCTTATACAGATTCAGATTGGGCCGGAAGCGTGGATGACAAGAAAAGCAAAAGTGGTGGTGCATTCTTTATGGGTTCCAGACTGGTATCTTGGTTTAGCAAGAAACAGAGTTCGATTGCCTTGTCTACAGCTGAAGCGGAATATGTTGTTGCTGCATCTTGTTGCACTCAACTTCTTTGGATGATGCAGACTTTGCAGGATTTTCAAATCACTTGTACACCACCTATCCCCATCTTATGTGATAACACAAGTGCAATCAGCATCTCAAAGAATCCGGTTATGCATTCAAAAACCAAGCACATACCAATCAAGTATCATTTTCTCTGGGAACAAGTGCTTGAACAGAAGGTCAAGTTGGAGTATGTTCCTTCTAAGGAACAAGTTGCTGATATTCTCACCAAACCATTGCCCAGGGACACTTTTGAATACCTCAGGCAAAAGTTGGGGGTTGTTGATGCATCATCTTATTGTTGAATCTTTTCTGATTGATGGTACAGGTTCAGGGGGAGCATATAATGCATTGTTGGCATTATGGAGGATGGTCAGAAGGAGATCTTGGAAATAGCTGCAATATGTCTCTATCTCTTTCATGGTGGATTATGGTTCTTTGTTACAGATCTGGTTCTTTTTCAGGGGGAGCATGATCTTAGGGGGAGCATACCCCTTTGCCCTTGATGTCAAAGGGGGAGAATGAAGCTGAAGATTGTAAGGTTGCCATCAAGTCCAAAGGGGGAGATTGTTGGCATTATGTTCTCTGGTATGGCTATATGTTACAGATGTTGTACTTGATGGTAACTCCCATGACAAGGCTCTCAATTTATTGAAAAATTAAGAAGGACGCAGGAAATCAGTTCAGAAGGTGCGTACCCGCAGGTACACCATGCAGTAGACGCGTCCAGAGACGCAGGCCAGCCGTTCAGGAGGTGCGTCCACCCAGTGCACACTTTTCAAGGTCACTTGGGGGTTTCTTGTGTTTTACTCTTGGTATCTAGCCGATGGTATTGTGTTATTATGGTGTCGGCTCGTGGTATTGTTCCATGATTTGAGGAGGAGCTTGCCTATATAAAGCAAAGGAGATCATTTGGTTTTGTATGTCTTTGGTTGAATATCTTATGAGGTTAGATCTGGTCTAGATCTAAAAAGGCAAATCTTCTGAAAGACTGAGATCTCTTTGGTGCATGATCAGATCTGTAGATCTGACTGTTTGGGTTACTCTTAAAGTCTTGAAATCATTCATACCCGAAGGTACGCAGGTTCAGTGAAAGGCAAGTGCGCCGGGACGCAGTGCAGTAAGAAGAGACCTGCGTGGGGACGCAGGGAAGAGCAAGATTCAAGTGCGTTCGGGACGCAGTATAGTAACAGGCGCACTGCGTGGGGACGTGAAGAATAATAAGGATCAGGTGCGTCTCTGGGCAAAAAGACGTGGCGCGATAGTATTTCTGGGTGCATCCCTGCAGCAAAAGACCGCGGCGCGACAGTGTTTCTGGGTGCGTCCCTGCAGCAACAGGACGCAGTACAGTTGAAGGAACAGTGCGCAGGCACGCAGCGCAACAGAAGGATCTCTGCGTGTGGACGCAGGGGAGAAGAAGGTTAGCTGCGTCTGGTCGCAGGCCATAGAAGGGAAAACTGCGTCTCTGTCTTAAGATGTTCTGTTGATTGAATTTCTCTGTTGATAAGGTGTTCTGGGTTAGTTCTGTTATTACTGATATGATAACTGTAGTGGACTGTAACTGTTATGTACTTGATGATCATTTGATGCTTTATGAAAAGAAGTAGGGGGTTGTAGCTCCCTTCCAGGAGAAGACTGGAAATCGAGAGAGAGAGTTGTAGCTCTCTGCAGGTTGCAGCCTGTGTACTGGTAAAGGACTGCACCAGTACAAAATCATTGTAAAAGGAGTTTCTAATTTGAAAGAAGATAGAGACATATTGCAGCAGGTGGTTTTCACCCACATTGGGTTTCCACCTTACATCTTGTGTTCTTTGGTGTGACTATCTGTTTTCTTTGTTCATGCTCATTATTTTATGGTACTGACATGCAAAAATAATTCAAAGATCAAATAAGGAAGATTTATTAAATTGCTAGATAATACTGATTCCCCCCCCCCCCCCCCCCCTCTCAGTATTATTTCCAACACAACCCTGTTACTGTTTTGCGTGGCCTTGTGGGATTTATCAGTGAACACTTTGGATTTTTCCTTTGAATTTACAGACAAAAATTTCAACTATGAAGAAAGTCTTCGAGGCCTTTATGATAAGTGGTCACTTCAACATCACTCTACTAGAAGTTTGGATTTGGATGAAATACATCCTCACAATCACTAGGTTGACATGATGCCTATGTTATAGTATATATTTAATGTGGTTTATTATGTCCAAAGGTGTTTTTTATAAATTTGGGGAAAGGTTTACACTTATGGCCATTTGATCCCTCTTAGCACACGGTGGTTAAAATATTTCAATTCCATGTTAAGGGAGATGTGTAAACCCTTTAGTTTTCAACTTGGATTTGACAATTAGCATATTAAAAACTAGTATAGACCCATCTTAACTCCCAACCTATTATAAACCTAGAAGGATCAAAGTATCAGGAAATGTATTTGATCCCTCTAAAGACATGATAAAATTGAGATTAATATGGATTTACACTGATGTAATAATCATAAATGAAAATAAGATAATATTCAATACTCTTTTTTCTCTTAAATCGTGTCAATTTTTTTTTTCAAAACTTAGTTAGATACACATTATTTATATGTAACATGGAAATTTCCCCATTATATGTGTGTATCTTTCATAAATGGATGGAAGGTGTAAAATTGGATAATAGGGATACATTTAATTGCTATGTCCCTTATGTGCAGTGGTATCTTTAGTGCTTTTGTCTAGTTGATGTCTTATGGTTTTGTATCTAGTATTTCGATTATTAATATGCATTATGTTAGTGTTTTGCTTGATATTTTTTCTTGTCAGGCATCTCATATCAGTTGCTTGAGTTTCTTCAGTGGTGGTAACCCCACTAGCTTGTAATTGCTTCCAAGAAATGCATGTGATGCAGGAGGGGTGGATGCAATATCAATAGCCCACAATGTCAGAGGAGGGTTTGACTCCTTGCCCAAGGCTCGATCAATACATATTTTAATGAAATGCCAGTTGAGGCCCTATGTGAAATCATGAAATTGGAAACTCAGGCTGGTGTAGAGAAGCAATCCTATCTCTGAGGTTATGGAAGAGGTCTCTTGTCAAGTTCTAGACCCTGGCCACACCAAGGGATGTGTTGTAGCTTCTACAACCACCCTCCAAAATTTTTCCAATGTTTTGATTTTGGAGCCTCCCTTCTATCCATAAGAGCTTATCTTTTACTGTCGCCAAGTATTCATTCTATAATACAAGACACATATTTCATTCTTTTCTTGTGATGTATTGATCCCGATTTGATATCTTTCAAACACAACCTAACTCTTGACTTGACCTTGTAGCATTGTTGGGATTGCCTCCAGAAACTGCGCAATATTGGAAGGTAGGCCAGGCTTGCCTCCAGAAATTGCGCAATATTGGAAGGTAGGCCAGGCTTGCCTCTAGAGACTGTGCAATTCTTCTTGGTAGGCTAGCCTTGAACATGAAAACTAAACAATTCTGGATAACAACCCAACCTTGATAATGGAAACTGCGCAAAGCATCTCATTAGCTCAGAAACTGCACAATGCACTGAGTCAAGAAGTTGCCTAGTCCTTGAGAATTTCACAATCCTTCTTGGAAGTGTGCATGCAAGTTTCCCAAAAAATGAAAAAGAAAAAAAGAAAAAAAGCATCCCTAGAAAATAGGGATTCATTGATTAGTTTCCCGAAGGTGGCACGCTTACCATTTTTGGAAATTTCTGCCAAGTGTTGTTTTTTCCTTGATTTTAGGCATATGCATCATACACCCTAATTGATCTATATCTATATAATGGATGCCCTTATATATCATTTTTAAATTTGATCTTGGAGTTATAGCATTCCTAAGGAGATCAAGGAGCCTTCGGCAAAGTTTGTGGCGCTTTTCTGGGTGAGTTTTGCTTTTGTCGTTTTTTCTATCGCTTTTTGTTGTTTCTCTTATGTGAGTGATATTTTTCTTGTTTATTTTCATGGTTGATGGAATTTTAATGCATATTAGCTTTTACAAGTCTTGGTTCGGTCCATTGTTCACCTTTCACAAGTGCCACATTAGTTTTTTATTTTCCCATTAGTGGTCGTTGTTTCTGTGAATCCCCATGCATGTTTGTTTTTCCTTTTGCTTATCGATTTTCTGCACTTGTTTTACATTTATCTATCCATACTTAGTCAAATCCACACTTCAAATTTCACCATCACTCATATTTTCTTGTTTCCCACACTCTTACTGGGCATATCTGCTCATCCCTTGGTCACTGTTTTCTTTGTCTAGTTGGCCATTGCACAAGTCCAAGGCTCAAGCTGTTAGTTTGGCCTCTGAGACTACACAATGCGTAGTACTTTGCTAGCCCAAATACACATTGCATAGTTCCAAGGCTCAAGCCCACCCCTTGGCCATTGAGATTGCAAATATGCAGTTTTCACCTTAGTCTGCCCATGCTGAAATGCACATTGCATAATATCTAGCCTCAAGCTGCACCACTGGATACTAAGACTACACAATGCACAGTTTAGGTAGTCAGTCTCCCTCCTTTACCTAAAGAATTGTACAATTTTCCTAGTTAGGCCACTTCTTGTTGCTATGATCTTGCTTTATAAGTTGATATCTTGAAGCTAATTTGCCTTTGCCATCAGTGCATTTTACTCCTACAAGTATTGCAGATGTTGAGGACTTCTCTTCATCAGTCACTAACATCATGGCACCAAAGATATATGCTTCAAAGGACACCACAAAGAGCAGCACTGGGGAGGTAGTTGAGAGTATGCTAATGAACTTTCCAGTTTATGTAGATACTCAGCTATTTATAGAAAATGAATCAGATATCACATGGAAGAAAGTGAATGAAGCATTCTCAGAAAGAAGCTTCAAAGTAGATTGTGAAGACCAATAGGTGTATGTTAATGTCGAAAAGTCAGGGTTACATAAGGTTGCATTTAGGTATCTGTATTTCCCAGGTACAGACGTTTTCATCTAGATAGTTTCTCATACAAATCCAAAGACTATGACTCTAAACAATGCTAGTGGGAAAAGGCTTTCTTCTTTTATGGCACGATATTATTAGCTCATGTATCACCTGTCGGAACCGAAATCGCTCATGGATTCCTACTTTTATGTTACCACCAGCTACTTGAGCACCAAGGATATTGTTAAAGCTGGGTGAAAGAGCCAAAAATTTCTGTTAGACACCCACCAATACCTACAAGGAAAAATATGCCAGGAGGGCCTCTCAACGATTCATAGTTTTATGTTGTAGAATCTATGGTTAGTAGAGCACTGAGAAATTCCCTAAATGGTGGGAATTCCTACTGAACCAGGTCATGAGTGAAGGTAAACCATTCAATTGGTCCTGATTCTTTGTTTAACAGTTTCAGATCCATGTATCCAATGCCTTGAATCCTCCCAAGGGCGAGAAAGCTAGATTTTAGATGTCTGCATATATATTGGATGCAATTTGCGAACACAATGTATTCCATGGAATGAATTGGACTTGGACACCATGAGACCTTATTGTGCACATTCATTGCAAGTAGATTTTAGATTTAAACCATAGAGGAGTAATGGAAAATCTGACTGATCACTTCCTCATTTCATTGTACAAGTTGATCTTTGAGGAAGAGCCACTTTAAATGTTGAGGGGAAATGGAAGTAGTTTCAGAAATAGTAGATTGGTTTTCCTCATTGGATGGAACTTTCCTATAGGTTTTTGGTGGACAGAAGCCTTCGCATCTTTTATCGAGGTATTCCACCTATAAGTTAGTCATGAAAGAAGTTGCGTATTATTTCTCCACAGGGTTGTTAGCCACTTTGCATAGAAAGAAGAAAGCACCTTGGACAACTCTTCCTATGCAAATCAAATTGTATGCGATCAAGAATATGAAAGTCATGGATATCGAAGGAAAGGCAATAAAAAGTTTTCATTCGGCACTCTAGACTTCAATATGTACAATCCCCAGAATATTGTGTGAGGATTCATTTTTAGTGGCTAAGCGGGACATTTCACTAGATGGAGGAGGAACCATGGAAGAATTGTTATAATTCCTCCCAAGTCCCAAGAACTAATTAGCTTTGCTAGAACATCACAGGTTACTCGATAGAAAGAATTCACTCCAGAGGAAGTACCAACAGAAGAGAACAAGCCAGTGCATGAGAAGGGAAAGAGTAAATTTGTGCATAGTCAAGGGGGAGAGTGAAGCCATAAGATGAAAGAAGATCCATTCATACTTAAAGTGGCCATAAAAACTGAGAATAAGAGGAAACAAAGGATGAAGGAAGCATAACAAAAGAAGAGATAAGAACGAGAGTAGAATGGATTGGAGGAAGAAATACAGAATCAGGAAGAAGAAGAAAGGTGAAGAGTAGAAGAAGAAGAAGTCGCATGAAAAGAAGCCGAAGAATAAGAACAGAATCGAAAACTAGAGGAGAAGAGAAAGAGGATGTAGGAAAAGGAGCTCGCTCAAGAGATTGAGGAGTTGATTGAGATCTAGGACATGGTGGAGGAGCTGGAGCCACAAAATCAAGATGTCGACCTGATGCTAGGTACACATCAAGTCACCATTCAATCTCCCCATCCTCTAGCAGGGCAAGCTCCAAGTGGGGAAGAGGAAATTATTCCTCTTGACGATGGTCTAGACACGTACTATATGAATTGTGACAAGCTTCAAAAAAATATTGCACAAGCGAGGAAGAAACATTTGCGAGATGACCTCGCACCTCATGCATTAATCAGAGAGAGGGTGATCATAACTAACACCAGAACAAATCAAGGAGCCATTTCCACATCCAACTTGGCCTTTGCAAGTGCTACAAATTCAAACACATACTATTTTATGGCCGAGAACAAACAATTGGCAAAGAAATTGTGGGCTTCTACGCAAGAGGTTGAGCAACTCCGAGAATATTTATAGAACATAGTTTCCACACAGGTCTCCCTAAAAGAACTGAAGGCAATGATACTAGACAAAGTATCAACACTAGGAAATACCATGAAAAATATTTATGAGGAGCTTATTACCATGCATAAGGAAGTTTTCCACTTGCATGGATTACAACATAAGTGTAAAGATCATGTTAAAAATCTCAAGGTTGTATAATCAACTATTTTTTTCATGCATGAATGGTCAATTCAATACAAATGGGCACCACTTGAATTAGGAAAGAAGACAAGGAAAGATACAGAGCTGGAAAAGGTAAAGGTTCAGATTCTCATCCAGAATAACAAACAACTCACCTTGTTCATTACGAACACTGAGGCCTCGTATGCATGATTATACAACAACCTGGATGTCTTAGTGAAATTTCAAAAAATCCCATCAGTTGGCTCACTCACTGAGACCAAGTGCAAAAATCAAGTCAGGCAGTAGATTGAAGAATACTTGGAACATTTGAGACAGAAAGCCATCAAATTGGAGGATCTTGAAGTAAATAGAGAAAATATCCAAAAGTACATTGGTGGCCCTGTCCAAATTAACACAATGTTTCTCATGCTCAAGAAGGAAACACAAACTGGCTCCAAATCAGTGTACCATGATGCCATGTAGGCTATATTTTTCTTCCAACCTAACACCATCACAAAATTTGGGGATTTCATTGTGCAGTACAAATCTTGGCACCATTACGTAACCAAGAAACATCAAGTGGAAGTTGCTAAGTTGGTGTTTCCCCAAACTCAGGCTTAACTGTTTTGTCTTATTAGGTTGTCTTGGCTCTATCCAATGTTGTCCTATATGGGTATGAGTGTATTATAATATTCTTTTTTAATTAATTTGTAAGTGGAATTCCAAGCATAAATATTGGAATGTGAAGAGTCATGATGTAATGAATGTAAAGAGTCATCTCGTAAAGAAGTAGAAGAGCCATGAGGGAAGTCCAAGAGTCATAAGGGGAAGTGAATAGTCACCCCTTTTGTTATAAATAGACCCTCATAAATCATGTAAAGGGACTTTGGGGAGCCAAGCTTTTGGATAGGCTTAGGCTTAGAATCAGGAGTTTGGGAGTTTGTGAGAGCCTTGGCTTCTCCGTAACATAGAGGGAGTATCTTTCTTTGGAGGGGCAAGTGTTGAATTCACATTCCACTATTGGGGCTAGTGGTCTGTCAATGGTATATGTATGATTGGAACTTCCACTTTAATAAAAGCTCATATTCAACACATTTTCATGTATATGTTGTGAATGAGTAGGACTATTCTTGTTATGTTTTCAATGTATGTTATTTCACTTACGCCTATGCTTACGAACTATTTCTTTTTCATTTAATACGAATCATGTTGAATGCATGTTGTTTCATTTTCCCATCATAGTTAACTTGTGAAATATTTTTTAGGCCAACTTGTGATGTCTTTATGCTTGTGTGTTGCTTCCAAGCTGTGTAGTTTTATAGGCTTCTAAGGGACTCACTCACTTTCCCTTCGTGTGTTAGAAACTTCATGCATTGTACTTGAATTTCCATAGAGTCACACTTGTTCCCACCAAAGTCACCATACACCACTCTATGTGTTATTGTAGCCAAGGAACATCATTAAAACCCACTGCATCGTCAACCAGGTCGTATTCTGGATGGGACTCCTACACCAAATTGTGTAAGGTCTAATTGGGTCTTCATATCCGGGAGATCCCTTGAATGTTGGTGGGTCTAACACTGCCAATATTCCTGGTGCTAAAAGGAGGGCCAGATGACAAGCTGAGCCCATGAAGTCTGTTTGAACTTTCTACCTCTTTAAATGGCTTCTTCCCATATCTTAACCCCGACATGTTTTTCCAGAACCGCAAATCTAAAAGTGCCTGTGGGAATAATTAATGAATTGTCAAATCTGAAATTTGATGGCGAGGGTGGAACAACCATTCTCAAGCATACTGCTCTTTTTTTTGAATTTTTCATAAAATATAATATTCACTGTGAGGATACTATGTGCAGGTTGTTCATCCTGGCGTTCAAAGTGCATGTAAAAGAATGTTGTTACACATTTCCTGTCACTTCCATACACTGTTTTGAACATCTTGTCAAGGAGATTTACTGTGCCTTTGATAGGTATGATTACAAATATGTTTTCAAAAAAATCATGTGGTTGCAAAGAGCACCTAATGAATCTCTTAATGACTTTCATGACCATTTCTTTCATTTTTGTTTTGAAATTTTCTGAAGATGATATTGATTGGAATTTAATGAAAGAGAAGTTTGAATTTATTGTTCATATTTAGATTACTCCACAAGAATATGAGTCTTTCGAGAGTCTCCCAACATACCTCGGTTATGTAGCTCCTAAATTTGTGATGAAGTTGTTTTTGTTTCAATTAACTCTTCGTCTTCCCCTTATCAAACAACTCCATTTCCACAGGTTGAGGTGGGAGAATGTGAGAGTTCATCCGCTAATTTACCACCATATTCTCCCAACCCACATATTCAGAATTTCAGCGTAGGTTTGGACTGCAAATTTGATGTTTGCGATGATGTGCTATCTCCTCGTCCTCCATCTATTGGTTCCTATGGTCCTCCTAATTGTGAGTTGTTTGGTTCACCCGTTTCAATTGTTTCTTTTGATGTTTATGAGGATTAATTTCAGGATAGGATTAGTGTTGAGCATCAAACCTACAATATCATTTATGATGACTATGTGTGGGAGTATATCTCTAAACAAGAATCAATGATGAAGGTTGATTTTTATCCTTTTGTACCTCTCCCTAATTACCATGAAATTTTCCGTAATTTCATCATTCTTGTTGAATCTTCCAAAGAATTAGTTTATAATGATGTTATTATTTATCACACTCAAAACTCACAGAATGTCAGTTTTACATCCAGATGTAGAGAGGAAGAATCTTCTCTTCTTGATCTTTGCAATCCATCATGTGATCTTTGTGAAGAAATAAAGGGTGAAATTTCTTGTTTTCAATCTTCCCCTCTTTATGATTTACCAGAGCATGAGGATGCCTCTATTTTTAATCTTGAGCTTTATGATCATGGTTGTAATGATCTTTTCATTGGTTCATCTGGTCAAGACTCTGAATTTTCTTTTGTTGATCTTTCTAAGCCACCAATTTTCGATGATCTACCTTCTGATGTTTTGAAACTTCTGCAAGTTGTCAAGGGACTTTAGCCCAGGTTGATGATTATGTCAAGTCCTCGAAGTTTTGAGTCTAATTCCAGTCCTGATCAGAATATAATTGTATCTTTCAAGGCTCCTCATCACTCCTTTGTGAAAATTAAAAATCCATCTATTCCACAATTTTTGAATCCTCCATCTGTTTTACACGATCCTATTGCTCAATCCTTCGAGGAGTCATGCCTTGTGAGCTCTGTTATGAAACATAAGCTTTTCTCTTTCTTTATATTCACACAGTTTGAAAGATCAAAAGATTTTTCTCACTCAATCCTTGGAGGAGTCATACTTGGAAAGCTTTGTTGTGAAATGTAAGTTTTTTTCTTTTTTTATGTTCACCCAGTTTGAAATTTTGAAATATTATTCTTGCATGTCATATTGTCACAGTGTGTTCAAACACTGTAATGCTTTCACATAGTGTTTTTCATGTGTTGTAACCCACCTTCTCCCACATTTACCTACTTTCACCGGTTTGGCCATGGTAAACATGTTCTGAGGGTCACAATGAAATGCCAAACCAAGTCAACATTGAACAACCAAGTAAAATCTCAACACTAACCAAGTCAACAGTCTTTACTCATCAAATTGCAAATCAAACATCATAGTCATATTCATCAAGCACATAACTCTGCTCAACAAGATACCACATCAACCTTAGAACCGTCTGGAATAAACTTTTGTCATGCCATAATCAATTTAGAATGTGTACAAAAATGTAATTAAATAGATCTACATATATACACAACCTTCTAGAATACAATCGACGTACATCTCTTAGAAATTATTGAAAAAAAAATCTCTAAATGTACGACCAGATCTCTCATCAATCCAACCATCACAATATCATTTTCAATATAATGTCTAATACTAATAACAACAAACTTAAGACATAACATTGACATTATAGTCCCAAAAATAGGCTCATATTATTTATGAAAATCAACAACATATATTTATAACTTCAGTAGCCATATTCACTAAATCATTGATATCCATGCAAATAATATCTTATCAGATCTGTAGTGAACTTCCATTAGACCTGCAAATCATGTAACAAATTTTATTAGTCTCTGCAAAGAAAAAATACTAGATTTGCCTCATATTGTCTCCTTGATATGCATTAAATTGACACAATCATATGATCTTCAATCCTTGCGCTTTGGTGCTCACCTATTCCAAACCAAATCACTTTGAATATCTCATTAAAAATACACTACTTTCTACTTGATATCCTTCTAATTTTATAATACCAATACCTCAAGAAAATCCATGGTATTTGTTATCAGTAATTGTTGGTGGGATCAAATAGTAAGGGATACTGTTGGGCTCCTCATGCAGTCAGGATATCCAATAGCTCTTAGACCAGACAGTTGTTTCATTAAGCTACTTAGGTGCACAGGAGGAACCCTTTGGAACTGAGGATCATAGTGGGGGGCATGAAATAGGGCATTTGTTGGGCCTCGTAGGTTTGAATCATTCCTTGATATTGGGGAGCACTCGTACCCACTTTATGGCCTCATAGGTCCGACTCTGGAAACGAAAACCTCCAAGAACCTATATCGGGCCAGGGAGAAAGGGGAAAAGGTAAAATACAGCACGAAAATTCAATCCAATTTCAGTTAGACTGAATCTGAATCGTAGTTCAGATCCAAGTTGGTTTTGTGAGACATTGGAAACATAAAATTGTGGGAGATTACCATGGGAAATTCTCATGGTTTTTTATTTTCCATGTGTAGTGTCACGTACATGACTCTTGTTCATGAAATCTATGTATGTATGCAAATTTTCTTCTAAAGAGTAGCGTATGGTTTTACAAACTTCACATTTTTCAAATTTTCTCAAATGAAACATGTCAATACACTTCCTCATCATTTACATCACTTATGCAAACATTCATATGACTTGAAATACTTCAGCAAAATCTTGCAACACCTATACAATCATTATGACATAATATGACAAATTGACATCTAGGCTGACATCAAGGACAACACATTGGCCATTTAGGTTGACATGAAGGATATCACATTAGATATAATTCCATCATTCTCCTCCTTTAGACTTGATTTCATCCTCCTGTAAAACACCAAGTCCTTCTCTTTCCTTTTGACATCAAGGCCAAAGTGAAGAACCAAGTTGAGAGAAATACTCCCCTTGACATGTTCAATACCATAAGTATAATTTGTTGTTATGAACCAAGGATCCCAACTGCGAAATATGACTATAAAAAACAAAATAACCTTACCATGCTCCTCTTGAGCATATACTGGACCTTCTAGAGATATGTAATGTAATTATAGGGCTTTATGAAGCAATTACATGACTGTACATAAGCACATATTTCCCATATAACCATCAAAATCAATGACTCTATGAAACCAAGTTTACATCAATCACCCATAGCAACAGGGAAACATACATAACATGACCAATAGCCCATACATGACTAAATTTTACAATCTTTACAACATGGATCTATTCATGTTGAAAATTGCAACAAGAGATTCTCAATTTGATTTTTGGCTTGATTAAATTGAGAAAATTTAAATTTCCACATCAGTAGACCAATTGGATGTAGTTAACTAAGGTGTCATGGCTCTTGTCACTCAGTTAGCTCAGTAAATTTGAGTTGGAGGAGTTAGAGTTTTGTTAAGCATGTGTCATTGTTAATTTGTAGCAATCAAGATCATTTATTTCAAGTTGTTTTCAGTTAAGCTAGTTCGAAATGTTGGAGGAACTAGTGTAAGGTCAGTTGTGTAGTGGGACTTCAGTCAAACTCAGTGATCATCCAGTTAATTGATCAATCAACCAAAAATATCTAATGCATGCAGAGAATTCACGTTCCCTAGCTGTTGTGGAGATTCCAATGTGGTGTAGCATCAGTTGTAGACTAGTCTTGAGTGTACAGGTGTTGCATGTAGTGAAATGATCAACCTTGGGAATTGGGCAATCCATTTTGGAGAAATTACTAAATAATAGGGGGCTAATTTCTCAAGGAATTTCGCAAGGAAATAAGGGCTTAAGGTAAGGTAGAAATTGACTAAGTTTGGGTCAGAGCTTCTCAGTGACCAGAGAGATAGGTTATTCACTTATAGGGTGTCCCCAGTTGAGCAAAGGAATTTTAATGCATTTCTATTCATCATATTAATGCAAGCATGCATTGGGGTTTTTAGCAGATTGCTTTCCCTAGGAAAAATATTATGTGCATGTGTGTTATTTCTCATTGCATGTTTGTAATTGATGGTCAAAATTATGAATTCAATTTTGTAGAGCAACAAAGTAGGTTTATGTATTTTTATTTTTTGATTAAAACTTCATGATCATTTGAAAATATACATCATAATTTCTAAATGGTATCGAAGCAAGATTCACATTACAGTATGAATTTTGAAGTTGTTTCTCAGGAGGTTCAAATTTACAGTTCAATGTAGAAAGATCTCTTTGGAGTTGGGAACATGAACTTCAATGGGCTAAGGTTAGAGTATGCCTTGGAAGGAAGCTCTAATTTCAATGCATGGAAGGATCACATGAAAGAAGTATTGGATGACAATGGTGTAACACCCTCGAAAGCAGTATTGGATGACAATGGTGTAACACCCTCTCCCAGGTCTATCCAAGGTAACCATGCCAACTAGGGTAGACATGAGATGAGAGGCTACTATGATCAAATTTGACCTCCTATGTGACCTTAAGGAAGTGGAATCGATGGAGAATCACACACAGTCATCCAACATCATCAAAAAAAACCCTCAAGAGACAAGCCAACCAATTAGACAACATGTCCCTGGGTCCCACTATTGTTCTAGATCTCTCAGGCCATAGTCGCTCTCATGCTATGGGGAAGGGAGCAACCAACAACCCAAAGTGACCCTCATATGCCTACCTGCTAGTGACTGTGGACCAAATTTGCAAGTTTTATGCCAACAACCCCGAGTATTATCACCAAAAAATGATCATCTAGCTTAATTTACTAGATGGATCGAAGTACATAGTGAAAGAAATTTTACTATGGTAAAATTGGCTTTACATGGTGTACTTCGATCCAGATGATCAATTTTTTGGTGATAACATTGAGATTTAGGCCACTTTTCTAGCCTAGAATCCAAACCTCTGCCTAGAACCTGCTACAACCTTTAGAATTAATTAAAGACATGATAACAATGTTGATTAATAAAATCAACCTCAGGACTAGGCCTGAGCATCCCCAACCAGCACTGACATTCTATCAAACACTTGGCATCAATGCAACCTATAGGTCTAGGATACAATATATAGCATAAATGACTGAAACAACTTATGAAACATAACCAGAAGGGTCACCTCCTTCTCCATTGAACTAGTACATCATCAATTAGGCCTTGCATTCATCCATTTAAAAATTACAAGTAAATACATGAAATAACCATGACATGAACCAATCATTTAACCATGCTTATATTCAACATAAATCCATTTAAATATTAGAGATAAGATATCCATTAAATCCACATATAAATCAATGCAAAAGTAAGAGAACTTATATTTCATTAATCATAGGAGAATCCGACAAGGTTCAAGACTTCCACGTACCACCCGACCATAGATATGGCTAAAACAAATATCTCTTTTAGCCAGTCACCACCGTGCCATATTCCAAGCATGATTTTGGATCTCATAGAACAACCAATCCAAGGACAACCAAGGGAATCCAGAGGTTAAACCACCTTCACCCTCACCAAACCTTGATCACACCAAAAACGGTGCTTCAATTACACCGAACCGAACTTGGAATTCCATCCAAAATCTATCACTATCATTGAGGAATTTTTTGTCTCCTTATCTCTCAAGATTTACCACAATCCAAACTCAGATCACTAGGCCCTAAACTGAGACATCTCCCTCAGGCTTTACCGTGTGTCCCGCCAAAATTGGTCAAGGTATTCCTAGGCCTTTGGGAATGGAACTTGAGAACAACTCTGCCTCGAATCCTGAAATCCTTCTGGCAAACCAAAGCTTAGAAACTGAAATAAACATCCCAACACCATGGAATTTAAAATAGGGCAAGGCTAAGCTGAAATCCACTGCCATAACTCCGCAAAACCATGCCATCGACAACAAGAGAACCATACACTAACATGCAAAACCATGCATGTCCAAACTAGCTAGGAAATCACACATGCAAAAGGTTATGTGCAAGTGTTCCTGCTGAAGCTGCTTGATCCTGCTTGTCCTTCCTTGATCCTTGCTTTTGTTCCTTTCCCTTTGCTTTCTTTTCCTTTCTTTCTCCAAAGATAGAGTGCTCTAAGAAAACTCTAAGTGACCAAGAGTGAGAGAGAGGGAGAACAATGAGAGAGCTTCAAACTTGAATTGAAAAAAACCATGAACTGATCCTCAGAAGCCTTTTTACGAATGAGGCCTCTATTTTCTTCATTTTTCCATTAGTTTCCTTCATTTTCCTCCTCACATGCAACCTGTGACCTTTCCCCTTACTTTTATCATAATTTCCTTTATTTTCATAAATTAATGTGCCAAAAATATTTTTTTTCCCTTTTCAATGCCTTTGCCAATTTCCTTAGCCAAAAACACACATCTAGTGATGCCCAACATTTAGCTTGGAATAAGTCTCCCTTAACCGTGGCCTTATTTTTCCTTATTAACTTTTATTACATGAATTTTTTCACCACGGCTGTTACAAAACCCTCCCTCTTGGGGGAACACCAACCTTGGTGTTAAACCACACCATGACCTCAACAAAACCACTGAAAAGAAAGCATACTACCTATGGAGTTTTATACTTAGCTCGTTGCAGTATTTACAATGAAAGGCCTACTCAAAAGCAAAAAATCATGACAACATGACAAAATAACAACCATACCGCTTATTGGACCTTTATAACTTAGCTCATGGCAGTATTTACATCCATATACATATACATATACATATATAAGTATCAAACATCAAAAAAACATTTGCCAACCATATACCAACATCAAACCAAAACTTCTTGCCCTCAACCAAAAAAAAAGTAGGATATAAGGCCCACATCTGATCCGCCATCTCCCATGTAGCTTCTTCAGGCCCAAAGTGCTTCCACTGCACTTTAACATGCTCTATGGATCTGTTCCTGAGCATGAGATGTTTTCACTACAATATGGACTGAGGCTCTAGCTGGAACTCTCCTTCTTGCTCCACCTGCAATACAGACCAATCAATAACATGATCAATATCCTTTATATACTTCTTAAGCAACAAATTATGGAAAACATCTTGGAATTTCATTGTTGGAGGTAGTACAAGTCGATATGCCACTGGTCTAATCCTATAAAGGATCTCAAAAGGCCCACAATATTGTGGTACCAACTTGGCACCTGAACCAATCCTCAAAGATATTTTCTTGGGCTTGATGTAGAAATACACATGCTCCCCAACCTGAGACTCCTTGAATACCCTGTGCTGATCTGCTTAGCTCTTGTTCCTATCCTGTGCTACCTTTAGATTTTTCTTTATAACCTATATTTCCTACTCCATGTTGACCAGCGCATCTAGTCCAATAGGCACCTTATTCACTGGATCACTCCATTTGATGGGAGTGTTACAACTCCATCCATATAATGCCTCGAAAGTACTCATCCTTAATGACTCTTGGCAACCATTGTTGTTTACAAACTCAACCAAAGGAAGACACTCTTCCCATTTCCTCTGTTGGTGCATCATGTACATCCTTAGCATATCCTCAAAAATCTTGTTGACCCTCTCTGTTTGTCCATCTGCCCGCGGATGATAAGTTGTATTGAAGGAAAACTATATACACAAGCCTGCAAATAGCTCCTTCAAAAACTTGGAAGTGAACTTCATATTCCTGTCTGACACAATCTTCTTTAGAACAACATGCAATCTCACTATCTCTCTAATGAACACCTATGCAACCTCATTGGATGAATATGTAGCCTTCACTGGAGTGAAGTGAGCTACCTTGCTCAACCTATCAACCACAACCATAATAGAATCATGCTGCTTCACTATCCTTGGAAGACCTGTAATTAAATCCACGGAAATGACCTCCCATTTCCATTCTGGAATCGCTATAGGTTGTAGTAAACCACATGGATGCTTGCATTCTGCCTTTACCTTCTGACAATCTAAACATCTAGCCATGAACTCTGCTACTTCCTTCTTCAGATTTGGCCAATAGTAGAACTTCTTTATCGTTATCAACATCTTCTGATATCTTGGGTGACCTGAGTATGGATTGATGTGAAAATCCCTCAAAACAAGCTTCTTGATCTCACTACAATTTGGCACATAGATCTTATCCATGTATCTCACCAAACTATATGTTGTGAGACGATAGTATGGATCCTGATCACCCATGCTGTAACCTTGTTGTGGGGAAAAATGCCTATGCAGGACGATCCTATCCACCTAAGGTGTGACAGCGCCTTAGCAAAAAACAGATACAGCTATTATGATTTCTTCCTTTATGAAATGTGAAAGAGGGGAGATCGGTAGACTTACCATTGTCTTCCGGTTGTCCCTCGATCTAAATCCTCTTCTCTTTGGGTGTCCACAGCTACTTGCCTCCTCGCTTGTTCAAGAGAACAGCTACTTGCGATAAGAGAAGAACACCAAACAAAGGCAAATATACATATTCATAAATGATTCAGGATTAGAAGTAAATCAAATACACTAATGCAATCATACAAATACACCAGTATATAGGAGCAAACCAAGATAGCTTTATTGATAAGTAACAGGGTTCATGAAGAGATACAACTCATAGGGCTCCAATCCAGCATCTCCTTCCCAGCAGAATGGAATTCCTTCTTCAGCTCCCTTCAAAGCATTAAGCACCCAATGATCCAACCACAAACCAACAACAATTCTTTGCAATAACAAAATTCCAGCCTTTAAATCTCATGGAGGAGAGATCCATATATAGATGTTTTGGGGAGAGGATGAGTCAACTTGAGATCTGACTAGTGTCCTATCCCTCTCTCAGTTCTTGAGTCCACTTGGAGGTTCTTGCTTCCACTTGGAGATTTGGAACCTCTTACTCATCACCAGTCGAATTCCCTGATACAAGTGTCATTTTGGAAGCTTCCTGAGCATTGACACCTTGAGAAATGAGCCTGCCACTTGTCCAGTTACGCTCAGCGCAGGTAGCCTTTGTTGCAGTTGACATTCAACGCAGGTAGACAGTGGAGCAGTTGACATTCAGCGCAGATGCTCAGTGGAGCAGTTGACATGATCCAGAATTGGCTTGTTTTTGAGTGTTTTCAGGTGGAGAACTTCTGTGAATTGCTGTGGTTTGTTGGCCTTGTTCCTCTAGGGGTAGGAACAACATGTTTAGGGACTTTGGATCCCTTAGATTATGGACATTTCATGCTCGAGGCTGCAAGGCACAAAAATGTCTATAACAAACCTATGCAGGATCTCTATGTATTTTTCATCTCACTGTCCTACTTGCAAGATCATATCCTGTAACTTTGTCCCATAAGAGCTCATAGTTGCTATATGATTTACCTATACTGTCTTGCTAAGAGCATCTGCAACCTGGTTCTCCTTCCCTTTGATATATCTGATCTTGATGTCGAACTCGCTAAGGGTAGCCAACCATCTAGCATGCCTGGAATTTAGATTTGGCTAGTCAAACAAATACCTCAATTGACTGTGATCACTCATCAACACAAACCATCTACCCATAAGATAATGTCTGCACATCTTCAATGCATGTATAATCACTGCCAACTGAAGATCATGCGTTGGATAGTTCTACTCATGCTCATTCAATTTTCGTGACTCATAACACACTATCTGCCCTTTTTGCATGAGAACTCGACCAAGTCCTCTCTTGAAAGCATCTATACACACTACAAAATATTGTTTTGGATCCACAATATTTAACACTGGTTCATGTGTCAACAACTTCTTAAGATGCTCAAAACTATCCTCACATTCCTTTGTCCATTTAAACTTATTACCTTCCTCTACAATGATGTGATAGGGTACTCAATGCGTGAGAAGTTCCTGATGAACCTCCTGTAGTAACCCACCAATCCCATAAATGATCTCACCTCATCTACATTCTTAGGATTTTCCCACTTCATCATGGCCCTTATGTTTTTTGGATCTAGTGCAATGCCTTCGTTGGAGACAACATTTCCCAAATAGTGTACCTTAGTCTGAAAAAAGTTGCACTTTCTAAGCTCAGCATATAATTGATGCTCTCTTAACAACCTCGACACTACTGCTAAATGTTCAACATGCTCTTCCTCATTTGTAGAATATACCAATATGTCATCAATGAATACAATAACAAACTTGTCCAGATAAGGACACAACACAGTATTCTTCAAACACATAAATGTAGCTAGAGAATTAGTTAAACTGAATGGAACACCAACAAACTCATAATTCCCATACCTAGTCCTAAATGCAGTCTTGAAGATATCCTCTTCCTTGATGCATGCCTGATTGTATCCCAACCTCAGATCAATCTTAGAGAACCAAGGAAAATTTT
Organism: Pinus tabuliformis; assembly: GCA_031772625.1. Taxonomy (NCBI): domain Eukaryota; kingdom Viridiplantae; phylum Streptophyta; class Pinopsida; order Pinales; family Pinaceae; genus Pinus; species Pinus tabuliformis. The sequence goes on along the minus strand of CM062811.1, from coordinate 929,952,532 downwards.
AAGGATGGAAAATTTTCTTGAAGTTTAAAAACATTGGTGAATCTCACTAATCCCTAATATGCAAACTATAAAATGTTTATTTATATATTTGTAAAACTATTCAAATTTAAAATGATTTTATATATAGTCTCTATGTAATGTTGGCAATTTTTAAGGTAAAATAATTTTATATTCTAAAATTTGGGCGAATCATATTTTATAAAAATTAGAAATTGGCGAATATTTTTTGTGTAAAAATCATGGAAAATTAGTTCACTGGGTGAACATTAGCCCCAAAATTTTTCCATGTAGAGAGCACTGTTGGTCCCTTCAGCTGATCAGACAAATCATCAATCATCGACAAAGGGTATATGTTCGTGATCGTTACTTTTTTTAGCTGCCTGTAATCAATGCAAAATCTAAGAGTACCATCTTTCTTCTTCACGAACAACATTGGTGCGCCCCAAGGCGATACACTTGGCCTAATGTACCCCTTGTCCAACATTTCCTTCAACTGCAACTTTAACTCAACCAACTTAGGTGTGCTCATCCTGTAAGGTGCTTTTGATGTTGGAGTCACCCCTGCAATAACTCAATAGATAAATCTACCACCCTGTGAGGTGGTAACTATGTAATGTCCTCAAGGAATACATCCTGAAACTACTGCAAAACTGGGTACCTTATCACCACATCTACATCCTCAACCCCCTTACCCTTGTCACTAGAAATGTGCACTGCAAACATCACACAACCTTTTCTGTGACTACACTTAGCCTGCATAGCGGTAACCATCCTCACTGATGTAGGCTTCTTCTTTCCCTGCAAGGTCCTCTTTTCCCCACTATCATCCACACACTCAATGGCCTTGTCAAAGCAATCCACTTTGGTTCTGTGAAGGTATAGCCAATCCATACCCAAAATCATGCTATACAATCCCAATGGAAACACATTCAAGTGTGATGTTGTAGGCATACCATTTAACTCGAATACACAAACTCTTACCCAATGGTGAATTCACTTCTTTGTACCTATAGCCAACTGTACCAACCAAGATTCTGCATGCACTTATTTTCTCAAATGAAACTTATCCACAAGGTTAGGATTAATATAACTAGTTGTAATTGATTTTTTGGATCCATCCCATGCAGGTTTATTTTGAATAGACTTAATTTTTTGAACCTGTGACTAAGGTTCATCATCAAGAAACAAAAATATGACTATAGTTAGATCCATGATCAATCAAAATAGAAACAACTTGATCACAAAGCTTACTGTCCATCTCAATGATCGATGCTTGATGATCCTCTTGTTTGTTTTCCACAACTGCATAGATCCAAGGAATGCTATGACCAACTTGATCAACTGTATGCACCTCTTGAGCACTGTAGATCTGGGGTCTACCACCACTCTGATACTGTAAACATTCCTTCTTATGATGATCCTTACCACATATCCAACACTGCAATGGTTCTCTACCACCACCTCTAGCATGCTACTCTCATATCCCTTCTCAATTGTATTGAATCTCTTGTAAGGAAATGCATTCTCTTTCTCGCTTGCATCTTGAGGACTTCCTCGCTTTGGTGGCCATTTTCCTTTAGCTTTCTCATTTCCTTTCAAGTCACACTTTGGCTCAACTTTGCACTTCGAATGCTCATAATAATGCTTCAACTTTCAGATGGACACCTCCAATGATCTATGCTCATCGAAGTCAATCCAGTCTCTGTATGCTACTGGCAGTCCACTGATGAATCTTAAATATTTTCCTTCACCTCCTTGAGGTAAGGAACATATCTCAATAGCTCTAAGAACTTTATAGTGTACTCATCATCTTTCATGGAACTCTTTCGCAACTCATAAAATCCTTAGCTCTGTCATCATAGTACCTCTCCGAAAAGTTCTTCTTCTTGAAGAGCCTTTCAAATGCATGCTAAGTCAAGTCATATTCATCAATACTTTTAACGTTCTTCATATCTTCCCACCAAATATTTTCTTTACCTTTGAGATTGAAAAGGGCTATCCTTGATTTCATGTTTTCTAAATAGTCATGCAATCTAAATAGTTTCCTCATGCCAAGAAGCCATGCCTTTTCATCCTGCAATTTCTTCATCTCTCCATCAAAGGTAGGTGGATTCACTTTCTTGAACTCATCCAGAAAGTATCCCATATCACTCCTCCTGTAAGCATGATAACAATGACGGTCATGATGCCTATCAGAACTAGAACTAGAATAATACCTGTGTCCAGTACCTTTGCTATCTGTAGTGTCCAATAACCTACCATCTCTGATCGTGTCAGATATATATGACCTATGCCCACCATAAGACCTGTGTCTACTATGAGACCTGCTACAATATGCCCCATTATTTTTGTCCTCTTGCCCATGGTTGATCCAAAGTGGCCCCTATCGCTACAATTCTGACAAACTATGAAGTAGTATTGCATTCACCTCTACTTGTTTCTCTTGTGCCTGCATTATTTTATCATTGTCCACTTTGCAACTCCTTATTTCTTCCCACAAGATTCTCAATGTGTTTGCTAAATCAGAAGAATTCCCCACACCATGCTGCTCATCTAATGCATAGGGAGATTCTATGTAGTCTACCACCTTGCTAGCCATTTGATCTCTTTCCTACAAGCCATACTATGTTAGCTAAACCAATTACAATAAACCAATGTATATTAACATAATTCAGAGAGGATGCCTTGCCTGTAATATCATCAAATCAACGTGATACATGTATAACATATAGACATCTATCGAATAAGTGCATCAACACATAAACATAATTCTAGGTAGGGTCTAGTCATCATTTCAAGGCCATATAACTAATGCATGCTATGACCTCATGCATGGCAACAACCATTACTCCATTGCACACATTGCCACATGCAACTATCAACATGCATAAGTAATTCCTAATCAACTACACATACATATGAACACATGTAGTCGAGTATAAGTGATCAATTCTTGCAATCAAACTTCAAGATTGATACATGTAATCAAATACTCAAGAGTGAAACCTAACATACAAGGATGTAATCAAGCTACATATAATCAAGTTTCTTATAAGCTGCATATAATCAAGTAACGAGTCATATACTTCTAATGTTACATTCCAAAAAATCATATCAATTTCCCCATGATAACCTTACAACAACCATGATCAACATGATGCAATGCAACAAGCACATGGAACACAAGTGTATGAGACACACATGCAATTGACATGCATGCATGACCAACAAACACCACCCATCCAGTTTGAGGGGTGAACCATTCTCTGAACCAATCTGCAACAACCCCTCCTAGGTCTACCCAAAGTAACCATGCAAACTTGTGTAAACATGAGATGAGAGGCTACTATGATTCGATTCAACCTCCTATGTGACCTTAAGGAAGTGGAATTGATGGAACATCACACAAAGTTCTCCAATATCATCAATAGAACCCTTAGGAGACAAGTGAGCCACTCAGAAAACCTATCCCTGGGTCCATTATTGTTCTAGATCTCTTAGGCCATAATCGCTCTCATTCTATGGGAAAGGGAGTGACCAACAACCTAAAGTTGCTCTCATATGCCTACCTGCCAACAACTGTGGACCAAAATTTCTAGTTATGTGCCAATGACCCTGAGATTTAGACCACTTTTCTAGACTAGAATCCCAACCTCTGCCCAGAACCTACTACAACCTTCATAATTAATTAAAGGTGTGATAACAATATTGATCAATCAAAATCAACCTCGAGACTAGGCTTGAGCATCCCCAATTGGGACTAACATTCTGTCAAACACTTGGCATCAATGCAACCTACATGTCTAGGATACAAGGCAGAGCATACATGACAGAAACAACTTTTGAAACATAACCAAAAGGATCACCTCCTTATCCATTGAACTACTACATCATCAATTAAGTATTACATCCATCCATTTAACAGTTACAAGTAAATACATGAAATAATCATGACATGAACCAATCATTTAACCATGCTTATAACCAACATAAATCCATGTAAATATCATAGATAATATGGCCATTAAAATCCACATATAAATCAATGAAAAAGTAAGAGAACTTAGCTTTCATTAATCATACAAAAATTCGACCAGGTTTGGGACTTCCACATACCACCCAACCATAGACATGGTTGAACCAAATCTCTCTTTCATCCAGTCACTCCCATGCCATATAACAAGCGTGAATGTGGGATCTCATAGAGCAACCAATCCAAGAATAATCAAGGGAATCCAGAGGTTAAACCACCTCCACCCTCAACAAACCATGATCACACCAAAATCAGTGCTCCAATCACACTCGAACCAAACTTGGAATGCTATTCGGAATCCATCACTATCCTTGAGGAATTTTCCATCTCCTTGTCTCTCAAGATTTACCGCAATCCAAACCTAGATCACTAGGCCCTAAAACGAGACATCTCCCTTAGGCTTTACCATGTATCCCACCAAAATCGGTCAAGGGATTCCTAGGCTTTTGGGAATGGAATTTGAGAATACCTCCACCCGGATTCTGAAATCCTTCCAGAAAACTGAAGCTCATAAATAAAAAAAGAATCCCATCACCATGGCATCCAGAGAAAGGCAAGGTTAGGTTGAAAACCATTGTCATAGCCTGGATAAACCATGCCATCGACAACAAGAGAACCATACACCAACATGCAAAGCCATGCATGTCTAAAACAACTAGCAAATCACATATGCAAAAGGTTACGTGCAAGTATTCCCACTGAAGCTACTTGGCCCTGCTTGTCCTTCCTTGATCCTTGATTTCCTTCCTTTCCCATTGCTTTATTTTCCTTTCTTGCTCCAAATCTAGAGTGCTCCATGAAAACTGTAAGCGACCAAGAGTGAGAGAGAGAAAATAATGAGAGAGCTCCAAACTTGAACTGACAAAAGCCATGAACTGATCCTCATAAGTCTTTTTATGAATGAGGCCTCTATTTTCTTCATTTTCCATTATTTTCCTTCATTTTCCTCCTCACATGAAACTTGTGACCTTTCACCTTACTTTTCTCCTAATTTCCTTTATTTTCATAAATAAATGTGCCGAAAATGCCTTTTTTCCTCTTCAATGCCTCTGCCTTTGCCATTTTGCTTAGCCAAAAACACACATCCAATGATGCCCACTAGGATATCTTTTCCCAACATTCAGCTTGGAATAAGTGTCCCTTAACTGTGGTTTTATTTTTCCTTTATGAAAATTTATTACATGAATTCTTTGACCAGGGATGTTACAAATGGTTTGCTAGAATACATCAATATATATGTTGCAAAACCACAAGCACCTAATGCCCAAAAGCTAGATCAATGGAAGAAAGATGTAGCTAAGGTGAGGATAATAATATTGGAGGGAGTAGGGGACCACACTGTAACCAATGTCCATGGGAAATAAATTCCTTATGCAATGTGGGAGGCACTAACAGATATGTTCCAGACAAGCAATGACCATAGGAAACTAGTGCTCAAGGATAAACCTCGAAATATAAAGATGTAGAAGAATGCCACTATTCAGAGTTATCTAAGTAGGTTCACACAAGTTCATGATGAGAATGCAGGAGTTGGTGTTACTCTTTTAGATGATGATTTGGTAAGTTTATCCCTTCTAGTCATTCCCAAGAACTAGCATATGTGAATGGGAGGGACAAACTACCGAATTGGGAATTTTTATGGACCGATTTGGTATAGGAGGAAATAAGGTGGAATACTAGAGATGGGACTTCATCTAAGGGCGAGGATGAAGAAAAGATTTCATTGGTTGAAAAGGCAAAGAAGGGAAAAGAAAATAAATCTCAAACCAAACTAGAATCCAACTGAGGGCGTAAGAAGAAGGATTTGTCCAAAATTAAATGCTTCCATCATCATGAATTCAGGCACTATGCCATGAAGTTTCCACACAAAGGTTAAGAAAGAAGACCTCAAGAGGAGCGACAGGTGAAGCTTTGGCTTCATAGTTCGAGCTTGATTACATCCTTATCGCATGCATAATGAGAACATTGATGGGGAGCATGTGGTACTTGCACTCTAGTGCCTCGTTCCAAATGACAGGGTGAATAGATTCTTTTAGTGACCTGGAGGAGAAATATATCCATATGCACATCGAGATGGGGGAAAATGTAATGTAAAAAATGATCGATATTGTTACATTACCCTCTTAGAGGGAGTCATGCTCCCCTCTAAGACTCAAGGATGTCATGTTTGTTCTGGGCCTAAAGAAAAATCTCATCTTTGTTGTATTTTTGGAAGACCGTAGTTATGATGTGATCTTCAGCAAAGGATAGGCATTATTAAGACACATAGCCACAAGACAGTGAAGTAGATCGGGTTCATGTGAAGAAAATATATAAGCTAGATGTGGAAGATTGTGTTGCATTATGCACTAAGGCAGAAAAAGTGCATAGTCATGATGTCGATGAACTTTGGCATAGAATATTTTGCTATTTACATCATGGAATCTTGAATATTATGCAGCAAATAAACACTAACCTCCCTAAAGGAGCACTTGAGGAGCATGATGTATGCAAAGGATGTACCTTGGGGAAGTACACAAAATCTACATTCCATGATCGGGATAACAATGTACATGTATTCTTGCAAAGGATCCACTCTGATGTCTATGGACCTTTCTCGATAGCCTCAACTACAGGACACAAATATTTTGTCATTTTTATAGATGAATTCCCAAGGAAGTGTTAGATTAATTATGTAGAATTCAAGGCACTGGTTGAGGAAGAAACTGGAAAGACGGTGAAGGCTCTCAGGAGCGATAATGGAGGTGAGTATGTGTCGAATGAATTAAAAAATTTATGCACAAAAGAAGGCATTTGACAAGAGGTTACAACACCCCACAACCCACCACAGAATTACTTACCTAAGATAAATAACTGTAGCATTATGAGAGTTGCGAGGGCTATGTGGCATGGTAAAGGGCCACCACTTCATTTGAGGACAAATGCATGCAACAAAATAGTCTATTTGCAAAACCAGAGCCCTCATAGGATTCTTGGCATGATTACACCAGAGGAGGATTTCTTGGAGAGAAAGATGGATCTGTCACACTTCAGGATTTTTGGAGCCTTTGTTTACTGCAATGTATCCAAAGAATGAAGGAAGAAGCTTCAACTGATAGTAGAATTGGGGGTATTTGTGGGTTACACAAAAACTCCTCACGGCTACTGTGTGTACTTGTCATCCTTGAGAATGATAGTTGTGTGATGTGGTTCTCTCTTGAGAGGGACCTTAAGATTCCACCAGAAGAGGATATTTTAGCACCAAAGGAGGATCCTCAGAAATTTGTGGAGAAACCACAAATATAGGATCAGAGAGGAGGAAGAGTGGAGACATATACTTAAGAAGAATCATCTAGAGAAGGTAGAAAAAGAACTGGGGAAGCCAATAGACTTGTGCAGAATGTGAGGGAGAATGTGGGAGATCCTTCAAATTTGTGTAGGAAGAATAGGTCACTTGATCGGTACACTAGCTACATGGATCTAATCACTGAGGTTGTAGATACTGAGCCATCCTCTTTCAATGAAGAAGTAGAGAAACCTGTATGGGTTGATACAATGATGGAGGAATATGAATCCATTGTAAAGAACAATGTTTTGGAAGTGGTCCTAAGACCAAAAGATAAATTAGTTTGTGGGTTCAGGATGGGTATCAAGGTTAAGCATGCAACAAATGAAAGCATAGAGAAGTATAAGGCCAGATTTGTGGCCAAGGGGTACTCTCAAGTTGAGGGAATTTACTATGAGGAGACCTTTTCTCTTGTAGCAAGTTACTCATCCATTAAATAAATTCTCGCACTAGCTACACAGATAGGGTGGAATATCCATGAGATGGGTGTAAAAACAACATTTCGTAATGGGGTTATTGAGGAGGAGGTGTACATCGAGCAACCAGAAGGCTTTGAGACATTTTATTAAGAGTCTCATGTGCGCAGACTCAAGAGGGAATTGTACTGTATCAAATAAGCACCCTGTTCTTGGTACACCAGATGTTTGAAATAATACTGAGAGGGGGGGTGAATCAGTATTAGCAAATCAATAATACTTTCATTTCCATTATCAGATTCATATACGCTACTTCAGTTAAGGCAACCTGTGTGTATATGCAACTATGTTTAATGTAACTAGCATATATCCAGTAAACTTATAATTCAGTTAGTTGATCTTCAATGAGTGCATCAGAACATTATTAACCATATGAACAGTAAACAGGTGCAGTAAAACAGAATAGATCATCACACATAAGAAGCACACATGAACACCATGATATAAAGTGGAAACCCAATGTGGGTGAAAACCACCTGCTGCAATTCGTCTCTATCTTCTTTTAATAAGAAACTTCTTTATAGAATATTTCTGTACTAGTGCAGTCTTATACTAGTACGCAGGCTTCTACCTACAGAAGGCTACAACCTTCTCTTGTTCTCCAGCTTCTCCTGGAAGGGAGCTACAACCCCCTTAGCTCTTGTACTAGCTGATGTACTGGTACGTAGGTGTTGACCTACAGAAGGCTACAACATTCTCTCATTCTCCAGCTTCTCCTGGAAGGGAGCTACAACCTCCTTAGTTCTTGTACTAGCAGATGTAATAGTACGTAGGTGCTGACCTACAGAAGGCTACAACCTTCTCTTTCTTCCTCCAGGTACCACGTTTCATAAATTTTCAGACTGGATCCATAAATACAAAACAATCACCACTGCAATACAATCATTAACTTTGAATCACCCAACAACTGAATCACTGAAACCTTGTCTTCAAAACACAGTCACTAGAACACAAACCAGAGCCTAGAACTCTGCAATAATCACTAGAACCAACAACAACCTGAAATATCAAATCTCATAATGTATACACTACTTGACTGTGTCAAACCAGTGTGTATACACCCTTTCACCAGAGAGAACCCGAGTACAGTTATGAAAATAATTACTTATACCTTTGCTACAATTTTCAACTTTATATATACCCAGAACATAAGAGATAAAGGATAAGACATGCGTCAATATTAAGATCTATTCATGATCATACCATATAATGATAATGTATTTTAGTCTTCATCATCCCGGTCCATCAACCTTTATCAACCGCATAGGTGCCTCCTTAGTTTAGATCAATCAAAGCATCATAAACCCATAACCAACATACTAGATCTCACACTTCATCAGATATTCATCACTTGCACACTTTCCCTTCTTGGCCTAATGATCTTATCCTTATATAGGTTTAGGCCTCTCTCAATATCATGGTCCAAAACCATGTAGAACAAATACCTTGGACCCAATACCTGGGGTCAATACTTTGGACCAAATACCATGGACCAATACCAAAATGCCATGGACCTAATACCATGAGTCAAAACTTAGCTTTCCAACATGTACGTGCCTTTCCTTCTATGAAACTGCGTGTGTACGTATACGCACCTTTTGTTTTGCTAACCCGCGTGTGTACACAATTTCATTAAGGTTAACCTACGTATACCTCTCTCTAATCATTAATTCTTTGCTCTTGACCTGCTGTACTATGAGCTGTCATTGCCATCAAGGACAACACCTGTATCATACGTCTGAGAGAGTTGCCATCAAGGACAACGCCTGTATCATAATGCCAACAATCTCCCCCTTTGGACTTGATGGCAACAACCACACCAAGTCACTCTCCCCCTTTGACATCAAGGGCAAAGGGTGGACCAAGATATTCTCTTCCTTGATATACCTTCTACTGTCCATACTCCCCCTGAGTACCTGCTGAAATCTCTGATTGAGCTCCCCTTTTGTACATGCCAAGATGTACCAATCCGTCCATGCTCCCCCTGAGCACATGCAAGGTCTGCAAAAGCATACCATGACTCTATACATACATCAATCTCCCAACCAAGTGAGAATACACCATTTTTGACTCATCCACCCAACCAAGTGGGGATATACCAAATGTTTATACATGACTCAAAAACAAGAAACATTACATCATCCATCCCATGCATAGTGGGGTAACAAAATACATCATATGATTTACAAAGACCAAGGACCTAAACAAGACCATGATAGTTATCAGCAACTATCATACACCGTATGATCTACACCATAAGCATCTGTCACTAGCATCCAGACCTGTAACCTGCAATCCATTCTCTTGGTCAAACAACAATCAATAGAAAGATGTGTCAATAAGAATCATCACCAAATACTTCTAACCATAAAGTCAACAATGCATTATTCGAAGCATATGCTCCCCCTAAGCCCGTGCCAATCATCATATACCATGACCGAACCATTTCTTGAGTCTGTTCTATTGCCTTTTCTTCAGAGCTCCATATACGCGACTCTGTAGCCTATAACTCATGTATATACGCGACTTATCTTCATAATATCTGTGTATGCAAATTGGAATAATGAAGGTCTACACTTTTAGTTTCCCCTATGTCTGTTATGTCAGCTAATTGAGTTATGCCACATCTTTCTGTCTCTAATTTCGTCTTCTTCAATATGTGGAATTGTGATGATGTATGATCCTCTTGCTTTGGAGTTTGAATTTTGATCCTGCATTCCCTTACTTTATGTCCAAACTTGTTACATGCATAACATCTTACATTTTTCATATTCCTCCTATAGTAGTCAATGGCTTTGTGACCAAACATATTGCAAGAAAAACAATATCCCTTGAAGTACCTGGAACGTGATGATCTTTCTGTGTGACGGTCTTGAACCATTCTACTTCTGCATCTAGCTGCAACATGTCCAAGATTATGACATACATAACATTCAACATTATTCATCGGAGGAAATAATCGTCTATCACTTCCACCATTAGGAACAAAAGATTTCCTTGGTTGCTGCTGGGGTTGACCACTTATCTCCTTGTTGATCATTTCAGATTTTGTATTAGAATTCCTTTCCTCACCCTGTGAGCTAGATTCACCTTCGACAGTTTCATAAAAACCAAGACCAGTTTTGATAGCAGGGGATCTTTGACTACTAAGAATATCATCCAAAATCTTAGTACTGTCTTGAAATTGTAACAGTTTATCCTTTTCTTCTAATTTACCTTTTAAGATATTTACCTCAAACTCATGTTATTTTTCCTTTTCTAGATATTGCTTCCTTATGTTTTCTTCAGCTTTTCTTCCTTCTTCCACTTGTTGCCTTAATTCGAGCACTTCATGTTCTTGTTCTTCAAGAGCTTCTTTATTCTGCTTCTTTGATTCTTTAAGATCTTCTTTTAGAGAGAGGATCTTAGATTCAAGTCTATGAATTGCTATGCTCTGATCTTTTGCTACATCTTGCAACTGCTCCCTTACTCTGGTTACTGTCTCCAGCTATCCTTTTAATCTGGTAACATCTTTTGTTTCTACGTCCTTATTTTCATATGCCATGGGAAGTCTAATGTCTTCATCACTATTGGATGAGTCATTACTTTTATCATGAGTATAATAACTTCTATTTGCTTCTTCCGACATCTTTCCTTTGTTATGAGGGCATCTAGCAGTGTAGTGACCAACTCTACCACAAGAAAAGCATTTGAAAGGTAGCTTACCTTTGAACCTTCCAGAGCCCCATTCAAGATTCTTGACAAAATTTACCTCATATTCTTCTTCTGAAATGTATCTAGATTCACTGAGTTTTTCTTTTCCATTTGTTGATACATTAAATGCAGCTTCTCTCATATCTGATGGTCCTCCTTTCCTCATCTCAAAAGCAGTTAAGATTCCGTGAAGCTGCATCATAGTGATTTTCTGCAGGTCCTCCTTTCCTTCTATGGCAGACACTTTGGATTCAAATTTAGCAGACAAGGATCTCAAAACTTTCTCAACTAAGACAACTTCCTTAATTTCTTCACCCAGATTCCTCATACAATTGACAATCTCATCTATACGCAGGAAGTAATTAGCTATGCTTTCATTACTATGCATCTTAAGAGTTTCATACCGTATTCTGAGAGTTTGAAGCTTAGCACATTTTACCTGATCATATCCTTCATATCTTAGAATGATTTTGTCCCATATTTCTTTGGTTGATTTGAATTGCATGACCTTGACTAACTTTGATTGTGTCAAACTTCCCAATAAGACAGTAACAACTTTGGCATTGAGTTCATATTGCTTTCTATCTGTTGTATCTGTAGGAATTGCTGATGGATATGTATATCCTCCTTCCACGATTCCCCAAACATCCATTCCAAGCGATTGTAGATATGTTGTGGTTCTTATCTTCCAGTAGAAAAAATTGCTCCCATCGAAGATTGGTGGTCTGATGGATCCCTCTCTTTCGTGATTACTCATCCTGATGGATCTTCCTTCAAGCGATCAAGCTTCTTCTAAAGGACCTGCTCTGATACCAATTGTTGGAAATAATACTGAGAAGGGGGGGTGAATCAATATTAGCAAATCAATAATCTTTTCATTTCCATTATCAGATTCATATACGCTACTTCAGTTAAGGCAACCTGCGTGTATACACAACTACGTTTAATGCAACTAGCATATATCCAGTAAACTTATAATTCAGTTAGTTGATCTTCAATGAGTGCATCGGAACATTATTAACCAGATGAACAGTAAACAGGTGTAGTAAAACATAACATATTATCACACATAAGAAGCATACATGAATACCATGATATTAGGTGGAAACCCAATGTGGGTGAAAACCACCTACTGCAATTCATCTCTATCTTCTTTTAATAAGAAACTTCTTTTTACAATAATTTTGTATTGATGCAGTCATATACCAGTATGCAGGTTTCTACCTGCAGAAGGCTACAGCCTTCTCTCATTCACCAGCTTCTTCTGGAAGGGAGCTACAACCCCCTTAGCTCTTGTACTAGCTGATGTACTAGTACATACGTGCTGACCTACATAAGGCTACAAACTTCTCTCATTCTCCAGCTTCTCCTGGAAGGGAGCTACAACCCCCTTAGCTTTTGTATTAGCAGATGTACTAGTACGTAGGTGCTGACCTACAGAAGGCTAAAACCTTCTCTTTCTTCCTCTAGGTACATTTCATAAATTTTTAGACTTGATCCATAAATATAAAACGATCACCACTACAATACAATCATTAACTCTAAATCACTCAACAACTGAATCACTGAGACCCTGTCTTCAAAACACAGTCACTTGAACACATACCAGAGCCCAGAACTCTGCAACAATCACTAGAACTAACATCAACCTGAAATATCAAATCTTATAATGTATACGCTACTTGATTGTGTCAAATCAGTGTGTATACACCCTTTCACCAAAGAGAACCCACATACAGATCTGAAAATAATTACTTATACCTTCGCTGCAATTTTCAACTTCAGATATACCTAGAACATAAGATATAAAGGATAAGACATGCATCAGTATTCAGATCTATTCATGATCATACCATATAATGATAATGCATTTTAGTCTTCATGATCTCGGTCCATCAACCTTTATCAACCGCATAGGTGCCTCCTTAGTTCAGATCAAGCAAAGCATCACAAACCCATAACCAGCATACTAGATCTCACACTTCATCAGATATTCATCACTTGCACACTTTCCCTTCTTGGCCTAATGATCTTCTCCTTATATAGGTTTAGGCCTCTCTCAATACCATGGTCCAAAACCACGTAGAACCAATACCTTGGACCCAATACCTGGGGTCAATACTTCGGACCAAATACCATGGACCAATACCAAAATACCATGGACCCAATACCATGGGCCAAAACTTAGTTTTCCAACATGTACGTGCCTTTCCTTCTGTGAAACTGCATGTGTACATATACGCACCTTTTGTTCTGCTAACCCGCGTGTATATGCACTTTCATCAAGGTTAACCTGCGTATACCTCTCTCTAATCATTAATTCTTTGCTCTTGACCTGCTGCACTATGATCTGTCATTGCCATCAAGGACAACACTTGTATCATACCTCTGAGAGAGTTGCCATCAAGGACAACACCTGTATCATAATGCCAACACTAGGATCGATAGCTATCTCACTGGTTTGGGCTTAACCAATAGTGAAGCGGATGCAAACCTCTATCACATATTGGTAGAAGGTAAATTTATTACTATTTTCTTATATGTTCATTATTTTATTTTAACTAGTGATGAGTAGTTGATTAGATCTTACAAGGAGGACCTTGCAAGGGAATTTGAAATGAAGGATGTGGGTCTCATGCATTACTTCCTTAGGTTGGAAGTATGGCAAGGTGATGGGGAAATGTTTATGTCTCAAGGTGTTAGAAAATTATATATTACATAGCATTGGAACACATAAAATATTGCAGAAATATAAGCACAGAAAACACATAAAACAAGAGAGACACAGATATACGTCGCTTGCCTAGTTTGGGATATGTCCAAAGAGAAATAGCTAGTCTTTCCTTTTATATTATCCAACAAACTGAAGAGATACAACCTACATTAGATCTGTTGTAATTCCCTCTTCACTCTCAATCTCCTCTCTCTTCCTCACTCAAAATATAGATTGTTACATAGAAGCAAAAAAATTCCCTCATATATAGTGAGGGGTTTCCTTCTAGGGAAAAAAGCCCTAAATTAAACATAAATTCTACCATTAGATCTTTGCCTAATGAATGGTTCAGATTGACTATGATATAACAGCATTTTACAAGGCAATTTTACATCTATTTTTAGCTTCAGGGGCACCACCCCGCCTGGACACCACTGCAGCATATATTTTATGGGTGGCTTTGCCGCCCCATTATGAACTGGGGTCTAATGCGGCAATACCTTTGAATAGAGAAGATAATCAGGCTCCACACCCAAAAATATCCCACTTAGAGACTGATTATAACAACTCCACCGCTGCTTCATTTTCTGGACAGTGACTCCACTTTGGACCTAGTTGTTTCTCATCTTCTTCATCATACTTGAAGACCAATTGAAACTGACCAGACTCTAAGTTTCTCCCTGGTTACAACTTTTGTTAACATATCTACAGGATTCTGGCTAGTGTGTATCTTTTCCATCTTCAATTGTCCATCTTCCAATGTTGACCGTATGAAATGGTACATATGCTGTATATGTTTAGTCTTGGAATGAAATGTAGAGTTCTTTGCGAGATGTATGGCACTTTGGCTATCACTGTATAACCTGCCCAACTCCTGCTTCTTACTCAATTCATCAAGAAACCTTTGTAACCAAATCATTTTTTTACTAGCCTTTGTAGCAACAACATAATCTGCTTCTGTTGTTGAGAGTGCAACAACACTTTGTAGTTTTGAGACCCAACTGATAGTTGTTCCACCTACAGTAAACACATACCCTGTTATGCTCCTCCTGTTATCTCTATCACCCGCCATATATGCATCAACATATCCCTGTAAAGCAATGTTTGAACCACCAAAGCATAATTCTTGATTTGTGGTACCTCTCAAATACCTGAGAATCCACTTCATCACCATCCAATGTGCTTTTCCTGGATTGTTCATGTACCTACTTACAACTCTGATTGCATGTGCAATATCAGGGTTTGTGCAAACCATTGCATACATTAAGCTTCCAATTGCTGATGCATATGGAACTTTAGACATATGAGCCATTTCTTCTTGAGTCTTGGGACACTTGTCCTTACTTAATTTGAAATGGCTAGCCAAAGTTATACTAACTGGTTTTGCACTCTGCATATTAAACATTTTCAACACTTTTTCTATGTACTCACTTTGAGACAATGTTAATTTGCGATTCTTCCCGTCTCTAGTTATTCTCATACCAAGGATTTGTTTTGCAGCACCCAAATCCTTCATTGCAAATGAATTCACCAATTTTATTTTGAGCACATTTATTTCCTTCATGTTAGAACCTACAACAAGCATGTCATCTACATACAATAACAATATAATATAGCTGCCATCATTTTTCCTTTTGAGATAAACACAATGATCATAGTGACATCTAGTCTAACCTTGTTCAGACATAAACCTGTCAAATTTTAGATACCACTGCCTTGGAGTTTGTTTTAAGCCATACAAGCTCTTCTTCAACATACACACTAGTTTCTCCTTCCCTTTACCTCATATCCTTATGGTTGCTACATATATATCTCTTCCTCCAAATCCCCGTGGAGAAAGGTTGTCTTTACATCTAACTGCTCAAGATGCAAATCTTCAGCTGCTACTAGACTTAAAATAGTTCTAATTGAAGTCATTTTAACAACAGGAGAAAATATCTCATCAAAGTCTATACCCTTTTTCTATGCAAACCCTTTCACCACAAGTCTAGCTTTATACCTTTTTCTACCTCCATCTTCTTCCTTCAACTTGTAAACCCATTTATTCTGCAATTTTGTTTTACCTGCAGGCAACCTGACTAAGTCCTAAGTGTGTTTATGTGCTAAGGAGTCCATCTCCTCTTTCATGGCTTGCTCCCACTTCTTCCTGGTTTCTACCTACATTGCTTCTTCATAACATTCTGGTTCACCAGAATCAGTCAATGGTATGTAATATAATGAAGGAGAGTATCATTCAGGAGTTCTACTTATCCGGGTAGATCTTCTAACACCACTTTTAGGTGTTAAAGGTGCTTGTTGCTTTTGTGGTTTTTTTTTTTGCTGTTGATCATTATGATTTTCAGGCACCGTCACTTTTTCTATGACCTCATCAAGCATTGTGTATTCTTTGTTTTCTTTTTCTTGTTTCTTTTCCTGCAGTTGATCGTTATACAAAACTTTTTCATTGAATATGACATCTCTGCTCCTAATGATTTTGTGTTTTTCATAATCATAAAGGTGATAACCAAAATCATTAACACCATATCCAATAAAAGTACATTTCTTTGATTTTTCCTCAAGATTTGTTCTATTTTCTTTATTAATGTGGACAAAGGCTTCACAACCAAAAGTTTTTAAAAATGAGGATTTTACCTTTTTACCTGTCCATGCATCCTCTGGAATACCACCATCCAAGGAACTTGAAGGTCCTCTGTTTATTAGATAAACAGAAATATCTACAATATCTGCCCAAAATTGTAAAGTCAATCTTGCATGCAATCTCATGCACCTTGCACGCTCCATGATTGTCCTGTTCATCCTTTCTGACACACCATTTTGTTTTGGTGTTCCTGGAACTTTCTTCTCTCTGCAAATTCAGTTCTCTGAATAGTACCTACCAAACTATTTG
This sequence comes from Pinus tabuliformis, assembly GCA_031772625.1. Taxonomy (NCBI): domain Eukaryota; kingdom Viridiplantae; phylum Streptophyta; class Pinopsida; order Pinales; family Pinaceae; genus Pinus; species Pinus tabuliformis. Next base: position 929,935,405 of record CM062811.1, on the reverse strand, counting down.
CCGCAATATTCACCTCCATCGTCTAATTTGAGACACTTCAACCTTTTTCCTGTCTCATTTTCAACCAAAGCTTTCCATTTCTTGAAAGTAATAAATACATCAGATTTATTTCAAATACAATAAATCTAGGTTTTTCTAGTTGCATCATCAATAAAAGTAGCATAATAACGAGAGCCACTGAGAGATGATACCTGAGCAGGTCCCCATACATCTGTATGCACAAGCTATAATTTTTCACTCTTCTTTTCTTTCCCAACTTTGAGAAATCTGACTCTCTTTTGTTTTCCATAGAGACAATTTTCATAGAATTCCAAATCAACATGCTTCAAACCTAGCAACAGATTTCTTGAGTGAGGGATCTACATCCCCTTCTCACTCATGTGCCCAAGTCTATGATTCCACAATGTTGTATCTGCTCCTATAGAGGTTAAAGCATTAAGATAATTAGAAATATCATTGCATAAATACAATGTACCAACCTTTTCTCCTTCTTCTATTACCAGGTTTCCTTTAGTGACCTTCCAAGTTTTATCTATGAAAGTAGTTACACAACCTTCACCTACCAATTGCCCTGTTGAAATCAGATTTTTCTTTAGATCTGGAACATTCCTTACCTCCTTCAATAGCCCTTGATTTCCATTATGTTGTTTTATGAAAACTGTACCCATTCCAATGATTTTACAGGGTTTATCATCACCCAATTGAACTTGTCCAAAATCTCCTTAAACATAATCATGAAAATGTTTCCTATCAGGTGTGGCATGGAATGAGTCCCCTGAATCTACCACCCAGGCATAAATAATATTTTCTAATGAAAGAATCAAATCATCTTGCAACACATCACCTGTTACATTTGCTTCATGATTATTTTCTTGTTCCATGTCTCCTTCTTTTCCCTTCCGAGATTTGCAGTCTTTCTTTAGGTGTCCTTTCTTCCCGCATTTCTAGCACACTATCCCCAATCTAGACTTGGATATGCCTTTTCTTGACTTACTGTGACATCCAGAGCTCTTTCCTCTTTCCATTTTTCTTCCCTTAGTCTCTGCAGTCAAAGCATTACCTGATGTCTCATCGAAGCTTTTCCGTCGCATTTCCTCACTAAGGATTGCACTGACAACACCATCAAACTTTAAAGTAATAGGTCCAAAGACAGAGTTACTAATGGCCATAACTAAACCATTCCAACTTTGTGGCAATGAGCATAGAAAAAACAGAGCCCTAACTTCATCATCAAAAGTTACCCCTATAGAACTTAACTGATTGGTAATTGTATTAAATTCATTTAAATGATCAACAACAGATCGACCTTTTGACATTTTCATATTAAATAATCGCTTCATAAGAAATACCTTATTCGAGGGTGAGGGTTTTTGATATAGTTTGGCCAATATCGACATTAAACCCTCTGTTGTCGTTTCCTTTGAAATATTAAATGCTATCGATGTCGCTAGGCATAGCCGTATTGTTCCAAGTGCATTTGTGTCGAGAATATCCCATTTTGTGTCTATCATACTCGGTGGCTTCTTTGCCTTTCCGCTCAATGGTTGGTACAGATCTCTCCAATACAGATAATATTCCATCTGCATCTTCCACGTTGGGTAGTTTTTTCCGTTAAAGTTTTCAACCCTAAACCTACCATCTTCCACCATTGCTCCCACTCGAACTAGGAACCCTTCTCTCCTGCAAGTTTATCAGCCAAATAGACCTTCAGCTCTGATACCAGTTGTTAGAAAATTATATATTACAGAGAAATGGAACACACAAAATATTGCAGAAATATAAACATAGAAAATGCATAAAACAAGAGAGACACAGATATACGTGGTTCACCCAGTTTGGGCTATATCCATGGAGAAAAAGCTAGTCTTTCCTTTTATATTATCCAACAAACTGAAGGGATACAACCTACAGCAGATCCATTGTAATTCCCTCTTCACTCTCAATCTCCTCTCTCTTCCTCCCTCAGAATACAGATTGTTACATAGACGCAATACAATTCCCTCATATATTGTGAGGGGTTGCCTTCTAGGGAAAAAAACCCTAAATTAAACATAACTTCTATCGTCAGATCTCCGACTAATAAATGGTTCAGACTGACTATGAAATTACAACATTTTACAAGGGAATTTTACATCTATATTTAGCTTTAGGGGCACTTCCCTCGATCCCCCACTAGGGGGGGGCTCCCAAAGGTCCCAGTTGCCCCCTTGGACCCCTCCTATAACATATATTTTATGGCGGTTTTGCCACCCCATTACAAATTGGGGTCCAATGTTGCGATACCTTTGAATACAGAAGATAATCAGGCTCCACACCCAACACAAGGAAAGTATGCAAATGAGATATAACACATATTTCATTAAATTTGGAAGTTTTTTATTACAAGGTCTTCAACTACATTCATTCTTTTGTAAATTGCCATATTAACTTGATTCAACATTAAAATAATCTTAGTAATCTCAAACCAATTAGAAATCATGAATGGTTCAAACATGGGGTTGTTATGTGCAATAGTATCAATACACAATAGGAGTGTGAAATCAAAAATAAATTACATTTATAAACTTATATGAATACAAATAACTAAATGAAATTCAATAAATAACTTCCCATTCATGTCCAGTATCAGCAGTGATTTTGTCTTCAAGTCATATTGGATTCTAGTAATGAAATTATTTAAACCACAAATAAACTATTTAAGAATTGAAAATGACAAAACGCTAATATGGATTGGAAAGTCAATGTCCTATGGTGCAAAAATATTAAATACAACCATTTTTTACCCATCTCTTTAATGAGTCTAGATGGTCCACTTAACACATAATTTGTTAATTAATTATTCCATGTTTTATTAAGAAGAGAATTTTGTTTTGCATAGAATTTTGTTTCAAAACAATACAATATGAGATTAATACAGTCTTAATAAATTACGTGATAGACAAATAAAAATCAATAAATGGATTCCTTATTAAATTAAATGAGATGAGATGATTGCATATACAAATAGTTGATTTAAGAATATATGAAAAAAAAAATGTGTTAAAAATTGAATACCCTACAACTTAACGAGTAGTATTCACTTATGAGCCATCACCCATTAGCCTAAATAGTCAACTTAATACTTATTATCAAGAAATTAAAAGACTTATTTTTCGAAAAAAATGCATCTGATAATATATGGATTTTAGAAATCACATTTATATACTCATATTAATGGACATAACTAAGTACAATTCAATAATATATTTCTAGCTCAAGTGATGATTTCAGTGTATTTAAAATACGAATTTACAAAAAAATGACTTTAAATAATGAAATTAGATGCCTTACAATTCAAAAAGTTCAATGACATAATTCATCCATGATTGTGTCTAATCAAACCTTGATTAAATCCACTTATCAATTATTATCATCATATATATGTTTTTTTAAGAAATGCAAAATTATTTAGAATACATTTTTATCTCAAAAATTACATATCACATTTATGCACTCATATTAGTGCATTTTATATGTAAACAATGAATAACTCACTTTGTACATTGTTGATTTTCAATATGATATGATTGCAGTTACAACCATTAATTGATTCAAGCATATAAATTTATGAAAACTATCGATTGAGAAATCACATATCTTATGCTTCAAAAATATCAAATCATTTACCTATGACACATTTCTCATTAGCCTTACTAGTGAATTATGCATTGTGAATAGTGAATATTGCACATAACATTTATCAAGTAAATTATTAAAATTTCTTTAGTAAGAATATCACCTTTGTTTGCAAGTATTTTATTACAAGGCCTTCAACAACATTCATTCGTTTGCAAATCATCATATTAACTTGATTCAATATTAAAATAATTTTAGTAATTTCAAACCAATTAGAGATCATGAATAGGTCAAACATGTGGTTGTTATGTACAATAGTATCAATACACAAAAGGAGTGTGAAATCAAATTGTTAGAAGAAATTGATTTAAGCTAGATCATATTAATATGGCAACTCTAACCCCCTTTCCCCCAACCTACAGGAGATTTGTTGATTGAATGATGGTGATGTGAAGATCTTATTATAAATGACAATGATAAATGTCCCTTGCATTTCTTTGAAACTAGTCTACTAAAACCTTAGTAAAATGTTCTTGTGCTCAATTTCCTACGGTCCCTATGTGCCTTTATGAACCACTAATGAGGGGGTCATCATTCATCTTCATAGCATGCAGACATCCACTTTAAAAGTTATACATTGTTGATCTAGGTATTTCAAGAAAGTTAGGCACCATTGATCTATCTCCACTCAAATCCAAGTACATCAAATGAGAGTTCTTAAATGGGTATTCAAGTCATTCCATTATGATGGACAATGTCAAAAATTGAAGTAAACAAGAAACTTTAGTGGTGACTTCTTGTAAGTAGTGGAGGCAAGGGTTTTCAAATATTAGCACAGTTGATGGCAGTGTGGATATTGATCTCTCCTTGTCAACAATGTCAAAACCAGTAATAGTTTCAATGTAATTTTAGTGTTAACCAATTGTATGAAAAACCATGATTGATCATTACTTTCACTAAAAAGAGAAAATGATAACCATTTTTAATGGGGAAGAAATAAGTGTGAAACATAACTCATGTATTTTAATTGAAATTTATATAATTCCCCGTGTTCTTTAATTATTAAATACGTAATGTAAATACAAATAAATTATAATTAAGATATTGATTTTGAATATTAAATATGTATTAAAAGGCATTCATCTATGACACTTGATTTTTCATGTAGTCTGAATAAACCACTTAAAGTTTATTATCAATTAATTCTAATTAGTTTTGTATAAGATATATCTTTACTTACATTAATAGCTTTATTTCAAAAATAAATTACAATTATAAACTTATATGAATACATATAACTAAATGAAATTCAATAAATAACTTTTGAGTCTTGTTGGATTCTATGAGATTATTTTAAGTACAAATAGTTTATTTAAGAATTGAAATCTACAAAATGTTAATATTGATGGGAAAAGCATGTCATATGGTGAAAAAATTTTAAAGGCATCCATTTATGGCTCATCTCTTGAATGAGCTTAAATAGTCTACTTAATGCTCATGGTGAAGTCATTAATCCATGTTTTATTAGAAAATTCATTTTCTTTACGTGGTTTTTTTTATTCTAGAAATAGCAATTTCACATTTATACATTCATATTAAACCACATGATAGTTAAATAAAAATCAATTAATGGTTTCTTGACTTATTGACTTATATGACATGATTTCATATAGGAATAATTGATTTAATAATGCATAGTTAGAAAAAATTGTCAATTCAAAATAGAATAAACCAGTTAGAAGTCATAAATAATTGATTTTAAATTATTAATTTTCTAAAAATATATATATTTTTACTTACATTGAGATCTTTATTTCAAAAATAAATTCCATTTACACATACATACATACTAAATATAATTTAATACATACTCATCTTGTTGGTTTCTATGAGATTATTTCATTTACAAATAATTTATTTAAGAATTGAAATTTACGAAATGTTAATAAAGGTGGGAAAATCAAATACCATATGTTGCATAAAATTTAAATACATTTATTTATGACTTGTACCTTTAAATAACTTTAACAATCTACTTAACATTCATTACCAATTAATTATTCCATGTGTTGTTGGGAAAAACATTTCATATTACATGGAGTTTTATTTTTTTTTAAAAGTGTCACATTTACACACTTAGACCACTTAAAACTCATTATCAATTAATTATAATTTGTTTTGTAAAATATATATATATACTTACATTAAGAGTTACATTTAGAAAATGCATCACATTTATGAACTTCTATCAATGCATATAGCCAAATAGAATTCTTCAACTCATATTCGATTCTATGAAATTATTTAAACCACAAATAAAATATTTAAGAAATGAAAATGAAAAAATGCTAATATGGATTAGAAAATCAATGTCTTATGGTGCAAAAAAGTTTAAATACAACCATATTTTACCCATCTCCTTAATGGGTCTAGATGGTCCACTTAACACATTGTTAATTAATTATTCCATATTTTATTAAAAAGAGAATTTTGTTTTTCATGGAGTTTTGTTTCAAAACAATATAATATGAGATTAATACAATCTTAATAAATTCCATGATAGACAAATAAAATTCAATATATGGATTCTTTATTAAATTAAATGAGATGAGATGGTTGCATATACAAATAGGTGATTTAAGAATATGAAATTAGATGCCTTACAGTTCAAAAAGTTCAATGACATAATTCATTTGTGATAGTGTCTAATCAAACCTTGATAATCCACTTATATATCATTATCATCATGTATATGTTTTTTTAAGAAATGCAAAATTATTTAAAATATATTTTTTATCTCAAAAATTACATGTTACATTTATGCACTTATATTAGTGCATTTTTTATGTAAACAATGAATAACTGACTTTGTGCCTTGTTGATTTTCAATATGATATGATTGTAGTTACAACCATTAGTTGATTTAAGCATATACATTTATGAAAACTATCGATTGAAAAATCACATATCATATGCTTCAAAAAGATCAAATCATTTACCTATGACACATTTATCATTAGCCTTAATAGTGAATAATGCATTGTGAATAGTGAATAATGCACATAACATTTATCAAGTAAATTATTATAATTTCTTTAGTAAGAATAACACCTTTGTTTGCAAGGAGTTATATTTAAAAACTTATATTTCACATTGATATATGATTATTGATACATATAAGTAAACATAAGTCATTAACAATAACATGCATTGATGGTTCATGTAAGATAATTTGAATGGCAAACAATTCATTTAAGAACACACACACATCTTAGAAAAAAAATTGATACAACAAAGTCATTGCAAAAACAATTATTAATAATAAGAAATATACATATTAATATAATTGGCATCCCATATATTTCAAAAAATATAAAATCATACAAATTGATTCAACAAAAACTATGTCCAAAATGTATTGAAAAATTGGAATGTACTTTTCAACAAATTTATAAAGGAAAATATCTCCATCAACTACAATGAAGTACATGTTCTATTGAACATTCGAATGTACTCATGTTTTTGTTTGATACGATGAAGTGTCTTAAGAAAGGGGAATAAAACTTGCAGAAGCCACATATCTTGCTCTTTTCCTGTATATGATTTTATCAAGATGTGGTTTGATCGATATCCGATGAATTGAGAAGTATGCTTTTTTGTATCTATTAGCAATACATTTGATTCTTCATAACTATCTCCATATTGGGACCACACATCAATCAGCTTTTTCTCATAAAATTGTCTTGTTCTCCCTGCTTCCAATTTTGTTTGCAAATGACAATGAGACCTGTCCCATGCAAATTTAAATTCCTCTATATCAATATTTGATTTTTCAAGTACTTTTCGGATGTACTTGTCAGTGACATTTAATGTCCATATTGTGACATCATAATTTCTTAAGCAGTATTTTAATACTTCTGACTGAAAAGGCCTTAGAAAAAAGGACCTATCACCAAACTGCCAATCTGGTTCTCTTTGGATATGAAAATTTTGTTCATCTTTGGTGTATGATTGGAAGAATACTCCTTCCATTTCAAATATCAACAACATCTTCTGACTTGTAGTAATGCCCATTTGCATCTGCACTGTAACAACATGTATGATATTAACATATCTTCACTTCAACACTTCATTGCTTAAGGACATAAAAACCTATCATTTTAAAAATGATGTTAATATTTATTATGAATTATTTCCATTTGTATGCTAAGGTAATTTTACAATGAGTTCATAGTATCACAAAATACAAAAACAATTGCCCCATTAAAATGAACAAACAAATAATATGTTTACTTTATACATACAACCTAATACCTTTATTTAATTTGTATGGAATAAAAGTCTTATAAGAATGCATTGAACCACCATTTAAATTAATGATTTTAAGACTTATAATGATTTATTTAATTGCAATTGAAAAATATAATTAAAATGGTCTAGTGCAAGTAAACAAACTAATTATATATTATTTTTCACATACAATATAATACAATTTCTAAATTTCAAACCTAATTATTATATGTTAATTTATAGAGTTTCTACCTTAGTTTCTTTTAGTGCTTCTTTTAGTACAAATTGTATGTTTATTGTTGGTGCTACATACAACTTAATATAGTTTTTCAACTTATATGGAATAAAAAAGGTTATAAGAATGCAATGGGTCATCCTTCACATTACTAATTTATAAGAGGTATAACAATAACTTAAACCATATTTATAGTAAATAATTGTAATGATCTAATTAAAACAAATAGACCAATGATCTATTAATTTTATATACAATGTAATCCATTGTAAAAAAAAATATATAGCATGGGAAATTTTGATATGAAAACATTAAATGACCATTCATCTCACGAAAAATAAAGAAAATAAAAATATTTTATTTTTGGTAATGACAAACCAAATCAACAATTCTTTTATTAATGTTGTGAAATAAAAATAATAATTCATGATGTCATACATATAATAGCATGAAATAGACATCAATAATCTTAAGTTACTTCTTAATGTAATTGAACATCCTTCAAAATAGCTCGCACATCTGTAGCCTTGTTGAGTTTATTCAATATTCTCCATAGCCCATTGATCAACCAATTATCCCCTTGATTTGCTCCAATGAATGGAGGGGCAAGAATCACATTTTCTTTTGGATTCTCTTTCACTCTCTCAATTAAACAATCAACTATAATAGTATTGGTTGCGTCATATTGGGTATGCATTTCCCACACTTTTTTCAATGATTTAGTGTGTATAACTTTCGTTGGATTGTCAATGACCTTATGTCCCTTTTGTGGTTTACAGTCTGAAGCAGTCCACTTAAACAAAAGTTTATCTTGTAATGTTTCTGAAACCAACTTTTTTAGAAATCTTGTTGTGCTTTGTTTCAAAGCTGTCGTCCAAATTGCAATTTCAAGAGATTCATTTTTGAAACACATTTCAAAAAATGATTTTGCATGTGGATGAATCCAAAATAATTTTTTCTCTATTGTGTAATCAGCATCAGCTCCCATTTTCTCAATATGCCCTTTGTTTGTTGCTTCATCATCGATGCTATGATAAAAAAATGTCCTTTAGTTCAAAAATAACTAGTTTCTTTTCAGTTATTTTGGCTGCAACACAATGGAAAATAATCTAGTCAAACCATTTTATTCAAGTTACAAAAATTACTAAAAAAATTGTTGAAATGATACACTTACCTTGAGAGGTTTTTGCGCTTTTTATAGATGAAACAGTAATTTCTTTTATCATCTTGATAGAACCTGGAGTAAACATATTAAACCTTCAATCAAATACCAATTGTACTTCCTATTAAACCTTCAATCAAATACCAATACCAAGAAAAACATTAGTAATGCAACCTTTAAAAAGAAAAACACACACACACACCTTTAACATTATTTTGATTATTAATTTTATCTTTTTTATTTGTTCCTATAATAATAATATACACCGTTATGGTAGTTACAAGAATTAGAGTTTGAAGAATAATAAGATAAACAATAAGACAAGTTATAAGTATCTCATATGACATTATCTTCATATTTGTAACATTGCACCTCATCATCATCTTTGTTACCTTTAGTTGTCTCCAAATTAAACATATAAAATATTTTGAATTGTGAAATGAATAGAATCATTAAATAATAAGGAAAACAAGTGGACAAATTATAAGTACCTGATGTTATATTTTGTTCTTGATTAAAGTTTTGTTTAACTTTCATTTGATCAATGTCTTGGTTCTCCTTGCTTGTCGCTATAATAAACATAAAAAATGTTATAAATTGTGACGATGAACAGTCCCCTGGTCATTATATTCATTCTCTTTATTTCCAACTACATTCAACATATGAAATGATATGAATCACCATAATAAAAATAATAATTTAGCATAATAATAAAATAAATAAAAATGATAGAGTTATGTTGATTAATACCCATTTCTATCTCCATCGTTCCATGGTCATTGTCTTGATTAATTCCATTCATCTCATAATTCCCTGTAATAGTCATCCAAAAATGTTATGAATAAGGAAATTAAATAAATTGAAAAATTATCAAGAGAAAAAATCAAAAAAATTATGTACCTGGTATGATAACTTCTTCCTCTCCTCCTTCTCCTCCTATTTCCATCTGTATACTTTTTTCAACATCATGAGCACTATGTTGACTATTTTTTTGCTTCCCACTTTCATCATTTTCTGTTTTAGAGTCTCCATCATTAATTATTTTAGTAAACACTTTGGATGTACCAATCAAACCATTTTATTCATGTTACAAAAATTACTAAAAAAATTGTTGAAACGATACACTTACCTTGAAAGGTTTTCGCGCTATTTATAGATGAAACAATAAGTTCTTTTATCATCTTGATAGAACCTGGAGTAAACATATTAAACATTCAATCAAATACCAATTGTACTTCCTATTAAACCTTCAATCAAATACCAATACCAAGAAAAACATTAGTAATGCAACCTTTAAAAAGAAAGAAACACACACACACACCTTTAACATTATTTTGATTGTTAATTTTATATTTTTTATTTGTTCCTATAATAAAAATATACAACGTTAAGGTAGTTACAAGAATTAGAGTTTGAAGAATAATAAGATAAACAATAAGACAAGTTATAAGTATCTGATATGACATTATCTTCATATTTGTAACATTGCACGTCATCATCATCTTTGTTACCTTTAGCTGTCTCCAAATTAAACATATAAAATATTTTGAATTGTGAAAATAAATAGAATCATTAAATAATAAGGAAAACAAGTGGAGAAATTATAAGTACCTGATGTTATATTTTGTTCTTGATTAAAGTTTTGTTTAACTTTCATTTGATCAATGTCTTGGTTCTCCTTGCTTGTCGCTATAATAAACATAAAAAATGTTATAAATTGTGACGATGAACAAAATTCATTAAACAACTATACAAAAAAAGAATCATCTATAATCGTCCATAATAATATTTTGGTCTTGATTGTAGTTTTGTGGGACAGTCCCTCGTCATTATATTCATTCTCTTTATTTCCAACTACAATCAACATATGAGATGATATGAATCACCATACTAAAAATAATAATTTAGCATAATAATAAAATAAATAAAAATGATAGAGTTATGTTGATTAATACCCATTTCTATCTCCATCATGCCATGGTCATTGTCTTGATTAATTCCATTCATCTCATAATTCCCTGTAATAGTCATCAAAAAATGTTATGAATAAGGAAATTAAATAAATTGAAAAATTATCAAGAGCAAAATCCAATAAAATTATGTACCTCGTATGATAACTTCTTCCTCTCCTTCTTCTCCTCCTATTTCCATGTCTATACTTTTTTCAACATCATGAGCACTATGTTGATTCTTTTTTTGCTTCCCACTTTCATCATTCTCTGTTTTAGAATCTCCATCATTAATTATTTTAGTAAACACTTTGACAATTAAGAAATATGAACAAAATATTATCCAAAGTATTATAAGAAAAAAGAATGAATTGTAGTACCTGAATTTTCAAAGAAGTTAATGGATCCTTGATTTGATAGTTGAAAAGATTTGTAAGTATTTAACATGATTGTCCTTTGTGTCTCTGTTTGCACAACACATGAAATTCTTCTTCCATATGTACAACAGGCCTTGATTAAATTTGTCCCCGCATAAAGAGAAATGACCACTTTTGCATCACTACATTGTTGGTGTTTTTCCAATAAATCCATCCAGAAATCATAATCTCTCTCATTTTCATCGAATGTGTGAGAGTATTTGATAGCCTCCAAAATTTTTAATTCTGAAGTATAGAAATGTATAGTAAGAACTACATCATAACTATAATTGTTTTGGGACTTATATTCATAAATGCCACTAGTCATTTTATAGTTGAACTTGGAGTTCTTTATGGAAATATCCAAAGACTGGCGTACATCATTACAAAACCAAATTTCTACTAAGAGAACTGTAGTAAAGTCATTCAACTCATTTTTTTCGATAAGAAATCGAAAAAATTCAATATAATATCCCTTGTGGAATTGTTCTTTTTTCAAAGCTAGTGTATCCAAAACAACAAGGTCAGTATGTAAAACTGGTTGCAACTGACATGGAAAAGAGTGCAAAAGTGTTGACAAAAGATCAGGGCCCCCAAAATGACAACCAAATTCAAAATTGTTGTCAACCTGTTGAACACTTGTCGATCCATTTATTATTCTGTCAAGGACTCCACATGCTTGCTGAGAAAGGGACTCTATCTTTGTATTACGTGTTCCTTTGACATAAGTAGACCCCTCCACCGTGTTGCAAAAATTGGTAAATATGATATCATTAATTTCATAATGCTCAAGAATGTTGAATGTGGTAAGAGTCATCTCATTCAAGTTCTGATCATGACTTTGACAATATGTTACCATTGCATCCAATATTGTTCTGTTGGTTTTCAATTTAGAACAATAATCTTTTAATTTTGTGGCATTTGATGGATGATTATGTGGAATAGAAAACCAAATGGTTCCATCCAATAGCTTATCTGCTACTGAAGCAATTTCTTCCATTGTTAATCCCTGAAGGGGCCGAAGAGTAGCTGCTGTCAAACTGTGTAGACTATTTCTCTTGTAGTTCTCAAAATCAGGTTGGCTTGGAGAACACTTTAATGTGCCTAGTTGGTAACAGTTAAAAACAGTGTCCCATTTATCCCAAATAGGTTCCTCGAGATATAAGAGAATTTTTTTATCAGAAAAATTTGTAATTGGACAGTCGAAGAATGAGCACAACATTTCATCATCAACCTGATAAAATAAGAAATATAAACTAATAAGAATTCAATGTAAAAATGAAACTAAATAAGTTTTTACAAACTAATGAGAATTCATTATAAATATGAATAAAAATGACTTATATTATCAACTTTAGTCATTTATCTACAATAAAAATAGATACAATAATAAAATGTTAAATGTAAAAATAATTAAAATTACATACCTTGTCTTCAGCCGTCTTAGAACATCCAATCCTTCTTTTCTTTAATTTGTCATTGGCAATTAAGAAATGCCTTGCCGAGCGCACACAATCAATAAATGGAGTTTTGTAGAACACCTTATTTGCAGAATTTAATTGACAACAAATGCGGATCACCTCAGTGGGTTCAACTGATGGATGCAAGAATCGAGCATTACGTTTTTTATATTTTTTTTTCGCTTCTGTAGATACATTATATTTAGGATTTGTTAAAATTTCTTTCGCTGCTTGAATGGTGTGTTGACCATCAACTATCCAAAAATTGATATTCTTGGAATTTAGATCTGTCTCATTTATAATTTTGACAGAGTTTACCAATGGATCAGACTCATTGATGTCAAATGGAATCAGAAGAGCATCAGGTAATGAGGTTTGAAATTTTTCTAAGAATGATTTCACTAATACTTGAACATTTAAATCATCTCGTGATCTTAATTTGAACACCTTCGGAGCTTCTATGCATCTTTCAACAGCCACTTTTCTACTAAAGGAGTTTGAAAATAGATAGCAATGCTTGAAGGCTTCATGAATCTCATCACATTGATTTGCAAGGTTTGTTGTCTCATATTCAACTTTCCTAGTTTTTTGAAATTCTGTAGTAGGCTTGAAATCACTTTCTGTTATGTTCTCCTCCAAATCAGATAAATATACTCTTCTCAAAGCAAGTAATTGAGAATCAAGTTTATCATCTGGTATTTTATCAAGAAATTTACCTTTTTGTTGTAAATGAAGAAGTACAGATGATGTTTTTTTACTTCTTACATAGCGATATCTCAAAACGGTGGCAATGCGTTTTAAAAGATCTGCGCAACTAGTTAGTCCAGATTTAGATAAGCTCTCATAGTTATCCAACTTGAACATTGAATTCTTTATCGTATTTGTTGAATCAGTACTTGAAGCTTCAATCAAATCTGGTCTAAAATTTGTATACTCTACTTGACATGAAATTAATTTTACCTCATTTTCTTTAATCATTTCCACTTGAAAGTCAATGTCATTTTCATTGCAAGCATAGCAATTAATTATTATTCCTAATATCTCTGGTTCTTTTCCATCTATTGATCCAAATAGATACATATCAGGAAACATATTCAGGGGAGCTTCTATTTGGATGTACCAGTCTTGCACAAACTCATATTTATTAGTTGTATTGTATTTTTTAATCATTTCAAAAGTAGAAGTAGAAGGTGTTATTGATGCTGCCATTTGAGTTGAATAACTTTTCTTTTTCTTAAGTGATAGTTGTAACATTTCATTTGCTTTAGGGCCGACCAATTCTGCAAATAACAACAACAAAAAATATTTGCATGAATCAAATTGAAAATATAATTTTAAATATTGTCACATAATGTTCTTTTAAATATTGAAAAATCACATAATCTAACCATTTCTAAGAGAGTGTACATAAAATATAAAACCACATACCATTTGAAGGAGGCATCGTTTGTATATCACTTATTTTTTGTTTCTTCTTCACTACTTTACTTCGAATTTCAGGCACACCAGATTCCACAGTTTCTAAAAAAAAAAAAATATTGACTACATAAAATACCAAATATTATTAAACAACCTTATAATACATGATTTCCATTTACATGCACAATAATAAATGAGTACATATTTTAATGCAAGTTTACTATATGACACCAAAAGTTATCACCTGGGTAAAATTGCTATGAAAAGAAACCACCTAATCCAACCATTTCTAAAAAAGTACAAAAAATATAAAACCACCATACCAGTTGAAGGAGGCATCGTTTGTCTATCACTTGTTTTTCTTTTTCTCTTCACTACTTTACTTCGAATTTCACGCACACCAGTTTCCACAGTTTCTAGAAAAAAAAGAATATGGAAGACATGAAATACCAAATATTATTAAACAACCTTATAATACACGATTTCCATTTACACGCACAATAATAAATAAGTACATATGTTATGCAAGTTTACTATATGATGCCAATAGTTATCACCTAGCTAAAATTGCTCGGGAAAAAAAATTACCCATGTTGGTATGGGTTGTCCTCATTAAAAAACCACTCCTAAGGCCATTTCCATGGTTTTTATTAATCAACAACCACTTATTATCATATGTCTAACAATTGTAACAAAGTATAAACTAATTTAAAATTCTCATACCATTTAAAGAATTTGGTGTTTTGTTTCTTGAACTTCCTTTTTCCTTGGATGCTTCCTTTGAATTCTCAATAGCTTCATAGTCCATGGTTTCTGAAAATAAAGTAAAATATTATTATCACATTCTTCATTTATTGAAGAAAATACGAATTTATAAATACTATAACTACTCGCATCATTGTATGCGTAACAAAATGAACAAGAACAATAACAAGTGTAGAACTCACAATAATAGCTATTCAAATGTAGAACATGTGTTAGATTTCCTCTTAGTGCAAACTCAAGCTCCTAGAAACATTGTAGGATGAGAAATCTAGCAAGTGTTGTATTTATGTCTACCATAAATACAAGTATGTTTCTAACAACAACATTGTAGAGTATAAGAATTCTAGATTGTGTTAAATTTTCTTCCAACACAAACACAAGCACATTTTAATTTGAAAGAAATCTAACACATGTTATATTTCCTTCAAGCATAAACACAAGAACATAACAACATTGTAGGACTAAATAAGTCTAATGTGTGATAGATTAACAACATTGCAATGTAAAATAAAATGTAACATGTGTTAGATTTCCTTTTAGCGCAAACTCAAGCACATAGAAACATTGTAGAGTGAGAAATCTAGTAAGTAGTAGATTTATGTCTACCACAAATACAAGTACATTGCCAACAACAACATTGTAGAGTATAAGAAATCTAGCTTGTGTTAAATTTTCTTCCAAAACAAACACAAGCACATTTAAATTTGAAAAAAATCTAACACATGTTATATTTCCTTCTAGCACAAACACAAGAACTTAACAACATTGTAGGACTAAATAAGTCTAATGTGTGCTAGATTAACAACAGTGCAATGTAAAAAGAAAATCTAACATGTGTTAGATTTCCTTTTAGCACAAAATCAATCACATAGAAACATTGTAGAGTGAGGAATCTATCAAGTGCTAGATTTATGTCTACCACAGATATAACCACATTGCCAACAACAACATTGTAGAGTATAAGAAGTATAGGTTGTGTTAAATTCTCTTCCAACACAAGACAAGCAGATTTGAATTTGAAAGAAATCTAACACATGTTATATTTTCTTCGAGCACAAACACAAGAACATAACAACATTGTAGGACTAAATAAGTCTAATGTGTACTAGATTAACAACATTGCAATGTAAAATAAAATCTAACATGTGTTAGATTTCCTTTTAGCGCAAACATGAGCACATAGAAACATTGAAGAGTGAGAAATCTAGAAGTGCTAGATTTATGTCTACCACAAATACAAGCATGTTGCCAACAACAACATTGTAGAGTATAAGAAATCTAGCTTGTGTTAAATTTTCTTCCAACACAAACACAAGAACATAACAAAATTTTAGGACTAAATAAGTCTAATATGTTCTAGATTAACAACATTGCAATGGTAAAGAAAATCTAACATGTGTTAGATTTCCTTTTAGCGCAAACTCAAGCACATAGAAACATTGTAGATTGAGATATCTAGTAAGTGTTAGATTTATGTCTACCACAAATACAAACACATTGCCAACACCAACACAAGCACATTTAAATTGAAAATAGATCTAACACATGCTATATTTCCTTCTAGCACAAACACAAGAACATAACAACATTGTAGGACTAAATAAGTCTAATGTGTGCTAGAATGGTTCATCCTTCTCCTACTGATACATCCTACCCATGTGGTCTAGGACTCATGGGAGTACCTCTCATCTGGCCAATGAGTAGGGAAATGAGGATAGGCGAGAAACCTGCCATTGATGCATGCAGACTTCAAGGTACTGACGATTTCTAAGTCATCTCTCTAGATAACTGGCCACTCCATAAACCAGATGATGATGTCTCCCCCTGTGGAAAATAGTGCCCCTTTCTCCTTAGAAGCCTTCACTCAGCTTTATCAGAAGATTGATTTTGCTACAAGATCCAAAATGTTTGAGATATTCTTGTCTAAAAATGCCCAATTACCCAAGATTAGGTCTTGAACTTCCGAAGCAGTTTTGACCCCCTAAACAATGTTTTTTTGAGTTTTGCAGCAGGCCAAGAGACTTTTTTTGTGTTCTGCAGTAGGCCCGTAGTCATTTTTTTGAGTTTCGTAGCAGGGTGGTCTTAGGTTGTTCATCTAGGCCCCTTCATAATCACACCCCTCAAATCACTCGTTTGATTACAAGGCCCATTAAGAATAATATTGTGTTAAATTCTCTTCCAACACAAGACAAGCAGATTTGAATTTGAAAGAAATCTAACACATGTTATATTTCCTTCGAGCACAAACACAAGAACATAACAACATTGTAGGACTAAATAAGTCTAATGTGTACTAGATTAACAACATTGCAATGTAAAATAAAATCTAACATGTGTTAGATTTCCTTTTAGCGCAAACATGAGCACATAGAAACATTGAAGAGTGAGAAATCTAGCAAATGCTAGATTTATGTCTACCACAAATACAAGCATGTTGCCAACAACAACATTGTAGAGTATAAGAAATCTAGCTTGTGTTAAATTTTCTTCCAACACAAACACAAGAACATAACAAAATTTTAGGACTAAATAAGTCTAATGTGTTCTAGATTAACAACATTGCAATGGTAAAGAAAATCTAACATGTGTTAGATTTCCTTTTAGCGCAAACTCAAGCACATAGAAACATTGTAGATTGAGATATCTAGTAAGTGTTAGATTTATGTCTACCACAAATACAAACACATTGCCAACACCAACACAAGCACATTTAAATTGAAAATAGATCTAACACATGCTATATTTCCTTCTAGCACAAACACAAGAACATAACAACATTGTAGGACTAAATAAGTCTAATGTGTGCTAGATTAACAACATTGCAATGTAAAAGAAAATCTAACATGTGTTAGATTTACTTTTAGTACAAATTCAAGCACATAGAAACATTATAGAGTGACAAATCTAGCAAGTGCTAAATTTATCTCTACCACAAATACAAGCACGTTGCCAACAAAAACATTGTAGAGTATAAGAAATGTGGCTTGTGTTAAATTTTATTCAACACAAACACAAGCAAATTTAAATTTGAAACAAATCTAACACATGTTATATTTCGAGCACAAACCCAAGAACATAACAACATTGTAGTACTTAATAAGTTTAATGTGTGCTAGATTAACAACATTGCAATGTAAAAGAAAATCTAACATGTGTTAGATTTCCTTTTAGTGCAAACTCAAGGACATAGAAACATAGTAGATTGAGAAATATAGCAAGTGCTAGATTTATGTCTACCACAAATACAAGCACGTTTCCAACAACAACATTGTAGAGTATAAGAAATCTGGCTTGTGTAAAATTTTCTTCCAACACAAACACAAGCACATTTAAATTTGAAAGAAATCTAACACATGTCATATTTCCTTCTAGCACAAACACAAGAACATAACAACATTTTAGGACTAAATAGGTCTAATTTGTGCTAGATTAACAACATTGCAATGTAAAAGAAAATCTAACATGTGTTACATTTCCTTTTGGCACAAACTCAAGCACATAGAAACATTGTAGATTGAGAAATCTAGCAAGTGCTAGATTTATGTCTACCACAAATACAAGCACGTTGCCAACAACAACATTGTAGAGTATAAGAAATCTAGCTTGTTTAATTTTTCTTCCAACACAAACACAAGCACATTTAAATTTGAAATAAATCTAACACATGCTATATTTCCTTCTAGCCCAAACAGAAATACATAACAACATTGTAGGACTAAATAAGTCTAGCATGTGCTAGATTAACAATATTGCAATGTAAAAGAAAATCTAACATGTGTTAGATTTCCTTTTAAAGAAAACTCAAGCACATAGAAACATTGTAGAGTGAGAAATTTAGCAAGTGCTAGATTTATGTCTACCACAAATACAAGCACGTTGCTAACAACAACATTGTAGAGTATAAGAAATCTAGCTTGTGTTAAATTTGTTTCCAACACAAACACAAGCACATTTAAATTTGAAAGAAATCTAACACGTGTTATATTTCCTTCTATCACAACCACAAGTACATAACAACATTGTCGGACTAAATAAGTCTAATGTGTGCTAGATTAACAACATTGCAATGTAAAAGAAAATCTAACATGTGTTAGATTTCATTTTAGCGCAAACTCATGCACATAGAAACATTGTAGAATGAGAAATCTAGCAAGTGTTAGATTTATGTATACCACAAATACAAGCAAGTTGCCAGCAACAACATTGTAGTGTATAAGAATTATAAACTGTTTTAAATTTTCTTTCAACACAAATAAGCACATTCTAATTTGAAAGAAATATAACACATGTTATATTACCCTCAAGCAAAAACACAAGAACATAACAACATTGTAGGACTAAATAAGTCTAATGTGTGCTAAATTAACAACATTGCAATGTAAAATAAAATCTAACATGTGTTAGATTTCTTTTTAGCGCAAACTTGAGCACATAGAAACATTGTAAATTGAGAAATCTAGCAAGTGCTACATTTATGTCTACCACAAGTACAAGCACGTTGCCAACAACAACATTGTAGAGTCTAAGAAATCTAGCTTGCGTTAAATTTTCTTCCAACAGAAACACAAACACATCTAAATTTGAAAGAAATCTAACACATGCTATATTTCCTTCTAGCACAAACACAAGAACGTAACAAAATTTTAGGACTAAATAAGTCTAATGTGTGCTAGATTAACAACATTTCAATGTAAAAGAAAACCTAACATGTGTTAGATTTCCTTTTAGCGCAAACTCAAGCACATAGAAACATTGTAGAGTGAGAAATCTAGCAAGTTGTGATGGATTTCTCACACAAAACAATCTCATACTCATCTCCATATCCCTCCACTTACTCATCCCTATCAAGGAGATGCATATACATGTTTATAAACCACATCAAGAAAATTGTCTCTCTCACTCGTGTGAAATCCCGGGTCTTTGTAAGATTTCACAAACTCTACAAATAGAACAAACTCTAACATTATCATCAAGAAATTAAATCCCCCTCTATGCTCACTAAATCTAGAGTTAAGATGGATGTAAAAGAAAAGCATGCACCTTAGAAATTTGATCCCTTTGTAGGCTCAAAATAGTTCAGAAGATTTTAATTTGAGGGCTTATATGATTCTTCAGGGCAAATGAAGTCCATACTGAGGAGAACATAATGCAAGTGTTTTTAAGTTATGTCACTGCTCATAGGTCCCGGAATGAGTCCTCCACCGTGCGGGAAAGGGGTAACAGGGACGGTGACCAACGGTGACAAATTACTGTGTAACAGATGCCCCCTAAAGCATGAGGCCCGAGAGAGAGAGAGGGGTGAAATGCTTTACAAGAACATATGTAGCCGCCGCGGAGAATCTGCATCGAGAGATACAACTGATAGCTTAAGTACATGATGTATGTGGTATGGTCGCAGCCATCCATAAGAGAGTACATCTGCCCCCCAGCGTTCCATGGATTACCAAACGATCCTGCAGAAGCGCCATATGGTTGTTGATAATTCTGCAAAGGATTCGCCTGCAGTTGTTGGTAATTCTGGTATGGGGCAAACAAAGGTTGCCCTTGAGGTTGTTGGTAACCATACGGTGGCGGGACCCCTGATTGAGTTTGAGAACCAGCCTGAGTTTGATAAAATGTTTGGGATTGAGCTCCAGCCTGCATTTGAAGACCAGATGGGTTTTGGGATCCCGCTTGGGGCCAAGGACCGGATTGAGCAGCGCCAGTAGGCTGTCCTGTAGGTTGGGCTATCTGGCCAGAAGGATAACCTTGCTGATACTGAGGTTGGATTACCTGCCCGGAAGGTTGTACCTTCTGATACTGAGGTTGGCCTACCTGCTGGGATTGGATTTGTTGTTGTACAGCTGAAGGTTGTCCTAACAGACCAGATGGCTGAGTGGGCTGGGCAGTTGGTTGGCCTAATTGTGTTTGAGGCTGACCGGCTTGCCCAGAAGGTTGAGTATACTGGACAGTGGGCTGACCAAGTGGTTGAGCAGCTTGTCCAGAAGGTTGATTGTACTGGACAGTGGGCTGACCAAGGGGTTGGGCAGCTTGTCCAGATATTTGAGCATACTGGACATTGGGTTGATTTGGGTTAACAAATGATTGACCAGTTTGTCCAGTAGGAGAACCTTGCTGGATACCAGGTTGAGCTTGTTGAACAGAATGTTGACCTGGATTACCAGTAGGTTGAGTATGAGAGGTGAAAAATGGGCCACCAGAGGCAAAAGGGTTTCCTTGAAAGGATTGTCCTTGTAGGTTTTGCTGAGGTGGTTTTTCGGGTTGCGCATACAATGCTTGGCCACCATGATAAAAGGTGGAACCCCAATCAATTGACAACGGGACTGAAATTTCAATAGCCGGTAGACCCGTCCAGGTCCCGAGAGGTGGTAGATACTGATCGTATTGGCCTTCAGGTGGGACATTCGATGTGGGATCAAAGACTCCGAATAAAGAGGCCGAAGGTCGACTAAAAATGGGAGTCGAAGAAGCCACAGATACCGTTGGAGGGGTTGTGACTGAGGTAACAGTTGTACTGCGACTTTGTGGAGTCAAAGGCTCCGTGTTGGAAAAAGTGAGTTGTGACCAGATAGAACCCGGGAAAGGAGACGACATAACATTGCTTATTGCTCTATAGCGAGGAGGTAGTCCCCCAGTAGCAGGAGTTCTACTAACAGGTGTAGATTCCGTTGCGGTGGGAATTTCGCCACCTGGCGCACCGGATTCGTCAGTTGTAGTAGGGGATGTGTCTTCCATGTCGGAAGGAAATGGTGGTGGTGGAACCCGAGGAGAAGTGTATTCCCAAAAAGGGATACCATTTTCAGAAGGTTCCCAAACAGGGTTCCAATGAAACTGGTAAGTCTCGTCGCCTGGAGCACGAGAATTGAGCGGTTGTATACTTGGAACAATAGAAAGAGTTTCACTCACAACCGGTATCTTGGAAGACAAAATTGGTAATTCCGCCAGGATGGGACTTCACAAAACCCTAGGGAATCTAACGAGACAAAACCCTACTCAGACTAACGCAAACAAAATCTAACCGGGTAATATGTTATCGTGGCCAAATAAATTTTAAGACACTGAACTTGACATTTTCATGTTTTAAGAGTCGAGAAAAGGACAAAAAGATGACTCTAGTCTCCTTCGAATATTTAATGAGCACGAAATGACAAGACGCTCACTGGCACCTTTTCTTTTAAGGAGTCCGAAAAGGATCAAAAGTGACTACTCTGGAGAACTAGGCAAGAGGTTTACCAAACAATCCGTAAAACTGCTTATACACCTTGGCAATCAGATGAAAACCAAGGACTTCCCGTACGGCAGTCAATCTTCCCGAATGCTGTGTTCAGTGCATTACCTTGTAAGGCCAGACTCGCTTCCTATGGATAAAAGGTTTAGGCTATAGGACTACGGCTTCCAATGCTGTGTTCAGTGCATTACGCTTGTAAGGCGGCAGACTCGGCTTCCTATGGATAAAAGGTTTAAAGCCTATAGGGGTCTCCCAATATATACTCGACGGTACGTGGGAGCACAATCCGTACTGGCACTTATCGTTTCACCGTGGAGGAATCACCCAACCACTCGACGGTAAGCTACCAGGCTTTACGACGCCGGAACACGTCTCTAGCCTAGACCTCTAGAATGTTTGCGTTAAGTTCCAATGCGTTGTTAGGTTCATTGAGTTCATTTTACAATTTATCTTCAATTATGTTTCAGTTTTTAGGTCCTACCGTATGTGATCTCTCAAAAATTTCCTGCATGCAAACTATATGCCAAAATAAATCATTTCGTTCAATGAATGCTATCTACAGGAGAGTTGAGATCTTTACACAAACAAAATGATCACTAAGCAATCAACAAAGATCCTAATGCAGCTAATAACAAGAAATGAAATTTTTTCTTTTCTTTTTAAAAGTGACTAATTGCCAATAACAATGCAAAATGCTAACTAATGTAATGCAAAAAAGATCATTTGTTTTTCTTTCTTTTTAAAATGGCATAATGCATATAAACAAGTTTGAGAGATGATCACACAAGTAAACAAACAAATTCACTCAATGCAAGTAGAACCAAATCTGAAACACCTCCAAAAGACCTCACAAAGACTCGAATGAACTATGTGATCTAAGCCCAAAACAAAGTCAAGTGAAAGCCAAACGCTCAACAAGTGGTTTGCTCAAAGCACGCAACAAAAGGTTTTATCAACCACTAGACAAGTGCAGAAAACAACCAAAGAGTTGATTGGACAAACCAAAATTCCCACGGAAGGCTCGAAGTGCCAAGCCACTAGATGCTCTAGGGTTGGGATACAAGATCGATAGAAATAGGCAAACAACCGAAGGATAAAGGTAAAAAACCAGTCAAACCGAGTTCCTACACACTTCCAGAAGCTGCAAAGGATGTAAAAAGACAAAAATCTGAGTTCCCCATTGCTGCACTTTTCTCTTTACCTTGTCAATGATTCTGTTCCAAGTTTTAGCCTTCAAAGGGCCCAAGCTCATTGGCATGCCCAGATAGGAAAAGTGGGTCCATTCCAGCTTGCATGTGACACCAAATATGTTTGCAATGCTATGGATAACCTGATTTGAAGTGTTCCATTCATATATACAGCTTTTGAGCTGATTGACCAAGCCTCCAGAGTACCCCATAGATTGGTCAAGGAGTTTCTTGAATTGCCTTGCCATTATGTTGGAGGCTCCCCCAATTAATAAGGTAGCATCAGCAAACTGTGAGTGATTAATGTTTTTTGCTCCATTCCCGAATTTGATACCAGTTATAAGGCCCACTCTCTGATTGTGGTCGAAAGCTTGATTGAAGGATTCTGCCATGAGGATGAAGAGGTAGGGAGAGAGGAGACAACCCTGTCTGAGACCTCGGGAAGATTGGAATGCTTCACCTGGCCTACCGTTGATCAGGGGGGAGATCCATGGCCTAGAGATACAAGCTACAATAATATTAATGAAGGGAGATTCGAAGCCCATCTTTTTTATGACAACAATAAGGAAGGAATGCCTTACTCTATCGAAGGCATTCGCCATATTGAGTTTTAGAACAAATCCTTTCTCTTTCCTGGATAAACTCGAGTGGATGGCTTCTTAGACAAGGAGAATGGAATCAGTGATATGTTTGTTGGGCAGGAAACCTCCTTGAATTTCAAAAATCATGGAGGGAAGGAGGGGTTTGAGTCTCGTAGCTAAGATTTTGGATAGAATTTTGTAGGAGGAATTGCAGAGGGAAATGGGTCGGAATCTGGAAAAGGAAGAGCACCGATTTTCCTTAGGTATGAGGGCAAGAAAGGTGGAATTGGTGAATCCTCCTATTTTCCCTTTTCTTTGTGCCCATCGAATCATCTTTGTCAGGTCCTTTTTTATCAGAGTCTAGAACTCCCTGAAAAAACAGATGGGGAATCCGTCAGGCCCAAGCGCCTTATCAAGGTGTAGACTCCAGATTGCTCTTTTAATTTCCTCTTCTTTAATTTCCTTGCTAAGGTTGTCGTTCATCTCCTTACTGACTCCTTTGGGCAGATGCTGGAGCAAGTCGGAATAGTCTTCTGCCCCTTTGATTTCAGTTAGGAGGTCCCTGTAGTGCTTGGAGGAAGCCTTCCTTATGGTTTCTTGAGTGCTGTGCCGATTTCCTTCGCTGTCCAGGATTGTGTTTACATCGTTCCTGAGCTTTTGAGCAGTCGCCTGTTTGTGGAAGTAGCCTGTATTTTTGTCTCCTCCTTGAAGCCATAATTGTCTAGATTTTAAATGCCACTTGGTTTCTTCCTCCCTATTAATGTGACTCAGTTGTGCGTATAATACACTTTCTTGCTCCTTATTTTGCTGCGATAATCCATGCTCTTCGATCCTTGACTGCACACCTTCTAATTCATTCTTGACTTTCTTTTTGATCTCCTCTGGCTCCTGATAATTATCTTTGGCCCAATCTTTTAAAATCTGCTTGGTTCTTTTTAATTTGGTTTCCCAAATAAAGCATGGCGAACTTTCCACATGCTGGCTCCAGGTCATCTAAACAATTTCTCTGGCTACAGGAATCTGATTCCAAAGAGGGTTGTATTTAAATGGAATAGGGCCAAGAGGACAGTGGGTTTCCAAAGTTAGAGTGATGGGGTAGTGATCAGAGGCAGAGGTATTGAGAAATAGTGTAACAATTAAAGATATTTCCACCAGAGATTCAACTTTCCATTCAAGTGATATATGATAATTCTAGACCCTAAATTCGAAGAATAGTGTAACAATTAAAGATATTTCCTCATCTCTAGCAACCAGGTATTTTCGTCTTCCCTTTTCTTATTTTCGCCATTAAATATGGGGGCCTTAATTTTTCTTAGCTTTGCTTTTCTGCTCTTCTTCTAACTTCTCTAAGTGTTGAAAAAATATGGATATTATCAGATTCGATAGTAAAATAATCCCTTTTACTTGTTTTCCTAGCTGAGTGATAGTGTTGATAAGAAACAATTTTGGAGTGACTTGACCTTCCGATACCTCTCATCATAAACCATGCACTTTGCTCATAAGCTAATCTGGACTCAGTTTTCTATGTCAATTCACTCTAAATTTTGTTTAAACTCTTAAATATTTGGTTTCTAATATGTTGTTTATCTTTTATCAGCTTCTCATTGTCATCTTTATAGTTGAGAAATTCCAATTTGAGATTTTTGATTGTTTCTTCCAAATCCCTACCCTTAGGTTGGTCCACTACATGATCATTAGTTTTTTTAACATCATTCATGCTTATGTTTGTAACCCTAACTACTTCCTCTTCACTCTAAGGTCCTTGGGCATATTTTTGACTCCTATATGTTACTAGGAAATTTTCCCTGAAAATTTACTTATAGTGTTTCCTAAATATTTTGTTCAAATTGATCATTGACTTAAGAATTCTAGATTTTCCAGGTTGTCCTCTTCGTCAATTTCTTTGTATTGACTATCTACTTGTGTTATTCCAATCCCCAGGCTAAAATATATGACCTTTGAAATATTGTAACCTATTATGACATTTTAACATGTGAAGACTCTTGTAGATTTTCTTCAAAATTTTCCAAAAATTTAACCTTCAATTCAAATTTTTGGGTAGGAAGTTATAATCATCCTGAAATTGTCATTCGAATTATTTGTTATATGCCCAATTCTTATTTGTGAGCTGTAACTTACGGTCTTTTTAAGTTTGCATAATTTTCGTCAAATTCTCCATACCGAGAAAATTCCAATTCTACCTACTTTCCTCAATGTTGTAACTATATTTCAAAATCTATAACTAATTTTCCTGTCAAAAGTACTTGTATTTTCTTGTACTTCCATATTTTTACCTATTCCTTGTGATTCTCACTCTTCTCTTTAGGATTTCCTTGGTTCCTTATTGGAAGTAAACAAGCTTTTTGGCCTCTTTCTCCAACTAGCCAACATGCTAACTTCTTTCTGACCCCACACACAATTTCATATATTTTCATATATTGTTTTATTTAAGATATATAAATATATATGTTTTTGTTTATATATTAATGGATTATATAAATATTATCCAATTATTAATCTATATATAAATATGAAAATCATTTAAATAACATATAAACTTAACACTTATGGACCAAAGTATATCCCCTCTATGTAAATATTCATAAATAATAAATAAATATGAAACCCAACCCTCAATAGCTCACAGTTCTAGTGACAACCCAAAAGGGTCATACATATAACATATTTATGTTTTTAAATAAATTACACGGAGCCCACCACTTCTCTTTTCATATTGCATGAACGCAAAACAACATATATATATATATAACCCATCTTACAATATTTTAAATAAATTAATAAATGCGTTATTGTTGACCCCACATAACCTCAAGGGTCCCTTCGGTTTATCGACCATTGGTAGTTTAAAATATCAAACAGTGGTTATGTTGGTTGATCTTAGATCTGATAGCTCATATCAACCCTATACAATTTCTAAAATCGTCCTTGGACATCGAATTGTTGGTCCATTAACAAGCTCCTCACAATCTAATATTCCAGGTTCCAAACTCCCTTAGCATGGTTCCAACTCGACATTGACAGAAGGGTCCTAACATCCAACGGTGGATACATGTTGAAAATGGATGGTCAAGACACAATGCGGACCCCCGCTCCCTCACTAATGTCATAGGGGTTCGTAATCAATGTTCCAACTCAGGGTTCTTCACATTATATCTGACGACGTTTATGCAATTTGACATTGGTCATCCAATGGCCAATATCAAATACGACCGCCCCCCCTCTCCCGTTAACAGCATAGTGGGAGGTCCATACTGTATTCAGACAATGAAAAACTGCCATACATTGAACAAAGTCGGCGTGAGAGGGAGAGGTACAAGAGGGAGATGGAGGACTACAAAAAGAGGCTTAGAGTCGAGGCTCATGGTGAAGTCAATATTGGTTCGGATACTGTTGATGTTGTTGGGCAGGAAAATGAAGGACCTGACGTTAACACATTCTATCAGGATGGAAGTCATGATTATCATGTATCATTGGACACAGATGCAGATATGAATTCTTTCCATATGCATCAGCAACAAGAAGCTGATGTTCCAGTTGCAGAGCCTCAAATATATTCTTACACTTGAAATTCTAATTCCCTGGTGAATTTTTAAGCTCACATTCTTAGGACATTTGTCGAAGACTTAGCAGGAAACCTGTATTTCCTTAATTTTCATCAAACTTTGTCCAATCAAGCCTAAAACCCATCAATTTTTAACCAACAATTCCAGGTCGGGGGCTGTTATACATCTGTATTTGCCTTAGCAATACCAAGAAATGAAATCACAACAAGGTTCCACTGAATTACAGGAGGAATAGACTAATTGGGATCTCTAGTTAGCTGATTCTGTGAGATTATATGCTACAGGTGTGCAGTATCCAAACCAAAATGAACCTTCAGAGGCCAAGATTTTCTGTAGAGTATACCTGCTTCCAGGGTTTATCAATCATCCCTGCATTCCATCTGCATCGAGATTCTGCATTGGGAAATACAATAGCTTGTTTATGTTATTATTTCCACAAACCCCAAAAAATCAGATTTATCCCCCTCAAGCCCCCTAAGAAGAAGAAACAAAAAACTTGAACTACCTGCTACCAACTCAAACTATTAGTTGCTTCTAGTCTCCTTTATTATTAAATGTGTTTGTATTTTAACCTTCAACACAAACCCGAGACAGTAGTATGCCTAGCAAGGGGGAAATAAAAAGTAAACTGATCGCTTGCTTTATGTTTATGTGTTGGAAAGAAGGGGCTAGTAGTAATATAGCCCACCACTGCTACACTTAGATTTCATTATATTTCCATATGCAGCAAAGCAAAAAATTCTATAAGCAATGGACCACCCTTACAACAGAATTGGTTCCTTGCCCGGATGAAAGGTTTATAAAAAAGGTTGTGACTGGACTTCGACTTCCTAGCTAGATAAATAGAAGAGCCTCTGGTATAGACCCCTACAGGGGAGAGACATTTTAATCAAGAGAAGTATTCTGGCTGAGTGCTGCTGTCGCGCAAATCCACACTCTTTAAGCCCAGCTACCTCCTTGATGGCTATGAGAAGATTCCTTTAAAATACCTCACCCAATCAATAAGAACAATGCCTTAAATTGGATCTATGGGTGAAACAGAGGAGTTAACTATTTGTTGTCCTACTGGCTGACTTTTAGTCATCAATCCTTTTGACCTATTTTGGTGTTTCGTGGACACTGACAGAAGTTTCAATTTCAATCTCTAAACTTGGCACAAATTATAACTGTGTTCTTGGAAATTTCGGAAGGGTTTTGCATTTCGGGCCTGGGAGTCCTCAAACCTCAATGGGTGTCAATCCATTATGTGGTTTCTAGATTACGAGGCATAGGCCTGTGACATTTAAAAAAATATACTAATTCTCTATTGTGTCCTTGTTGCTACACCATATCATTCAGAAAGCCAAACCCACAAAAATATTCAGGAGGCTTTCCTCGTTACCATGCTTCTTCCTTGACATAGGTTTAGGTTTTTGTTTCTGTATACAGGAAGAAGGAACATGACCAGATTTATCTCTTTTGGATTTGATGCTACAATCTAAATCTTCCAGTCGATATCTAGAATTTAAATTTCTTTCCATTGGTAAGGACAGATTTTTCACTTGGAAGAATAGATCTAACATCGCTTCAACATCTTATAGTTTAAAGCAAGATGGATAATCAGTGAGGATGAGGATGGAAAGTTGGATCACTGGGAGGCTGTAGCTGATGCCCTAAATCTTTTTGACTGTTTGAAATTGTCAGGAGAAAAAGTGAGGGAGGAAATACCCACTGTTGCTCTCAGTTTCAAATCAAAATTTGTTATTCAATTAAAGCAGAAAACAAAGAAATTCTAGACCACAATACAAAATCAAGCCCGTAGCGATTCCAAATCCTGTCTCATTACAATATTTTCTTAAGGAAATCACGAAAATGAACATTGAATATTTATGGAGTGGAAAATCCAGAATTTATCAATTTTAATTTTCTCTTTTGGGCAATCTTCAAATTTGATAGCATGTCACTTTTTCCACAAAAGGTGAAAATTAGAAAGTGACCATCCTAGTCAGTTGTTGGACAATTTAGACAGATTTGTGGCAGCACCAAGGACTCCTAAGATTTACTACATGCTAGTAGAGCTGTAAAATAAACACATACTTGTAAAATGGCCTTGTATCCTAGTCTAGACCTTCATATAGCAAATGGGTCCCTCCAAAAATCATGACCACCATCTTCTAGATTACGGCAATTGCTCTAATCTGTTTATTAATGCTATTTTATGTAACTTTCTTTCAGCTGGGAGCACCATGTGCATAATGAACCAGGCATGATGCCTCATTTTAAAGGGAACTCTTGCATCCAAAATAGCTTGCATTCTTTAGTGTCATTTATGTTTGTCATCATTTAGTTTCATCATTGACGTCATCCCAACAATTCCCAAACATAGAATCTCCAACCCTACTGAAGATTGGAACAACACAAAAGTTTTGAAAACTCAGCAATCCCCTACTACTATATGCTATCACAAGACTTGACTCTGACTGAAGAAATTAATGAGTCTTTATGCCACCTAATGGTGTGAAGAAAACCATCCTTCAAAATCTTCTATTCTGCAACAAAAACTAAACCACAGAAAATTTAAATAAAAAAGAACCATCACCAACCTGAAAAAGAAGTGGTTGGTTCAAGTCCATAGAGAACGCTTTGAAAACCATTGGTAACTCCAATGTTATCACATTGCATAAAAATTTCACCAAAGATATATGAGCTTAGAGAAAATTAGTAGCAATAAAATATAGAATGTCATGTATGATAATCATAACCTGAAGAAAATAGTTACTCGCACCAAAATGAGCCAGAAATTATTTTTTCCACAATTGCTTATATAATGTGTGGTGTGGTAATTTCTCACCCGTATTGCATAGAAGTAACTAGAAATATGAGACATGTTATGCAAATTATGAATTTATAACAATTTGTTTTTAAAAAGATATAAAGTTGTGCATGCATTTCTCTCAGTGAAGAAAGGCCTTCAAACAAACACAAAGAGGCAGTGGATAATTTCTAGAAAAAAAAAAAGATAATGAACAAATGCATTCACAAAAAAATATGAAGATATAAACTAATAACAACATATTTTGTAGAATTAAAATAAGGGGGTTATAAAGGAATATAATGCAAAGATTAAGTATATCTCTTTTTTGCAGTTAGGAATTCTTCTCTGGAAACCACTTTGCTCTTCTACTGATAACTAGACAACCCTACTCAGATGAGCCTTTTCCAAGGTAGATCTCAAAGCTCCTAGTGATCAAGATTTCAAGGAGGAGGTAGCATATTTCCAACTCCTTTTTGTGGAATCTACAAAGCAAGGAAGGAAGGTGAACTCAAATCATGGGCATTTCATGAGGAAGTTAGAAGAGTTGATTGAAATAATGATCAAAACCCCCACTCTCCAAAGAAAATCTTAGTTGGAAAGTTGATGGAGCAATGGCCAAGTTACAAGGACCTTGATCTCTAGATAATCGAGTATTGGATCCCTTTTATGAAGGGCTTGGTAATTGTGTTTCTTTACAAAAGACGATATGGATTTCTTATTTCAGATTAAGAAGAGCACATGGCATCTTCAAAAGTAGTCCCTACTTCCTAAGCTCTCAAGGGCTACATTTGAATCATTGGATGTTGAAATTAATCATAGAAGAATCTCCCTATGACTAAGTTGGACAAAACACATAAACATCTAAAAGGTTCCGAAATGGGGATGCCTGGAAACATGAACCCCCAAAATGGGTATATATAGGCACAATATATTAAAAAAAACAAACACATAGATGTGTAGTTTTTTACTAAATAACACATTGTCTTGCAAGAAAGTAAGAGTGATACACATGAATGACATTTTAGGAGACCTGTGTCTATGTTGACCCTCATAGATGATTAAATGATGCAAAATCCCGTAGCTTTGTAACCTTTATAGCTGCCCCATATTTGTAGATCTTGCTGGAAGTAAGAGGATGGATAAACCTGAAGTTACTGGAGATCGTTTGAAGGAGGCGCAATACATAAATAAGTCCCTTTCATCTCGAGGGATTTTATTGCAACATTGGCACATACGAATCCACGAGCCATATCAAAATAGAAAATTGATTCAATTGCTTCAGGTTTCATTAGGGGGAAAGGAAAAGGCTTTGATGTTTGGGCACATAAGTCCTGAACCAGATTCATATGAGGAGTCAATAAGCACCCTTAAAATTGTTGAATGGGTGTCCCTTTTTGAACCAGGTACTGCTCGCTTGAATAAAATGAGTGGAGAACTTCGTGAACTTAAAAAATAGGTGGACAGTTTGAAGAAGGCATTGGCAAGGAAAGGAAGTTGTCAGTATAAGAAGCTTACCATAGAAAAAAATGCAAGAAAAGTGCTCGGGAGTTTTGTCAATATTACCAACCAGGGAACTTAAAAAAAATGAATGTTTTAGTGAAGCTTGAGGTGCAGAACATGTTTTCCATCCTTCCTGGATTCGACTTCATTCAAACCATTCATATTCAGTATGCATGTTATCTCCATGAAAGAGAAGATTTAGTTGCATGCCTGGATGGGGATGATGTGATACTTCATGAAACAATTTCCCCTGTGGTTTCCTCCAATCTTGGTTCTCTGGGATTTTTCACTGCACATCATTTTACAGGTTTTCGAAGAAATTTGGAGTCCATTATTCATGGAAAATTACAACAGATGGAGTTTATGTAACACTCAAAATGCGACTAGGTAATGGGATATTCCACAATGGGTATGTTTGAAGGTAAGAGATGGAAACAACTCTCAAGAGGCGACCTTATCCCTGTTTACATGAGCAAGCAACCTCTTCCAACTATAAATGAATGCGATCAAAGTAGTAAATGTTTTCAGGAAAGTCAGATTTGTGCTGCATATGATGATGATGATGTGCCACAGTCTTTCTAAACTGCACAGCATTCCAGCACATGCTGGGAGGCTATCTGCATGCGTATCAACTAATAGGACTAAAAAAAGCGATCAAACCTATATCAACTAAGCAAATTGCAAATACTTAGAGCCAGGATGAACAAATTCTGTGTAAAAGTATTTTTCATTAACAGAAAAAGAGAGTATATAAAAACACATGGCAAAAACTGTTTAAAAAAAGTGCACAGGTAATCAAAATTACAATCAGAAGTGGAAAAAACCTGTATTTTGCATGAACTCGGGAAAATCTGAACCAAAAACCTGTGCTGCTTTTGAAGATTTGTTCTTCTGAAAATCAGACAGAATCCTGTAGGTAAATCTCTCAGTGCTTTTTAAGGAATCGAAATTTGTAAATCTCAGTAGTTTTTTTAAGGAATCGTTGGTGCTTAATGGAAAATAAATTTAACAGCTGCATATTTATTAATATCATTACATCTCATGCAGCCCCGCCCGAACTGTCTCATGCACTGTCTCATGCAGCCCGCCCGAACTGTCTCATATGACATCAGATTAGATTTTTAAGGAATCTTTGGGTGCATTAATGAAAATAAATTAACAATGAGAACTGTATATTTATTAATTCATTACAGCCCGACGTTCCTCATGCAGCCAGCCCGAACTGTCTCATAACATCAGATCTAGATATCAGATGGAGTGGTAATCAATACTCAGTTTACTAACTACTTTCACCTAGTTTACTAACTATTTTCGCCAAGTAAACTATTTTTCGCCAAGTAGCTTATACTTTACTGACAAAAAGCTTTCAAATAACTACTTTCACCTAGTTTACTAACTAGTTTTCACCAGGTAGCTCATATTCACTACAAGTTTTCAAATTTTAATAATATATGTATATTTTTTTATATATGGAAAAAATTGTAATGGACCAAATTATAAATAAAAGTTCAATATGCATGTAAGGAAAAATCTATTTTTTATTGTTTATTTTTTATGTTAAATAATATATTTAGTAATTATTAAAAGAAAAAAAATAGATTTTTCATTTTTTTTATTTATGTTAAATAATAAATTTAGTGATTATTAAAAAAAAAAGAAAAAAAGATTTTTCCTTATTTCAAAATAAGTAATTACTTCAAACACACAATTTAGTAATTATTTAAAAAATTAAAACTAGAGATTTTTTTTAATACAAATAAAGAATTTAGGAATTTGTTAATTATTTTTTATCTCTATTTTTCTAGCAATATATACTTGTCTCGTATAAAACCTCATGCAATAAGTTTGGTAACACCCTTTGAAATACTATTTACTTCGTTTATTAAATATTTTGTATTTCCACTTTTCAACTTCAGTGACAAAGAAATAATAAATTTAGTTAACAATGAGTAAAATCCATCAAAAGTGTTGCCTAAAGTCATAGTTTAATTTGATCTATTACAGATGATGAAACTATTAGTGAAATGAAAGATTTCAATATGTGACATAGTAATCAAGATAATTTATAAGAATTCTTACTATAACTATTCATGTGATACATTACTTTGGTTCCAATTACAAGAGATATTGAATAATTAGGCCATGTTCATTTTAGCAATGATATAAACAATAATG